>JAQFWZ010000022.1:28417448-29617448 GCA_027789725.1 Dendropsophus ebraccatus
GGACTGTGCAGCTGTAACTGTATGACCACACCGTTCTCTCTATAATCATAGAAATAAGTGCAGGGAGGGGATAGAGAGGACTGTGCAGCTGTGACTGTATGACCACACCGTTCTCTCTATCATCATAGAGATGAGGGCAGGGAGGGAATAGAGAGGACTGTAACAAAATACGCTTCAGGGAAGAAAAAGAGTGCTGCACCTCACACCTATGGCTGATACTAGTGCCTCTCGGCTGCATAAAAAACATCAGAATTTTGTGTATGAATTGATCAAGCCACACTGCCCCATGTACCGCGTGCAGGTATCTGATACGCATGGGTCCCTACACTAAGTCCACACTGTGCCGGTCAGTGACCACCACCCCCGCAGACGTGCATGGGCAGGGAAGGGAGGCCATGGAACGGCCCTGCAACCCCCATGGCTTGATCAATTCATACACAGAATTCTGATGTTTTTTATGCAGCCGAGAGGCACTAGTGTCAGCCATAGGTGTGAGGTGCAGCGCTCTTTTCTCTCCTGTATTGCATAGAGAGGACTGTGCAGCTGTAACTGACCACACAGTTCTATCTATGATAATATAGATGAGTGCAGGGAGGGGATAGAGAGGACTGTGCAGCTGTAACTGACCACACAGTTCTATCGATGACCATAGAGATGAGTGCAGGGAGGGGATAGAGAGGACTGTGTGCAGCTGTAACTGACCACACAGTTCTATCGATGACCATAGAGATGAGTGCAGGGAGGGGATAGAGAGGACTGTGCAGCTGTAACTGACCACACAGTTCTATCGATGACCATAGAGATGAGTGCAGGGAGGGGATAGGGAGGACTGTGCTGCTGTAACTGTATGACCACACAGTTCTCTCTATGATCATAGAGATGAGTGCAGGGAGGGGATAGAGAGGACTGTGCATCTGTACAAGCAGTGCTGCAGTGTAAAGCATAGGCTGAGGGCGGGTGTTGTTATCAGACTAGTAATCACTATAATAGAGGGGACGCTGATGCTTTTCTTCTTTCCTTCTGTCAGATCCTCCTCTACCAGCACCCTCAGGCCAGCATCGTGGACACCCGCTTCGAGGGACGGCTCAAGTGGAATGGGAGTAGTCACTCGGAAGACCTGCAGGATATGTCTGTCGTCATCCTCAATGTGACCTACGAACACGCGGGGACCTACATGTGCAGCGTCAACCGGACGCTGATCTTCGAAAGCCACGAGTACAACACCAACGTCACCAAGTTCATCGATGTCACAGTGGTGGATAAAGGTGAGTGAGTGGCGGGTGTGAGTGCAGCTTGGGCAGTGAGTGGCGGGTGTGAGTGCAGCTGAGCAGTGAGTGGCGGGTGTGAGTGCAACTTGGGCAGTGAGTGGTGGGTGTGTGTGCAGCTTGGGCAGTGAGTGGCGGGTGTGAGTGCAGCTTGGGCAGTGAGTGGTGGGTGTGAGTGCAGCTTGGGCAGTGAGTGGCGGGTGTGAGTGCAGCTTGGGCAGTGAGTGGCGGGTGTGAGTGCAACTTGGGCAGTAAGTGGCGGGTGTGAGTGCAGCTTTAGCAGTGAGTGGCGGGTGTGAGTGCAGCTTGGGCAGTGAGTGGTGGGTGTGTGTGCAGCTTGGGCAGTGAGTGGCGGGTGTGAGTGCAGCTTGGGCAGTGAGGGGTGGGTGTGAGTGCAGCTTGGGCAGTGAGTGGCGGGTGTGTGTGCAGCTTGGGCAGTGAGTGGCGGGTGTGAGTGCAGCTTGGGCAGTGAGTGGCAGGTGTGAGTGCAGCTTGGGCAGTGAGGGGTGGGTGTGAGTGCAGCTTGGGCAGTGAGTGGTGGGTGTGTGTGCAGCTTGGGCAGTGAGTGGCGGGTGTGAGTGCAGCTTGGGCAGTGAGTGGTGGGTGTGTGTGCAGCTTGGGCAGTGAGTGGCGGGTGTGAGTGCAGCTTGGGCAGTGAGTGGTGGGTGTGAGTGCAGCTTGGGCAGTGAGTGGCGGGTGTGAGTGCAGCTTGGGCAGTGAGTGGCGGGTGTGAGTGCAACTTGGGCAGTAAGTGGCGGGTGTGAGTGCAGCTTTAGCAGTGAGTGGCGGGTGTGAGTGCAGCTTGGGCAGTGAGTGGTGGGTGTGTGTGCAGCTTGGGCAGTGAGTGGCGGGTGTGAGTGCAGCTTGGGCAGTGAGGGGTGGGTGTGAGTGCAGCTTGGGCAGTGAGTGGCGGGTGTGTGTGCAGCTTGGGCAGTGAGTGGCGGGTGTGAGTGCAGCTTGGGCAGTGAGTGGCGGGTGTGAGTGCAGCTTGGGCAGTGAGGGGTGGGTGTGAGTGCAGCTTGGGCAGTGAGTGGTGGGTGTGTGTGCAGCTTGGGCAGTGAGTGGCGGGTGTGAGTGCAGCTTGGGCAGTGAGTGGTGGGTGTGTGTGCAGCTTGGGCAGTGAGTGGCGGGTGTGAGTGCAGTTTGAGCAGTGAGTGGTGGGTGTGAGTGCAACTTGGGCAGTAAGTGGCGGGTGTGAGTGCAGCTTTAGCAGTGAGTGGCGGGTGTGAGTGCAGCTTGGGCAGTGAGTGGCGGGTGTGAGTGCAGCTTGGGCAGTGAGTGGTGGGTGTGTGTGCAGCTTGGGCAGTGAGTGGCGGGTGTGAGTGCAGCTTGGACAGTGAGTGGCGGGTGTGAGTGCAGCTTGGACAGTGAGTGGCGGGTGCAGCTTGGGCAGTGAGTGGCGGGTGTGAGTGCAGCTTAGGCAGTGAGTGGCGGGTATGAGTGCAGCTTGGGCAGTGAGTGGAGTCGGCTGAGCATTATCTGACTGTGTCTCCTCATCCAGGGAATCGAGACATCGCTTCTATAGTGTCGGAGATCATGATGTACGTCCTCATCGTGGTGCTCACTATATGGCTGGTGGTGGAAATGGTCTACTGCTATCGGAAGATTGCTGCCGCCGGGGAGGAGGCGGTTATAGAGAACGCGTGAGTGCCTGCGGGGGGCGCTGTGACTAAATGTCAGCTCTATCAATGGCTGCTGGACCCCGGGGCTGATACCATTGGGGGTCATCAGATGTGGCAGGAGGTCTCCAACCTGTGGCTCTCCGGCTGTTGTACAACTACAATTCCCATCATGCCCTGCTGGCTTTTAGTGCACCCCATTTCTCAGGCCATGGCCCCCCACCATGACAGCCACTGCTGCCTCCTATACCCCTACCTACGCTTTCCAACTGTTGCAAATTTACAACAAGGCATGATGGGAGTTGGAGTTTTGCAGCGGCTGGAAAGTCACGGGTTAGGAAATGCTGGTTTACCGTAGGCCATGAAATAACCCCCACCCCCTCGATGTGCTATTGTGCTGCCATCTCCTGGCAATGCTAGGTATTACACTATATAATCTCCACATTTGCAGTTTATAACAACAGAACCTGAATGTTTCAGGAATATAAAATATTCTGGATGAGCAGGAAATCCTTACAGGGTGTATAATACTGACATGTCTGGCTATCATACTACTCCTACTATACACTGCTGAGGGCACAATGTACTAACAGAGACATCACTGCACTGCAATATATTATTATCAAGATTGAATAAAGGACTTAAAGGGGTAGTCCACTCAGACATAACTTTTGATATGTTGCTGCCCATGGTGAGACGAACAATTCCTTCCATACTTGTTATTATCTATTCCGTCTCCTTCCCCCAGTTCTCAGCTGCTGCTTTCTGCCGAAGACACAAAAATATGTATGTGAGCTTTTCTCTCTGTCTCCCCCTCCCTTCTGAGACAGCTGATGTAAACAGGTCCCTGATTGGCTGTATCTGCAACATTGTAGCTTCTTTGTAATACTGGGAGGATTAATCTGAGGTCAGGTTGCTGATGAACTTGCTGTAATTAATCCTCCCAGCATTACAAAGAAGCTACAAAGTTGTAGATACAGCCAACCAGGGACTTGTTTACATCATCCGTCTCAGAAGGGGGGGGGGCGACACAGATAAAAAAGCTCACACACAGATTTTTGTGTCTTTAGCAGAAAGCAGAAGCTGAGAATTGGGGGAAAGAGACAGAATAGATAATAATAGTGTGGAAGGAATTGTTAGTCTCACCATGGGCAGCAACATATCAAAGTCTATGTTTAACCTTAAGAGTAAAAAAAAAAAAAAAAAAGTTTTCAAAAATATTATAGAACAGGTTAGATTAACCCTTCATAGAGGTGACAGGAGATGTTAGTGCTGTCACTGCGGTTATTGGACTAGGTCTGGGCTCTATGCCAGCAGTGCACACAGGGCCGGGGTATAACACTGCAGCACTGTGGACAAATAGCAGTGGTAGTTACACAAGGGACAGCTGCCCTGATCTTTATTGGTCGTCAGGGATGAGAGAGAAGCCTTAATTTACCTATGTGGAACATCCTCAGCAGGCAAACCGGCTCACAGACTGCAGATACACAGCTCAGGATCTCTCAGACTCTCCCTCTCTCCTGCACTGAGCACATGGTAAGCCCCACCCCCACTATCTGTAATCAGTCTTGCTGAGGCTGTTACTAGAGACAGATTCCCCCTGTCAACAGGCAGTGGACAGCAGATTGCAGAGAAGTGAGACACCTAGTGGCCCAGACTTTGGAGCTGCTTTTATGGTATAAGGAGTCACATACTGAAGTTGTCAAGGATATCACATTGTGGGAGGTTACTTGAAGCAACCATTAAAAAATTAAGCATACTCGCATACTCACCTCTTCCTCCATGTATAGGCCGTAGTGTTTGGAGTTTGACTTTCCTCCTGTTTTTCTTTCTCCACAGTTCAGATTATTTAGCAATAACCTCTGAGAGTAAAGACAATTGCCTAGGAGTGCAACCGCAGGAATAGCCGGACCCAGGACAGTGACACCGGGAAACCAGGTGAGTGGCGGAGCCTATTCTGGATGTATAGGGGGTCGTATCTGGTGCCACCTAGGATGAGGTGGGCTTCCTGTTACAGACAGAACCTGGACCACCCCGGGGGAGTCAGGGATAGTAATGTATGAGCGCTAGGGCTCCTCGTTGCATCATCATATGGGTTGGATCTTCAGATGTTCATATACAGAGAGGGGATTTGGGGTGCTAATATCTTTGCAATGGCCCCATATAAAACTACTTGATGCAGAAGTGAATAATTCTGGGATGCAAGGGTGGAATAATGGGTCATAAGGTGATAAGTGATCAGTGAAGGTCAGGAGGTCAGGAGAATGTGCGCCCCTTGTTCCTCCATGTGAGCTGGTGCTGCCATTCCATGCACTCCCTACGGGTGATGGAGATAGCCGAGCACTGTCCTCTCTCTCTGTGCTATGGTTTACTATCTTCATCAGTCTCAGAGAGTGGAGCGGTAGCAAGCATGCTCAACCCATGATCTGTTTGTACAAGGAGACATGGGGAACCCCACTTTCATGAATGGTTGGACCTCCACCAGTCAGACATTGGCCCCGCACCCTGTAAATAGGCGATACCATTGTAATCTTCTGATGACCCCCTTCAGGTTCGCTTCCCCTTTAACTTTAATATTATCAACAGCTGGAAGAACGAATGGAGCCAGGAGCGACGTAAACACTGCTGGGAGGACCGAAAACTGTAAGGGGTCACCAATGAGCCCACCACCGCCATCCCCCCCCCCCCCCACTGCCACCACCACCACCTCCCTCCCCCAGGATCCATTCCAAATCGCTTCTTATGCCAAACAATGCAGAAGCCGTGGCCAAGACTCGCTGTCCCGGGTCACACACATATGCAACGCTCCTTAGCTTCATCATTGCCAACTCACCAGCAATGAAGGCGTTAAGGAAATCTACCAAAAATGCTTCCATGGAAAGTAAGACTTTGTTCTTTTCGTGGCCTTGCCATTGCTTTTGTTTTGTTTTTTGGGTGGGGCATGGAGGGGGAGGGGCTACATTAATCACAGGAGCTGACCGTCAAATCTGCATCAAATATTCTCCACGAACTGGAAAACGAAAATTTCAAAAAATTTTCCTATTTTCCCCCAGTGTTTGGGATGCAGTGAGCAATCTAAGGGGCATGAATATTCCTTGCATGTCGCTCCGAACGCATATCCTTTTTTTTTTTCTTATCCGCTGCTGCAAAAAAAAGAGCAAAGAGTGCGCCTACGTATTGACTCAACCACGCCGGCCGGGGAGGGGGAAAGTATTGTCGAAACAACATGCTGCAACGTGGTCTGGCACCCGATGAGTTAACCCCTGCACATTCAAAGCTTTAATGGAAGGTTAATGCTCAGGACGGCCAGGGGAGGAAAGTGGACAGAACTCACTCAGCTCCGCTGTTCCGGCGTCCGCCATGGATACTGGGGCGACATTTTGAATGTGAACTATTACTGGGGTGGTTACCCAACTCCTGCTGTGTACTGGGTCTGTGAAGCTCGGGGGTGAAGGGGGTCAGTGACTTTTTATCAAAGCATGTTATTTATTTTGTAATACAGAACAAAACACTAAAAAAAGAGAATAAAATTAGATTCTATTATGTATGATTGAAAGAGGAAGATTCGCTCAGGCTGCTTCTCCCCCCTCGAGGCTTGGTCCGACGCGTTTCAAGCACCGGGCTAGGAGGCTGCAAACTAATGTCACCTACAGCCCCCATAAGACTATAGAGCTCTACGGACTGTCTTCACCCTATACAGAGGTATACACGCACACAAAGCATGGATCTGGTTCCTACACTGAGTTTTACTATTCTTCCTTAGTGTTTTGCAGACCAGAAAATGTAAATCACTGCACTATTTCTACCACTAGGTGGCACTTTACTGTATTGTACAACGTGCCTGAATCTAAGTGCTCTGCACTCTATGTTACTTGTAGATATGTCTCTTTAAAACAGCACTCCTTATGGTCAGGAAGGGTATTACAAGTAAAAAGTATAGATTTAGGTCATATGGAGGGCATGGATAAAGATTACTAGGACCATGTGTGGATTACACTGGTGGCTTGTTAGTTTTGTTAGGGGCTATGTAATGCTGATGGGTCAGAGGCCACTACCCAAAAAGATACCAGCTCTTTACCAGGGGAGTGGTCAGTCATCCAGACATTGGCAATGAACGATTCACACAAATTGCGCAAAATCCACAGTGACAAACTGATGCAAAGATTGATTCTGTAAGGTTTTATGGCCAAAGTCTCTTCTCCGTCACCCTCTTCTTGTGCCCAGGGTGTGTTTATTGTCCCTCATCCTAATAAAGGGCGACTCCAGATGGAAATTCAGGTCTGACTGGATATAACCACAGCCTACTATAGTCCTGTAAAGCTGGGATTCGCTCTTGTAGGAGGTCCCCACACCAGAGAGCTGCTCCATTTTTGACTATAGGGACCTCGCAGAGCAGCTATGTTCTAGTCTAGAGCTCTATGATATGGTGACCCAATGATGGAGTATTGTTCCTATTGGCCACGTGTTCACCATTTCGGCAATGTTCTCCAAACCCTTTGCATTTGACTCCCTGTGGCTGTAAAAGTTTGGTGCAGCCTTAGGTAGTCCTGAAAAACAGGGATAACAATACGAACCTCAACGGTATGGCATCTCCGCTCAACACTATTAACCATATTGGGAAAATCTTTGGTCTCCATCGCCAGCCGGTGATCGTTGGGTATCACGTATGATCTGGTGATCATCGCTGATCACTGGTGGTCCAAGGCATTAGTAATCATCCCTGATGATCTAGTGGTTTCCCATAGAAGCAGCAGATGGTGTCCAGGGTCATCTTCTTGCTCTGCTTCATCTCTAGTGACTTCCATATACCCACCATATCTGCTCTGCAGGCTCTTGGGCAGCTAAAGCAGCTCATTGGTGGAAGGTCCTCACGCGAGGGCGCCCGATCCCTGTGATTATGACTTGTATAGGAGATATTGGTTACATCCAGTCAACCATTCCTGGTCACGCCTGGAGTCGGCCTTTGAAGCCTCATGGAGAACTCGGCACGCCATAACAATCTTCCTCAGTAGCATATGATTTAGTAGGGCTACTGCGTAGCCGCAATTATGTATGATGCATGCTGAATTTACTGTACCAACAAGCTGCAGCCTTGCAAAGCAAGCTTCTACTGTCTTATTGTGCCTGCTTCCTAACCCTTTCTGAACCGCGCTGGGGACGAAGGGGTTAAACCTGTCTGTCTGTCATCACCCGCTGTCACCATGGTAATCCCTGCTGTAAAACGCCATCTGATTTTCATCTTTTATTATTATTTTTTATATGTAACTTTGCTTTCTTCATGTAAATTCGAGGCTGGGAAATTTGCGGGCTGTTTTTTTTTGTTTTGTTTGTTTTTTGTTTCTTTTTGACTTTTGCTTTTTTAAATAAAGTATTCTATTTATTTGACTGAGAATAATAAAGAGATCTGACAATATAAACCTTTAAAGTTACTTTATACCATGTCTGGCGTGTGATTTTCTAGTATGCTGGTCGATATATTGAGGGGGGCTTAGAGGTTCCGGAGGCGAAGGGCCCAGGTACCAATGCGGCTGCTATGGGGACTTGGAGGGAGGCGGGTGGCGAACCAGGGGGTAAGAAGAACTGTCCCAATGGGTATTAAGGGGGGAAACAAACACAGGTCCTTGTGTGGCCAAATCTAGTTTGCACCATAATGGACGCCCATTTTGCTTCTGTTCTGTATAAGACACTAATACAGACGTGACCACAAGGATTGCCAGCGATCATACCGTCATAGCCCAAGACCGCTAATATAGTGCTGGGCTCGACATAAGTCGCTGCTACCTACACTATGGCAGGACATAATGGTCACCTGGATAAATCTGTATAGCTCTCTGACACCAGTTAATTTGAAAGAAAAAAAATTACCCTTTAACTTCAATGTGCTGGCCTAAACACTATAATACTCAGTGGTGGCATCTTGTGGCCAAAAGTGAATACAGCAGTTTGGGAACGTTTACATAGAGATGTTCAATACCAGACACTGTGCAGCGGCATATCCCTTCCCGGACACTGCACTATGATGATATTGACCTGTCTGACCAACAATCACCCCCATAATGTGACTCTCATTTCTACTTTCTCCTCAAAATACATAGAGGTATATCCAGACCACCCGGCCGACCATTCATCTCCCATTGTGTGACTCTCTATTTACAGGGTAATGACACAGGGGGTAATAAGAACCAGCTGCAGAAGTGTACACTATTACTTATCTGTCTGCTCCAGTTATGAAACCACCAAAAATCCATTTGTTTTGGGGTCTTAGTTCTGTGCATTGTTTTCCCTCAGCTCTTCACCACCACCCTCCCACCCTGTCTACTTCCCTCCCACAGCACTCCTGCTATTCCCCATTTTAAAAAAAAATCAGGATCAGACCATGGGGGAGATTTATGAAAGGGTGTAAATATACACCTGGTGTGAATTGCCCACAACAACCAATCACAGCTCCTCTTATACACCTTCTAAAAGTTTGAACCTGAATTAATTTGTACCCTCCAGGTTTATGTTGTTGTTCAATAGCAGTTGAACAACAACAATGGAGCAATAATTGGCCAAAAACTATGTAAAGTGCTGCGGAATCTGTGTGCGCTAAACAAATAAAAGCATCATTATTATAAATGCAGTTGAGTCTATGTTCTGATCCAGTATGAGAGCCCCATCTAGTGGCTATTTCTCGGCATCTTTCTCTCCTTTTACTAGTATGTGAAAAAAAAGTCAGCAGAGCCTCAGTTATAAGTCTCAAAACACAGGACCAGCCAGTTATCTCTCCAGGGAAGGACATAGCCAAGGGGTGGCTCCTGTACGGAGACCACCAAAACCACCATATTAAGTGGCCCCTTCAGTCAATATACAACTCACTTTACAAGTCTGATGATATGACCTGGGAAATACCAAGGCCAGGTATCCATCCACAGACAGCTGTTTCGGGGTGTTGCCCCTCATTAGTGTGGAGCAGGATTCTGGCTAGGTGGGGGCAATGCCGAGTAGACCAATACAGGAAACAGATCACTGATGTTAGGGAGACCACCAAACAACAACACTGCCGGCTGCTGGTTAAAGTGCTTCCTTTACTAGTATGGGGCCCCTCCTTTCTTCCTGTTATGTTGTCAGGAAGCTTCCATCAACCTCCATGGTTCTCCATAACATCCACCTGTTTATCTATTTCACCACCTTGTGCTGCAGGGTTTCAGTCGCTGTGATGGAAGTTGATGAATCTTTCTTTATCCATTATGCGGCTGATGTAGATTAAAGCAGGTTAGTTTCTGCCAAATCCAGTAACCAAGACCAGTATTCCCAATAATACCAGTATATAAAGGATGAATAATACCACCACATCATGACCACTACCGCCATACTGTTACTAAACAAAATGCTATACTATACTAAGACTAATATCTGCAAATAAAGTCACCATATATTGGTAGATAGCAGTTCTACACAGACTCTGCTGACCATATGGATGTTAGTGACTCACAGGCTTCCCTCTGTGTCCCCTGTAGTAGTTATGCCTCTTTGTGCCCCATGTAGCAGTTAGGTCTCCTGTGCATTCCTATGATAAATAGGTCCCTCTGTGTCCCCATATAGTAGTGGAGAGTTGCGCCTCGATCTTGCATAACTCAGCCAAGTGAGAGGGGACACGGTTTTTACTCCATTATTGGATTTATATCCATCCTATTGTATCTGGTCCTGCACTAGGAGCGCTGTCTTTGTTCTCTTTTACTCTAACCATGTAGTAGTTAGCACCCTCTGTGCCCCCAGGTCTCATCTGTGCATCCATATGATAACTGGTCCCTCTGTGTCCCCATATAGTATTAACAATGAACACCTCCACTCCACCTTGAGGTCATGTAGGGCGCAGGTCCAAGGAGAAAACTGATAGGTGTATAATATAAAAAGGATAAGAAACTGGATCGGTTTAGAAACGTGTTGTGTGGCATTTTATTATTGTTTTTACCTGTCGTGTTCTTGGACCTGCGCCCTACATGACCTAGGTGGAGTGGAGGTGTTCATTGTTTGTGTCTATCCCCTGAGGAAGTACCTGAGGAGTGGCTGCGGTTCACCATTCATGCTATTTGAGTGTTGTGATGCAAGCTAGACAGCTGTCTTCAGTGATCCGCTCTGGGCCCTGGCCCTCTGCCAGGTCCCCTCCTCTCAAGGGTTCAGTCTTAGATCCCCGTATGGGTAGGAAGCAAGACAAGACACAGCTAACAGTTTCTTCTCAGCTTACTCTACACAACTTAGGGAACTCAGTTCTGTAATTTTTCTACCCTTGTATGAAATATTCTGTGATTCTTTGCTTACTGGTATTGTGCCGAGGGACTGGCGTAAGGCAAATGTAATACCGATCTTGAAAAAGGGCTCTCGAACTTCCCCAGGTAACTATAGACCCGTAAGCTTAACGTCCATTGTGGGGAAACTATTTGAGGGGCTTATAAGGGACTACATCCAGGAATATGTAGTGGCTAATAGTATTATAAGTGATAACCAGCATGGTTTTACTAAGGACAGAAGCTGTCAAACCAACCTAATATGTTTCTATGAAGAGGTAAGTAGAAGCCTGGATGGCGGCGCGGCTGTGGATATAGTGTACCTGGATTTTGCAAAAGCGTTTGACACAGTTCCTCATGGACGTCTGATGGGTAAGTTAAAGTCTATCGGTTTGGAAAATTTAATGTGTAACTGGATTGAAAACTGGCTTAATAATCGTACCCAGAGAGTGGTGGTCAATGATTCCTACTCTGAATGGTCCCCGGTAATAAGTGGTGTACCCCAAGGGTCAGTACTGGGCCCTCTTCTGTTTAACTTGTTTATTAATGATATTGAGAATGGAATTAACAGCAATGTTTCTATCTTTGCAGATGACACCAAGCTTTGTAGTACAGTACAGTCTATGGAGGATGTGCAGATGTTACAGGATGACTTAGACACACTGAGTGTTTGGGCGTCCACTTGGCAAATGAGGTTCAATGTGGATAAATGTAAAGTTATGCACCTGGGTACTAATAACCCGCATGCATCATATGTCCTGGGGGGAGTTACTCTGGGAGAGTCACTGATGGAGAAGGATCTGGGTGTACTTGTAGATAATAGACTACAGAACAGCACACAATGTCAGTCAGCTGCTTCTAAGGCCAGCAGGATATTGTCATGCATTAAAACAGGCATGGACTTACGGGACAGGGATATAATATTACCGCTTTATAAAGCTTTGGTGCGGCCTCATCTGGAGTATGCTGTCCAGTTTTGGAACCCGATTCATAAAAAGGATGTTCTAGAGCTGGAGAGGGTACAAAGACGGGCAACTAAACTAATAAGGGGAATGGAGCATCTTAGTTATGAGGAGAGATTAAAAGAATTACATTTGTTTAGTCTGGAGAAGAGACGTTTAACCCTTTAAGGACATGGCCCATTTTCGTTTTTACGTTTTCGGTTTTTCCTCCTTGTGTTTAAAAGGTCATAGCACTTGCATTTCTCCACCTAGAAACCCACATGACCCCTTAATTTTTGCGTCACTAATTGTACTTTGCAATTACAGGCTGAATTTTTGCATAAAGTACACTGCGAAACCAGAAAAAAATTCGAAGTGTGGTGAAATTGAAAAAAAAAACGCATTTCTTTTATTTGGGGGAAATGTGTTTTTACGCCATTCACCCTGGGGTAAAACTGACTTGTTATGCATGTTCCTCAAGTCGTTACGATTAAAACGATATATAACATGTATAACTTATATTGTATCTGATGGCCTGTAAAAAATTCAAACCGTTGTTAACCAATATACGTTCCTTAAAATCGCTCCATTCCCAGGCTTATAGCGCTTTTATCCTTTGGTCTATGGGGCTGTGTGAGGTGTCATTTTTTGCGCCATGATTTGATCTTTCTATCGGTACCTTGATTGCCCATATACGTCTTTTTGATCGCTTTTTATTACATTTTTTCTGGATTTGATGCGACCAAAAATGCGCAATTTTGCACTTTGGGATTTTTTTGCGCTGACGCCGTTTACCGTACGAGATCAGGAATGTGATTAATTAATAGTTCGGGCGATTACGCATGCGGCGATAGCAAACATGTTTATTTATTTATTTATTTGTTTACTTTTATTTAAAACCTGGGAAAAGGGGGGTGATTCAGACTTTTATTGGGGGAGGGGGCTTTTTACTATTAACAACACTTTTTTTTTTTTTCTTACACATATACTAGAAGCCCCCATGGGGGACTTCTAGTATATACACTTGGATCTCTCATTGAGATCTCTGCAGCATAGATATGCTGCAGAGATCCATGAGATCGGCACTCGTTTGCTTTCGGCTGCTGCAGCCGGAAGTAAACGAGTGCCGAGCCGAGGACGGCGCCATCTTGGACGCGTCCCCGGCCGGCATCAGTAACGGAGATCGCTCCTCCGGGACAAGGTCCCGGAGGAGCGATCTCCCCCACTAGACCCCAGGGAAACGTTGCCTCCGGTAATCGGAGGCAGCTGTCAACTTTGACAGCTGCCTCCGATTAGCTAATTAGCGGGCACGGCGATCAGACCGTGCCCGCTAATAGCGGCGGTCCCGGGCTACACGCGGCACCCGGGATCGCGGCACTTCAAAGCGGGGCCGCCGCGCGGCCCCGCTTTGAAGTGCAAGTGAGGACATAGGACGTACCGGTACGTCCTATGTCCTTAAGAGGTTAAGGGGAGATATGATTAACTTATTTAAATATATAAATGGCCCCTACAAGACATATGGGGAAAAGATGTTCCAGGTAAAACCCCCTCAAAGGACAAGAGGGCATTGCCTCCGCCTGGAGAAAAAAAGGTTCAATCTCCGGAGGCGACAAGCCTTCTTTACCATGAGAACTGTGAATCTGTGGAACAGTCTACCCCAGGATCTGGTCACAGCAAAAACAGTAGAGGGCTTCAAAACAGGGCTAGACAAGTTCTTAGAGCAAAATAATATAAATGCATATGTATAGAACCTATCACCCCTCCCCCTTCCCTGTATCCATTCCCTCCTTGGTTGAACTTGATGGACATGTGTCTTTTTTCAACCGTATTAACTATGTAACTATGTAACTATGTAACAACACTATGCAGTGTTAAACTCCTACAGAAGAGGAAAAGTCAGAGTAAACCTCAACCCACGCCGTGGACTAGGAGAGTCACAGTGCAGGACAGTATCCACAGACAGAAGTAAGCTAGGAACTGATCCGGATAGAGCAAAGTTGCTAAGAGCCTAGGAACTCTATCTCGCAGTGCAGTTGTCAGCAGGAAATCCTCAGCATTCCGCTAACCCCAGGGAAGAAGGTCTGGGGCCTTGTGTCACCCTCATAGGACGGGTCACCCAACACTGGTAGGCATTAGGTGGTGCAAAGACCCAAAGGTCAAAACACGGGCACAAGTATTCTCTTCTTCTTCTTCTAAGTATTCTTCTACCTCATCCTCCAACATTCCAGCAGAGCACAGTACTACTTGTGTTGGGACTCTCACGGCATCCTCCTCTCTGCTACTCTGCTTCTTTGAATCTCTCAACACGCAACCTAGTCAGCACGACTGTACTCCTTACTGTATCCCTACCACAGATCTGGTTGCTGTATTATCAAGTGTCTTATCAAGGGAACTATCAAGCGTATCATACCCTGTCAAGGGAAAGCTGTATAACTTGCTGCACACACGTACCTTTCAAGTAAACAAAAGATTATTTGTGATTCTTCACCTCACCGATAAGGATGTAGTGTACACTACATCCTTGGGACACTTCCCCTTTCTGTGGGTGTCAGTTTCCATAGTCCGGGAGGTTCACTACACCACTCCGGCCCACTGTGATATCATCCCAAGGGACCCCGTAGCAGCCTGGCAGGTCACTGTCCACATGGGGAACAAGGTACAACCGGCCCGTTACACTAAAAGCAGGTGTGCCACCATACCTATGTGCCCAACCGGCACTGGCATCACAACATAACATCACTGGGCCCAGTTGTATCTTGGCCAACCACCATAGATCTGGCGTCACACCTCAACATCTAGACAGTGACCGGCCGCTCCTCCGACACCACACCTCAAGGGGTCACCACACTGTCAGTAAGTGCTGTGAGTACAGTTACCTATAGTGTAAATTGAGCAATTTTATTATAAAGTGGCCAACCCTTTTATTAAATTGGGCAAGGAGGCCACGCCAGAAACCCCCCACCCACCAATTTGGCGAGCAGGGATGCGGCTGGCATACACAATGGAGAAGGGGTGAATCTCAAAGGACTCACTTTAAACATGACTGAGGGTATTAGCCAAACTAAAGATGGAGTCACACCCCTGTAAATTGCTGTATTAGGGGTCTTGCCCTTTGTGGGTATACAGTAGGGTGCTGGTCGGAGACAACTCGGGGTAATTCACCTGGTACATGGAGAGCCCACATAATGAGTCCATACAGTGCCCACACAAAAGTGCCATCTCCTGCCATCTCTAACACTGAGCTGCCATATGTTAAAGTGGGGTATATGAGCTTTGTATACACAGAGAATGGGAGTCTGTTCTGTATACAGCAGTGGGGTATATCTGAATAAATCCATACAGTATATTAGACAAAGTATATTTATTGGATTATACAGGTCAGAGTGTTGGGTGGTGGACCTCCAGGGTGGTCGGGTGCATCTCAGATGTCTCCCAGTAGTCTCTGCCCATTGCAGCCTCCTTCCTCAGGGTAGGCCTCTGTCTCTGTACTCAGTAAGTTTTCTTTGTATGGGCCCTTAGTGGTCGGTGTCTTCTTACAGTATATGGTCCCTTTAGTAGAACTAGAAGAAGAAGTGATATTAGTCTTCTATGTTGATCAGTCATACATGGCAAGAAAATTATCCATACAGTATATTAGGTGTCTATTACTAGTACAACAAAGAACGTTCTGTCACCCGTCACCCTGGTTCACCACCAGCACCAATGGCCGAGAGTATCAGATTCCTATCCACATATATAGTTCCTTGTCTGTAGAGTAATGGCCACTTTGGGGTCTACAGTGGAGAAGTTACTAGGATCCTATTTTACAAACACAATTACATGTCCACTCATCAAAAACAATAAGTTACATAATACATAAATTACATTATTAAAAGGGGTTGTTCAACAATTTTTTTTTCTTTCAAATCAACTGTCAGAAAGTGCTATAGATTTGTAATTTACTTCTATTAAAAATCTCCAATCTTCCAGTACTTATCAGTTGCTGAATGTCCTGCAGGAAGTGGTGTATTATTTCCAGTCTGACACGGTGCTCTCTGCTGCCACCTCCGTCCATGTCAGGAACTGTCCAGAGCAGGAGAGGTTTTCTGTGGGGATTTTCTGCTGCTCTGGACAGTTCCTGACATGGACAGAGGGGGCAGCACTGTGTCAGACTGGAGAGAATACACCACTTTCTGCAGGACATACAGCAGCGGATAAGCACAAAATTTTTAATAGACGTAAATTACAATTCTCTGGCACCAGTTGATTTGAAAGAAAAAAAAAACATTTTAGTAAACAACCCCTTTAAGGGGCAATTCTACTTTCCCACCATTTACCAAGTAGTAACTGACCCGCCATGGCTTTGATGCAACCCCATATTCACACATCTATTTGTCAGTGATATTCCCAGGGCAGCAATGGCTAGAAGGGGTCTAAATGTCCCTACCAACCAGGGATCAGTAAGGACCATATGCTTATGGGTATCAGTAGTCACACACAATGAGTACCCCATCATCATACGTACTTGTGATAGGAGAGCTGGGCAGGCTTTTTCTTCTTCCTGTATTGAGAAACATAGAGAATGATGTTTTATGGTTGTGTTCTTATCCTAGAATGTAAAATAATACATTATACTAGTTTATTGGTCAAGTTCAAGATGGAAGATGACATGGAAGGATTCCTGCAAGCTGTGATAGGAGGATGGGTTTTCTAGTTATGGATGATGAAGTCCTATGTACAATATGGCGGAGGAATGAGTGGTCTGGCCCATAGGTGAAGGCAGTAGAATTTTGCCATTTTCTATGTAATAGATCTGCGTGACTTCTGCCGCCCATCTCCATTATGGAGTCTAAGTTCTCTTTACATCCACAAGACGAGATGAGCCAACATGTCACCATTGGGGGAAACAAAGTTCAGTTTAGGCTGAAGCTAAACTTTACCTATAACTATAATACTTATGTATAACACTATATAAGAGGCCTAAGAGCAGGGCCGGCTCCAGGTTTATGTGGGCCCTTGGGCGACAGAGCCTCAGCGGGCCCCTTTCTGGATAGGATTTATAGTTCTATAGGTAAAAAAATAAATGTCTCTTCTTGCAGGCGTCTCACACAGTAACATTGTCCCCAAATAATGCCCAATATGTGCCTCAAAATAGTATTCAGGTGTCTCTATGTTATATGTTCTCTGTTCTTCCATATAGGAGTCTGGACCCTCCGTGCATCCATGTAGCCACCCTCCCCTAGTTGTAGCCTGCTCAGTAAGGAGAATCCCCAATGTAGCTATCCCCCCTGTAGTAGATGTCCTGTGATGGTCACATAGCAAAGACTCAGCTATGTAGCTACATCAAGAACACAAGGCTGCTCATCTCTGCTTGCTGTCAGTGAATGGAAAGGCTCTAAATCTGCTTTGATCAAGTCCTTTTCACACATCTTTTGATTTGTTACAGTGTATCAGTGCAGGTTAGGTCTATCAAGGATCTCTGCTTGCTACCAGTGACTGGAATTTTAATTTACATAGGGGAACTGGAAAAAAAGAACTACAGCCATATATATTAACAGTGAGATTTCTTCTAACACCCCTATAAACCTGTATGCTCAGCCTAGTATGTACATTTGATCTGCTCATGTCTTATGGCTCCTGCACTGCCGACCTCCTCACAGAGCAGCAGAAAGGGTTAACAGCGGAAGCATCTGGAGGTCGGCAGTGCAGGAGCAATTTTCCGACGACTAACGATAAACGATCTTAAACGACCGCTAAGGCAAACGACCCGAAATCGTTCGCCCAAGTACACGAAACGATGATCGTTATTTATGATCTTTTTCCGGTCGTTTAGTCATTGCTATTGCGTACGTTTCAGCTGTGAATTCTTATTCCACCGAACGATGTGCGAACGATCAAACGATAAAAATAGGTCCGGATCCTATTAAACGATCAACGATTTCTCGTTGGTCGTTTAATCGTTGCCTGCTATTACACGAAATGATTATCGTTCAAATCCGAACAATTTAACGATTTTTCGAACGATAATCGTTCTGTGTAATACCACCCTTAGACATAACAGGTCCCTGCTGTTAACCCCTAATGGCCTGCAGTGGGAGCAGTGCACAGGTCACAGGACTGGTCAACAGACAGAAGTACCTGGGAAAGAGACTCCAGGAGAGCTTGGTGTTAGGACACTGAAGAGGGCAGCTCAGCGTCCAGCATGATGGAGAGCTTTGTAGGAAACTTCTTCATGCCACAGTGCTGCCATGTGATCCCCCTCCCCCCTTCCCCGCAGTTGTACAGATTGCTTCAGAGCTGGTGTCACTGCTGGATCTGCTTTATCTTTCTAAAGGCAAGAGGGGCAGGGTGATAGAGTTATGTAGCTGGGCTTCACCTTGCCCACTGGCAGCAATACGGCATGGTAATTAACAGCCCAGCCAATGTCGCTCCCCTGCAGCCGTAGTGACAAGGGGCGGGAGGGGAGGGGAGAAGTAAAATCGGGCCCTTAGAGGCGCCGTGGGCCCCGGCACTTGCCCAAGTTAGCCGAGTGCTGACGCCGGCCCTGCCTAAGGGCCCTGTGTTGCACTGGTAGGTCGCCTAGGACTGGATCTAAGCCCGTGTGAGCATTTTTTTATGACAGTGTTAATGTCTACAAGTTTCAACAACATATACGGCTATATAGGTTAATGGACGTACCCGTCGGTAACTAACAGCTGGTGTAACACACACAGGGCGAGCGGATTGTCTGTGCTTGTAAAGATTATCCCTCCATGTTTATAGCTACACAGAAGCTTTTTCCAAGTATCCAAAAAATTCTGGGAGTAGCAACAAAACTTGTTTCCTATACAGTGTGCAAAAGGGACACAAACCCCTCTATAGGCCATGTACACATTATAAGAACGGACATCATTTTGATGGTGTGTGAACATACTTACACAACGCCATTTTTTGGCCCTTTCTTTTGGACGTGAAATGACAGTTGTCCAAAAAAAAAAAAAACTTCCGTTAAACAGCCAAAAAAAAGATGTTGTGTTGTTGTGGCCATACACTGCTTTTTCACAGCAATAAGTGTACTACAAAAAAAGCTCACTTTTTGGCATTTGACCGCTATTTTTTGGGATGGCCATCATATATATAATGGTAATAGTAGTAGTAGTAATGTCCTTACCTCTTGAGAATACAGAAGAAAATACATAATGCAATCAGCAAAATCACCAACACAATGGGCAGGACTATAAGTAGAATAAAATGCACAGTGAGGCCTCCACAAATCTCTCTTTCATATGTAACCTCCGGGATAGTTGTTGTATTCATTGTACGGAGTTGTGTCCTCATTCTACCGGATATCTGTAACCAAACACAAGGGTCAGCTCCAGGTCTAGATAGGACTGGCCCCATACACTATAGTATTCAACCATCTGGACCATCACAGAATATACAGGATTATAAGGTACTGAACCCAACAAAGTCAATAGAAAAACTGCAGCATATCCAGTGCTGGACTGACCCACCGGAAGACTGGAGAATCCACTGGTGGGCCCTGAGCCTGGAACCTGAACCTGAATATGTGAGCACAACACTGCGCAGTGAACCTTCCCTTTTACCTCTAGTACAAATGAGAAAATCTGGAAGAAAGATAAATAACAGCTCGAGTCTCACATGTGATGCGGAGGTCTCATGGATGGATGCAGATACAGAACAAGGGATTTTTATTTTATTATACTTTTTGGGTTCCTTTAAGGCTGCATTCATTCATTGTCTTAAACACAAGTTCTGAGAATGTTCAGGAATCTGTACATCCATGGTTGGAAGTTCCTAACATTAGAAGAACAGAAGGGCTTTAGCGTAGGCCCCTACTCTGTCCAGGTGGCTCCTATCTCCAGAGTTGGTGCTATAATAGCAACACAAATATATAAAGGTGAAACTGTGCCCAGGCCTCGTGGGCATCAAATATAGACAGGATTTGTGGTAAGTAGTGTGAAGGTACTCACAGATATCGCCCCGTACAGATCCTCACCAACCTCGGCTTTCTTCTCAATGAGGAACAATCCTCCTTCCTGTAAGGACTACTCCTTCATGAGTGGGTGCACCAAGACGTTCATCCGCCAGTAGGATATCACTGATTTCACCTCCGCTATGTGGTCATTGCTATAAAATATAAATGTTAAAGAGGGGCAAGAGTCACACAACTGGTTGGACCTGTCTATAACACGCCTGATGGTGACGAGAAGGCAGGGATGGTCAGAGATCCGGCAGGTCAGGAGTGATACAGAAGGAAATGGTGAGGAATATAATAAACTAGATTTACACCGGGACCTGGTTGGGGCGGATACGTTTAACTCTTTGTAGTGTATGTACCAATATAAGTTATACATGATCAACCGTAACATGGACAAGCATCCTATGGTATCTGCACCAAGATGTCAGCAAAAGATCATGTGGCCTCCATGGACTTGCTTGGTTTTTACAGCACATACATTAAGATTTGGGGAGTTCTGAGTCAATGGGGGACATTTAGGAACGCTGCGCCACTTCTCCCTGTCGTATGTCAGCGGTATCTCCTTCTCACCCGATGGGCAGGCAGGGGGGCGTAGCGAGGCAGGGAAGAGGTGTGGCCTCCTTCCGCGCCTGATTTATCATGATTTACGCCTGCTCACAAACTTAAATCATGGTGGAAATCTACACCCGCTTAGGAGGTTTAGATCTCTGCACCCGCCATAAGGCAGGCGCAAGTCAGGACGGATATCCTAAGAGGTGTGCGCCTCTTAGTGAATCCACTAGGGCAGTTGGGGGGGTGGGGCCTAATTTAAGACCGGCAGAAGAGTACGCCGGTCTTCATAAATATCCCCCAATATCTTCTGTTCTCTGTCCTGTTCCTCAAAGCCCCTTTCTGTCCTAAAACGGTAAAAATAACAGCCCCACAAAGTGGCCATTAAAGGGTGGCGGGGGGGCGCTGGTTCTTATTGAGCAGGCCTAGCCAGTATATAGAGTCAATGCTGCAGGAGAACAAAATATACAAATAAGTTCTCCACCAAAAGGCAGAAAGCCATCTCTCCAGTGACGCCTATTCAGTATCTACCCTGTAAGTCCATGTCAGAGCCATATTACAGCTTTGAACCTTGACTAATAAGTGTTAGTGAAACCAAAAAGTAGTGTCGTTCCTCAGAAGTCACCTGTTTTGGCCTACTTGCCCATTGTATAGGATAGGGTGCTGGTGTCTATAGAAATTCATTTGCTACATAGAAGAGGAGATCTAGCGGGTGTATGAAGACTTCCAGGCATACGTAATACTTCCATGCAGTACCCATATAGCAGTGCCTTGTACTATCTTACCTAATATTCTTGAGCAGATGACCTATGTTAGGTGTAGTGTAGGATATGAGACTTTATACACATCGGCATTATGCGGATCTGTGTGATCAGTAATGTGACAATGCTTTGGCTTTATCAATACATTTATTGGATTCTATGGGTCACAGTGTTGGGCGGTGGACCTCCATGATGGTCGGGTGTATCTCAAACGTCTTTGAATAGTCTTGGCCCATTGTGACCTTCTCCTTCTTCAGAGACCGTCTCTGTCCAGTAAGTCTTCTTTGTATGGATCCTTCTGAGGTGGTAATTGTCTTCTCGGAATATATGGACTGTTTAGTAGCACTAGGATAAAAAGCAATAGGAGTCTCTCATTGGTACGGTGGCCGCTCAATCTACCAGGTGACCGGACATTGGATATGATCAGGTTTCCATCCACATTTATTGCTCCTTGAAGACCATGGTGGAAGAAATGCTGGGGCCATGTTTTACCAACGCAATGTATCACATGTCTAGATTATCTAAGGGGGGATTTGAGTTTTACACCATTGACCCACTATCTACTGACCTGTCACAAAGCCATAAAGTCATTGTTCTTTCCCATAGTGTGATGGCTGGAGGGGTCGGGATGTTCCATTGTCCTTCTACTAATCTGTAGGGTTCCCAATGCTGATGGCTGCCATACTGCTCGTCTCTTCAGTAAGCTATGGCAGTAGATGGCTAGACATGGCCCATACCCCATAAGGTCTGTGTATTTGTGCACATTGTATAATAACCCTGCCCGGTAGTACGTTGCAGCCGTACTTACCTGTAAAGTCACCTGGACAGGGCTGCTCGACGTCTTCCTGTAGTGATAGAGAAACACAGAGAATCTCTTTATCTTTTCCATGTTATTATTCTTAAAAATTAAAGTTAAATGTTATACAGTAAATCTGTGAGAAACTTTGATGGCTATGGGAAATTTACTGATCGGCAAAAACCAGAACTTTAGCGGTAAAGCAGCTTCTCCTTCTGGGAATCAGAGGGAAGGACATAGACTGGAACCACTGTATAACTATAACTTTCACTATGCCTTTTTTTTTTATTATTTTTTTAACCGTTATCCTTAACTTAGGTATGCTATAAGGTAAGGTGATAGAGTGGGGGTGAAAGTGGACATTGAACTTCACTTTTTCCTAGACTTAAAGGGATATTCAGGGAAAGATTAACTTTTTCCCTATCCAACGGATAGGGGGAAAGTAGGAGATTGCGGGGGAGTCCAACCCCTACACCCCTGGCAATATCCATATCCGACCCCGCCGGCTCTGTTATGAATAGAGCCCTGGGTTGGCACATGACCCGCGGCTCTATTCATTCCTATGCGTGACGGAAAGAGCCAAGTACACCAGAGAAGCGATGTACTTGGTTCTTTCCGTCGCTCCATAGGAATAAACAGACATATACATAACATTCATAACAAAGCTGATGGGGTCCAATACGGAGATCACCAGGGGTTCAGGGGTCGGACCTCCCATGATCTCCTACTTTTCTCCTATCCTGTGGATAGGGGAAAAGTAAATTTTTCCTGGAATATCCCTTCAAGCTCCGTTCACCTGATTTATCCTGATTTACAACTGCACTCAGGTGTAAATCATGGTGGAAAGCAACAGGTCGGGCACCTCGTAGTAAATACTGCGGGGTGCATGGGGTCAGAGCTTATTTAAGACCCGCGTAAAGGTGCGCCAATCTTGATAAATTCCCCCTATGTGTGATCCCGGCCTTGCTTTACACTTTATTGCTAAGCTTGCAATGTCTTGCTTTA
The DNA here is from genome assembly GCA_027789725.1 of Dendropsophus ebraccatus. NCBI lineage: Eukaryota > Metazoa > Chordata > Amphibia > Anura > Hylidae > Dendropsophus > Dendropsophus ebraccatus. The sequence continues at coordinate 28,440,612 of JAQFWZ010000022.1, forward strand.
CTTTAAATAAAGACAAGAACTACTATTACTATATAAGCCATTCATTATTGATGAGTATGAGAAGAACAAGGCCTCTAGACTAGATGGGGAAAATAAATGTGGGCTATAAAAACCCCACCCTGGGCTGGTTTCGGGGGGGGGGGGGGGGACTAGGCAAAGGCCGAGGGTCGTCACTTGTCACCATTTTTAAAGGGGAGCTCTGGAGGGGAAACATGTTTATAAATCAGCTGGTGTCACAAAAGTTTTATAGATTTATAATTTGCTTCTATTTAAAAATCTCCAGTCTTCCAGTACTTATCAGCTGCTGCATGTCCTGCAGGAAGTGGTGTATTCTTTCTAAACTAACACAGTGCTCTCTGCTGACACCTCTGTCCATGTCAGGAACTGTCCAGAGCAGCAGAGGTTTTCTATGGGGATTTGCTACTGCTCTGGACAGTTCCTGACATGGACAGAGGTGGCAGCAGAGAGCACTGTGTCTGAAACCAGGCCAGAGATAGGTCTTGTATAGCCAACATTTTTTCCCCCCATATCGCTCAGGGTCCTTGTTCTCCTCCTTCTCATCACAATGGCAGATGGGGAGCCTATGTAGTGATAATATTTCCCTGTCTCCATAGATATAATGTACAGTATGTGTGACCCAGTCCTTACCTCTGGCAAACAAAGAAGAAAACACAAACTGCTATTAGTAAGACGCCCAACACCACCGGAAGGAATATTACGAGAAAAAGAAGCGTTGGGAAGTCGGACTGGTACGTCCCTGATTTGTATGGAAATGTAGTGTTCATTGTCTTCTCCTTATACCGATATCTGTGAAAGAATAAAAGTTCATTGCAGAAGATCAAGTACAGATCTGCAGAGGACGGACCCCATACTGTACAGCCGGGTGGGGAACCTGCCACCCTCCAGATGTTGCAAAACTACAATTCCCATCATGCCTGGACAGCCTTTGGCTCTGTTTTATAGCACTGATTTCTTTGGTGGTCGGTGCACCCCCACAGCAGCTACTAAATATTGGGGTTACCCCAAACTCTGCCGCAAACCATCCGCTTTATCTCAAACATCTGAAACGGAAAAAAGTAAAAACTTGATTTACAGAAATGACGCTGAATTATCAAGGGTGGAAGCAGATGCCGAAAGTTCAAAAGTTTTCACTGAACTTCTGAGAGTTTAAAGTCGTCTGAAACCGAGAGTCTCTCATGGTGGGTGGACTGACTCACCACGTATGAGAAAGCTCACCGCCTTAAAGGGACGGGGAATCTAGAAATGAACATCAGATAATCTCCCCTCCGATGTTTGCCAGTCTGTATGCTTGATTTTTAGTTGGTAAATAGCAGGGGTGAGATGTGGTCAAGTGGGTGGGGCTTAATGATCCTTCTATTCTACTACAGACAGTGCAGAAGGGGGGAGGCTCCTGCTGCAGGATATGAAGAGAAGATGGGGGTAATGGATGATCTCCTGGAAAACATATAGAAGATGTCTTCATATAAGTGATCAATATAGGAGGAGATTGGAGGAGGAATTGCTGGGAAAGTTTCATGCATTTTTATGTCTATTGTCCCTGTAAGACTATTGGGTTTCAGTTTTTTAGGGCTCCTAATGTACAAAAGAGAAAGTCCCTGTGACTGCTATTGGAAATTTGGTAAAAGAGGGTGACGACCTGGCGGCACCATTCACCATAGTGAGTAATGAGAATCTGTACATAAGTGGCTTCCCCCGTCCACTACAGAAGGAGGTCGGGACAATGGTGATGGCTGGGGCTATGGGGCCTTCTGAATGCTATATATTATATACCATTATATATACCATTGACCAGTCTACACTGGGATGTGCTAAAGGAAACCCCAATATCCTTATTATTAAAGTTCTGAAAATGTCCAGGAAAGTTTTCTTCCATGATTGGAGACCGATGGAAGATGGGAAGAAGAGAAGGGCTTCTACGAGGATCCCCTTCTCTGTCCATGTGGCTCATATCTCCAGAGTTAGTTCTGTATTGGCCCTCAGACATGTAAGGTGGGTAACTATCCCCAGGTCAGATACTATAGGCAGGATGACAGTAAGTGGCTGGATGGTACTTACAGATATGTAAGGTGGGTGACTATCCCCAGGCCGGTGACTGGATGGTACTCACAGATATCGCCCTGTATGGTTCCTCAGGAGCCTCGGTCTCCAGTAACAGGGACAATCCTCCGCCCTATAAATCCTCCTCCCCGATCTCTGGGTGCGCCAGGATGTACGTCAGCCGATGTGATACAACCGCTCTGTATCTCCTCCGTTATGTGGTTGTTGCTTATTGCTTTTTATCTATTTAATATAAAACATAAAAAAGTAGAAGGAAAAAAAGTGACTGAACTGGTTGAGCCGGTGTGTAACCCGGCGGAGGTGACGAGAAGGAGGGATGGTCAGATGTTTGGCAGAAGGTCAGGAATCAATAAGGAAATGGTCAGGAATGTAACAAAGCTGCATTTACATAGTATATTACAGGGGGGATATATGTATAACTACCGGATATAACCTGTCACTGTCATTACTATATACAGTATGTCCCTCTTAGGCCTGGACGCCATAGATCTGTGATGTGTGCCCCCCCAGGGACCCAAACCCATAGACCTGTGATATGTCCCCCCAGGGACCCAAACCCTATAGACCTATTATGTGTGCTACCAGGGGCCCAGACCCCATAGACCTGTGATGTGTGCCCTCAGGGGCCCAGACCCCATAGCTTTGTGATGTGTCCCCCCAGGAGCCCGGACCCCATAGCCCCATGGTGGGGGTCACAGCCCTATATACAGCAGGTTTGTTATCAATAGCTCTTCTGTGGGATCAAACAAACAATACCCAGTTATATGAATGGTTACATTGAAACAATGGTTCACCTGCTCCTACTCTGTGTCAGGGGGTGTTAGACTCTATGGCTATAATGGTATAAACAATACAATACAGGCGTAACCCCTTAACAACCCATGACTGACAAGCATTTTTGAAAAACCTACAGAATTTCTTTGGTCTTACACTTGATGCTCTCAGAATTTGGCGTCTTCCCATGCCGGATGTTACCTGGTATTCCTGCACTCGATTACCCCTTTGGCCTGGAGGTGGACGTGTTCATGTTCTTTTCTGGGTGACATTACCAGCCGGCCCTCGGTCTACCCCATCTCGGCTTGACAAGTAAACACATCTGACATCACACACAGCAGACGGCTTCATATACAAATCCACATTTAATCGTGTTTTCGGTATACAGGTAATATATACATAAAGAATCAGACATATACAGAGCTATATATGATTAGATATAGTAATGCTGTGATTCTCTGCTTGTTTCTAGTGAATAGAAACATTAATGTTCAATTTATAAGCTTAAAAACAATTGAGCCTTAAAGAATTTCCCTGATACCGTTACAATGTATCAGTCTACGATATTCTAAAGCAGCGAAGATTCGGAGCACAAGGTATATAAGGAAAGCTGCAGAACATTTCATCGTGTGAGAATAAAGCTTCACTGCTAAATATCAGCTCCTGAGACAGTAAGCTGCAATACACACACACACACACACACACACACATACACTCATATACACACACATACACACATCAGCTTACACCAGCCTAAAAGGAATAAGGGGCAATGCTGTACAACACCACCTAATGCTTTATTCACACCTTTCTTACTGTTATTAGATTCCCAGGGTCAGCCGCCTGCGTCTGATCTAGGGAGACTATGTTACGCATCACAGTAAGCTAGTGATGCTCTCTACAACGCTGCCTTACTGTATCTGCTTACTACCACAGGGTTTCCTGGGCAAAAAGCAGAAGGAGCCTAGATTGTGTTGTCTATTCCCCTACATGGGATCATGAGGCACAGTCAGGCAGATCTTCTACCCCAGAAAACCTCAGCAGTACCAGAAAAAAAGGGAGGGGGGGAGAGGTAAATATAGCATTTATTTTTTTTTACATTTTTTAATCATTATTTTTTCACCTTCTCCAGATAAAACAAAGTAGGATTTATACTGTTGTTGGACAGGGCTGTGGGGTGTATTTACTATAGCCATTGTGTTGTCCACACACAGAAAAATGAAAGCAAAATACAACAGTAAAATAGGTATAAAAAGCTGCTGTATTTATGATCTGACACTGTGCTACATTAACGTCTATGGAAAAATGTCAGTCAATGCATACACTGTAAAAAAGAAGTTGTGTGCACAGACGGCATTACATAGACTTTAATGTAGCATATTAGTAGAATATAAATACGGCCACATTTTATACCTATGTTTATGTCATATTTTGCAGTTATTTTACTGTGTGAACATAGGCTAAAGCTTTAGCAGTGGAGCCATGTGATAGGCTGTGTCCATTACTAAAGAGTAATACTAGGCTGCTGCTAGGTTAGTATCTGCCTGTTGAGAATAAAGCAGCGGGTTCCTTATGCTTTTATCATAAATAATTTTTAAAAGTCTTAGGAACCTGTAGAAAAAAATTGTAAGTTAATAAAAAGTTCTGTAAAGCTCTCTGCTCCCTGCTCTGGTGTGTGACCAACCCCGGAACCTTTATCTGTACTGCAGCCTCTAGAGACATCACATGAGGACTAGAGGCTGCAGTGCAGAGAAAGACGCTGGGGACAGGATACAGACAGGAGCGGGGAGCAGTGAAAGCTGCACAGAGGAGCAAGGCGCCTGTCATACTAACAGGTGTCACCACTCCTCTACAATAAGAAGTGATTATATATATTTATTCAGGGAAAGCGTAACTCTCCTGATAATACTACTGACAACCAATAAACTGAGTTATTTGTGCATTAATGCCTTTGTTCGTATTTTATATTATATGTAGTATCAGATTGTGTAACATTTATAAGACATTATGTGGCTTTCCACAAACCACACAAAGCAAACAAAATAAACAAACTTTCTGCCAGTACAAGTTCTAGACACTATCTGTCATTCAAAATGTCCTTAAAAGCCCAAAGTCTATTGGGATGGCATTGAGTCAACATCCACTGTGCAGACAGAAAAATAAATCAACTCTTGGAATTACCCCGATTTTTGTGCTGATTACTAGGAAAATGGTCATAGTCATTTAGGGAAGTAAATAAAACACAGGTTCACTTACTTTTCCCCTTGCTCCGTGGATGTTTACTCAATGTTATCAATAAAAGACGTAACATCTTTCTACGTGTTCCAAACTCAGTTGCATTGTGTTTGTCTATAAATGTGACTTGTAAGGTTCACTTACTTTTCTTGAAACTGTATGTGTGAGGGAGTTGGGAAAGACTGATCAATATCTTCTTTATATCTATTACATCTACCCAACCTGACTTGTTGTACACCTTTCGTGTCTTGTTTTAAATGGTTTTATATATGGTTGATATGATTTTTGCGCCCTATAGCCAGGAGCCCAGAACAAGTCTGTGTAGTATGGAAAGGCAGTGTCTTGTGCAGCAGACAGGTGTGACCAGCTACCAATGTACATACAGGTGGTGGACACCCAAACAGGAGGATATTAGGAATTCCCCAAACCAGGTCCATGTGGTTGGGCTGGATATGTGTAAACAATGAGTATACAATATACTAGAAGCGCCTTCACGGCTAGATTATAAGAATTATAAGCATTCAAGCCATATATAACGTTTACACAAAAGATGATTAATCAACTGAAGAAAAGCGTAGAGAGCGTTCCGATGGCCGAAATGGTGATGTGGCCGAGATGCTTCTAACCGCGCTGGGAATCATCCTCACAGGTCCCTGCAATATAAAGGCACAACGGATCCGGCTTTAGAATAAGACCATAAAATATTCAGAGAATGTGACTGTGCGGGCAATTATGGTGCGGTAACATGGTGGATGGACACAATAAGGGTTATGCACAATACTCCCATGCCAGAAAAGACACAAAGACTGGTGGAGCAAAAAGACGTATTACAAGTCTAAGTGAACCCCTCTACACTGAATGAGGCCCTTCTAAGAACCCGGCTCATGCTGGGCGGAGGAAAGGTGAGTGGGATAATTATTTATTTAGTACGGACTAGGGGGGGAGAGAGGGTTTAACTACAATACAAGGGGTCCAGGGAGACGGGAGCTTTAACTACAAAACTGGGCGGAGACCCACCTTACACCACTGGTAAGAGGTATGAGTAAGGCTGGGTTCACACTACGTTTTTTTCATCCTTTTTTTTTTTTTTCTTATGTTTTTGGGAAAAATAACTGATGTTTTGTGCGCATCTGTTTTGATCAGTTTTTTCATTGACTTCCATTATAAAAATAACGTGTCAAAACGCATCCATTTTTTTTAGCGTACACAAATATGAGGTCAGCTATGTGTTTGAGTATGTTAACTCCTTCGCGTCAATAATCAGATCAGATCAGATCAAGCATCTGTCACTGAGTGATAAGGACCCCCACAGCCATGCTGCAGGGGTCCCGATCACATGTGCAGACAGGCGAGGGTAAGCTCCTTACCTCCGTCCTGTTGGTTCGGCGAGTCTGCTCTCAGGCAGGCTCTATACATAGATCGCCGATAACACTGATCTATGCTGTGCTATGGCATAGCATAGATCAGTATATGCAATCTAATGATTGCATCTTTTACAGTGAATAAAAGTGTAAAAAAAAAAAAAAGTATAATAATAATAATATGCGTTCAGGATAGCTGCGTTCAGGATAGACTGGAGAGGGGAGAGCTTAGAGAAAGGAAGACCGAAGGAAGACTGAAGGATAGATCAGAGTCTAGCATAACCCCCAGACATCGAGCCTGATGCACAGGAGTTATGCTAGTACCACAGACTGAGAGTGAGATGTCGGGTTTAGGTTTGTTAGAGGGCGGAAATACAAGAAGTTCAGTTTTAGAGAGCTTAAGTTTGAGGAACAGATAGGTCATAGTGTTAAAGAGAGCAGATAGGCAGTCACTTGTATTTTGCAGGGGTGATGTCACGGGAAGAAGTGTATAATTGGGTGTCATCAGCATAAAGATGGTATTGCAGGCCAAACCTGCTGATGGTCTGTCCGATGGGGGCTGTATAGAGGGAGAAGAGGAAAGGACCCAGGACTGATCCCTGGGGAACCTCAACAGAGAGAGCGGTAAGGGACAGGAAGTAGAGCCCGAGAAGGATACACTGAAGGAGCGGTCAGAGAGGTAGGAAGAAAACCAGAAGAGAACAGAGTCCTTAAGACCAAGAGAGCTGAGCATGGAGAGGAGAAGCTGGTGGTCCACAGTGTCAAACGCTGCTGAGAGATCCAGGAGAATCAGCAAGGAGGAGTTTCCTTGTGACTTGGCCTTCAGGAGGTCGTTTGACACCTTGGTGAGAGCAGTTTCAGTGGAGTGAAGGGGTCGGAAGCTGGACTGTAGAGGGTCAAGAAGGGAGTTTTCTGAGAGATAGGGTTAGGCGAGAATAGACCAGACGTTTTAGGAGTTTAGAGATGAAGGGGAGATTGGAGACAGGTCGATAGTTGCCTGCACAGGAGGGATCTAGAGAGGTTTTTTTCAGTAGCAGTAAAAATTACAGTGTTGAATGAGGAGGGAAATATACCAGAGGAGAGGGAAAGGTTACATATTTTGGTGAGGTGAGTAGTGACAGGAGAGAGTGACTGGAGGAGGTGTGAGGGAATAGGGTCACCAGGGCGGGTAGTAGGATGAGAGGAGGAGAGGAGCTTGGCAACTTCTTCCTGTCACTGGATCAAAAGCAGAGAGTGAAGAGAAGGTGGGAGAGGGGGTGGGATCTATGGGAGAGGGGATGGGATCTATGGGAGAGGGGATGGGATCTATGGTGCTTTTTAGGCTGGGAAGTGATGTCGGAACGGATGGTGTCAATTTTGGATTTGAAATAGGAGGCCAAATCTTCAGCGCAGAGGTCAATGATGGGTGACTGAGCTTTGGGCTTGAGAAGAGAATTAAAGGACAACTCCGGCGGGACCCCCCCAAAAAAAAAAAACACAGACACACACAGACACCATACTCACCATCCCTCCGGTGACGATCGCCACTCCATTCGGCCGCCGTCCGCCTCACCGTCACCTGCGTCCGCCGTCCAGCGATGTCTCCTTCTTCCGGGTCCATGAGAGAGAAAAGGCTGCCAGCGCGCTTGCGCACCGGCAGCCTTTTCATTGGCTGGAGCGCATCACATGGCTTCCAGCAAGCTCAGCCAATCAGGGCTGAGCAAGCTGGAAGCCATGTGATGCGCTCCAGCCAATGAAAAGGCTGCTGGTGCGCATGTGCACCAGCAGCCTTTTCTCTCCCATTCACTCTCAATGAAGACGCCGAGGAGGAAGAAGACCCGGACCGCCCCCAGCTCTGACATCACCCGACACCAGAGAAGAGGACCGTGACGACCGTAATAGGTAATGTATATATTCTTTAACTTCCGGGGTGGGGGGGTCGGGGGTCGGAAAGTGGGGGAAGGGGGCCAGACCGGGTATTTAACCACATTACAAAGTTATATAACTTTGTAATGTGTGTTAAATAAGCCAAAAAAATTTTTCGCCGGAGTTGTCCTTTAAAGGTGTCGAAAAGGCGTTTTGGATTTTTTGACAGTGAAGAGATGAGGGAGGTGAAATAATATTGTTTGGCAAGGTGAAGGGCAGAGTAATAAGATTGAGTGATTTGTAATGAATGAAATCTGCTGAGGTTCTAGATTTTCTAGATTGTTTGTAATTGTGAAAGAGAGGAGGTTGTGGTCTGATAACTCTGAGGGATCATTTGTGAAGTTGGAGATTGAAAAGTGGCAGAAGAAGATCAGGTCCAGGGAATTCCCTCCTTTGTGTGTGGGAGAGTTTGTTAGCTGTGAGAGGCCGAAAGAGGTGGTTAGAGAGAGAAGCTGAGAGGCGTGAGAGGAAATAGGAACATCGACAGGGATGTTGAAGTCGCCCAGGATTAGTGTGGGAACTTCAGCAGATAAGAAATGAGGGCGCCAGGTGGCAAAGTGGTCGAGGAATTGTCGTGGAGAGCCAGGGGGACGGTATATAACAGAAACTGGACGGAAGAGTCTGAGGGTGTGAACCTCAAAGGAGGGGAAAGAGAGTGAGGGTTCAGGGGGAATGACCTGGGAGGTGCACTGCGGGGAGAGAAGAACACCAACTCCTCCCCCATGCCTACCCTCAGGTCTGGGGGTGTAAGAGCGAAGAAGACCACCATAGGATAGAGCAGCAGGGGAAGCATGGTCAGATGGTTGCAGTAATAAAAAAGTTTTCAAAAGTATTAAAAAACCCTTTATAAACCCCCTCTCAATAAAAGTTTAAAAGACCCCCTTGCCCATTATAAAAATAAAAATATAAATAAACATATTACATATCGTGCGAATTGTCCGATCTATTAAAACATAACATTGTTCCCACACGGTGAATGGCGTAAACGAAAGAAAAAAAAAAAAAAAAAAAAAAAAAAAATCGCACCAGGATTTCTGATTTTATTAAATTATATATCACAAATAAATTAATAAAGAGCAATCAAAATTTTTCTGTTACACCAATATGATATTAATAAAAACTAGAGATTATGGCGCAAAAAATTACACCCCAACCAGCCCTGTAGGTGGAAAAATAAAAGCGCTCTGGCTCTTAGAAGGCGGGGAGGAACATTGAAGGGGTTAAAAAGGTGGATGTGTTTTGATGCTTTTTTATATGCATCTGTTTTGCAAAAACGGATAAAAAAAAATGGATGAAAAATATGTAGCGTGAACCCAGCCTAAGCTTTAAAACTTTGTTTCCTCTACTAATCTATAGGAAAGTATAAGCTAGTAAAAGACATTGCTTACCACACATAGATCCAATAGCCAAGGCAATAAGAAAAAGGACAAGAATCAAAAATATACCAAAGCCGTCCACTCCTGAAAACAGAGGAGATTGATTTTATTATTTTGCACTTAACTACAACTTTGGTTGACGATGATGAGCAAAAATCCTGGGATTTGGAACAAATTCGGCAGCTGAGCCCTGTGGGAGTAAGGAGATAAGTGATGAGGCACGGCATTGGCACTCACCACTATTGGGCTGCACAGGGCACATTGCTGCATATCCGACATGGCTGCTTACTGTAGAGGGGTCGGGGGTCCCTGCTCCTCTACATAGTCTCCATGGTGCAAAGAGCTCAGGCTGAGACTGTTTGTTTCCTGCTCAGTGAATACTCACAGAACACACAACCCAGCAAGTGTAAGTGCCCAAGAATGGTAAGCAGCAGATCACTGCTTACTGTAGAGGAGCAGGGACACCTGTTATAGTAACAGGACTCCCTGCTCATTTATTTATAACCAGCTGTGATAAGGAGCCTTGGAAATAACTACTGAGCAGTGAGGCCTACACTATATACCTGTTAGGAACCGGATAGCAGGACAATACAAGACAGTGAGCCCTAAGCTCAGCCCCGCCCACTGTCCTCTACCTACTTGCCACAATCCGCCCTAAGATGGCGGCGAGCCACTGGGCGGCGGTCCCTACACTGGCTAGGTGGGACACAAAGACAAGACAGACAGACAAAACACAATAAAGAATGGTCAACAGTCCGGGTCACAACAATCGGGCAGCGCAGTACAAAAACACAATCCAAAAAGCAAGGTCAATAAACAGGCAATGTGGTCAGGGGCAGGCAGCAAGCAGGGATAGTCAGAATACAAGGCAAAGTGGACAGAATAAACACAGAGCTAAACAGAGGCAGAAGCAGGCTGAGACAAGCTCAATATCCGGCAGTGAGAGGCAGGCTGGCAGACACTATATAGGAGACCAGAGGTCCAGTGCAGGAGCTGATTGGACCAGACCCCTAATCTCCTCAGAACACCTGAGGCAAGAGCAACCTGACTGGCAGAGAGAACAGTCAATCAGACTAGCTAACCAGCATCAGAGTTAACTCCGGAGTGGCCAGGAGTATCTCAGGCAAAGCGGGTGTGGCTGAACAAACACAGAAGGAAATAGAGCAGTGTTCAGACAAGGTTCAGGACACTGCACAAACATACAAAAACACTGAATATCAGCGCCATCTCAGGCGCGCAGCACGAGCCAAGGGGCGCACAGAGTTCGGCACAGGCACATTCATGACAATACCTTGCTGGTCAGAGAACACTCACTGATCCAGTAGGGGAGTGAGTATCAGTGTATGAGGGGTTATACATACACTATCATCACTTACCCCACCCTGTGCATATAAACTGAGCATCAGGTATACATGTAATGCCTCCCCCTTACTATGTCTCTGCTCCTGTACAAATTGGACAGAACCAAAAACATTCTTATTTGGAAGAAACCACATTTTTTGTATAATGAAAAATCTATTTTATTTGTTATAAATCAGGTCACTGATCTTGATCAATAAGTTTGTGGTCGGGTGGTCGGCCTTTACACCGCTGGAGCATGAATACATCGTAATCAGTATAATGATGGATGTGCGGTATCCTATGACGCCATCCATGTCCTTACCTGCAGAGTTTACAGCAGACGTCCCTCCAGCAGACCGCTCGCCTTTTTTATCTGCCTTTATCTTCTTTTCGATATTGTGATACCCTGAAATAACAAAACAATTTATCAAGAGTTTAGAATTTAATAGTACCTAAAATAAAGTCACGAGAAATAACTTTTGTCATATCAAAGGTCATTGATCCCCCACGGTGTCCTGCTGGGATCGGGAGATACAGCCGCACAGCACAATCCACTCCCTGGCCACCCGCTCTGTCCTGTAGGTCGATGGTAGACTACCATCGATGGAGTAAGCTGTAACAGTAATATGGCCGGGAAGTGGATGGCATGGCTGCAGGGTCCTCTTTTTCTTATGATGCCAGCAGGACCCCAAGGGATCAATAACTTTTGACAGGTACTCTTTAATCTTAAAGAATTACTGTCATTTGTAATAACTTTTTGAGGTGTCATCAGATATGTCTAAAGTTACTGATAGCAGCGGGTCTCACTGTTGAGACCTGCAGTGATGCCAAGATACAGCCAGATGGAGAACCAATCCCCGGCTGACAGAACATTTGACACTTTTGCCCTATAGACTATAATGAAGTGAAAGAGTCGGGAAAGATGAGTACTGAATGAGATCCGATGCAATCAGTAACTTCTAAAATGTCTGATCACACCTCATCTCATCTAACATAGTTAACCTTGTAGGGCTCTTTACGTTAAAGCCATACACACACACACCTTCTATAGTTGCCATTTCCATTGATAACATTGTATTTTGCACATTAAAAAATACATCTAGAAATTATTTTCAGGTGCAGCACAAGCAGCGTGTTATGTCTCAGTGGGGCAGGTAAGGATACGGCAACTTCACTACTCCACCGTGCTTGTGCTGCACTTGGGGGACCCCCCGGCAACATGACTAGGAGATGCGGATTACAGCGCTGGACTGCGGCAGGGAAAGTGGACTCATCTGCTGAGATGCCCCTTCTCCGTGACACTGTCCACCGACATGGACTTTTGTAATGTGCAAAATACAATCTTACTGGTGTGGAATATGGCAACTATAGAAAGAGGGGTGACAATATGACTTTACAGGCAATCTGTCAGGCTTGTACCTGGGAGAGAGCTGCAGACATCGGCAGACAGGTTATAGGGAGATAAAACAAAGCCTTTGTCTTTGATGAGCCACAGCATGCACGCTTCCTCCCCCACCTCTCCCTTCCAGGAGGCTCCGACCAGTATCAGTCAAGACAAGAAGGGTCGGGGAGGGAGGAGGCATGTATGATGACTGTATCTGTGCTATATCTGTGAATCCATGCAGCCATCATATCATCACCTTTAATTTCTGCACTTGTCCCGCCATCAGACTGGTCGCCTTGCGTTTTACCCACATCCGTCTCCTTCAGGATTTTGTGACACACTGCAATAACAAAGCCAGTCACAATCAAGAGTGCAGCATGGATTATGAAGACTTCTTGGACTCCTAGAAACGGATGCATCGAGTATCTGGGCAAAAATAGCCAAAAAATTGGAAACACGTAGAAGCTGAATTTGGATACCATACAACATTCTGTCTGTTACGGACCATTCCCTGGGACTGTAGATAGAACACTGCCCTAAAGTATAATGGTGGCCACTACTAATATAGGACGCCCTCTATGTCCCTCGTACCTTCAGCGTTCATCTCCACAAGGCTGCTCGCACCTTGTCCTCTCCCATGTTCCACCCACAGAGAACCATAATCTTCATCTCCATTCTTTGTGCAGGAAATCTCCAGGGAGGACTGGTTCTTAAAGCAGGCAGAGCAGTTCTTCAGTATGCCCACCCTCTCTGGACAAAGCAGGACGTGATGGAATGTATAGACATGCTTCTTCTGTGTAATGACGATGGGGCAGTCGGTGACTGTCACACTCATATTACACATCTCTATAACCGAGAGAAGGAGAGGTCACCATTAGTCAGGATGCTCAATTAGCTTTCTATGTCTGTGGAGTACAGTGTATCCATAGTCAAGTACAGTGTATCCATAGCCAGGTATAATGTATCCATAGCCAGGTATAATGTATCCATAGTCAGGTATAATGTATCCATAGCCAGGTACAGTGAATCCATAGCCAGGTACAGTATATCCATAGCCAGGTACAGTAATATCCATAGCCAGGTACAATGTATCCATAGCCAGGTACAGTGTATCCATAGCCAGGTACAGTGTATCCATAGCCAGGTACAATGTATCCGTAACTAGGACAATGTATCCATAGCCAGGTACAGTGAATCCATAGCCAGGTACAATGTATCCATAGCCAGGTACAGTGTATCCATAGCCAGGTACAGTGAATCCATAGCCAGGTACAGTATATCCATAGCCAGGTACAGTAATATCCATAGCCAGGTACAATGTATCCATAGCCAGGTACAGTGTATCCATAGCCAGGTACAATGTATCCGTAACTAGGACAATGTATCCATAGCCAGGTACAGTGAATCCATAGCCAGGTACAGTGAATCCATAGCCAGGTACAGTATATCCATAGCCAGGTACAGTAATATCCATAGCCAGGTACAATGTATCCATAGCCAGGTACAGTGTATCCATAGCCAGGTACAATGTATCCATAGCCAGGTACAGTGAATCCATAGCCAGGTACAATGTATCCATAGCCAGGTACAGTGTATCCATAGCCAGGTACAGTGTATCCGTAACCAGGTACAGTGTATCCATAGCCAGGTACAGTGTATCCATAGCCAGGTACAGTGTATCCGTAACCAGGTACAGTGTATCCATAGCCAGGTACAGTGTATCCATAGCCAGGTACAGTGAATCCATAGCCAGATACAATGTATCCATAGCCAGGTACAGTGTATCCATAGCCAGGTATAATGTATCCATAGTCAGGTAAAGTGTATCCATAGCCAGGTACAATGTATCCATAGCCAGGTACAATGTATCCATAGCCAGGTACAGTGTATCCGTAACCAGGTACAGTGTATCCATAGCCAGGTACAGTGTATCCGTAACCAGGTACAGTGTATCCATAGCCAGGTACAGTGTATCCATAGCCAGGTACAGTGAATCCATAGCCACGTACAGTGTATCCATAGCCAGGTACAATGTATCCATAGCCAGGTACAGTGTATCCATAGCCAGGTATTGTGTATCCATAGCCAGGTACAGTGTATCCATAGCCAGGTACAGTGTATCCATAGCCAGGTATTGTGTATACATAGCCAGGTACAGTGTATCCATAGCCAGGTATTGTGTATCCATAGCCAGGTACAGTGTATCCATAGCCAGGTATTGTGTATCCGTAACCAGGTATTGTGTATCCATAGCCAGGTATTGTGTAATCATAGCCAGGTACAGTGTATCGTAAAGGTTGAGGAGATATGAGGTATATAGGGAGATATAGATGATAGATAGATAGATAGATAGATAGATAGATAGATAGATAGATAGATAGGAGATAGATAGATAGATAGATAATAGATTGATTGATTGATAGAATATAGATAGATAGGAGATAGACGATAGATAGATAGATAGATAGATAGATAGATAGATAGATAGATAGATAGATAGATAGATAGATAGATAGATAGATAGATATTCTTTAGTATAATCAGTAGCACTTCACAAGGACTCAGGGTGCCAGATGTATTCTCCAACCACGAGGTGCATATATATGTAAAGTATTCCACCGGCACTCCAGATTAGGTGAAAAAAACGCTTTGATTTATTCAGTGAGTATACAGCACAGCAAGCATAATCAGTCAGCAACATTTCTGTGGCCTCTCGCTTGAAAATGGTGGCGAGAGGCCACAGAAATGTTGCTGACTGATTATGCTTGCTGTGCTGTATACTCACTGAATAAATCAAAGCAATTTTTTCACCTAATCTGGAGTGCCGGTGAAATACTTTACATAGATGGATAGATAGATAGATAGATAGATAGATAGATAGATAGATAGATAGGAGATAGATAGATAGGAGATAGATAGATAGATAGATAGATAGATAGATAGGAGATAGATAGATAGATAGATAGATAGATAGATAGATAGATAGATAGGAGATAGATAGATAGATAGATAGATAGGAGATAGATAGATAGATAGATAGATAGGAGATAGATAGATAGATAGATAGATAGATAGGAGATAGATAGGAGATAGATAGATAGATAGATAGATAGATAGATAGATAGATAGATAGATAGATAGATAGGAAAAGGCAGCGCTTCAAAAAGGCAGCGCGAGGCTGCTGAAACATTGCGTCACTGGAGTGCTGTAACATGAATTTGCTTGGAATAAACACTGAACTTTTTTTCACCGCTACTTGGTGTGCCGTGGACTATCTTCTGATAGATAGATAGGAGATAGATAGATAGGAGATAGATAGATAGGAGATAGATAGATAGATAGATAGATAGATAGATAGATAGATAGATAGATAGGAGATAGATGATAGATAGGAGATAGATAGATAGATAGATAGATAGATAGATAGATAGATAGATAGATAGATGGATAGATAGATAGAAAAAGATAGATAATAGATAGATTACACATCCATTTAGAAACATTTGATCCTCTGTACCATCATTGTTTGTCATTGGTGTCACACTTTCTTTGTTCTCCTCCTCCACGGATGTTTCACTCACTGGTAAATGGATTAGATAAAACAAGGTGGAATTAAATAAAAGTTGTTTACTATCAGATTACAGTCACAGACAGGTAATATAAAAGGTAACATATGTGCCCCTTCCCCAACAACCACATAACCTTGCCAGCACTCCGGTACTGCACTTCCAGGTGACACATTCTCTTTAAGGACATCACCTCATCTGGAAGTATTATGACATCTCAATGGGAGATTATGATTGGTCAGTGGGGGTCTGACCACATTGCGGGAGTGCGCTCAGATACCTGGCAGCTGCTGCTCCTGTCACTGATCCTCTTAAATGCCGCAACCACTATTGATTGAGGCATTTAAGGGCTTAAATGGTCAGCATCAGCGTGAAGGCAGCCACTTATTTAGTAGCACATCTTTACATTGCTTTACCTCTGGGGCCAACACTAGAACTCAGTTGCGATCTCTTCTGCCGATGTCTATGACTCTTCTTCACGAAGGAGTTACAGTCTGGAATGATACAAAAATATAAGCTGTAATGCTACTCCAGACATGCAGGGTATTTATATTATAGAGTACTTCCTATAGCTGGTGGTAATGAAAGTGTGCGCTATCAACGATCCTATGAGGGTCATCAACAATAAGATGGTTGGAGACCAATTGTCACCAGAATTCTCAGAATTCGAAAATTATCAGATTTTTTTTTAACAAAATACGAGATGTAGGCAACAATGATCCTTACTTTACTTTCCACCATTTCTACTATTTTTTTTTTTTACCTTTAGAAGTCATTTTTATGAAGGTGCTGTCTCCATTCCCATGTCTGACCATAATATCCATGGGAATCACACGCCTGCAGGTAACCTGCAGCAGATGAGCGTCTGTGTAACAAGCGGCACAGGTCACAAAAAGAGGGAGATTTCCTGGGCAGGGTGGTACTTCTTGTAAAGTCGTGTTCTGGCCGTTAACTGTGAAGTTCATGGGATCATCGGATACTGGGACAGACTGAGTACAGTGCAGCGCTGACAAAGGAAGTGCGAGAGAAAGTGATTGTAAATATAAAAGAGTTACTGAACTGATTGTAGAACAACCAATCTAATGACCGCATGAAGAATTATGTCGGTCAGAACTTCCACATAAAAGAAGAAACAACTGCTGCAGGAGAAAAGAGCAGCTGCAGGTGGATGTTGCTGAATAAGGGGAAGCGGATGGACAGAAAAAGAGCTGCTGCAGAATGATAATACTGAGGAGGGGAGGAGTCACAGGACAAAAAAAGAGTTGCTGCAGGAGGGTGTTGCTGGATATGGGGAGGAGCTACAGGACAGAAAAAGAGCTGCTGCAGAAGGATGTTACTGAGGAGGGGAGGAGTCACAGGACAGAAAAAAGCTGCAGCAGGAAGACAGTACTGGAGAGGGGAGGAGCTACAGGAGAGAAAAAGAGTTGTGAAAAAGAGGGTGTTACTGAAGATGGAGAGGAACTGCTGCATGAAAAAGAGCTGCTGCAGGAGGGTGTTACTAGAGAGTGGAGGAGCTACAGGACAGAAACAGAGCTACTTCATGAGGACATTGCTAGAGAGAGGAGCTGCTGGACAGAAAAATACTGCTGTAGGAGAAAGTTACAGGGGAGGGGAGGAGCTAACGGACTAAGGAGAGCTACTGCAGGAGGGTGCTACTGGAGAGGGGAGGAGCTACAGGACAGAAAAAGAGCTGCTGCATGAGGACATTGCTGGAGAGTGAGGAGCTGCTAGGCGGAAAAAAAAACTGCTGTAGGAGGATGTTACTGGGGAGGGGAGGAGCTACCGGACTGAAAAGAGCTGATGCATGAGGGTGTTACTGGAAAGGGGAGGAGTCACAGAAGAGAAAAAGAGCTGCTGCAGGAGGATGTTACTGGAGAGGGGAGGAGAGAAGTTTCTGGAGGCAAGAAGAGCCTTTGATTGTATCAACATATATGCCCATTTAGTAGTATAAGCACAATCTTCTGGTTTCTTAAGGACTTTTCTAGGATATTTCAGGTAGGTAACAAAGGGGGCTGGTATGGATAAGTGGATAAAGATCCCACCCAAATATTTTCTGTAGGAAAAGACTTTGTAGAGATGACTGCATGGGCACACATACTTACCAGAATGAGCCCCTTGGTAAAGGACAAATGAGCAGAGGGCCACAAGGAGAAAGTCTGTAAATAAGAAGATTCTCAAGTAACTATGGCTGTAGCCAATATGGTTATTTTACTTAGACCTTGTCTCCAGTCACTGACTGATGTGGAGAGTAAAACCCACCACCACCCTGGTCCATACTGTCACCCAAGGTTACTAAGCCAGCTAAGTGGGAGCTGGGGGCTCCTGTTCATAAGTGCTTGGTATCAACGGGAGGAGGTTATAAAAGTGGTGGATAGAAGTCCTAATACAGTAAAACTAGCTCCCCAGAAAGTCTAAAGCGTTATCCCAAGATGATAACATCACCATCCACTGGGTAGATAATAAATATCTGATTGCTGGCGGTGTGACCACAGGGACCCTTACCGATCACATAAAATTGTGCGAATCGATAGTGGTCAAGCATGCTCAATGTCACACTTTTATTTCCTAATGCGGCCTTTAAAGATAGTAGTGCATAAAACTTGACTGTCCCCATCAGTCCCTTAGCAACTGAATAGAGTGGCAGCGGGTATGTTAAGTGCAGCTCTCTTTACTCAAGAGACAAGTAAATCCATTATTGTGATTGGTGGATGTCAAGGTGGTCAGACCCCAACTGATCAGATATTTATCCCCTTTCCCGTGGATGGGTGATAAGCTAACATCTTGGGATAACCCTTTGGAAGACATGAAGAACTCTGGCCAAAAGTAAAAATTTTTCAGATGACTTACGATTTCCGATGACTTCTTTAGGTAACTTCAAGCGGAATTTCCTGAGACTACCTACAGTAAAGAAACAGTAATGAGATGATCAAGAATATTCTTGCCAAGGAGAGAGAGGCAATGGTAAAAGGTTCATCATGCATGTGACTTTCAATGTAAGAGAGCTGTGAGAAGGGGGAATCCATACAAAACATACCTCATGCTATAAGCTGGCCGTACATGGGGTCCAGAAAAGGGCAATTGTTTCAAAACATCGGCTGATTTCCACCATTGTCCTTTTTTTTTATCATACGTGGATCCACAGGTATCCAGATTGAGAGCAGCATATTAACCAAAATGAAAGGGAATCCAATAAATCATATCCCACCATCATCATCCTCCAAACCCTTTCCTGTCCTATCTGTAAGCTCCTATCAGGGAATGATGAAGGAGAATGTGGGGTGACATCAGATACTTATGTTGGAAACTTTACACCATTCTATGTCTTGTTTGTGCAATGTATGGCAGAATTGTGGAATATGGTGGTGGGACTGAAGGTCTCCCAATGTTTTGTAGATGAAACTCTCCCAGTAATCTCCCATTTTTACCTAAGTTTAATTTGCCGTAGAAAAAACTTACCAAGTTTAGAACGAGGACCCTTGATGACAACCACTGTCTTTATCTTCTTGTTTTTACGTTTTCTCCGCCTCCTCTTCTTCTTCTTCTCTTTCTTTTGGACTGGTAGAAGACCTGGTTCTTGAGGCGGTGAAGGCTCCTTGTCTGAGTCTGAGTCAGTGTTGGAGGTCGGAACCTTTTCACCTTTGTCGGTGCTCCTAAAAAAATAAAAAAAAATCATCAACATCTACATTATTTTCCTGGAAGAAGTGACATGACCAGTCATTGGATTCCATCATTGTAAGATAGGGATTACTGTTGAGTTAACTTATTGCATTTTAAAATTTTTGTATATTTGATCCCTTGAAGGGATGTTTAACCCCTTAAGGACCGGGCCTGAAATGGCCTTAAGGACCGGAGCAAATTTTATGAATATGACCTGTGTCACTTTATTCATTAATAACTTCGGGATGCTTTTAAATATCCGGCTGATTCTGAGACTGTTTTCTCGTGACATATTGTACTTCGCATTTCTTGTAAATTGGAGTCGATACTTATAACGAATCTTTATGGAAAACCCCAAAATAACGTGAAAAATTGTAAAAAAATGCATTTTTCCAACTTCAAAACTTTTCTGCTTATACAGAAAATGGTTATGCCACATAAATTATATATTAAATAGCATTAGCAACATGTCTACTTTATGTTGGCGGCATTTATTAAACTATATTTCATTTTTTTTAGACAACAGAAAGCGTAAAACATTAGCAGCAAATTTCCAAATTTTCAGTAAAATTTCAAAATCAGATATTTTTAGGGACCTGTTCAGGTTTAAAGTGTATTTGAGGGGCCTGTATGTTAGAAAGCCCCACAAAGCACCCCATTTCAGAAACTGCACCCCCCAAAACTCTGCAAAAGCACATCCAGAAAGTGTTTTAACCCTTTAGGGGAGTCACAGAAATAAAAGCTAAGTGTGTAAGAAATTTGAAAATTTTAATTTTCTGTGCAGAGATTTTATTGTAATCCAATATTTTTCATAATTATAAACTTATTACCAGAGAAATGCACCCCAATATTTATTGCCCCGTTTCTGTAGTTTATAAAAATACCCCATATGTGGCCCTATTGCGCTATTTGACGCAACCACAAGCCTCAGATATAAGGGAGCGCCTAGTGAATTTCAACGCCTCCGTTATATTTGGTCATTTCTGACTGTACCACTTCAGGTTGGCAGAGGCTCTGGGGTGAAAATACCTAAAAAACACCCCTAAAGGGACACCATTTAGAAAACTACACCCCTCAAGGAATGTAACTAGGGGTGCAGTGAGCATCTGGACCCCACAGGTGCTTCACAGATTTTCCCAACAATATGGCGTGAAAAAAGACAAAAGTATTTTTTACACTAAAACGTTGTTCTAGCCTTCAATTTTTCATTTTCACAAAGGGATAAAAGGAAAAAAAAAAACACAAAACATGTAGCGCAGTTTCTCCCGAGTACAGAAATACCCCACATGTGGACATAAAGTGCCAAGCGGACGCAGTGCGAGCCTCCAAAGGGAAGGAGCGCCAATTGGCTTTTGAAAGCTGGATTTCACTGGAATGGATTTCAAGGGCCACGTTGCATTTACAGAGCCCTCGTGCTGTCAAAACACTGGAAACCCCCCACAAGTGACCCCATTCTGGAAACTACACCCCTCAAGGAATCTAACAAGGGGTGCAGTGAGCATATGGACCCCACTGGTGACGGGCAAAAATGTGGAAAAATGTGACGTGAAAGTGAAAATTTTCATTTTTTCACTTTCACGGCACAAATGTGCCCGTTATCAAGGGGTCCATATCCTCACTGTGCCCCTTGTTATATTCCTTGAGGGGTGTAGTTTCCAGAATGGGGTCACTTGTGGCGGGTTTCCACTGTCTTGGCAGCACGAGGGCTCTGTAAATGCGACATGGCGTTCATCATCCATTCTAGCCAAATCCAACCTCCAAAATCCAAATGGCGCTCCTTCCCTTCGGAGGCTTGCCCTGCACCCACATGGCGCTTTATGTCCACATGTGGGGTATTTACGGACTCGGGGGAAATTGCTCTACACATTTTGTGTGTTTTTTTCTCTTTTAACCCCTTGTGAAAATGATAAATTCAAGGCTAGACCAACATTATAGTGTAAAAAATGTAATATTTCATTTTCACGCCACATTGTTCCACATTTGTGCCCGTCACCAGTGGGGTCCATATGCTCACTACACCCCTTGTTACATTCCCTGAGGGGTGTAGTTTTCATAATGGGGTCACTTGTGGGGGGTTTCAACTGTCTTGGCAACACAGGGGCCTTTTAAATGCAACATGGCCCCTCGAAATCCATTCCAGCCAAATCCAGCCTCAAAAAACCAAATGGCGCTCCTTCCCTTTGGAGGCTTACCCTGCACCCGCATGCCGCTTTATGTCCCATTGTGGGGTATTTCCGTACTCAGGGGAAATTGCTCTACAAATTTTGTGTTTTTTTTTATTTTTTAACCCCTTGATAATGGCGATTAGAATAATCCCTGGATCAACGTGACCCCTGAAATAGGAATAAGGGACAGAATTTAGATAATGTAGAACCCCAATGACGTGTGGTGCGCCTTGGAGTGATCCAGTATGCAGAGGCCGGGGGGATCAGGACAGGTGTCACACTGGAAAATGGTGTCCTTCCTGATCCCCCTGTTACGTTTTCCTGGTGCGATACGGGGTCCCACATATCCAGAAGCGCTGGGTCCGCTCCATGGCTGCTAAATATTAGGGCTCTATTACTGCTTCTGATATTTTCGGATCGTGCCGCAAGCTACAGTAGCTCGGGCAGCGAGGGACCGGAAGAGGGGGTGCTGGTATAAAAGTTATCCCTGTACAGGTGGTAACCTTTATCCAGCAGTGGGAAGATTAGTTCCCGAACGATCTTCCCACTAACTCCGAGGATGGGGGGGGGGTTCATCTGGGGTGGATTCGGGTGTCCCTTCCGTCATACACTCTAAGGGTACGTGCACACTGCGGAATGGCGAAGGATAACCCTTTGTGCATACCACAGCTGGCACGCACCGGCGGACTGATGCGGGCGCGCGTCTCCGTCTGTGTCATAGACTCCATTCTATGCAAGGGCGGATTCCGCTCTCCGTCCAACGTATTCATTCTTTGGACGGACGATGGAATCCGCCCATGCATAGAATGGAATCTATGACACGGGCGGAGACGCGCGCCCGCATCAGTCCACCGGCGGGTGCCAGCTGCGGAATGCACAAAGGGTTATCCTTCGCCATTCCGCAGTGTGCACGTACCCTAAATCTGTAAGTGTACCCTGAGGTACTCTCACAGAGTGTGTAGAATTTCACGCCATACCGTGATCTCTTATTGGGACGGTACTGGCGGAAAAGACGTGTCTGGGGGGCAGCGTATGCTACGCTACCCCCAGATACGTCATTGGAGGATGAGGATGATGAGGATGAATGGAGGAAAGAAGGATCCCCCCATTCATCCTCACTGGCTGTTTCGGTGTCGGAGGCAATAATAGCGTATGCGTCCGACACCGAAAACACCCTGGGGGCCATCTTTATACGGGGAATGGTATATGGGGTATGTAAATGTGTAGTGGTGTAGTGTAAAATTTTATTCCGTGTAGTGTAATGGTGTTTTTTACATGTTTTTTTTAACATTAAGTATAAAAAAAAAACTACGCCAAGAAAGGAGTTGCCGATAAATGTGCGGTACTTATCAGCAGACCGTGGCTGTAGACCTCCACCAAAAAGGAGGAGTTGCTGATCAGCGGCGCACTTACGTGCGATGCTGATCAGCACTCAGCGGCGATAGGGTGCGGAAAATAAAAAAAAAAAAAATGGAAAAAAAATACAAAAAATTTCTTCAACCCTATAGCTACTGATATGTGTATTATATACACTTATCAGCCGCTAGGGGGCAGTAGAACGCAAATTCCGGAAAAAGCCAAAGTTTGACGACGCTGGAGCCGATGATTACCGAAGGGGACCGCCGGAAAAAGCCGAAGGCGCGGACGAAGACGAGGACGCGATCGGAACCTGGAATTGGGACGCTGGATCAGGTGAGTTTGGGTCAATACCTGCTCTGGACACCTCAGCTACCTAGCTGAGGTGTCCAAAGCAGGTATTTAACCCCTTCATGGGGTACTTATATCGCCGTGATCAGCCGGCCGGTCACGGCGATCGGGACGTGGCACCGTGGCCACCATTACTTTTAACAGTAATGGCGGCCGGTGCCGTTCTTGGACAATGAAAAAAATGTAGTAGGTTTCTCAAAGACACATTAGAACTCTGTCCATTGTCATTGTCAATATATGACAATGGCCTGGGGGATTGTGTATGCGAGGAAAACATACTCCTTGCAACCATCGACGTGGAGTCATTGTATACACGTATTCCGCATTGATTGGGAATAAATAGTATCCGTGAATTGTTGGAAAAAACAGATAGGAGCAGAGAGTATATAGATTTTGTTTGCGAAGCACTAGATTTGATCTTGTCCAATAACACCTTTATGTTTGAAGACCAATGGTTCCATGGGTACTTCAGTGGCTTGTGTTGTAGCAAATTTATTTTTGGCAGTTTTCGAGATGCACTTTATTTTTAATACAAAAAATCCTTTTCTTAGGTTTATCCAGAGGTATTCACGTTTTGTGGATGACGTTTTCATTCCTTGGACAGGATCAGAAGTAGATTTTGAGGAATTTATATGTTACCTGAATCAAGAAAACACAATGAATATGTTTTCCACTAGCAAGATTGACCCCCATGAGATGGAGTTTTTGGATGTCGTGGTGTCCGTAAAAAATGGCTATCTAGAAACAAAAGGCTATAGGAAACCCATGGCAGCCAATACTTTGCTTCATTACAATAGTTACCACACAGAAGCAACGAAGAAAGCAGTGCCCTATGGGTAATTTCTCCGGTTGCGCTGTATGAATAGTACAGATGAGACTTTCAGAATTCAAGCCGCAGCGCTAAAACAACGCTTACTCAGCAGGGGATATCCTGAAAAATTATTGGATGAGTCCCTGCAGAAAGCCACACAAAAAGATCGAAATATCCTTCTCCGTAATGCAGCGAAATCTAAAAAATTAAAAAATAATGTTAATGATCGATTTGCGTTCTCTTTTAGATTGTCCCCAATGGCCACACAAATCCGTAAGGCTATTCACAAATACTGGTATCTCATAGAAAATGACGCAGCATTGTGTGAACAGGCTGAGAAAAAACCCTTCATTGCCTTCAGGCGGAGCAAGAGTATGAAAGATACATTAGTGCACAGTAACATGAAAACAGGAAGTAAAGATGGCACAGCTTGGTTGCGGCATGAATTAAAAGGCAATCATAGATGCGGCTCCTGTAACTGGTGTACATATATGTATAAAGGTACTGGTTTGAACATAAATGGACAACAGGTTAACGATTTCATCTGTGGTAGAACCAATTCAGTGATCTATGTAATCTTCTGCGAATGCGGAAGATTCTACATAGGTAAAACAAAGCGGGCGCTTCATTCCCGTATTAGGGAACATTTTTATTCCTTTAGAACTGGCTCTGGTGCACCAAGACTCATTAATCATGTAAATAGTGTACATAGTGGCAACTTATCTGCAATTAAGTTTGCAGGAATTGAAAGGGTTAAAGCCCGAACAGGGGAGGATAGTCATCGCCTTCTAATGAAGGCTGAGACAAAATGGATCCTGCGTACTGAAGACGAGGGTCCCGGTGGCCTGAATGATAAAATAGATCGTAGCTTTCTGATATGAATTGTGTGTCCAATTGTTTTTATATGTTTCAATGTTTTTAATGACACGATCACATGTTCACCCACGTCACTCTGTTTAGTATACTTAGATGACGTAGCGAAGGGGGAGTGGTCCGTTGAAGCGCAGAAGCGCGAAACAAGCCTGTTACCCACATCTAGCTGGCGTCTGCTCTGCAAATGTCCGCACGTATGTAGAAAATAAAGACGTTGTCTCCAATGCCGGTGAGTGCAGTTTTCCTTTTCTACTTACCAGAGTTCTAACATAAAGACTGCTTTCACACTAGCACCGCCATGCATACCTCCCGATTGCTGTCTGGTTGTGGCGGGGAGCGGCTCCAGACTGTAGTGCCGACCATATCTCTCTTTGCTTCATTGTCAATATATATTTAGTTTATTTGATCCTTTTCAAGGGATCAAATATACAAAAATATTAACAAAATCCAATAGGTAGCAGTAGACATACTTACCTGTCCGCACTCCTCCAGATGCCCTACAGCAGAGTTTCCCAAACGGGGTGCCGCGGCACACTGGGGTGTCGGGAGAACGCGCCAGGGGTGCCGCGGGACCCCGGTGGGAACTGTCACTTTAATATCCCTAAAAGCTGCAGCCGCGCACGCACTGAGCGGGCGGAACATTCAATTGAGCAGAATGTAGGAGCAGGGCCTGTCAGCGTCCTGCTCCTACATTCAATCTCATAGGCCGCCGACACTTCATACCTGCAGCCTATGGGACTTGGGGACGTGACCTCTCCGGCCCTGCGGCTCGCAAGATGGAGCCCGAAGAGGAAGGAGAGCTGCTCCCTGCAGCCACACAGCGCGGATTAGGTGAGTATGATGTTTTGTTTTTTTAACTATTGGTGCATATTGGTATACTGCAGGGGGCATTATTATTATATGGGGGCATACTTCAGGGGGCATTATTATTATGTGGGGGCATACTGCAGGGGGCATTATTATTATGTGGCGGCATACTGCAGGGGGCATTATTATTATATGGGGGCATACTGCAGGGAGCATTATTATTATATGGGGGCATACTTCAGGGGGCATTATTATTATATGGGGGCATACTGCAGGGGGCTTCATTAGTGTATGAGGGCACAGCAGGGGATCCTACATACAGGGGGCAGCCCACATTTCTACTCACTTTACTGCATATAACACCAAACAGCGCAGTTTCCAAAGTATGGGAGCCTATAGAAGGGAGAAAGGAAAGGAAGTTGCGAGAAATGTGTGGAGCCTAAGGCTGGGTTCACACTGCGTTTTGGAATCCGTTTTTTGCAAAAAACGGATAAAAAAACGGATTGCAAAAACGCAGTGTGAACCCAGCCTAAGATGTTTGTCTCAGGTTCTGAAGAGAAGAATTGTAGCTGGAAGAAATAATCATGGTGGTCCGGGCCAGATAGAGAGGAAAAGGGAAGGTGACACCTCAGATCAAAGAGGACGTCACCTGTGAGTCACTGAATGACGTTTTTTGTATTTTGTAGAACATTATCTAGTAGGAGTGCCCCAAGCTAATTTTTTTTCCAAGGGGAGTCCCGAGGTTGAAAAGGGTGAAAAACACTGCCCTACAGCATCGGCTCCGATCCCCTGCTCAGTGACAGCCCACTCAGCCAGTCATTGCGCTTTCCCTGTGACTGGGTTGTCACTGAGTATGGGATCGGAGTTGGCGGTAATCAGGAGGAGTGTGGACAGGTAAGTATGGCTGCTTCCAAAACTATTTAAATATTCGTAATACTGCACTGAAATGCTGTGTCAGTAAAGTAGTGGTAGTGGTATCACTTCTCATCTTTTCTTCAAAATGTTTGCTTTACTTTAAGCATTTTTTGCATTTAGGCGTGTAGATTGTTTTGTTTTCTTTTCACGCTCTTTACTTTTCTAAGAGCTTAATAAATCTAAAAACACTATTTTACTGCAGTAATAAATAGCATCAGATTGATCCTCCAGTTACTCGTGTTTTATACCTCCTGCCTACATTAAAAAAAAAATAAGTAATCTATGTAGTGTATCTTCTATATAGTATTATGTTATCTATGTTATCCTGAAACAAATGATCAGAGAGGCTTCTCAAAGTGGATCATGAATAGACTGGCATGTAAGGGTGCCATCCTTGTGCCCATGGCTGTGCCTCCACATTAGTCATAGGTATTATTACTATGTGAAATGAAATTATTTCACATGATCAGTGATAAGTTAAGTGGACTATGGGCCCTGGGCTATTTCCTAAAATCTGTCGTACTTCCCCCCCCCCCACATGGCAAGGTATAGTTATGATGAGTCAAAGATTTGTCTTTACTGAAATGAACCATTTTTTTAAATAGTTTGTCACATATTTGCGTTTCATGGATGACATATTTATTGTGTGGTCAGGGTCTAAAGAACAGTTCACAGCTTTTGTTAATTACCTAAAAAAAGATGTGAAAATGAATATGGCCTTTACAGCAGTATTTGGTAGAGATTCACTGGATTTTCTTGACGTGAGGGAACAGGTGGTGGGTGGACAGCTTGCTACATCTGGATTCCGTAAACCCAAGGCCATGAATGCTCTTCTCCATTTTGATAGATTCCACCCCCCTTACGTCAAGAGATCAGTTTTTAAGAATCAGTTTTTAAGACTGCGCCGTCTGAATAGTACAGATGAGGGCTTCTCACACCAGGCTCAGGAACTCAGTGATAGATTAGAAGAGAGGGGCTACCCCTTGAATATTATCAACACAGCAAACAATAGAGCTCTAGTTAGCTCTAGGGAACAAATGTTGCAGACCAAGAAAAAGAAAAAAGGTGATAGGAGATTTTTTTCTCATTTAGATACACAGAAATGAATAAAGTCATTCAAAGTGCAATACGCAAACATTGGCACCTAGTGGAAGGAGAGGAGGATGTCAGAGAAGTTGCATTGAGAAAACCGATTTTCTCTTATAGACGGACCCGTACCATTAGGGATGCTCTCGCCAATCCGAGACAGAAGAGCCAAAATAACAATAAAAATTGGCTAGAAAATGCTGCTCCGAAGGGAAACCATAGATGCAGGAGGGTAGAGAGGTGACCATAGGGGGCATAAGATGGCAGATCAGACCATTGATTACTTGCAGGTCTACGTTTGTAGTGTATGCCATTGTGTGCCCCTGTGGTCACTTCTATATAGGAAAGACAATCCGCCAACTGTTTATTAGGTTCAGAGAGCACCGCAATTCCATCCACACAGGCGTAGGTTCATCACGTCTAATAGATCATGTTAATGAGAAACATAATGGTGACAAAAATGTCCTTAAATTCTTAGGATTGGAAACGGTGAAGCCTCCCAGAAAGGGCGGAGACCGCCATCAAAAGTTGTTGAAGAGTGAATCCTGGTGGATAATGAAAACAAGAGCAATGGAAGCCTTAGATGATATGAGTATTTTTGTGTAACTGCATGTTCTAGATTTTCTTGTGTGTAGGTTTTAACATTGATTCATTTTTGTACTGATTTGAAATGTATTGTGTGAGATGCAGGTATTTGCCCCACAATGCGCCTGGTACATATGGAGTTAATATGTTTACCATGCTAGTTGACGCTGCTGAGGTATTTAGCTGCGCCAGGGCTATGACGTAGATTATGTGAGCCAGTTGAAGCGCGCAAGCGCGAAACGTTTGTCGCTCCTTTCAGTGGAACGCACCTGCCATTGTTGTATTTATCTTCCTGTAATAAAGCATCTACTTCGCTGATACCGTTGAGTGCAGTGGATTTCTCTGTTGGACTGTTTGACCATTACCGAACCATTGTGCCTTATCCACGAGCACCACTTTAGCGAGCAAGTTGTCATCGGTGCTGTGTCTGCGGGGCTCGAGAAGCCGTAGTGCCTGCTTGTTCTCTCTATGCTGGTATAATTATGATAAGTCATTCACAAGTATGTGAGTGTGTTCCGTCACCTTCTTGGTGCCCAAATGTTGTTGTGGTTCTTTGAGACCATTAGTTAAGATATTCTGTTCCTGTTCCAGCTTTCCTTTGTAATCCATACCATATATCTCTGCCTCTGCCTAATCCCTTCTGTACTGTATCAGCTCTCTTGCTGCAGTACCAGATGGTTAACTCTGAACCTGTGCCACCTACTGTGTTGCCCCTCTTGAGTGTTGACTGGGCCTGTTCCCTGGGGGCACACACTGGTACTATCTGGTTTGCTGGGCCAGCTCACACTGGGACCTGACTTGTGGAGCGACCTGGTACCCTTTAGCAGCTGATGTTTAGCTTATGTGCCCCGGTGCCGGATAAAGTGTAAAGACCTAGAGAGCAATCCACTCCTAGACATAGTTCAAAGTCAAACCAGTTCAGCAGCAAAGCATGTCAACACCCGGGATGCCGACCAAGGAGGGGGCTGGTAATTTATGACTGGTCCGCTTCCTCTTCTCTCCGCTCAAAGAAGTAACATGTTACTTCTTCGAGCGGAGAGCAGCGGCAGCAGACAAGCACGCGTCCTCTCATTCACTTACAGCAGCACACTGAGCACGGCGGGATTCCGCGGCGGAGAGCACAGGTCCGCCGCAGATTTACAATGTGTTTACTTAGTGTGAACTGGCCCTAAAATTGGGGTCTACACTACTACTTGGAGAAGGCTTGTAGTATTCCTGAGGCACAGAGCTGGAAGCCTTCTCATCTATTAGAAATGATAAAATTCTTTCAGTTATCATAATGATACCTATTACCAATGTTGGGGTCCGGCTATGGGTACGAACATGGTGCCCTCATATGCCAATCTATTCATTAAATGTGATCATTTCATCCTCTCTGTTTGTTTAGAGACAACATAGTGTTACAAGCAATGGGTGTGGACCGCTGAGCTACTAAACTGGTTTGGCTCTGAGCCACTGCCAGGAACACAGTGTAGGTATTTTCTACTTTCTTTACCCTTCATTTAGGATACAGAAGCTGGACTTCTGCTACTAGAGGGTACCACATTTCTTCTCAGGAGTGCTCCAATTTTTGGCAACTGCTGGCCCAGCAGACCAGATGGTACAGATGCCAGTGGGTGAGGCAGGGAAGAATACACCATACAAGTGCCAGCTACATGCCCCAATATACAAAAGTTACCCACATACCCCAACATACAAGTGCCAGCCATATACCCCAACATACATGTGCCAGCCACATACCAGGACATTGGATTTTTTTATGGTCACTTACGTTTTTGCCTCGACTGAATGGTCATCAATAATCACCACCGCCATGTCTGCAGGATTACTGAAGAGGAAAGACAGTAAAAAACATCATTATCACATCTATCCCGAGTTTAATGGCTTAAATGATGCAGCCTTGAAATTCCTAAACATCTCTCCCAGTATAACACAGGGCATCAAACCACTGACAGACAGCTGGTTCCTGCTGCCACCACTAGATGGAGCTCCAGAACTTACAGTATAAGATTTACACACTGACATTAAAGGGGTACTCTGGAGGTTTTTTTTTTGTAAATCAACTGGTGTCATAAAGTTATACAGATTTGTAATTTACTTCTATTTAGAAAATTTCCAGTGTTCCAATACTTATCAGTTGCTGTATGTCCTGCAGGAAGTAGTGTATTCTTCCCAGTCTGACACAGTGCTCCCTGCCGCCACCTCTGTCCATGTCAGGAACTGTCCAGAGCAGGAGAGGTTTTCTATGGGGATTTGCTACTGTTCTGGACAGGGGTGTAAGTGGGATTCATGGGCCCCATATCAACACACAGTATGGGCCCCATGAACACTAGTGTCTAGGGGGCGGTGTATTCCACCATGCCCCGGATGGCGTGGCTCCTCATAGAATCCCGATAGAAAACCTCTCCTGCTCTTGAAAGTTCCTGACATGGACAGAGGTGGCAGCAGAGAGCACTGTGTCAGACTGGAGAGAATACAACACTTCCTGCAGGACATACAGCAGCTGATAAGTACTGGAAGACTGGAGATTTTTAAATAGAAGTAATTTACAAATCTGTATAACTTTTTGACACCAGCTGATTTGAAAACGATTTGTTTTGTTTTTCCTCTGGAGTTCCCCTTTAAACAGTTGATTATAGTTGTGCCATGATAGAGCAGTGCTGCAGTGTAAAGCAGGATGATGGACAGAGCAGTAATATGATGTGAATTTCATACTCCCAGCAGACAAAAGTTATAGCTACAAGGTCACCCTGGAGGCTGATAGGGGACAAGGGTTCAAAATGGTGACACAAACCAATAGATTACTCATACTGCATGTTATTAATAGCAACAGGAAATGATGAAAAGGAATCTGAAACCTCCCCATAGCAACAAAACAACAAACATTTCAACACAGTTATCCTGCACAAAAAGAATGGAAAATGTAAAAAAAGAAAAACCTAAAAAAAAACCCACACACTTGAAAACCTGGGCTCATATTGCTTGCGCACTGTGTGAACATAGCCTTACTGTGCCTGTGATGAGACCCCTGTGCTGAGCGCTGATCTGTGGGTCCTGGGACCAGGTCAGCAGAGTCATCTCATTTATCTATGACACCATTAACTCCCATTAAAGGGGTTGTCGAGGATTAGAAAGAACTGCAAAAACAGCGCCCCCTCCCTCTCTCAGGTTGCGTGTGGTATTACATAACGTATAACTCAGCTCTATTCACTTCAATGGAACTGAGCTGCAATACCGCACACAACCTGAGGACAGGAGAGATGCTGTTTCTGGAAGAAAGCAGCCATGTTTTTCTAAGGCTGTATAACCCTTTAACTCCCATAAAACATCCTCTCTCTCTATACAGCTGATACAGGAAAGATTGTGCAATTCTCCTATAAGGAAGTTGTATAAAAATAACATTTCTATAAAAAGAACAAACGCGTGATTTCTCATGTATGGACTGAAGTCTCATGATCACATACATGACGCTGACGCTCCCTCTAGATCAGAGATAGGGAACATCCGCCCTCCAGCTGTTGCAAAACTACAATTCCCATCATGCCCGCACAGCCTGAGCTTTAGCTTCGGCAGTCCAATCATGATGGGAGTTGTAGTTTTGCAACAGCGGGAGGTCCGTCGGTTCCTCATCACTGATCTAAGGGGATACAAAATGTGTTGCACAGGATGACTAGAGCCGGAGCAGAGGTCTGCACTACAGGAATAGAAGTGTTTATAGCTTTGTTCAGTATTAACAAGACGCCATTAGACACACCCTGCACAGAGGAGTCAAACCTAGGGCCCTGCAGCTGCTGCAAAACCACAGTTCTGTCCAGGCATGATGGGAATTGTAGTTGTGCAACAGCTGGAGGGGCACCGGTCTACCCTCACTACCCTCACACCTCTCTCCCTCTGGCCTCGGTCAGCCACCATAACAAATGACTCTCTCTCTGTCCTTGGTCAGCTGCAATAACAAGTGACGACTCTCTCTCTCTCTCTCTCTCTCTCTCTCTCTCTCTGGTCAACTCCAATAACAAGTGACCCCACCTGATTTGTGGAGGTGGCGATCAGGCCGACCACTCACCTGTGCCAGTCTCTGCAGCCTCTGCTTTCCTCTTCTGTTGTTATTCCTTTCGTTTTTGTCCCTTTTATAATACTGCCTCATCTCCCGCCTTACTGTGATATACACGCCCCCTCAGGCCATTGAGGCTCCTGTAACACTCTCTTTATTTTAATTTTTTTTGTTTTGTTTTTAACAATGAAAATAAATCCTGACCTATGTCCGCTCCTCTCTACATCCCACACACTGTATCAGTGGAACCCTCATCAGCTTACATTGTCCCTCCTCTTGTGTCACCATGAAATCACTGAGTACTGACTGTCTGAATCATCTTTTCGTGCGGTAGTTACATACTGTATCGGGGGGCACCCCCGGGGGGGGGGGGGTATAGGTTTAGGCAGGGGTGGATTATAATGTGGGAGATCTCCTGGGGGCCCGTGTGAGTCCATACTTCCCACCTCATCATACAGTGCAGTGCAGCACATCACTTTGGGGCCCACCGAAGGATCCTCCCATTCACCAGCGGACCCCTGAGTGATGTGCTGCACTGCGGGGCCATCCCGGGACGTGTGTGTGCACCTGGGGGGTCTGACACTAGCAGCGTCTGTAACACATGCTGCTTGTGCCAGAAGACAGAAGAGCATGAGAGGAGAAAGGAGAAGCGTATGGGAGGTGGGTTTGTTAATTTTATTACATTTTTGTCTAGTCATCCCGGAGGCCAGGCACTACTATAGGGGGGTTACACACAGGGGGCCATGGGACTAGGGGGCCATCTACAATAGGGGGCAGCAGTACAGGGGACCATCTACTAGGGGGACTACTTACAGGGGGCCTTCTTCTATAGGGGACTACACAGGGGGCCATCTACTATAGGGGAACTACACAGGGCGGCTTTACTATAGGGAACTACTCACAGGGGGGCAACTACTAGAGCAGGATAACTCATAAGGGGCCATCTATTATATTGGGAATAGGGGCCTTCTACTATAGGGTGCAGAAGCACAGGT
Organism: Dendropsophus ebraccatus; assembly: GCA_027789725.1. NCBI lineage: Eukaryota > Metazoa > Chordata > Amphibia > Anura > Hylidae > Dendropsophus > Dendropsophus ebraccatus. Next base: position 28,474,285 of record JAQFWZ010000022.1, read on the forward strand.
GGCCTTCTATTATAGGACTACTAACAGAGCACCATCTTCTATAGGGGACTACTCACAGGGGATCATCTACTATAGGGAGACTACACAGTAGGTCATCTACTATGGGGGGACTACACAGGGGGCCATCTACTATAAAGGACTACTCACAGCGGGCATCTACTATAGGGAGACTACATACAGGGGGCCATCTACTATAGGGGACTACTCACAAGGGCATCTACTACAGGGGACCATCTACTATATGGAGACTACACAGTAGGTCATCTACTATGGGGGGGACTACACAGGGGGCCATCTACTATAAGGGACTACTCACAGCGGGCATCTACTATAGGGACACTACATACAGGGGGCCATCTACTATAAGGGACTACTCACAGGGGGCATCTACTATAGGGGACTACTCACGGAAGGCTATATTTACTATAGGGGACTACTTACAGGGGTCCATCTACTATAGGGGCAGTAGCACAGGGGGGCCTCTACTATAGAGGACTACTCACAGGGGGACAACTACTATAGCAGGATAACTCACAAGGGGCGATGTATTCTATTGGGAATAGTGGGCCTTTTACTATAGGGGGCAGAAGCACAGGGGGCCATCTATTATAGGGGAGTTCACAGTGCACCATCTACTATACAAAGACCAAATTGATGTCACCCCCAGCACTGAAGTGTAAGATCATAACCATGAGCATCTTAGAGCAAAAAAGATGAAACTTTCTGATTTTCAGCTACACGTGACGCCAAGTTCTCAGCGGTGAGAAACTATATAGGGATAAAACACCAAGGCGGGAATTCATCAAGGGCTATTTTAGTGAATAATTGGATTTTTTACCTTTGCGTTTACACGAACGATTATCGTTCGAATTCGATCGTTATCGTGCAAATTCGCACGATAATCGTTCCGTGTAAACGCAGCATAAGCACTGATCGTTATAAAAACCAAATTGTTGCTTAAAAATCGTTAAGCGATCGATTGGGCGAATTATCGAATTAGACTCCTTAGTAAATGTCCCCCAGGTGAGCTGACTGGATAATAGTCTGACTGCTTGGTGGTCCCCGTCCCTTTTGCTGGTGGCAGGTGAGATCCTCTCTATAGAGCCAGGATGGGGAACCTGCGGCCCTCCAGCTGTCGCAAAACTACAACTCCCATCATGCCGGACAGCCGAAGCTTTAGTAGTTTTGCAGCAGCTGCGGGTCGCCCTCCCTGACTGACGGCATTGGCAGCCAGTGCTGTAATCTCACGGCTCCCTCACACTGACAGCTCGTGACAGGACGCGCCACCCATCCGTTCCCGCCCTCCCTCACACGCCACGTCACTAGCTCCCCTCCCCCATATATCGCTGCTCCCTCAGGGCTGTGAGGAGAGCTATGGCGGACGATGAGAGTTTGCGCGCAGCCCTCAGAGCGCGGATGCAGATGGAGGGTGAGAGCTGGCTCCTGCGCCTCCTCTCCCAGGTCACCTCCCCTCCCGGTGCTTCTTCCCTCCGCAGCCTGCAGCTTCCCGCTCCCGCTATGACACATGGGATGTCCGGCCTGGTCTCCTCACGGGCCCTCGCTCCTCTCCCCGCTCCCCCTCCTGTCAGCACCGCTCCCCCTCCTGTCAGCACCGCTCCCCCTCCTGTCAGCTCGGCTCTTATGTGCTCCAGGCTCCTGTCATGGTCGCTCGGCCATCCTTACAGCCTGTCCTCGGCCTCTCAGCCGGCCTTCACCCCTCCCCCAGCTTCATTAACCCCTGCTGGTCTGGTGGCTGCAGCAGGGTCAGGGGTGTCTATGCACTCTGCAGCACACAGTATCCTGAGCTCACATGCCCCAGTGCTGTCAGCTGATGGGGCAGTTAATGTGCCCCCCCTGCAGCTGCCACCTTCTGAAAGGGCTTATTATATTGCCCCACAGGGTCTAGCCCTTAAGGCAACTCCTGATGCTAGGGCCCAGGATCCTCAGTCCGCTTCTGGACATGTCAGCAGGCAAAGATCCCGTTCTCGCCATGTCAGCAGGCAAAGATCCCGTTCTCGACATGACCGTAGGCAAAGATCCCGTTCCCGACAGGTCAGCAGGCAAAGGTCACACTCCCGACATGATCGCAGGGACAGCAGACAAAGATTTTGTTCTCGACGTGACCGCAGGCAAAGGTCCCGTAATCGCAGGGACAGCAGGCAAAGATCTCGTTCCCGACGGGTCAGCAGGCAAAGATCCCGTAACCGACGTGACCGCAGAGTCAGCAGGCAAAGGTCTCGCTCCCGTGACCGCAGGCAAAGATCCCGTAACCGACATGATCGCAGGGACAGCAGGCAGAGGTCCCGCTCATCCTCTCATGACAAGGCCCAGGATCCTCCATCCCGTTCGCAACCTCACCGCAGGGTCAGCAGACAAAGATCTCACTCATCCCCTGGTGACAGGCGCTCCCCATCCTCTTCAGATAGTGGATCGAGCGCATCTGAGGGGTCTATGCACAGGAAGGCCAAAGATGTAAGCCATCAGGGATCGTCACACTCATCCAGGGTGGAAAGCGGGGGACAGGCAAGCGCGCCACTTCCAGATCTTGTTCCAGCTGCTTCAACATCTGTGTCTTTGGTTTCTTCAACTCCTGCTCCTCAGGGTTCATCGGGAACAAGTGAGTTCTCATTTACGAGGGCTTAGGGTTTAGGCGGGTGGTGTCGTGAGGTTCTAGCTGGTTTACAGAGGATTAAGGGTAAATTATCATACACTGCGATCAACCAGGCAAAAGTCCCCCCTTCGTCTGTGGTATTAGCCCCCTGGGTGCCCCCCTAGATGAAAAGGTCAAAAATAAAGTGTGGTCAAACAAATATGTGGACATTTGGTCCTTAAAGTGACACTGTCTCCCCTTTGTGCATTCTGACATCTCTACACAGGTGTAAAGGGTAAATTTAGCGTTTTTCATACTTTATTTCATATCATACGTCATTGTGCTTGTTCAAGTAAAAAGTGCCCTTTTATCAACTGCAGATTGTATTAAGTGGGCGTGGCCTCGCGGCATTAGTGCCACCTAACCCCGCCCACAATGGCACCGCCCCCTTGACACCCATTGGTTGGCCGGCGTAGAGGGGGTGGGGTCTAGACCTTTTGGCCAGTCTGTTCCAATGGCCAGCGAGGGGGCGGGGCTAACTGTGACACTTAACACAATCTGCAGTTGATAAAAGATCACTTTTTACTTGAACAAACACTATACTATATAGTGTATATATACTATGTGTATACACTCCGGCCGGGATTTCCTCAGAAGGCAGCACTACGTAAGTTCCGTGGGAATCATGGCCATTGTCACAACGGCCATGATTTTAACGGAACTTACGTTTTGTGAACATAGCCCAATACTGTTGGACTAGACATGAGCGAGCAAGCTCTTTAACAGTATTCGCTCAATTCACTCGATTGTACTTGAGTGAAAACTATGTGGTGCTCCAGTAAAACCGATAGTCTCCTCCCTGCATGTTTAGCGGCTTTATCAAATAAACATTCGGGCAAGGGGCTAAGGGGGTCCTACTACTCAGCAGCTATGTTGGCTGCAAGCATAGCAGTGATTGGCTGGCTGCATCATGTGACCTGGGTGTATAAAGACCCAGGTCTCCTGATGCTCAAATCACTTGCGGTCTGTTAGCTGTAGGGCTTAGGGCCCTATTACGCGGAGCAGGCAGATTCGCTTTCTAAAAAGGCAACGATCAGCCAATGACTGTGATTATCAGCTGATCATGTCTTTTGGTCCTGCCTAAAAATCATCAGCTGCCAACTGTGCATCGTTCTGTGTAAAAGCAGTGCACGGCCGCAACTCAGCCAATCACTGGCAGTGGCGCTGTCCCATCTTGGCCAGTAATTGGCCGAGTGGCCTGTCAGAGACAGTCTCTGAAGTTCCAGTGACTACTGCTGGCAGTCAGAAGCGAGGAGGGTGGAGAGGTAATGTATATACTTTATTATTTACTATATACAGCAAGGGCTGCACGGACATCACTAAAAATTAGCCCTTTATCGAGGCTCACTAAACTAGTGCCTGTCTAGCAGATCAGTGCTTGTTTACATTAGGGATAGGGCCAGGTAATGTACGGTTAGGGTGGTATTACACGGGACGATGGGGGCCCGATAATACCTGTAAACGAGCAGCGATCTGCTAGATCGCCGCTCGTTTACTGGGCCTATTACACGGCCCGATAATCGTTAAACAAGGGCTGCAGGGACATAGTTACCGATGTCCTTGCAGCCCTTGCATAACTATATACATTACCCATCCACGTTCCAGGGCTGCTGCTGCGGTCTTCTTCTCCCCGGGTCCCGCGCGCTGTAACGTCAGAGTGGCCTGTCAGCTGACAGGCCACTTAGCCAATCACAGGCCGGGACCGCCGCAGCCTGTGATTGGCCGGGCGGCCTGTCAGCTGACAGGCCACTCTGACGTTACGCGCGGGACCCGGGGAGAAGAAGACCGCAGCCCTGGAATGTGGATAGGAAATGTATATTGTTAGTCGCCGCCCGCGCACCGCTATTACACGTAGGTCGGCGCCAGACAAAAATAGGTCAGAACCTATATCAACGATCAGCCGATGATCGTTGTCATCAGCTGATCGTTGTATTTATTACATGGAACGATAATCGGCCAATTATCGTTCCGTGTAATAGTACGCTAAGGGTCCATTTACACAGAAATATTATCTGACAGATTATCTGCCAAAGATTGAAAAGAGGAGAAATCTCAGTCTTTCCTTTATGACCTGATCTCTGTTTATAGTCCATTCCTGGCTTTGGCTTCAAATCTTTGGCAGATAATCTGTCAGATAATCTTTCTGTGTAAATGGACCCTTAGGGCCCTATTTCACCAGACGATTATCATTTGCATAATCGTTAACGATTAACGATCTCAAACGACCGCTATTGTGAAAGACCTGAAAACGTTCACTCATTTCCATGGAACGATAATTTTTACTTATGATTGTAATTCCGATCGTTTTTCTTCGCTATTGCGAACGAACGACGTCTTATTCAATGCGAACGTTATGTGAACGAGCAACGATAAAAATAGGTCCAGGTCTTATAAAGCGATCAACAATTTCTCGTTCGGTCTTTAATCGTCAACTGCATTTCAACCGAACGATTATCGTTTAAATTCCAACGATTTAACGATAATCTGAACGATAATCATCCGGTGATATAGGGCTCTTAGTCAGGCAGGCAATTAGCTTTGAAGGAGAAGTCCTTCAAGCATTTTTTAGAGGGGGTAGGCTGGTTTTGGGTGCATAATTAACAGTCCTTACTTACTTCTATGACTGCCATGCCGGACTTTCCCCCGAGTTGTGATTACATTCGAATTGTAGATTGCGTTTCCACAGCTGCCAGACTTGCCCTATCATAGATACTCTTTAAAGAATTGAAAGTGTCCTCAATCAAATTCCAGGGCTCTGAAGAATACTGTATTGTTATTTATTACCACATCCTTGGACCAGTATCTTCCCGCAGTTTTGCCATGGTATTTAAATTTCAAATTAAATTTATATAATTTCTTTAATTAAAATTTTTTAGGAGGATCATGCCAGGATCTTTGCCACAATTTGGAAGAAGGTCACCATCGGGGGCCTCCATCAGACTCTTGTGCACTATTTTTACGCGGGTCACCACCAGGCTCTCGCCCACAATTATATGGCATGTTCCCACCAGGCTCTCATGCAAAATTTTTACTGCGTGTGCATGAGCCCCTCCCTTATGTGTAATGAAGGATGTATGGGATTCCCTCTTTCCTTCTAATTTTTGGCAGTCCTTGCACATGGTGCATAGGCTTTATGCATTTTAACAGGATTGGTCTGACCCTGTCAGAAAATAAGTAACCGGTAGGTGTAGTTTGATTCCTCCTTGCCTGCGGCATCTATGGTTGTCAGAGGCCCGAGGCTGATGGGGGCCCGATCAATAATGTAAACGAGCGCCGATCTGCTAAATTGGCGCTCGTTTACTGGGCCTATTACATGGCCCGATAATCGTTAAGCGAGGGCTGCAGGGACATCCTTACCAATGTCCTTGCAGCCCTTGTTTAAACACCGGACTTTACCTAAACATGTTGCAGGTCTTCTCCTGCGCTCCTTTTTCCTCCCGATCCTGCGTGCAGCAGCCAGTGATTGGCTGAGCGGTCTGTCGCTGCGTAAGGAAGAATCAGCACAGGAGAAGACCTGCAACATGTTTAGGTAAAGCATGGTGCTTGTGGAATCGCTGGTCGCCCGCGGCGCTTCGTTATTCCATGCAGCGATGCGCGGTCGGTTCGTGATGATTTTAGGTTTGAACCTAAATAAATGATCAGTTGATGACACTATCATCGGCTGATTGTTCTCTACTACGCTGATCGATAATCGGCCAATTATTGCTCCGTGTAATAGGGCCCAGAGATGACAGGAACTAAGGTAAGAGATGGGCTAGCTTTTAAGGGATGTAGGAGGAGGATTTTTGAGGAGGAATTGACAACACCATTGCTAATGCTCTGACTCTTCAATTGGCAGGCTCTGTACACACATCTACCTGGAGACAAGAAGAGGAGACCACCTTGCCCTCAGTATCTGTAAGACCTATTGGACCTCCCGTGATGCCTCAGATTTCTTCATCTGTAACACCGACCAAGAGGCAGCAGAATGGTAAGCCATGGTACCCTCTGGTGGGGTGGCGAAATGTTTTAGGTTATGAATCAGAATGGTTGGCTCTGACAGTAGAATACCTTCTAAGGGTACAAACCCACTTGCCGGATCTGCAGCGAGTCTCCTTGCTGCGTTTTTGCAGCGAGACTCGCTGCAGATCCCAGCCCTATACTTTCATTAGCAGAGAAACCTGCTGCGATTTTGTCTGCAGCCCTCCCCATTAACCCCCTAGCCGCCGGACATTATACATTACCGGGTCCCCGTTCCTGCTTACTTCGGGGCTCCCGGTGTCTTCACGGCCCGCCCGGCCAATCAGTGCGCTGCGGCGGGGCCAGCCCCCGGCCGCACGATCGCCCCCCGCAGCCCCCTGCAGCCCCGATCGCCCCCAGCATCCCCCGGCCGCATGATCGCACCCCCCGGCCGCACGATCGCCCCCGCAACCCCCGGCCGCACGATCGCCCCCGCAACCCCCGGCCGCACGATCGCCCCCCGCACCCCACCGGCCGCACGATCGCCCCCTGCACCCCACCGGCCGTACGATAGCCCCTCGCACCCCCCGGCCGTATGATAGCCCCCCGCACCCCCCGGCCGTACGATAGCCCCCCCGCGGTGGGCGATCGTGCGGCCGGGGGGTGCGGGGGGCGATCATGCGGCCGGGGGCAATCAGGGGTGCAGGGGGGGCCGGCAGGATATACATTACCAGGTCCCCGCTCCTGCTTGCTTCGGCGGCTCCCGGCACGTTCCGCCCGGCCAATCAGTGCGCTGCCCCGCCGCAGCGCACTGATTGGCCGGGCGGGCCGTGAAGACACCGCGAGCCCCGAAGCAAGCAGGAATGGGGACCCGGTAATGTATAATGTCCGGCGGCTGGGGGGTTAATGGGGAGGGCTGCAGTTTCTCTGCTAATGAAAGTATAGGGCTGGGATCTGCAGCGAGTCTCGCTGCAAAAACGCAGCAAGGAGACTCGCTGCAGATCCGGCAAGTGGGTTTGAACCCTTAAAATCGGAGGCATTGCACATTGTGGAGCTGCACATGCTTGCGGGCGTCCCTAATTTTTACCTCTGTGGTTGGGGGACTGTCAATAGGGCTTTTCATTTGTCTGGAATAACTTGATAATTACAGATCCTGCCAAGGCTGCAGGGTGCATGTCAGCACTGTATCTGTACTTACCTTTCCGTCTCCCTCGCAGCTGACAGATCTCGGACACCCGTTCCCCCCTGCTGTGTCTGTTTTAGAAACATCCATTGACGTGCCACTCCCTCTGGAAATGGCCTGTCATCATTGATGTAGCATCTGCCGGGGAGCAGGACAGGTAAGTATACATTGCTGACATGCCTGCAGCAGGACCCACAATTTAATTTCTGCTCCTGGTGGGTCTTGTACAGCATTTGCCATCAGCTTGTAAGTTATTATGCGAGACACTGCTTGTGTCTCTGGACTTTTAGAGTAGACAAGTATTGGTCTTAAAATCTCAGCCATGGTTATGGGAGATAATGCAGTATGGGTTTGGGAGTCCAAGACCGATGTTTCTGGGAGAGGTGTATGGGTCCCACTGCCAGCTGTGGATGGATAGCCAGCTTTGCTCAGTGCATTTTGTATCTGTTTTTTCTACAGCTTCGGCTGGTGGATAACAATTTTCTCATCCACCCATATGGTTTGCCACTGTTTTTCAGTTTGATTCTGTTGGATTGGCCTTCCATAGGCCGAGGTCATGTGTCTTGGCATGTGGCGATGCTTTTGCTTTGCTTCTTACCCAAATTGTTACAAGATTTTTTTTCTTTTCCTTTTTTTTTTGTTTTGTTTCTGCAGGTGTGGATGCTCCAGTTGTATGGATAATTGGCCACTCGTATATCGCTCAAGCAGCCCAACATGCTGAAGTCAGACCTGGCGGCAAGAATCTTGGGTTCCGCAACACTGAGGTGTTCTGGCGTGGTATTCATGGGCTGCGATGGTCGCAGGTCATGCTTGAGGTGATTGGCATTGCAAAGGAGTCCTTGGGGCCTGTTATCCTGGTCATCCATGTGGGGGGCAATGATATTTTTCACCTAAAATTGGTGGAGCTTCTGACATTTATGCGTTCCGACGTTGAGCGTTTTGGTATATTCTTCTCCAAAATGATCCTTGTATGGTCAGAGATTACGCCCCGTGTAGTTTGGCAGGGTGCCAGGGATCCAGCTGCAGCGGAAAGAGCACGCAGAACTATCAATGCGCGCATGTCGCGATTTGTTCGTTCTCTTTCTGGTGTGGTAGTAAGGCATCGGCAGTTCGAGAAGGATAATAAAGATCTAATGTCCGCCGACGGTCTCCACCTTACAGAAAAAGGCATGGATATTTTTCTGTCTGGTTTACAGGAGGGAATCGAACAAGCTTTGTTTTCTTGGGCGGTTGGAGCCTCGTGTGGGAAAACAAGGTCTCCTCCACGGGGTAGTCCTTGAAAGGAACCTTACAGTATAGTAAATGTGCCCACTGGCGGCATGTGGCAGCCCTCCCTGTAGTTCCCACCTATAATCTCCCACCAACTGTAGGGATCAAATGTTTAGTGTGTCACGTCCCAAGTGGTGGCGGAGTGGCATGAGCCCAGTAAGAGCAGAACACCTCATGTTTTAACTACTCCAGATATACACGCGGCTGCTTCCTCCCATCGGCCTCCCAGTGTCTGCTGAATCTGGTTAGCCCGTCTCCCACCCTCGTTCCCTTTTTGTTTTTTTTATGTTTTTTATTTTTTTTTCTGTGGTTAGAAGTCTAACAATAATAGGGGGTCAGGGTTAGTAAGGCTGACTTGCGTGGCAGGGAGCTGCCGTGGCATACCGCTTACTAACCCCTCCCCCCCAATACACAAGTGTTTGGCACCGTGTGCCAGTTATTTTGTGAGTTAGGTAATAAAAGCTGTGGTATATGGCACCCAGCAAAAGTTGTTCTGTGTTATGTCTTCATTTCTGGAAGGAGGGTGGATGGTTGGTGCCTATATGCGCTATATTACCTGAGGTATTAACACTTCAAACTATCAGAGGTGTAAGTGATGTCCAAGACATCAGTGCAGTAACTACAAGAACCTGTTACCTATCTGTATTTGCTTGAGGCAAAGAGACAGTGGACCGGCAGCTAACTGCTCCAATTCAGTCGGTTCAACCTTGGGCCGGGCACTTTAGGCAGACTTCAGCACTTGAAGATAGGGGTGCACCTCTCAGAAAATGCAGTGTACAGGCATATAAATCCAAGAAAAAGAGAATGGAGAAGGCACTCACCATAAAAAATCTTCTTTATTTAATCCAAAACATAAAAGGACTTTCTATACCAGTAAAAATAAGAAAATGGACATTAAAATTACTTCTACCTGCCAACCCGATGAGGCTGGAGCTGTGGCTTCCAATACACCTGCTATGCAGGATAATGTGCCAAAAAACGTACCAGCACTAAGGAGAAAATTCGACGGGGACACGGGCGAGGAAGGAAAAACGCAAAGTGTGAAAAGGAAACAAGTCTCGTGGAACAACCTAGGAGACTTTCACTAATTAACGATCCACCCCTGGTTGTAAATCTAACTGACGTGCACCTAGATGAAAACGTGACTGCAGTCCTAAATAAGGGTTTACATTTTTGTGTCACTGAACAGTTCGACCTCGTTGAGTTCGAGGTGGATCTGTTCAAAGCCACACGCAAACTACAATTAAAAAAGTTTTTTGATGTGCAGCCCTTGGTAGGTAGGTGGTAGGTAATTCCTCAACCACCCCAGAGGGTGACATGGCTATGTCATCTAATGCCTTGGGTTTTTCTTTAGCAGGTGTTACTTCTCATAGTGATACTTGTTTTTTCACAGGAGGTATCCCGTCTACTTTCTCCCCACCAATTCCCTCTGGGAGTAATGTAGACTTTTTTAAAAACAAATTTCTTCAGGATATAAGAGCCCTCATATACCCCGTAGTAGGGCTGGGCGATTAATCGAATTAATTCGATTAATCGTCCAGAACGTTGAAATCGATTTGATTTTTTGTGAAAATCGTAAATTCGATTTTCACAAAAAATCATTTCAGGCTGCGGTGCCGGGGAGGAGCTGAGAGAAGGGGGGTTGCGGTGCAGGCCGGCGGGAGAGCCACAGAGGGGCGGTGTGGGTGAGCGGGGAGAAGATGCTGGGTGGCCAGGCTGGAGAGGGGCGGTGCAGTTCCGGCGGCCTCCAGCCACTGACAGCGCCGCCGCTGATCTGCCCCCGCCCCTTCCACTGAGCGTCCCACTCCCCTCCCGGCCAGATATGGAGGTCCCGGGTCTGTGGAGGAGGAGGCCGCAGGGACTACAGTAGGTGGTGATCGCATAGCTGCTCGTCCTGGAGCTATACAGCGGGATCGGGGGGCTCGGTGCAGACCCCCGTTCCCGTTGTATAGCTCCGTGACCCGCAGCTATGCGATCACCACCTACTGTAGTCCCTGCGGCCTCCTCCTCCACAGACCCGGGACCTCCATATCTGGCCGGGAGGGGAGCGTGTGTGTGGAGGTGAGAGGAGGAGGAGATGTATGTGCCCTCCTGCTCCAATCACCTCCAGCTGCACCAGTCACCCCCCAGTCCCCTCAGTGTCCCCCCAATCCCCTCATTGTTCCCTCAGTGTCCCCCCCCAGTCCCCTTCAGTGTCCCCCCCCAGTCCCCTTCAGTGTCCCCCCCCAGTCCCCTTCAGTGTGTCCCCCCCAGTCCCCTCATTGTTCCCTCAGTGTCCCCCCCAATCCCCTCAGTGTTCCCTCAGTGTCCCCCCCAGTCCCCTCAGTGTCCCCCCAGTCCCCTCAGTGTCCCCCCAGTCCCCTCAGTGTCCCCCCCGTCCCCTCATTGTTCCCTCAGTGTCCCCCCCGTCCTCTTCAGTGTGTCCCCCCCCAGTCCCCTTCAGTGTCCCCCCCCAGTCCCCTTCAGTGTGTCCCCCCCAGTCCCCTCATTGTTCCCTCAGTGTCCCCCCCAATCCCCTCAGTGTTCCCTCAGTTTCCCCCCCAGTCCCCTCAGTGTCCCCCCAGTCCCCTCAGTGTCCCCCCAGTCCCCTTTAGTGTCCCCCATTGTCCCTCCAGTCCCCCAGTGTCACCCCAGTCCCCTTTAGTGTCCCCCAGTGTCACCCCAGTCCCCTTTAGTGTCCCCCATTGTCCCTCCAGTCCCCCAGGGTCACCCCAGTCCCCTTTAGTGTCCCCCAGTCCCCTTTAGTGTCCCCCAGTGTCACCCCAGTCCCCTTTAGTGTCCCCCAGTCCCCTTTAGTGTCCCCCAGTCCCCTTTAGTGTCACCCCAGTCCCCTTTAGTGTCACCCCAGTCCCCTTCAGTTTTACCCCAGTCACCCCTCATCTATACCTGTACTACTACACCCCTTATCCACTATACCTCCACTCCTACACCCCCTATCCACTATACCTCCACTACTACACCCTACGTAGATGGAGGCACAAACATGATTTCCTATACTATATGGGGCCTCTGTTACACTGGAAATCAATACAGTTGTTGTCTAAAATATTAAAATAGTATCTGATGCTGCAGGGAGAAAATGTTCTGTTTATTTAGCAAAAAAGGAAAAAAAATCGAGATTTAAATCGAGAATCGTCAAAAAATTTTAAAAAATCGAGATTTTATTTTTTGCCCATATCGCCCAGCCCTACCCCGTAGACAAATCGAATATGTCCCCCAAAGAAATGTCAGCCCTTAATTGGTTAAAAAATAGAGATGACATTACTGTGAAAAAAAACGACAAAGGCGGTAATACGGTTTTGTTGTGGACCACTGACTATCTGAATGAAGCAATGCGTCAGCTTAACGATAACAGGACCTATACTAAATTAAAGGAGAACCCCACTACTAGAATTAAATCCCGCTTACAATCATTCCTTAGAACCAGTATGGAAAAAGGCATTCTGTCTAAAAATAAAGATGAAAAACTATTGCCAATTACACCTAGACCTCCTATTTGGTACCATATTCCAAAAATCCATAAAGCCATTATGCCCCCCTCCAGGTCGTCCCATTGTTTTGGGAGTGGGCTCGATTACCGAGCCACTCTCGAAATACGTGGACTGGTTACTTAGACCCCTTCTTGCTAGAGTGCCCTCACTAGTTAAGGTTACCAATGAGTTCTTGGTGGCTATCCAAGACCTTAACTGTGTTGAGAACATGATCTAAGGCACCATAGATATTGAAAGCCTATATACTAGGATCCCTCACCAGAGAGGGGTAGCGGCTATACGGTAATTACTTTCTTTTTCTGATAGATCTCCTGAGTTTATCAACTTTATTTGTGATGCACTTACTTTGATTTTGGAAAAGAATGCTTTTACTTTCAGGGATGACTGATATAGACGAGTGTACTGCGATGGGTATGCCTGTCGCATGTACTGCGATGGGTACGCCTGTCGCATGTACCCTTACAAATTTATATCTGGCCCTTTTGGAAAAAAATACGATTTACAGTACTTCGAACCCATTTCATTTTGCCATCAAAGGTTATTTTAGATTTGTTGATGACGTGTTTATTTTGTGGGAGGGCACGTCTGACACTTTTCATGATTTGGTTCAATACCTCAATACTAATTCCATGAATATGACCTTTACTTATAAAACAGATCCCCATCAAATTGAGTTTCTAGATGTATTAGTGTCCTTGTCCAATGGTAGCATTAATACTACATGCTATAGAAAACCCACATCTACAAACGCTTTTCTTCATTATCAGAGCTACCACCCTTCTCACATTAAAAAAGCGGTCCCTTATGGACAATTTTTGCGTATTAGACGCATCAACAGCAGTGACGATACTTACCTTATACAAGCTAATGAGTTGGTGGCACGTCTAGTAGCCAGAGGGTATATTGAAAATGGATGACAGCGTCCAATCGTGCAAAAATCTCTTTTATTCCTCCATTAAGCAGACAATGAAATGACGTTTCGACTCGTCTGAGTCTTTTTCAAATTGATCAGTGCATACAAATTACATGTTTATATAGCATCATACATTTAACAATGATTAAAACACACCTGAACAGACTGACTCCACGTGTGTCCCAAGCTAGCCGGCGTTCCCTAACTCTCACGCGCATGCGTCGATTTAACCAATAGGTTTCAAGCATCCCGGGAACCATAGCAACAGTGGGTCACCTGACTCAATGACGTGCGTCTTCCTAATGGATCATGTGACACCCACAATATCTCCAGCGCGTACCCGGCAACAGGAAAAAACAAGGCAAAGAAGAAAAAGAAAAAAAGAGAAGAAAAGGAAAGTAAAAAACAAACCAAAGACAGAACATGCAGGTCTCCCTTATCTCGGCATCTCAAAAAGCCGAATCTAAGTACTTGGGAATAATAGGTGGCCGCAACATTGCGGATATAAATCCGCTACATCCTACCCTTGGTCCTAAATCACATTAATAAATTATCCTCCATACATATGGATGGTTTATAAATTCCCTTCTCTCATAAAGATATGTGGGGCCTGCGCAAAAGACTTAATAAAAGAACCTTTATTGAATAAACATCAAAATCACAAAAAAAACACACAACAAAACGCACAATAACCGCATCAAAAAACGCATATAAAGTGTGAACTAGGTCTTATACTTCAAAAATCCTTTTTCTTGTTTCTCAGGACACACACATGGAATATCAGCTGTTCAGGACTCTAAAATATAAACAAAAAATTAAATTAAGATTATCATACTGATAAAAACATTGACCTATTAATCCTATACTTCAAGAAGACTTACTCCACATAAAAAAGGAAATTCCTAAATAAGGGAAGACAGAGAAAAATCTACATTAAGACCCCTTGGGGCTAACGTCTCCAATGTATGAATCCAGCGCAATTCTTTCGCCATAAGCAGTTTCTTCCTATCCCCTCCCCTTCTCAGGGGGGGTACATGATCAATGACACGAAATTGCAACTGGCTGATGGTATGTTTAGCCTTACTGAAATGGTCTGGGATGGGCAAGTCAGTCATGTTTGTTCTGATGGTACTTTTATGTTTGGTTATTCTATTTTTTATAGGCATCGTGGTTTCCCCCACATAGTATAATCCAGACGAGTCGAAACGTCATTTCATTGTCTGCTTAATGGAGGAATAAAAGAGATTTTTGCACGATTGGACGCTGTCATCCATTTTCAATATATTGCATTTACTGGGCCGATTGGGATCCACGACCCGGGTGAAATCTGCGTCCGGAGGGAAGCCAGGTTGGGCCCCTGCGGTGATTGGAGTGCTACTGGGGATTTTGCTCTTTATGTTACATGTGACATGGATCCTTCTCAGCAAGCACCGCCATCTGCTATTACAATGGCCGGCCAAGACACAAGATGTGCGGCCGGCACCTCCTCAGCAATTTTTTCCTATACTCCGGAAGATGCCACTAGGATCCTGTCGGAATCGGTGGTGGACTCCGCATACTTAAGGACCCCTTCTAAGGATGTTCTGCAGAGAAAGTTTGAAGGTGAGAAGAAACATCTTATCACTCTGGAATTACATCTTTCCACACTGGAATTACATCTTTCCACACTTATTGAATATTATAAAGCATTGAGGATTCCGCGGGGACTTAGGTCCCATGTTAGACCGACACTATTTCCCAACAATATACAATTTGGTGAAAGATTAGCCAGTATTGCTAATAAGTTTTCCTTTGATGTGATGCTGCTCAATATTGAGTTCCTGCAGAAGGATATCAAGGTGAGCAAGGAGAAGATTTATGGATTTGAGTCCTTGTTAAAGGGACTATATGAAGCGAGTGATTGGGAAGCCTATGCTAAACAGATAGATGAGAGACATCTCAAATATAAAATTGATATTGAACAGATTAAATGTATGAAATGGCATCGTGATTTGGATGACTATGTACGTGGCCAAATATATAACTGGCAAGGACAAGATTTATCTTCACAGAATAAAAACCGTGGCAAGAAAACTAAATGGAGAAGGAGACAGCCAAGAAAAGCTGGACAGAATAGATTTGGCTTTATGTCACAAGACTCGGATTCAACAGATGATACGGCGAGTGGAACGACCAGCTCCGTACAGGGTAACCCTTTTCCGGACAAAGGACTGGGCCAGGAGAGAAACGATCCAGGAGGCCGACCAGGAGGGGCGGCCGCAAACGGAAAAACAAATCACAAAGGTTGGAGAACTCTACCACCGGGGATGTCGACCCGCAAACAAGCACGGACCTAAGGACAGTGGTAAATATTTCATCTTTTGAACTATCACATGACCAAATGAATATTCTAGCTAAAGGTTTATCATTCTGCCCAGAGGGTCAGATTGATTGGTTCCAGACTGATGTGGACGTAGAACGGTTTTTGAGAACTTTGAGACTTAAAACCTTTTTTTCCAACAAACAAGTTATTGGAGGGACTGAGACAAATGATAATGTAAGTGAACTTAGACTGAAGGATTACGGGTTACACAACAAAAGTAACTTTATGCCCCCCAGGGACAATCAGGCGGTAGAGACTTATGCACACATGGTACAACGGGACATTAAGAAGTTAAGGAAGTCCCTAAAATATGGTAGAAGTGAGAGCAACTTTACCAAAAGGGAATTTGAGGCAGTGAGACAAATAGAGACAATGAAGACAATAACAGTGAAAAATGCCGACAAAGGTGGGGCGGTGGTAGTGATGGACACGACGAAATATGTTAGTGAGATCAATTCACAATTAAATGATAACGATGTCTATGAATTATTAACAAGAGATCCGACGGATACTTTTCAGAAACAACTTGGGGAAATTGTGGATACTGCTATGAATGCACATATTATTGATGACAAATTGTCTGATTTTCTCAGAGTTCGGAACCCTATCATTCCAGTGTTGTACACACTTCCTAAGATACATAAGGATTTGGAGAACCCCCCCGGTAGGCCCATTGTCTCCGGGAGGGGTTCTCTGTTTGGTCCAATAGCAGTGTTTCTGGACAAGATTCTGAGAAAATTTGCAATAGAGGCACCATCTTATGTGAAAGACACTACCCAGTTCTTGAATATACTTTCGAGTATCACTGTTAATGAGAACACTATATTAGTGTCTTTTGATGTCTGTTCACTCTATACGTCTATTGCCCATGAAAAAGGTCTATATGCAGTAAACAAGGTTCTGTCCAGCACGGACATGTCTCCCGAATGCACATTGTTCCTCTTGACGCTGCTGGAGTACATCCTGGGGAACAATTACTTCATGTTCCAGGACAGGATGTACCGCCAGCGGCGTGGGACAGCCATGGGGTCCAATGTGGCCCCCACGTATGCCAACATCTACATGGCTGTCCTAGAGGAGGAGCATGTGTACAGGTCATCTTTCTGGAGACATGTACGTTGCTGGTACAGATATATAGATGATGTCTTTGCAGTGTGGGAGGGGACAAGGCAACAGTTAGATGAATTTCTGCATGAATTGAATAACATACATGAAACATTGAATTTCACTATGGTCTCGTCCAACACACAATTACAATTCCTGGATACACTTGTAATTAAGAGAGGGGTAAAATTGGAGACGGATATTTTTGTCAAAAGCACAGACAGAAACACCCTTCTCCACTATCAGAGCTGTCACCCACGGCCCATGGTGGATTCTTTGCCATGGAGCCAAATGTTGAGGGTACGCCGGATCGTGAGTGTTGAAGAACAGGTGGACCCCAGACTAGAGGAGATGGTCACAAAATTTGTAAATAGGGGTTATCCCCAGGATCTAGTTAGGTCACACAAAGATAGAGCAAAAGAGATGGATCGTACGGAATTACTTAGACCAGGCCCCCCGAGACGGAGTGGTGGTGAGAGAATACCGTGTGTATTGACTTTTAGTCCTTACAGTAAACGTATTGCACATATTTTTAACAAACATTGGGGTATTTTGAACGATGGATGCCCGGAGGTACAATCGTTCAAAGAACGTCCCCTCCTATCCTTTAGAAGGAATAGGAGCCTAAAAGACCGTCTGGTTAAATCAGATATAGGGGCTCCAAAAACACATGTACAAACTGTCCTGTCGGCAGCAAAGAAAGGTAATTTCCCCTGCCTAGGTTGCTCCTGTTGTGGCAACTTGGTAAAGGGAGACACCTTTAGTCACCCCCACACGGGCAGAAGGTTCACTATCAAGGGGAGGTACACCTGCAATTCCAGCTTTGTGGTGTATGTGATCTCATGCCCTTGTGGATTATACTATGTGGGGGAAACCACGATGCCTATAAAAAATAGAATAACCAAACATAAAAGTACCATCAGAACAAACATGACTGACTTGCCCATCCCAGACCATTTCAGTAAGGCTAAACATACCATCAGCCAGTTGCAATTTCGTGTCATTGATCATGTACCCCCCCTGAGAAGGGGAGGGGATAGGAAGAAACTGCTTATGGCGAAAGAATTGCGCTGGATTCATACATTGGAGACGTTAGCCCCAAGGGGTCTTAATGTAGATTTTTCTCTGTCTTCCCTTATTTAGGAATTTCCTTTTTTATGTGGAGTAAGTCTTCTTGAAGTATAAGATTAATAGGTCAATGTTTTTATCAGTATGATAATCTTAATTTAATTTTTTGTTTATATTTTAGAGTCCTGAACAGCTGATATTCCATGTGTGTGTCCTGAGAAACAAGAAAAAGGATTTTTGAAGTATAAGACCTAGTTCACACTTTATATGCGTTTTTTGATGCGGTTATTGTGCGTTTTGTTGTGTGTTTTTTTTGTGATTTTGATGTTTATTCAATAAAGGTTCTTTTATTAAGTCTTTTGCGCAGGCCCCACATATCTTTATGAGAGAAGGGAATTTATAAACCATCCATATGTATGGAGGATAATTTATTAATGTGATTTAGGACCAAGGGTAGGATGTAGCGGATTTATATCCGCAATGTTGCGGCCACCTATTATTCCCGAGTACTTAGATTCGGCTTTTTGAGATGCCGAGATAAGGGAGACCTGCATGTTCTGTCTTTGGTTTGTTTTTTACTTTCCTTTTCTTCTCTTTTTTTCTTTTTCTTCTTTGCCTTGTTTTTTCCTGTTGCCGGGTACGCGCTGGAGATATTGTGGGTGTCACATGATCCATTAGGAAGACGCACGTCATTGAGTCAGGTGACCCACTGTTGCTATGGTTCCCGGGATGCTTGAAACCTATTGGTTAAATCGACGCATGCGCGTGAGAGTTAGGGAACGCCGGCTAGCTTGGGACACACGTGGAGTCAGTCTGTTCAGGTGTGTTTTAATCATTGTTAAATGTATGATGCTATATAAACATGTAATTTGTATGCACTGATCAATTTGAAAAAGACTCAGACGAGTCGAAACGTCATTTCATTGTCTGCTTAATGGAGGAATAAAAGAGATTTTTGCACGATTGGACGCTGTCATCCATTTTCAATATATTGCATTTACTGGGCCGATTGGGATCCACGACCCGGGTGAAATCTGCGTCCGGAGGGAAGCCAGGTTGGGCCCCTGCGGTGATTGGAGTGCTACTGGGGATTTTGCTCTTTATAGTAGCCAGAGGGTATCCGTTAAAAAGATTTAGAGGGCGCACGTGACAGGGCCTTTAAGGTGTCATGTGCTTCACTCCTGAAAAAGAAAAAAAAGTGAGAATGCTATGAAAAAATCTCCTCAAGCCACATGTTTTACCTTTTCCTTTAGGTTTCGCCCCATGGCTGATCTTATACGTACTACTTTCAAAAATAACTGGTACTTAGTTTCCCACCAACCTTTGATCTCTTTTCGCCGATGTAAAAACCTCAAAGACTCATTAGTCAGCAGCAAGTTTAGAGAAACAAAAAAAGTGAAAGATAAATCCTGGCTTACCAACTCTCCAGTTACTATTAAATGTGGTAACTGTAATTGGTGCGATTCCTTTCTTACCTGTAAAACTATCCAATTAGGGGGTGTCACATTTCGTATCTCTGATCTAATCTGTTGCAAGACCAAAAATGTTGTTTATGTTTTAATTTGCAGTTGCGTTTAATTTTATATCGGTAAGACCATTCGCCCACTCAACAGATTTTATGAGCATGTACGTTCACTAAGATCAAGAAAAGGTGTACCGAAATTAATTGAACATATGAATGTGTTTCATGATGGGGATGTTAAACATCTTAAATTCCTAGGACTGCAACGGGTCTTTCACAAGGAAGGCATCGATACAAACAAAAATTTGCTGCAAAAAGAAGCTAAAATTATTCTGAAAACGCACAAAGTGAATGTGGGCTCAACAAACGAATTGATTTAAGTATGTTTTTGTAAAATACTAACCTCTTTCTTTCCCTCTCACTGCTGAATTCTTGGAAAACTTCATTGTAACTTGTGGACACAGGTGAGGGAGTGGAGTAGTGTCTGATGATGCGCGTGTGAAACGGCTGTTACACTTTTCTTGTGATTGCGTGGCGTCCCCGCCGACTGCTACACGCTCTGCCTGTTTTTATGTTTTGGATTAAATTAAGAAGATTTTTTATGGTGAGGGCCTTCTCCGTTCTCTTTTTCTTGGATTTATCTATCAGTATTTGCAACAGGCCGTGAAAAAATGTTTACAAATCAACTGGTTTCAGGAGGTTATACAGATTTGTACAAGCTTCTATTTAAAACTCTGCAGTCTTCCAGTACTTACTGCTGTATGTCCTGCATGAAGTGGTGTATTCCCTCCAGTCTGACACAGCTCATACAGCAGCTGATAACTACTAGAAGGCTGGAGATTTCTAAATAAAAGTAAATTACAAACCTGTAATTGGTATAAAACATTTTTCCCCTCCGGCGTATCTCTTGAAAATAGAAACTTGTTCTAAACAATATCTGATTTTCTGACGACCCGTTTCCTTTAGGCATATACGAGGTGGAAACCAGGCCCCAATTTCTAGTAGTACATCACTTTATTAATGTACTATTACCATATCCTCACATCATGTGACCAAGAATGCAATGGTTGCTCCGGCTGAGCTTCAGCGGTCCTGTGTGAACCTGGGGGAGAACTTCCGAAAGATCCTCACTGCAGCAGCCACCAGTCAGAGCCGATCCTCAGTAACATACACGTAAAAGCCGTGGGGAGGTTACATAGAAGTAGCTTTTTCTAACTGAAGAATAAGGTTCTTTGGTCTAAATTCTTAGTATTATGTCTGGAGACCTTGCACTGCCCATCACCTGCCCCCATACCATCCCTACAGTGAGGAGGAGACCGGGCACTGCCCATCACCTGCTCCCATACCATCCCTACAATGAGAAGGAGACTGGGCACTGCCCATCACCTGCCCCATACCATCCCTACAGTGAGGAGGAGACCGGGCACAGCCCATCACCTCACCCATACCATCTTTACAGTGAGGAGGAGACTGGGCACTGCCCATTACCTGCCCCCATACCATCCCTACAATGAGGAGGAGACCGGGCACTGCCCATCACCTGCCCCCATACCATCCCTACAGTGAGGAGGGGACCGGGCACTGCCCATCACCTGCTCCCATACCATCCCTACAGTGAGGAGGAGACCAGGCACTGCCCATCACCTGCCCCCATACCATCCCTACAGTGAGGAGGAGACCGGGCACTGCCCATCACCTGCCCCCATACCATCCCTACAGTGAGGAAGAGACCAGGCACTGCCCATCACCTGCTCCCATACCATCCTTACAGTAAAGAGACCGGGCACTGCCCATCACCTGGCATAGCATAGACCAGTGTATGCAATCCAATGATTGCACGTAATAGTCCCCCAGGGAGACTTAAAAAGTAAAAATGTTTTTGAAAGTAACCCAAAGCCCCTCCCCCAATAAGTTACAAATCACCCCCCCATCCCATTAGACAAATAAAACATGTAAAAATAATTAAATAAACATGTTCTATATCGTAGCGTGCGTAATTGCCTGATCTATTAAAATATAACAATAGTGATCCTGTGCGGCAAACGGCGTAAACAAAGAGAGGGGAAAAACCACCAGGATTGCTGATTTTGTATACAAAAAATAATAATAAAAAGTGATCAGAATGTCTGATCTACAGAAATATGGTAGAAATAAAAACTAGAGATCATGGTCTTTAATAAGACGCCATTACAAAGTACACTTGTTCCTTAAAAAACACAAGCCCTCACATGGCCCTGTAGATCTTTGAAGGTGAGGATGAAAAAACAAAATGCAAAAATGAAAATTGGTGCCCAGTCATTTACACCATTTAGTGCTGGTTCATGAAAGGGTTAAGACTTAAAGTGACTCTGCACCCACAATCTGCCGCCCCCAAACCTCTTGTACCTTCGGATAGCTGCTTTTAATCCAAGATCTGTCCTGGGGTCCGTTCGGCGGGTGATGCAGTTATTGTCCTAAAAAACAACTTATAAACTTGCAGCCCCGTGACAAATTGCTGTGGCCTGGAGTGTCTGTGACCTTGGATTACCACACCCCTCCGTCCCTCCTCCCCGCCCCTCCATTCCTCCTTTTTCATTCATCACTTGTCTGAACACTGCACAGGGGACTTAACGATTCAGCACATGTGCAGTGTTCACACAGGTGATGAATGGGAGAAATTGTTCTAGGGGCATTCCTAATGATGAGGAGGGACGGAGGGTTGTCGCAATCTTAGGGCATGGATACTTTAGGCCACGCCAATTTGACACAGGGCTGAAAGTTCAAAAGTTCTTTTTTAGGACAATAACTGCATCACCTGCCGAACGGAGCCCAGGACAGATCTTGGATTAAAAGCAGCTATCCGAAGGTACAAGTGGTTTGGGGGGGGGGGGGGGTCAGATTGTGGGTACAGAGTCACTTTAACCTTTATTAATTGTATTAAAAGTATCAATATGTGAAAAAATGTACCTAATCACTCACTATACCATGTAGTACAATATGCGATCACTAGAGGGCAGTGTTGCTTGATTAAATGGACATACAGTCCTATACTGCTGGTCCATGAGGCCGTGCTCCAATGCCGATGAATGGGCCGAGCGGCACTTAATTCAGTCTTGTGTTATTAGGAATCAGACACGTCGGTCTGTGCTCTCTTCGCCCTGCTGACTTGATCTATGAAAGGGTTTAGAGAGTCTGCAGTCCACTCTATGGATATTGAGAACATCAAACATATCCTCGGCTTATTATATTTTATTATAGAAAAGAGGAAAATGAACTTATTACAAACTAATGAGGAAAACTTATCCCTAATTAAGGATATTGACAAATATAAGGAACATACAGAAATACGATCTTTAAAGCGACTCCGTACCCACAATCTGACCCCACCCCCCTCCCCAAACCACTTGTACCTCCGGATAGCTGCTTTAAATCCAAGATCTGTCCTGGGGTCCGTTCGGCAGGTGAAGCAGTTATTGTCATAAAAACAACTTTTAATCCGGCAGCGCTGTGTCTAACGGCCGGGGCTTACATTTGTATATGTATTAGGCTGGCACCACCTCTCTGTCCTTCCTCCCCACCCTCCTCATCATTAGAAATGCTCCAGGCAGATTGTCTCCTATTCCCTACCTGTGGCAGCCCGGCACATGGGCTGGATCGTTAATACACCTGTGCAAAGCTCAAACAGCAGTAAATGTTCCTGGTTTATTCCTAATGATGAGGAGGGTGGGGAGGAAGGACGGAGAGGTGGTGCCAGCCTAATGCATATACAAATGTAAGCCCCGGCCGTTAGACACAGCGCTGTAGGATTAAGGGTTCAAACCCACTTGCCGGATCTGCAGCGAGTCTCCTTGCTGCGTTTTTGCAGGGAGACTCGCTGCAGATCCCGGCCCTATATATTCATTAGCAGAGAAACTCGCAGCAGGGATGTACATCCCTGCTGCGATTTTGTCTGCAGCCCTCCCCATTAACCCCCTAGCCGCCGGACATTATACATTACCGGGTCCCCTTTCCTGCTTGCTTCGGGGCTCCCGGTGTCTTCACGGCCCGCCCGGCCAATCAGTGCGCTGCGGCGGGGCAGCCACCGAAGCAAGCAGGAGCCGGGATCAGGTAATGTATATCCTGCCCGCCCCCCTGCAGCCCCGATCGGCCCCGGCCGCATGATCGCCCCCCGCAGCCCCCGGCCGCACGATCGCCACCTCCCCCCCCCCAGAACTGATTGCTCCCCTGCAGGTCCGATCGCGGGGCGGGGGGGTGCGGTACGGCCGGGGGCTGTGGGGGGCGATCATGCGGCCGGGGCCTGCGGGGGGTGATCGTGTGGCCGGGACTGGGGGATTTCGTGCGGCCGGGGGCTGCGGGGGGCGATCAGTGCTGCAAAAACGCAGCAAGGAGACTCGCTGCAGATCCGGCAAGTGGGTTTGAACCCTAAAAGTTGTTTTTATGACAATAACTGCATCACCTGCCTAACGGACCCCAGGACAGATCTTGGATTAAAAGCAGCTATCTGAAGGTACAAGCAGTTTGGGGGGTCACTTTAATCACTAACATTAAACAAAGGATAAGGAAGTAAGGAAGGGGAGATTAGAGACAGAAAGCAGAGGAAATTTAATAGAGATGTACTGTATATCCAGATAAAAGAAGTGTGATATTAACAGGGGAAAATAGCTGTAACTGCTCAGAAGATCTGTCCCACCTCCAGACGTTAGATACAAGGATACACCACACACCCTGTAAGCAACACGGAAGACATCGAGGTACGGACAAAGATCTTACCACTTACCAGTCACATCAGTACATACCCAGAAAACACTAAAACCACAAGAATCTCACTACAACAACCCCCACACACACCATTATCTCTGATAGAAGGAGGGAACATCATAATTCATCAAACGGATGTAAACACGGACAAAGATAGCTAGCGGATTCCATTCAAGGACCAGGAAAACCACTGAACATGTGAACGCAGTCTAAGTGTCCAGGTTTTTCACCCCTCCAAACAATTTGAGCTCAATCCTTTACTAAAACACGCAGCGCTGCTGGGATCCTGTTTCTTCCAGTCTGCGACCTCCAACTTGACTCTGCTGACATCTTCGGCCACTTGCTGACTCTGTGCTGCACTCATGCAGTATTAAATACTGACAATGAAAGGAGATTGCAACGTCCCACTGTGTATTATTTGGTTTGCCGAGAGGTTGTGGGATAGTGTGCCCCCATGGGTCTGTGTTATGTAGCTCATTGTGTTTGCACATTATGCATCGTACCTGTTAGCTGCATTGTAATGTGATTACTGTTTTTGTGTACTTGAAGTGTTGCTTCCACTTGGTTTGCATTGTGTCACAGCCGCGGCGGCGTCCCGCGTTCCGGGCCGCCGCCGCGACCGCTTCCTGCCCCATGCAGCAGGCGGTGTCCATAGTCGGGGACCCGGCGCTGCTATCACCTCGGCCCCGGGGGGCGCCTCACCTCTCCACGCTCCTGTCTCCCGCTGTGCCGGCCGGCGCGCGCGCCCCCGCCTCCTAGGGCGCGCGCGCGCCGGCTGTCTCAGATTTAAAGGGCCAGTCCGCACCTAATTGGTAGTTGCACCCAATCACTCCCCTATAAATCCCAGCATGCCCTGTCCCTGGTGTTGGAGCCTCTACATGCTTCCCATAGCGTTTGGCCCAGCTCCCTGTTGTTCCTGTGTCCTGTCCGTTACCTGGTCCCAAGTCCCTGTTCCTGAGTCCTGTCCGTTACCTGGTCCCAAGTCCCTGTTCCTGGTTCCTGTTCCCCTGTCACTCCACCTGTTCCCGTGTCCAGCCTGTCACGTGCTCTCTCATCTGCAGACTATTGCCTGTGCCATCTCCTGCCACGCCTCGCCTGCCGACACCAGCAACCAAGCCAGGGGTAGCGACCTGGGGGTCGCCTGCCGCAGCAAGTCCATCCCGCCTTGCGGCGGGCTCTGGTGAAAACCAGCGGCCCCTTAGACTCCGCTCCCTGGTGAGGTTTGTGCCATCGCTGGTGCCGGTCCAGTG
Source organism: Dendropsophus ebraccatus (assembly GCA_027789725.1). Classification (NCBI taxonomy): domain Eukaryota; kingdom Metazoa; phylum Chordata; class Amphibia; order Anura; family Hylidae; genus Dendropsophus; species Dendropsophus ebraccatus. Next base: position 28,499,713 of record JAQFWZ010000022.1, read on the forward strand.
GATCCACTACTCCGGGCGTTACAGTAGGCTCCAACCATGGATCCCGGCGAGGTGCCCGATCTCCGTGACGTCGCCAGAGTGGTCACTCAGCAGGTGCAACAAATCCAGAAACAGTCACAGCAGATCCAGCAACTCACTGCCGCCTTACAGCAGCAGACTACTGCCCAGCGCACACCACCTCCTGACGCTTCTTCTTCACTCCGACTGGCCCTCCCAAGCAAGTACTCTGGGGACTCTAAGTTGTGCAGAGGATTCTTGACTCAGTGCACCATGCACATTGAACTTTTGAGTAGTCAGTTTTCCACCGAGCGCTCTAAAGTGGCTTTCATCATCAGCCTATTAGAAGGTAGAGCCCTGGCCTGGGCCACGCCACTGTGGGACCGTGATGATCCAGTTGCTGCCAATCTCCGGGCCTTCCTATTCGAGTTTCGCTCCGTCTTTGAGGAACCTGCCCGTGCTTCTTCAGCCGAGACTGCTCTCCTCAACCTCTCTCAAGGCAGCTCCTCTGTTGGTGACTACGCCATCCAGTTCCGCACCCTGGCAGCCGAATTGGACTGGAACGAGGCCGCCCTATTGGCCACCTTCAAGAAGGGCCTGTCTAGTCGTGTGAGAGACGTGCTCGCTGCCCGAGACCTGCCTACCTCCCTGAACGAACTCATTCTACTGGCCACCCGAGTTGATACTCGTTTTTCGGAGAGGGAGGAGGAGGTTCGGCATGAACATTTACTAACCCGTTCCCGTCGCCATCCCCAGCTGGCGCCGGTTTTCCAGAATCCTGACCTTTCGATGTCCCAACCCTCTCCTGAGATTCCTATGCAGGTGGAACGGGCTCACCTGACGCCTGGTGAAAGAATCCGGCGCCTGGAGCAGAATCTCTGTCTCTATTGCGGTGGTTCCGATCACTTCCGGCTGGGATGTCCCCTACGTCCCCAAACATCCGGAAAATGCTCGCACCTAGGTCCGGTGGGACAGGTGTCCCTAGGTGTGAATGCCACCATTCCAAGTCTGTCTATGCCAGTTTCCATCCGGACTCTCTCAGGACGAAATCATCAGACTACTGCCTTCCTCGATTCTGGGTCAGCAGGCAGTTTTATTGCGGCAACATTGGTCCAAAGATGGCGGCTACCCGTGACCCGACTAGCCAGGCCCCTGACTATCTCCTCGGTCACAGGCGAAATTCTTACCGACCGTGTGTACTACCAGACCGCACCTTTAGTCCTCCAGGTGGGTCCTTTACATCAAGAAGAGATATCCTTCTACGTCCTGCCCCATTCTTCCCCCGCGGTCCTCCTGGGACTCCCGTGGCTGCAAGAACATGCCCCTCAACTGGACTGGAGAACCGGGGAGATTCTCAGTTGGGGTCAGGACTGTTCCAACCAGTGTCTCAGGTCACCTCAGACCAAGTGTACTATGTCGTTTCCTGTCCCAGCCAAGCCTCTATCCGACCTACCGGCAGAAGACCAAGACTCGGCGGATGCCTTCTCTGCCGAGGTGTACCCTCTCTCCGTACCCAAGACTAAGGTCGGGTCCTCTCACCACCGGGAGAACTTACAGAAGGTCCTCGTCCACAGACCCACAGTCCCTTGCCATGTTTTACCGCCTGATCGCCTAGCACCAGTCGTCACCTCCTCGCTTCGGAGAGTACCCCCCGGAAAGACTCATGTTCACCCTGCGCTTCGAAGAGGTATTTTGAAGTGGGGTCATTCCTCGTTGGAGGCCGGGCACCCTGGAGTCCGTAAGACCGGCCAACGGATCTCTCGCCACTACTGGTGGTCCAGTTTGTTTCAAGATGTCAAAGACTTTGTGGCTTCCTGTGCCATCTGCAGGCAAGAAAGAGGGGGAGGCCAAAGGGGGGGGGTACTGTCACAGCCGCGGCGGCGTCCCGCGTTCCGGGCCGCCGCCGCGACCGCTTCCTGCCCCATGCAGCAGCCGGTGTCCATAGTCGGGGACCCGGCGCTGCTATCACCTCGGCCCCGGGGGGCGCCTCACCTCTCCACGCTCCTGTCTCCCGCTGTGCCGGCCGGCGCGCGCGTCCCCGCCTCCTAGGGCGCGCGCGCGCCGGCTGTCTCAGATTTAAAGGGCCAGTCCGCACCTAATTGGTAGTTGCACCCAATCACTCCCCTATAAATCCCAGCATGCCCTGTCCCTGGTGTTGGAGCCTCTACATGCTTCCCATAGCGTTTGGCCCAGCTCCCTGTTGTTCCTGTGTCCTGTCCGTTACCTGGTCCCAAGTCCCTGTTCCTGAGTCCTGTCCGTTACCTGGTCCCAAGTCCCTGTTCCTGGTTCCTGTTCCCCTGTCACTCCACCTGTTCCCGTGTCCAGCCTGTCACGTGCTCTCTCATCTGCAGACTATTGCCTGTGCCATCTCCTGCCACGCCTCGCCTGCCGACACCAGCAACCAAGCCAGGGGTAGCGACCTGGGGGTCGCCTGCCGCAGCAAGTCCATCCCGCCTTGCGGCGGGCTCTGGTGAAAACCAGCGGCCCCTTAGACTCCGCTCCCTGGTGAGGTTTGTGCCATCGCTGGTGCCGGTCCAGTGGATCCACTACTCCGGGCGTTACACATTGTAATGTGATTACTGTTTTTGTGTACTTGAAGTGTTGCTTCCACTTGGTTTGCATTGTAATGTGATTACTGTTTTTGTGTACTTGAAGTGTTGCTTCCACTTGGATTTGCATTGTAATGTGATTACTGTTTTTGTGTACTTGAAGTGTTGCTTCCACTTGGTTTGCATTGTGTTGGGACCAATGAAGCAATGCACTTACACTAGCCTATACATATGTAGTAGGAGATAGAAAGGAGATGGGAAACCCTGTGTCAGTAGATTTTAGCAGTGTGTTACCACTAAGAGTGTGGCCCCCGAGCACCTGGCCTTGGAATGGTATGTGTACATTACGGAATCTGCGTGGATTACCTGTGGCGGATTCCGCAGCTTGGGCCTGCGCTCATTTCCATTCTATGGTTGGCAGATTCTACAGTCCGTCTAAAGAATGAATACAGGAAGGGGCGACTACGTGCGGATTCTGTAGTCTGCATATACCTGACCATGGGATAACTGGAGCTACGTCAAGCCTGCCGGACTGTAACCTGCTGTGGCCTTGTACATGGTCTGTCCCCTTTAAGTGCTGTTGTATTGGGCGCTCACAGTGAAGCTCTGGGCACATCAGACTGGATTTGTACCCCAGCGGTTGCACACAGACCATGTCCATTCAGCTTATTTCCATACTGCATGCACCAGATCCCGAAGAAAATAATTCTCCTAAGGTTGGGGGCCGGCTTTTACAACGTTTTCTTTGTGATCCCCTCATTCTGTGACACAAGTGATCTCTTGTCTGGCTGCTTTTTTTGCTAATTGGGATCTTCTTTCTCTTGAAAGGAATAATCCGGATAATTTTTTTCTTTCAAATCAACTGGTGTCAGAAAGTTATACAGTTTTGTAATTTACTTCTAATCAAAAATTTCAAGTCTTCCAGTACTTATCAGCTACTGTATGTCCTGCAGGAAGTGGTGTCAGGAATTGTCCAGTGCAGCAGCAAATCCCCATAAAAAACCTCTCCTGCTCTGGACAGTTCCTGACATGGACAGAGGTGGCAGCAGGGAGCACTGTGTCAGACTGGAGAAAATACACCACTTTTGGCAGCATATACAGCAGCTGATAAGTACTGGAAGACTGGAGATTTTAAATTAGAATAGCCATTAGCTACTACAGTCCGGCAAATAAAGGAACGATGTGAAATTACATTGAACCATTAGGCTGGGTTCACACTACGTTTTTGCCAACCGTTTCTTTTTCATCTGTTTTTGTAAAAACAGATGGGAAAACGCATGCATTTGGGCGCATACATTTTGATCCTTTTTCCATTGACTTCCATTATAAAAATAGATCAAAACGCACCCGTTTTTTTAACCTACACAAAAATAAGGTCAAGTACTTTTTTGTGTACGTAAAAAAAAAAGGATGCGTTTTGATCCGTTTTCTTTTTATAATAGAATCAATGGAAAAATGGATGCACACAAATGCATCTGAAAAAACTGATTTCAAAAACGTAGTGTGAACCCAGCCTGATTTCCATAATTCTACAACTGTTCCTATATATTTTCATATACAGTCATGGCCAAAAGTTTTGAGAATGATACAAACATTAATTTTTACAAAGCTTCAGTTTTTAAAATTGTGATTTGCATATACTCCAGAATGTTCTAAAGAGTGATCAGCTTAACAGCAATTACTTGCAAAGTGAATATTTGCCTAGAAAATAAACTTTATCCCCCAAAACACATTTCAACATCATTGCAGCCCTGCCTTAAAAGGACCAGCTAATGGGGGTTTACACAGACAGATTTATCTGACAGATTTTTGAAGCCAAAGCCAGGAATGGATTTAAAAAGAGGAGAAATCTCAGTCTTTCCTTTATGACCTGTTCTCTGTTTATAGTCTGTTCCTGGCTTTGGCTTCAGTGATCTGTCAGATAAATCTATCTGTGGAAACACACCCTAACATCATTTCAGTGATTGCTCCAGTAACACAGGTGTGGGTGTTGATGAGGACAGGGCTGGAGATCAATCTGTCATGATTAAGTAAGAATGACACCACTGGACACTTTAAAAGGAGGCTGGTGCTTGGAATCATTGTTTCTCTTCTGTTAACCATGGTTATCTCTAAAGAAACACGTACAGTCATCATTGCACTGCACAAAAATGGCCTAACAGGAAAGAGTATCGCAGCTAGAAAGATTGTACCTCAGTCAACAATCTATCGCATCATCAAGAACTTCAAGGAGAGAGGTTCCTTTGTTGCCAAAAAGGCTCCAGGGCGCCCAAGAAAGACCAGGAAGCGCCAGGACTGTCTCTTAAAAGTGTTTCAGCTGTGGGATTGGGCTACCAGCAGTGCAGAGCTTGCTCAGGAATGGCAGCAGGCAGGTGTGAGGGCATCTGCACTGTGCACTGTGAGACTGCGGAGACTCTTGGAGCAAGGCCTGGTCTCAGGGAGGGCAGCAAAGAAGCCACTTCTCTCCAGAAAAAACATCAGGGACAGACTGATATTCTGCAAAAGGTCCAGGGAGTGGACTGCTGAGAGCTGGGGGAAAGGTGCAGGGAGTGGACTGCTGAGGACTGGGGGAAAGTCATTGTCTCTGATGAATCCCCTTTCTGATTGTTTGGGACATCTGGAAAACAGCTTATTGGGAGAAGACAAGGTGAGCGCTACCACCAGTCTTGTCTCATGCCAACTGTAAAGCATCCTGAAACCATTCATGTGTGGGGTTGCTTCTCAGCCAAGGTAATCGGCTCTCTCACAGTCTTGCCTAAAAACACAGCCATGAATAAAGAATGGTACCAGAATGTCCTCCAAGAGCAACTTCTCCCAACCGTCCAAGAGCAGTTTGGCGATGAACAATGCCTTTTCCAGCATGATGGAGCACCTTGCCATAAAGCAAAGGTGATAACTAAATGTCTCAGGGAACAAAACATAGAGATTTTGGGTCCATGGCCTGGAAACTCCCCAGATCTTAATCCCATTGAGAACTTGTGGTCAATCATCAAGAGACGGGTGGACAAACAAAAACCAACAAATTCTGACAAAATGCAAGAATGGACGGCTATCAGTCAGGATTTGGTCCAGAAGTGGATTGAGAGCAGCCGGGGAGAATTGCAGAGGTCCTGAAGAAGAAGGGACAACACTGCAAATATTGACTTGCTGCAGTAACTCATCTAACTGTCAGTATAAGCTTCTGTTACTCATAATATGATTGCAATTATATTTCTGTATGTGATAAAAACATCTGACAAACACACATAAAAACCAGAGGGCAGCAGATCATGTGAGAATATAATATTTGTGTCATTATCAAAACTTTTGGCCATGACTGTACATTGAGGTAGACCGATATTATCTTGTTTTGTTTTTTTTTTAATCTCATTATGGGGCATTTTCATCATTTTTTTTTCAACTAAGCATATACAGCCACTTGGCATGCTTTTATCTTGCAAAAAAAGGAATGTTACTTAATGTGTATAGAATGTTCACAGACTTAAAATGAACAAAATGTATTTTATTTTATTTTTTTTTAATGATGGAAACAACTTCTTTGGTCCAATTCAAAATTTCACAAGATTACAAGACATGATTTCTAAAGATTACAATTCCTAGTACCGCAAGATTATAATTCCTTATTCCACATGATTCCAATTCCATAACATTTCACAATGGGGAGATATTTACATGGTGAAGCAGTAGTAACCCATTCTGTGCTGGTGATTGGTGAATATATAGCTGTATCACTAGGTCATGTATACTGAAGAGTCACAGAAATACACAATGTAACATACAGGGAAAAGATTGTGTTGTTTCCAGTGCAGAGACTGAGGGGGCGGAGCCTGACACAGGGACCCAAAGTGCACCGTTAACATCTGTGTCATGCCCCGCCCCCTTAGGCCCTGCAGATAACACCACACGATTGTTACTTTGTTTCATAACATAACAGAGCTTTAAAAAATGTCCCTTAACCCGTTCTCCATTAGTCCAGATAGTCCATATTAGTATGTTTAGATGCTGCAAAAACAGCGGCCGTTGTTTGACACGGCCATTGATTTCAGTGTCAAACAATGGCTGCTCTCCCACATGCTCACCTGGCCAATACTGCAATATCGGCCAGGTGAACGTCACTTAATTTCAATTGGAATGCGGGCACATTCGGGTGTATACATATTACATTCAGGTGTATATAAATTACATTCAGGTGTGCCTGCACTCAAAGTAGCCATAGCACAATGTAAAGTACAACCAGGAGCCGCACTTTACACTATGAGCACAGTCTGTTCTGTACGGCCACTGTTCACTGAATAGCAGCCACACAAAATAGACCTGTCCCAGAGAACAACGACCGTAGTGTATACAGTGTGTGTACACTACAGCCGTCGTTTCATACACTATAATGTAATCGCACACTGTCAATAAACAGCGTCCTTGCAACCTGCAGCAACGGCCGTTGTTTATTGCAAAAATACAATGTGTGACGGTGGCCTTAGGTGGTATTTAAGCATTTTATTTGGAGTCCTCCCCCCCAGATAGTATACAGGTTATACACTTAGGGCCAGGTTCACACTGCGTTTCTGCAGTCGGTGGAACATATCCATTTTTAAATGGCTATTTTTAATGTACACAAAAACCTGGTTAACCACGTTTTTTATCTACACCAAAAAAAATATATATATATATAAAAAAAAAACACATCTGTTTTTATCCACTTTTTTGTAATAATGGAAGTCAATAGAAAAACGGATCCAAATGGACGGCACACAGTCGCATCCGTTCTTTCATCCTTTGTTTTTTTTCATAAAATGTATACGTTAAACGAACTGCAAAACCGCAGTGTGGCGCCTTCATTCATAGTGTTTCACCATTTATCAGGTTCCATCCGAGTTTTACAGAAAATACATTTTCTATAACCGATACTTTTATATTTATCACTCCCGTTCCTCTTACAAGGTGTTATACATTTGCCCCCCAGACCACCACACAATGGGGCCAAAATTAAATAAAAAATATATCTGTAACTGGAGATCCAGGAGGTCACACAAGCTCCATGCCGCTGTTACCCCTGTGATATGTAACTGTGCCCCAATCAGGGCCTACACAGCCCTGCAGTTCCCAATACAGCCATTGGTGGCAGCATAGGAGCTGTCCCTTTACCGCTCTTACACAATGGTCTTCTTTAATAAAGTTATATCGCATAAAGAACTGTGAAATGTGAAAAAAATATAAATTTTTCCCCAGACTACCCCTATAACGTATGTACATCTATAGCATAGTATATGCTCTAACATCTTATATATATATTAAATATAATAGGGTAATTATTTTATAAAAGGACCCCATGAAAACGCCAATTTCTATTTGGGAGAAGCCTCAGGAAATTGTCTTTCACAAACACTATTTCCCGAGACTTTTAGGCCATGTTCACATGTTCAGGATTGTTACACGCCATTCACCTGCTGAGAAAACTATCCACTGATGCTGATAACCGGCGGGGACTTTTATACCCTTACAGGGGCTGGCTAAGGATGAGGGAAATGTATCGGTGGTTGGGGGTGGTGTAAAAACAAGAAGAGCCTATACCAGTGTCGGACTGGGGAATCTGGGGCCTACCAGAGGAAATGATCCTGGGGGCCCACCAATGAAGAACCAATGAAGAACAACACGTCAGTCAGTGTTTGTGCAGGTTGTAAAGCTAGGGGCCCACCGGAGGATCCTCCGCTCCTCTGGTGGGCCAGTCCGACACTGACCTATACTCCTCTGATCCCCCTGCAGCTGTAACTACAACCCTGATGACACGTTGTCCCCACAGGAACTGCCCTGGCGGCAGCCGTGTCCCGTCTCAGGCAGTGACCACTCATCGTCAGGTCAGGAGGCAGCCAAGAGGGCCAGGAGAATTGGCGAGGCATTTTTACACCGCCCCCACCAACATGTAAATTAGCATATATTTTTTATTCTAGGATGCAACCTAGTCTGGTAATTCATTGCCAAGCTATTTTTATTATTGTAACAATAGATTTCAAACACCTTAGCTTTTTTCTCCATCAATAATGTTTTTGGAGGAGGGGGGTTGTTGTATTTTTCACTATTGTGGGGAACCTCTCAGTTATTGATTACCTTTAATTAAAGGTGGTAGGGACATGTCAAACGTTTTTATTGGTCAAGGTCTAAATAGACTTGTAGGCCCCATAGACTTGCATTGAGCCCATGCAAGTCATGTGACAGGACCAGCAAAGAATGTGCCAAGCACATGCTTCTCCCAACTCACTCTCAGGGTACAAACACACACACCGTATACGCTGCGTATTTACTGCTGCGATACGCTGCAGATACGCAGCAGATTAGATCTAAATAACTAAAGACAGTATCAAATCTGCTGCGTATACGCTGTGTGTGTTTGTACCCTCATGAATACTCAGACCCCTACTGATAAAAAAAAAAAAGCAGCTCCTGTCACTTACCTATCAGGACCCCACAGTGTGATAACAGGGGTCTTGATTGTTTTCCCTTAACTCTGTACGGTCTGATCTGCGATTTTGTCAGAGCGCCAATAATACTGATCAATGCAATGCGATGGCATAGCACTGACCGGGATATGCAATCTAAATGCAATGCAATGATTGCAAAAACCTTCTAGATCTACTAAGGGCGACAGGCACATTGATGAATAGGACGTAAATAACCCGACAGCACAACAGCGTAATATAGGCGCAGTGTTAGTAAATGAGGCCCAATGTGTCAGTTATACTGTGACGTGCATTATGTAGACACGTAAATAATATTTTGGGGTTCCGTCATACATTTTATGGCGTCATTACAAAGTATACCTGTTCCTGAATAAAACCTATCCCTGTAGATGGAGAAATAACAGCTCTATGGCTCTATAAGGCGAGGAGGAAAAAACGGAAACGCAACAATGGAAATTGGTGCCGGGTCATTTGGGCCATATTGTTCTTGATTATCAAGGGGTTAAAGTGTTACTGCGATTTGTAATAACCTCTGACATATCATCAGTCCTGTCACAAGTCATTGGTCACAGCAATCTCACCTGAAACTGCTGGGACCCCGAGATGCAACCGGTCCCCCCGGCCCCCTAGCGAGCCAATCATACATAGACTGTATTAAAGAGAGAGACGGATTTGATTGACAGACGGGGAGAGATGTGCACAGCCCCCCCCCGCATATGTCTCTTTGGATTACAGTGAGACCCGCTGTGACCAGTAACATCTGATGACATGTCAAAGGTTATTATAGCAACGCTTTATCTCTGTTGGGGAAAATAAGATAAAAAACTAATATTTTGTGCCGTTCACCGCGCACAGCATGTCAGTACAGTAGCACGAAGATTTAACTATTTCAGAGCTCAATGTATTATGAATGATGATAGCGGAGGTTATGGAGTCCTGTCGTAGCACATCGTCCGTAATTATGGACCGGCCATAGAATGTGTGACTGACGCCTTACAGATCCGTATAATGATGCTAATACCAAATTTTGTGTCTTTTTTACGTTTTATAAAACTATTGTTGTTGCTTTTTTTTGCTGTCCCATTTGAAGCCTAACATTCTTTTTACAGGGTTAGTTGCTGTTTTTATAAGTACAGTATTTGGACACATGCACTTTTTTTCGTTCACATTATATTCTATAGGAGTATGAAAATAACCGAGCCGCAGTGTCATGGATTTTGCTGCGGATTTGGACTTCATCCGTATTCTGCCCATATTTCCAGGGGTCAAAAATCTATACCGAAATCCACACAATTATTCTTACAGATGGCAGATCTGGGGGTGACTGGTCAGCTCTTGGATACCATTAAATCCCATGGGGCACCAACGGTCTGGGAGGGGATTTCCTTATCCGCTTCAAGCGTGGACTTAGCCTTTAGGTCGGGTTTACATGGGGTTTTGTTTACTGTAAACAAAAAAATGTAAAGAAACAAAACAAATGGTAAAGACAGATTCTGCCGTATACTACACCAAACCATGCTGCCTGATCGAATCCAATTTACATTTTTTTACGTTCACAAGAACGTAAAAGATTGGACAGAAGAACACATTGTGAACCCAGACCCTACATGAACATGTGAACATGGCCTTAAGGTGGGTAAATTTAGAGAAAGATTTACAGGACTGTAATACCGTCCATAGACCTCGCTGTGGTGAAAGCCCCCCAGGACAGCAGAGGTCTGATGCATCCCTTTAGGGCTCGTGCACATGATAAGGCCCTATACTTCAGCTCCATAGGGACTCCATGTCTGCTGTGTCATTCTCCCATAGGCCGCCATGTTTCCCAATATGAGCGATGCTTCTAGAGGACAATGACTCCATAATACAACATCTGACTTCCCACATATTAGTGTCCATATAAATATGGAGGAGTACAAAACCATGGCAGCGTATGGATATCGTATTATGTGTCTGTGCAACACAGACCCATAATACATCATGTGCACGAGCCCTTACTGAGGGGGAGGGGGCGTACAATGTAACGGGGAGATTTTTCAACAGGATTGGAAAACCTCCTTTATACTTCTATTCAGATGAGCTCAATAATGTCAGGGTCAGGCTGGCCAACTAGATGGAGGCTCCTGAGAATATTTTTCCTATAGTATACCCAACACTGGATAGTATATATCTGTGCCAGAGTCATAGTCATATAAGGAGCGTATGGTGAAGGTTCAGCTTAATAGATTATAGACTGTTCCACTGTGTCTGAAGTAATAATAATAATCCTGCCGTCATTTGTTACTCTCTTCCATCCGTCCCCTACCTTATGATAACCTTGATGTCTGCTGCAGGACCAGACTACACAGAGCCTGCATGTAGTCTGTTACCATGGAGACCCATAGGTGTAATGGCTGTAGGCACCAAACTAGAGGATATTTTCTTGATATATAATATATAATTTTTTTTTTTTAAATAGTAGAACATTTTGCCATCACTTGTTACCTTGTGGCACAAATGCTGGCCTGATCTTTTGTTAAATCGTACCTGTCACTTAATGGTTTTTTTTGTAGAAATCAATAGTACAGGCGATTTTAAGAAACTTTGTAATTGGGCTTATTAGCCGAAAAATGCATTTTTATCACGAGGAAGCAGTTTGAAGCTCTCCCCCTGTCTTCATTGGTTTCTATGGACAACAAAGAGTTAATTTACAGCTACATCACTGGGCTATCTCCTCTGAAGTCAGCACTGACCTCTTTGACCTCTGAATAAAGGCTTTCACAAAGCTCCCGCTGTGTAATCCTTTGTTCTCTGCTGGCAGCTAATCTCCCCCCTCCCCCTCCCCTCTTATAGAACAGACAGGGCATGTCTGATGCAACAAGATGTGATTTCCTGATAATGAGCAGTGAATGGAAAAAAGGAGGGGGGGGGGAACCTGGGAAAGGTCTTTTTGAATGCAGATAATGGCATATTTGCCTAATAAACCCAATTACAAAGTTTCTTAAAATCGCCTGTACCATTGATTTCTGCAAAAAAAAAAAAAAAAAAATTTAAAAAACGACAGTGACACCTTAACCTAGAAAGATAAGTGTACACCACTCAGGTTATGTTCACATTGGATCTGGGTAAAGACATTTGGTGTATTCACTAGAAAAGTTTCCGATGCACACCTGGAACATGGCGAGAGGCTCCCATTTACCCAATTGAGAAGTGTCCTTTTGGCCCCCATCCTTCCAATCCTGGCTGCCAGGGAGTGAAAGGTGGTGGGCAGAACCCTAGGCTGGGTTTAGAATAGGGGCAGAAAGAAACTTGTGGCTAGAGATGAGTTCAGAATTCACCAGAGCTGATGGTCCTCTACTACCTCAAGTTACTAATACGAGAGGGTGTCTGAAGAAGATGAGACATGGCCTGATATTTGCCTTAATATAGAAATAATTCACACTGCTAGATGAGAAAAGAGTCCTATACATACAGGACGGATGGGAGAGCCCAGACTCCTATTGGTTGGTAGTAAAGCAATGGGGTTACAGGGAGCGGCTCAGCAGCAATGGCTTTTCATGTGGTAAATGACTTTCCTCATCGCACTGAGGGACAATGATGTATCCATTTCTAGTAGGATTGAGGGCGATATCATCTCCTGCGGCCTGGCTGTCATCTCCTGTGGCCTGGCTGTCATCTCCTGTGGCCTGGCTGTCATCTCCTGTGGCCTGGCTGTCATCTCCTGTGGCCTGGCTGTCATCTCCTGTGGCCTGGCTGCCCTTTCCTGTGGCCTGGCTGTCATCTCCTGTGGCCTGGCTATCCTTTCCTGTGGCGTGGCTGTCCTTTTCTGTGGCCTGGCTGTCATCTCCTGTGGCACGGCTGTCCTTTCCTGTGGCCTGGCTGTCATCTCCTGTGGCCTGGCTGTCCTTTCCTGTGGCCTGGCTGTCATCTCCTGTGGCGTGGCTGCCCTTTCCTGTGGCACGGCTGTCCTTTCCTGTAGCGTGGCTGTCCTTTCCTGTGGCCTGGCTTGTGTCTTCTGCAGCGTGGCTGTCGTTTTCTGTGGCACGGCTGTCGTTTCCTGTGGCCTGGCTGTCATCTCCTGTGGCACGGCTGTTGTTTCCTGTGGCCTGGCTTGTGTCTCCTGCAGCGTGCCTGTCATATCCTGTGGCACAGATGTCGTCTCCTGTGGCATGGCTGCCATCTCCTGCGGCATGGCTGTCGTTTCCTGTGGCCTGGCTGTTCTTTCCTGTGGCCTGGCTGTCATCTCCTGTGGCGTGGCTGTCCTTTCCTGTGACCTGGCTGTCATCTCCTGTGGCCTGGCTGTCATCTCCTGTGGCCTGGATGTCATCTCCTGTGGCCTGGATGTCATCTCCTGTGGCCTGGCTGTCATCTCCTGTGGCCTGGCTGTCATCTCCTGTGGCGTGGCTGTCCTTTCCTGTGACCTGGCTGTCATCTCCTGTGGCCTGGATGTCATCTCCTGTGGCGTGGCTGTCCTTTCCTGTGGCCTGGCTTGTGTCTTCTGCAGCGTGGCTGTCGTTTCCTGTGGCACGGCTGTCGTTTCCTGTGGCACAGCTGTCGTTTCCTGTGGCACGGCTGTCCTTTCCTGTGGCCTGGCTTGTGTCTCCTGCAGCGTGGCTGTCGTTTTCTGTGGCACGGCTGTCGTTTCCTGTGGCACGGCTGTCGTTTCCTGTGGCCTGGCTTGTGTCTCCTGCAGCGTGGCTGTCGTTTCCTGTGGCACGGATGTCATCTCCTGCGGCATGGCTGTCGTTTCTTGTGGCCTGGCTGTTCTTTCCTGCGGGACTGTTGTTATGTTTTGCGGCATTGTTGTCAGCTCCCGCTGCATTGCAGAATACTCCAAGAGAAGGTAGTGAGTGGATCCACCTGTCAAAGTAATGAAAAAATGTATGAGGCCAAATACCCCAAATTACAAACTTTATATGAACAAAAAATTTTACTGATTAAATTTTTCTGACCCCAAAAAGGGTCCACTTTTTGCTTCAGTGGCGCGTCATGTGACCTATGACTTCACTTCCTGCCTCTCTGAGGTCCTGTATGTCTATCTTATGGGCTAGGACTTGAGTTTTCTATCCTGGTATACTGTATGTCACTGAAGCAGGAAGAGTTGAGGATAAAAAAGTTGACGTTAGTCACGACTGAAGTGGAAAGCGGATACTTGGCAGAATATTCCGTGTGTAAATTCTGCAGTGTGAACAACCGAGCGAAAATCCCATTGAACACCATGGGATATTGCTCTGTACATATTTTACAAGCGGAATTTGAAGCGGAATACGTGTTAAAATAAGCACTTGAAATTCCTCACATATTCCTCCATGTGAACATAACCTTACACAGGAAGAGGCCAGTGGCCTGGACCTTCCTAAAAGAAAAAAGAGGCAGCGCTTGCTAGTTCGTCAGCTGATCTTCAGCCCTATTACTCAATATTGGGATTACTCAGCCATAATTGACCTGTGTAATAGGGCCCTCACACATCCGTAAATCTGACTATAGACCCGTTTATTTTTATGGCCCCGTTCCCACCACCATAGGTGTCTGTGCCACAAAAAATGTGGGTCGGCCCTTGTACGGACTGTGGTTGCTGCATGGATCACCATTCACTTAGGAATGGGCCTGCACAATTGCAGATGTCTGCTGATGCACATGCATAGTGCTAAACATAGCTGTGGGTCCGCGACTGTGGACAGTAAGGGCCCTATTCCACCAGACGATTATCGTTCAGATTATCGTTAAATCATTCGAATCTAAACAATAATCGTTCGTTTGAATAGCAGTTAACGATTAACGACTGAACGAGAAATCGTTGATCGCTTTATAAGACCTGGACCTATTTTTATCGTTGCTCGTTCGCAAAACGTTTGCAGATCGTTCGCATTGAATAAGACGTCGTTCAGTCGTTTGCAGTAGATACGAACGCAATAGCGAAGAAATAGCGAAATAAAAGCGATCGCAAATACGATCATAAGTAACGATTATCGTTCCATGGAAATGAATGAACGTTTTCAGGTATTTCGCAATAGCGGTCGTTTGAGATCGTTAATCGTTAACGATTATGCGAACGATAATCGTGCAGTGGAATAGGGCCCTAATACTAAAGGTACTATTACACCAAGCAATTTTCCGACGACTAACGATTAACGATAAACGATCTTAAACGACCGCTAAGGCAAACGACCCGAAATCGTTCGCCCAAGTACACGAAACGATGATCGTTATTTATGATCGTTCTTGCGGTCGTTTAGTCGTCGATATTGCGTACGTTTCAGCTGTGAATTCTTATTCCACCGAACGATATGCGAACGATGTGCGAACGATCAAACGATAAAAATAGGTCCGGATCCTATTAAAAGATCAATGATTTCTTGTTGGTCGTTAAATCGTTGCCTGCTATTACACGAAATGATTATCGTTCAAATCCAAATGATTTAACGATTTTTTGAACGATAATCGTTCCATGTAATACCACCCTAAGAGTCTTAGGGCCCTTTTACACAGAAAGATTATCTGACAGATTATCTGCCAAAGATTTGAAGCCAAAGCCAGGATTGGATTTGAAAAGAGGAGAAATCCCAGGCTTTTATGTATGACCTGATCTCTGTTTACAGTCTGTTCCTGCCTTTGGCTTCAAATCTTTGGCAGATAATCTGTCAGATAATCTTTCTGTGTAAAAGGGCCCTTAAAGGGAACCCATCTCAAAGATTCAGTGTTGTGAGGTAAAATAATGTTATTATAAAGCGTTCTGCAGCGTTCCCTGCCGTATAAACTGGTCGTTTGCTGTTGTTTCTGTCTTCCTCCACACATTGTATGGAGACAGGGGCGGGCTGGGCCGGGGGGCAGGTGGGCACATGCCCCCCGGGCCGGTCTTCCCCCAGTTGTCAGGGCCGCATGGCTGCTGACAGCTGGCTGGAGTCCTCAGTGCCCCGCCTCCCCTGCTTACAGCCCCCGCCCTCTTCTGTCATATTTACCTGTGGCTGTGCTGTGGATCCGGACTGTGATGGATGCGGCCACTGAAGCCCCGCCCCCCATGACGTTAAGCCCCGCCTCCTTTATGGCCATTATGCTTTCCTATAAGCCTATGAGGCTTATGGTAAAAAGCAGACTGCTGTACGCAGTATCTTCCTCCGGCCACCAGAGTGCGCTCTCTCCTCCCTGCTGGTTCTCCTGTGTCTGGGCTAGAAGAGCCTGAAGACCGAGAAGATGGTGTCTGCAGGAAGCCAGGTACCTACACAGGAGGACATAGGGCAGGGGGAGGGGACCAAGGCTCTCCAGCTGTTGCAGAACTACTACTCCCATCATACCTGGGTAGCCATAGGCTGTCCATGCATGATGGGAGTTGTAGTTTTGCAACAGCTGAAGAGCCAAGGTTCCCTATTCCTGACATAGAGGATACATATACACAGGAGACCTACACAGGAGGATACATATATACAGGAGGAGACATACAGAGGAGTGTATAGAGGATACATATATACAGGAGACCTACACAGGAGGATACATATATACAGGAGACCTACACAGGAGGATACATATATACAGGAGACCTACACAGGAGGATACATATATACAGGAGGAGACATACAGAGGAGTATATAGAGGATACATATATACAGGAGGATACATACAGAGGAGTATATAGAGGATACAAATATACAGGAGGAGACATATATACAGGAGGAGACATACAGAGGAGTATATAGAGGATACATATATACAGGAGGATACATACAGAGGAGTATATAGAGGATACATATATACAGGAGGAGACATACAGAGGAATTAGGGCTGGGTGAGTAAACAAATTAATTCGCCCAGAAGGTTAGAATCGATTAGATTTTTGTAAAAATCTTAAATTAAATTTTCACAAAAAATCATTGCAGGCGGAGCAGCATGGATTGTCGGGTTGGCGGCCGGGCAAGAGGTGCAGGTCAAGCGTGCGGCGCGGAGGTGAGGTGCATGGCGGGCTTATGGCGGTGCGTGGAGTGTTGGGCTGGAGGTGAGGTGCAGGGCGGTCGGGCAGTCCGCCTAACAGAGCTGCGACTGACCTGCCTGAGCTATAAATATCACGTCCTGCTCCCCTCCCGGCCACACGTGCAGGTCCCCGGTCTCTGGAGCAGGTGATATCACCACTACAGTCCCTGTGGCCTCCTTCAAAGACTGGGGACCTGCATGTGTGGCGGGGAGGGGAACTTGTGTGCCAGGGTGAGAGGAAGAGGAGGAGGGCTATGTGCACTCCTGCCCCAATCACCCCCAGCTGCCCCAGTCCCCCTAGAGTCACCCCCAGTCTGCCTCAGTGCCCCTCAATCACCCCCAGTCTGCCCCAGTCCCCCTCAGTCACCCCCAGTCTTTCCCATTTCCCCTCCGTCATCCCCAGTCTGCCCCAGTCCCCCTTCAGTCAACTCCAACTGTCCCCAGTCCCCCTTCAGTCAACCCCAGTTTGCCCCATACACCCCCAGCTCTCCCAGTCACCCTCAGCTCCCCCAGTTTGCCCCATACACCCCCAGCTCTCCCAGTCACCCCCAGCTCCCCCAGTTTGCCCCATACACCCCCAGCTCTCCCAGTCACCCCCAGCTCCCCCAGTTTGCCCCGTACACCCCCAGCTCTCCCAGTCACCCCCAGCTCCCCCAGTTTGCCCCATACACCCCCAGCTCTCCCAGTCACCCCCAGCTCCCCCAGTTTGCCCCATACACCCCCAGCTCTCCCAGTCACCCCCAGCTCCCCCAGTTTGCCCCGTACACCCCAGCTCTCCCAGTCACCCCCAGCTCCCCCAGTTTGCCCCGTACACCCCCAGCTCTCCCAGTCACCCCCAGCTCCCCCAGTTTGCCCCGTACACCCCCAGCTCTCCCAGTCACCCCCAGCTCCCCCAGTTTGCCCCATACACCCCCAGCTCTCCCAGTCACCCCCAGCTCCCCCAGTTTGCCCCGTACACCCCCAGCTCTCCCAGTCACCCCCAGCTCCCCAGTTTGCCCCGTACACCCCCAGCTCTCCCAGTCACCCCCAGCTCCCCCAGTTTGCCCCGTACACCCCCAGCTCTCCCAGTCACCCCCAGCTGCCCCAGTTTCCCCCAGTGACCCCTCAGCTATACCCGTATTACTACTACACCCCTCATCTTTACCTGTACTACTACAGCCCACATCTGTACCTGTACTACTAATCCCCCTCATCTGTATTACTAATACCCCCCATATCTATACCTGTACTACCTCACCCCTCATCTTTACCTGTACTACTACACCCCTTATTCACTATACCTCCACTACTACACCCTACCTAGATGGAGGCACCAGTGGTATGATGGTATAAGTAACTATGTGGTGAAGGAGTGGTGATAATATTTGTTACTTATATAATGGTAATAGATGATGTGGCTATGGGGTCATAGAGCACAGTTATGGGCGTGGCTATGTCCCTCTTTCCCCCCAGCAAAAGTTGGGGGGTATGCATATATACAGGAGTACATAGAGAAGACATATATACAGAAGTATATAGATGATACATATATACAGGAGTACATAGAGGATACATCATATATCCTCTATGTACTCCTGTATATATGCATCCTCTATGTACTGCTGTATATATGTCTCCTCTGTACTGCTGTATATATGTCTCCTCTATGTACTGCTGTATATATGTCTCCTCTATGTACTCCTGTATATATGCATCCTCTATGTACTGCTGTGTAGGTCTCCTCCTGTGTGTGTGTGTATATATATATATATATATATATGTATATATATATATATATATAGTTACACTGATCCAAATTTTCCTGCATTGCATAATCCCTCGTATATATATATATATATATATATATATATATATATAATGTATATACGCACACACAGGAGGAGACCTACACAGCAGTACATAGAGGATACATATATACAGCAGTACATAGAGGATACATATATACAGGAGTAGACATACACAGCAGTACATAGAGGGGACATATATACAGGAGGAGACATATACAGGAGTACATAGAGGATACATATATACAGGAGTACATAGAGGATACATATAAGTATGTGTGTTTGTTGTTTTGTTTATTATTATTTTTACTAATGGGGGGTGCACACACGAGGGGGGTGTTCTAAAAAGAGGAATGCCTATACCCACAGGACCACAGCAGTAAAAAAAAAATACAGAAACCCCAGCTTTCCCAGCATCTTGTATTTGTAGTCAGTATAATGGAGGTCACCCAGCTTTTCCACCATCTTATACTCAGTATGATGGAGGTCACCCAGCTTTCCCAGCATCTTATAGTCAGTAGGATGGAGGTCACCCAGCTTTCTCACCATCTTATACTCAGTATGATGGAGATCACCCAGCTTTTCCACCATCTTATACTGCGTATGATGGAGGTCACCCAGCTTTCCCAGCATCTTATAGTCAGTAGGATGGAGGTCACCCAGCTTTCTCACCATCCTATACTCAGTATGATGGAGGTCACCCAGCTTTCCCAGCATCTTATAGTCAGTAGGATGGAGGTCACCCAGCTTTCCAGCATCTTATACTCAGTATGATGGAGATCACCCAGCTTTATCAGCATCTTATACTCAGTTTGATGAAGGTCAACCAGCTTTCCAGCATCATATACTCAGTACGATAGAGGTCACCCAGCATTCCTTGCATCTGTCTATGGGTACGTTCAGTGTCATCGCTGAGCCGCCCCATAGACTTATACAGGAAAGTGACTTCTGATCCCTTCACAGGGCACAGTAGGATATTTGGTCACAAATGACGAAGATGTTATAGGTAAGGGCCAGAGTGGTCCTTAAAGGATGGGCCGCCAGCCTGCTACTTATGGGCCAGTGCTGTGTGCTTGCCCCCCGGGCTAAAATTTGCCAGCCAGCCCCTGTATGGAGATCAGCACTAACCAGTCATGTGGGCGGTGCCTCTCCCTGAATTAGTCACGCCTCTCGGGCTGTTGCCACTCCCCTCTGTGATGTAATCCTGGGATTACATTATTTTAACCCCTTTAAAGGTTTCCCCTGAGGGGCGAGTTTTACCTGCTGTGACCTTTCGTATACTATTCTATTGGATTGTTTCCTGTCACACAGTGTTCTCTTTTTTATTCTTCTGTATTTTTTGCTCTTTTATGTTTTATATATAACTGGATCCACCAAGGAGACCTGGATGACTGAGCTAAGAGGGGGGGATAAGGGGGCTGCTCACTGCTGGGATTAGGAGGGGCGGGGGTATGGGGGGCAGCTCACTGGTGGGAATAGAGGGGGGTATGGGGGGCAGCTCACTGGTGGGAATAGAGGGGGGTATGGGGGGGCAGCTCACTGGTGGGAATAGAGGGGGGTATGGGGGGCAGCTCACTGGTGGGAATAGAGGGGGGTATGGGGGGCAGCTCACTGGTAGGATTAGAGGGGGGATATGGGGGGCAGCTCACTGGTGGGATTAGAGGGGGGTATGGGGGGCAGCTCACTGGTGGGAATAGAGGGGGAAATAGGTGGAGCAGCTCACTGGTGGGATTAGAGGGGGGTATGGGGGGCAGCTCACTGGTGGGATTAGAGGGGGGTATGGGGGGCAGCTCACTGGTGGGAATAGAGGGGGGTATGGGGGGGAGCTCACTGGTGGGATTAGAGGGGGGTATGGGGGGGAGCTCACTGGTGGGATTAGGAGGGGCGGGGGTATGGGGGGCAGCTCACTGGTGGGAATAGAGGGGGGTATGGGGGGCAGCTCACTGGTGGGAATAGAGGGGGGTATGGGGGGCAGCTCACTGGTGGGATTAGAGGGGGATATGGGGGCAGCTCACTGGTGGGATTAGAGGGGGGATATGGGGGGCAGCTCACTGGTGGGATTAGAGGGGGGTATGGGGGGCAGCTCACTGGTGGGAATAGAGGGGGGTATGGGGGGCAGCTCACTGGTGGGATTAGAGGGGGGTATGGGGGGCAGCTCACTGGTGGGATTAGAGGGGGGTATGGGGGGCAGCTCACTGGTGGGATTAGAGGGGGGTATGGGGGGCAGCTCACTGGTGGGAATAGAGGGGGGGATGGGGGGCAGCTCACTGGTGGGAGTAGAGGGGGGTAGGGGGGGCAGCTCACTGGTGGGATTAGAGGGGGGTATGGGGGGCAGCTCACTGGTGGGAATAGAGGGGGGTATGGGGGGCAGCTCACTGGTGGGATTAGAGGGGGGTATGGGGGGCAGCTCACTGGTGGGATTAGAGGGGGGTATGGGGGGCAGCTCACTGGTGGGATTAGAGGGGGTATGGGGGGCAGCTCACTGGTGGGATTAGAGGGGGATATGGGAGGTCAGATCACTGGTGGGATTAGAGGGGGATATGGGGGGGCAGCTCACTGGTGGGATTAGAGGGGGATATGGGGGCAGCTCACTGGTGGGATTAGAGGGGGGATATGGGGGGCAGCTCACTGGTGGGATTAGAGGGGGGATATGGGGGCAGCTCACTGGTGGGATTAGAGGGGGATATGGGGGGCAGCTCACTGGTGGGAATAGAGGGGGGTATGGGGGGCAGCTCACTGGTGGGATTAGAGGGGGGTATGGGGGGCAGCTCACTGGTGGGATTAGAGGGGGGTATGGGGGGCAGCTCACTGGTGGGAATAGAGGGGGGTATGGGGGGCAGCTCACTGGTGGGATTAGAGGGGGGTATGGGGGGCAGCTCACTGGTGGGATTAGAGGGGGGTATGGGGGGCAGCTCACTGGTGGGATTAGAGGGGGTATGGGGGGCAGCTCACTGGTGGGATTAGAGGGGGATATGGGGGCAGCTCACTGGTGGGATTAGAGGGGATATAGGGGGCAGCTCACTGGTGGGATTAGAGGGGGGATATGGGGGCAGCTCACTGGTGGGATTAGAGGGGGATATGGGGGGTCAGATCACTGGTGGGATTAGAGGGGGGATATGGGGGGCAGCTCACTGGTGGGATTAGAGGGGGGTATGGGGGGCAGCTCACTGGTGGGATTAGAGGGCGGATATGGGGGGCAGCTCACTGGTGGGATTAGAGGGGGATATGGGAGGTCAGATCACTGGTGGGATTAGAGGGGGATATGGGGGGGCAGCTCACTGGTGGGATTAGAGGGGGATATGGGGGCAGCTCACTGGTGGGATTAGAGGGGGGATATGGGGGGCAGCTCACTGGTGGGATTAGAGGGGGGTATGGGGGGCAGCTCACTGGTGGGATTAGAGGGGGATATGGGGGGCAGCTCACTGGTGGGATTAGAGGGGGTATGGGGGGCAGCTCACTGGTGGGATTAGAGGGGGGATATGGGGGCAGCTCACTGGTGGGATTAGAGGGGGGTATGGGGGGGCAGCTCACTGGTGGGATTAGAGGGGGATATGGGGGGCAGCTCACTGGTGGGATTAGAGGGGGGATATGGGGGCAGCTCACTGGTGGGATTAGAGGGGGATATGGGGGGCAGCTCACTGGTGGGATTAGAGGGGGATATGGGGGGCAGCTCACTGGTGGGATTAGAGGGGGATATGGGGGGCAGCTCACTGGTGGGATTAGAGGGGGATATGGGGGGCAGCTCACTGGTGGGATTAGAGGGGGGATATGGGGGGCAGCTCACTGGTGGGATTAGAGGGGGATATGGGGGGCAGCTCACTGGTGGGATTAGGAGGGGCGGGGGTATGGGGGGCAGCTCACTGGTGGGATTAGAGGGGGGATATGGGGGCAGCTCACTGGTGGGATTAGAGGGGGGATATGGGGGGCAGCTCACTGGTGGGATTAGAGGGGGATATGGGGGGCAGCTCACTGGTGGGATTAGAGGGGGAAATAGGTGGAGCAGCTCACTGGTGGGATTAGAGGGGGGATATGGGGGGCAGCTCACTGGTGGGATTAGAGGGGGATATGGGGGGCAGCTCACTGGTGGGATTAGAGGGGGAAATAGGTGGAGCAGCTCACTGGTGGGATTAGAGGGGGGATATGGGGGGCAGCTCACTGGTGGGATTAGAGGGGGAAATAGGTGGAGCAGAGATTCATCATTCCTTACCCTCTGATCCTGTCCATGGGAGCAGACTTGTATCTCCACAGTAACCAAGTAAGAAGACCAACAACAACAACAACAAGAACTCCTACACTCCACCCAATATGGCTGCTGCCTGTGGCAGGCTCTGACTGGGCTGTAGGCTGTGATATGTATTCGGCTATTTTCTCCTTCATTGATGCTTCATTCATCGTCTCTGAAAATTACAAATATTGCAAAGTTATAAGAGACCTAAGAAGCCCCAACCTCAGTCATTATTATTATCACGCTTTTCCTTTGAAATACTCTGTATTGTTTTATTATTATTAATAATAATAATAATAATAATAATAATAATAATAATAATAATAATAATATCATGCTTTTCCTCTGAAATACTCTGTGCTGCTGAGGACAGTTTGGTTTTTTTTTGCCCCTGTGCTGTTGGAAACTTCTTCCTTTCTTCATTACATTCACTTCTACATACCCTGAAATACTCTGTGCTGCACCCAGTACTGACAATGAAGGGAGACCCACAAGACAATAGAAAACCCAGTGAAGTTCTGAATGAACCCTCTTATCTTCTGTAATTAAAGTTGCCTTATATTCCAGGTGCCATGTGCTCGAGTTCTTTGTGAACATTTCTAAACAGGTTTTATTTCTAAGAAGAACCACAGGTCCTGAGTCGGAACAGTTATGCCAGAACGGAGAGGGGGTGACGTTGAATGTACAATACATACGATAGGCCATGTCCCTGATGTTCAGCGTTTCGTTAATGAATGACCCACTTGTTGTACAGTACAAGGACCTCCGCCATTGTGACTGCACTGGAGAAGCTGAGGACAAACATGGACGGACAATAAATCAGACCACACATTAACAATAATCATGACAACACTTCCTGACACTATGTCCCGGCAGATGAGGGTCATCCCAGGGACCACAACGGCAAACAAATCACCGCATTTTCTCACACATAAAGGAATTCTGCATAGTTACTAGCAGGGCCGCTTCTGCCATGAGGCGGAATGAGTATTCCGGCTCAGACAGCAGATTCTGCGCCCCTGCAGGGGGAGGCAGATAGCAGCCCGGCAGCCGCTCACCTGTCCTGCCGCAGCCGCCCGTCCCGCCGCCAACGCTCACCGATGTCCCCCTCGGCGCTCCCGCGCCGTCAGTCGGCAGCTGTCATCGCCCTCCAGCGAGTCATGAGTGCCCAAGATCGGATCGTAGTGCGGGTGGGGGGCCGGTTACGCGTTGTTGTATTTGGCTTGCTCCGGGGGGGGGGGGCGATGGTGTGGTTACAGAATCGCCCTGGTTACTGGTTGCTATGAGGTCTGGATATCCTAAGATTTATGAGATACAGGACCAGGAAGGTTTGTCATGGTCCTCTGACCCTTCAGCTCTAACTGCGTGATCTGTAGCTTCATAGCTAATCTTATTATAGGTAATAAGAAGAGTATCAGTAGGCTAGGGTCCTTTTACACAGATAAATTTCTTACCTGCGTGCAGGTGATCGCTCCTTTAAAGTGCCTTTTCACAGTATTAAAATAATTAAGTGGCCCGGCTGCACGAACGATCCATGTATCGTTCGTGCAGCCATGGAAACTGAAAGAACGGATATACGTATATCTGTGCAGCAGTGTGTACTTATCTAGTGCACTGCTGTGTGATCCGGCATTCCTGTTCTCCGGATCTCCTGTCCAGCTGCTGTGTTTTCAGGCCCCACCTCCTCCAACTGTCAATCATTCTGGAGGAGTCGGGGCTAAAGATACAGCGCCTGGACAGGAGAGCCAGAGAACAGCAGTGCACTAGGTAAGTATGTATTGCTGTGTGATCTGGAATCTGACAGCACAGATATATCTATATCCATGCTGTCAGTTTATCATTTATCATTATCGGCCTCACATACCCTGTTTACACAAGATGTGCGGCCGACAGAGATACATTTTAATGCCTGCTCTAAAGACTAGAGATGAGTGGACTTTTCGGATTTCTGGTTCGTGAGAACCAGAATGATTGGCGTCGTATTCCCGCTGTCTGCTCGCTCCGTGCAGCGGATGGATACCTCCTAAGGAACGCCTGGAAAACTGGGATACAGCCAATGCCAATAGCTGTATCCCAGTTTTCCAGGCGTTCCTTAGGAGGTGTCCACCCGCTGCACGGAGCGAGCAGACAGCGGAAATCCGATGCCGATCATTCTGGTTCTCACAAACCAGAAATCCGAAAAGTCTGCTCATCTCTACTAAAGACCTGATAAGCCAGCGTTCCCTCCGTCCTCAGCTGATCGCTGGCACTTATACAAAGGCCGATTATCGTCTGCAGGAAGGTTGATACATTACCTGTGTAGAAGGCCGTTGTTTCCTCTGGGCTTGCTTTTGGTTATGGGTGGGCTGCTAAGTTTATGTGTACATGTGACTTTAATAAAAAAAAAAAATTGGACTTGTGTTGTGGTGGATGTACAGTCATTTGTGTCCTTTAGCTTCCCTCTTTTTTCCTTCTTATTTAGTGTTTACAGGCTGTTCGGTACTTCGGATAATATAGGGGCAGCACTCACTTTGTGATCTGTTTTGAGCATGGATGGGATCCGTCCTAATCCGCAGCACTGAAAGTGAAAATCTGTTGCTGGGAAATCCATGACTGTGTGAACACTCCCTTACTACATGGTCCTCTCATCTCTGTGCTCCCTTCATAGTATTAGGATCATTGTGATGACTGTATAATCTGTACTTACCTTGTGCCGGTTGTGGAGCCGCCAAGATCACCAGAACCACAAACGTCATCGTAACGCGCGCTGTGAAAACAAAATGATGATGGATAAGGAGATGACGAACAGGAGTGTCCAATATATCATTCCCACCAGTGATACAACCCAGGAATGACCTGAAACTGTGACTGCTCTAAAACGATTATTTATACCCCAAAATAATGTATGACTGGCCGCCATCTTCATCATTTACTGCTGGTTACCGCTACTCCATTAGGGTGCATTAATGATCAGGGAATATCCTCCGTCACTTTGTTCAGAGAGAGATAAACCTCAGCGAGAGCTTCTTACCCCTCCCCATAGAGAACACAGGGAAGCATGGTCCTGACAAAGGTTCCTGGGTAGGGGGAGGACGGAAGAGATAACTGACAGCTACATGATTACTTGGCCATCAGTTATTGAAGGTGTATGGGAAAAACAATGTAGTAATAACCCCCTTGTACCCCATAGTATTGTCAGGAGACCCTCTCAACGTCCAAACGTTGTTGGGACCCCCACCCTTGTAAAGGTAATAGAGAAGCCTTTAGTAGCTGCACGCCAGTTACGTGACATCTGTAGTGGTTAAAACGATGGAAACAATGAAAACGAGTGACATAGGAGAAGGGTTGGTAGGTAAGGATAGTGACATAGGAGATGTTTGGTAGGTAAGTATAGTGACATAGGAGAATGTTTGGTAGGTAAGGATTGTGACATAGGAGAAGGGTTGGTAGGTAAGGATAGTGATATAGGGGAAGGTTTGGTAGGTAAGGATAGTGACATAGGAGAAGGTTTGGTAGGTAAGGATAGTGACATAGAAGAAGGGTTGGTAGGTAAGGATTGTGACATAGGAGAAGGGTTGGTAGGTAAGGATAGTAACATAGGAGAAGGTTTGGTAGGTAAGGATAGTGACATAGGAGAAGGGTTGGTAGGTAAGGATAGTGACATAGAAGAAGGGTTGGTAGGTAAGGATAGTGACATAGGGGAAGGGTTGGTAGGTAAGGATAGTGACATAGGAGAAGGGTTGGTAGGTAAGGATAGTGACATAGAAGAAGGGTTGGTAGGTAAGGATTGTGACATAGGAGAAGGGTTGGTAGATAAGGATAGTGACATAGGAGATGTTTGGTAGGTAAGTATAGTGACATAGGAGAAGGGTTGGTAGGTAAGGATAGTGACATAGAAGAAGGGTTGGTAGGTAAGGATAGTGACATAGGGGAAGGTTTGGTAGGTAAGGATAGTGACATAGGAGAAGGTTTGGTAGGTAAGGATAGTGACATAGAAGAAGGGTTGGTAGGTAAGGATAGTAACATAGGAGAGGGGTTGGTAGGTAAAGATAGTGACATAGGAGAAGGGTTGGTAGGTAAGGATAGTGACATAGGAGAAGGGTTGGTAGGTAAGGATAGTGACATAGAAGAAGGGTTGGTAGGTAAGGATTGTGACATAGGAGAAGGGTTGGTAGATAAGGATAGTGACATAGGAGATGTTTGGTAGGTAAGTATAGTGACATAGGAGAAGGGTTGGTAGGTAAGGATAGTGACATAGAAGAAGGGTTGGTAGGTAAGGATAGTGACATAGGGGAAGGTTTGGTAGGTAAGGATAGTGACATAGGAGAAGGTTTGGTAGGTAAGGATAGTGACATAGAAGAAGGGTTGGTAGGTAAGGATAGTAACATAGGAGAGGGGTTGGTAGGTAAAGATAGTGACATAGGAGAAGGTTTGGTAGGTAAGGATAGTGACATAGGAGAAGGGTTGGTAGGTAAGGATAGTGACATAGAAGAAGGGTTGGTAGGTAAGGATTGTGACATAGGAGAAGGGTTGGTAGATAAGGATAGTGACATAGGAGATGTTTGGTAGGTAAGTATAGTGACATAGGAGAATGTTTGGTAGGTAAGGATAGTGACATAGGAGAAGGTTTGGTAGGTAAGGATAGTGATATAGGAGAAGGTTTGGTAGGTAAGGATAGTGATATAGGAGAAGGTTAAAGGAGAAGTCCGGCCAAAATTATTTTTTTATATGTTATTACTTATGAAAAGTTATATAATTTTCTAATGTACATTAATTATGGGAAATGCTCATATACTGCTATTTCCCTTAATTTAGTGTATCAGGAAGTGTTAGAATTATCTCAGAAGCAGTGACGTCACGACGAAAGGTGTAATTTCCATGGAGTGTCCAGCAGGGGGCGCTCTTTATATAGAAGTCAATGAGTACCATTGACTTCTATATATAGTGCGCCCCTGCTGGACACTCCATAGGAATTACAGTGTATGTAATGTAATGTTATGCACTGTACTTTTGGGGACTTCATGAATACATTTATAGAATACTTTGGGGAGCAAGTGTCCTTGCTCCCCAAAGTATCCTATAAATGTATTCAATGAATAGATTTGAAGGGCACCGAGCAGGGAGGGAGAGAAGTGCCATCTACCTCCCCCCTCCCTGCTCGGTGCTGGGCACATATACACAGTACTACTCCCCCATTATCTGCAGATAATGGGGGAGTAGTACCTGTGCTATCCCTATCACCGCCCGCTCCGCTGCCGCCGCTCACACAGGGGCTGCCTCTGACTGCCGCTCACTCCCACCCACCCGCGCCGCTACTCACTATCCGGCCGCGCCGCTACTCACTATCCCTGACTCCCGCCCGCACGCCCCGTTCCTCACACTATCTGGCCGCCGCTCTTTGCTCATGCATGACGGCCGCGTCAGCCCGCCCCCACCCCGGCCGGCGACACCAGGAAGTGCCGTGCTCCCGGCCAGGGTGGGGGCGGGCTGACGCGGCCGTCATGCATGAGCAAAGAGCGGCGGCCAGATAGTGAGTAGCGGCGCGGGCGGGTGGGATTGAGCGGCAGTCAGAGGCAGTCCCTGTGTGAGCGGTGGTGATAGGGATAGCACAGGTACTACTCCCCCATTATCTGCAGATAATGGGGGAGTAGTACTTTGTATATGTGCCCAGCACCGAGCAGGGAGGGGGGAGGTAGATGGCACTCCTCTCCCTCCCTGCTCGGTGCCCTGCAAATCTATTCATTGAATACATTTATGGGATACTTTGGGGAGCAAGGACACTTGCTCCCCAAAGTATTCTATAAATGTATTCATGAAGTCCCCAAAAGTACAGTGCATAACATTACATTACATACACTGTAATTCCTATGGAGTGTCCAGCAGGGGCGCACTATATATAGAAGTCAATGGTACTCATTGACTTCTATATAAAGAGCGCCCCCTGCTGGACACTCCATAGGAATTACACCTTTCGTCGTAACGTCACTGCTTCTGAGATAATTCTAACACTTCCTGATACACTATATTAAGGGAAATAGCAGTATATGAGCATTTCCTATAATAAATGTACATTAGAAAATTATATAACTTTTCATAAGTAATAACATATAAAAAAATAATTTTGGCTGGACTTCTCCTTTAAGGCTATATATATATATATATATATATATATATATATATATATATATATATATCAATCATGGTAAATGTTCAGGATATTAAATATAATATAGAATGTTCAGGACACCCTCTTAAAAAGACTTCTGATGCCTTATCAGTGCAGACTGTAGGACAGATGAATTTGGATTATAGACCGGAGAGCGGCGGCTGCAATGTTCTACAATGGGATGAGTCAGATGAAGTACACAGACCTCCGCGACTCCGTGAATGTTACATCACATATTTCCAGGCACCTGAACAAACATGGACACCCGTCCTATATCAGCCATTCCTGTTATAAAGCTCCGGCACTATTATTAATACTTAAAGGGATTGTCTAGTCTGCATTATCTGTAGATATACTCTATACGCCCTCGTCTCCCTGCACATAGACAGGGATCAGCATAGCAGACAGCAATGACTACAGTCACTCTATAGGAAACCTGATGGAAAGTTTTATGCATAACTGTAACAATGTATCACTCCCGGGTTATAACATTAGAAAAGATACAAATCAGAATAAAAGAGAAACATAATACCCATGTGGGCGATTCTCCTGAATCCGCAGGTGGAGGGACGGTAATGTCTAAGTCTGCTGGGTGCAGGGGCTGGCTGGCAGATTTTAGCCTGGGGGGCAAGCACACGGCACTGGCCCTTGACTGGCAGGCTAGCGGCCCATCCACCACCCTGGCCCTTACCTGGTATTACCCTCCCCAAATAAGTGCGGGAAAGGAAGATTACACATGCGCCACAGAATTATAGTATTGTGGCCAGTGTTCCCAGCCACGAAAAGCCCTTGTGATATACATCTATTGGATTAAAGGGAACCTAGCTCCAGGTGCACAGCATAGAACCTTAGGATGCCTTTAAACAGAGAGATTTATCTGACCGATGTTTGAAGCCAAAGCCAGGAACAGACTATAAGCAGAGAACAGGTAATAAAGGAAAAACTGAGATTTCTCCTCTTTTCAACTCCATTCCTGGCTTTGGCTTCAAACATCTGTCAGCTAAATCTGTCTGTGTGAATGCACCCTTAAGGTACCATGCTGTGTACCCGGTGACCCTGTTATCAGTGCTGTAATGCCCTTCTGGTTCTCTTATCATGTTAAAACCATCAGCCCTGAATCTCTCAGGCACCAGCTGTTATCAGAGGATGTACTACAACTCCCAGCATATCCTGAGGGCTGCAGACTGTAAGTAAATGCTGGGAGTTGTAGTGTTTGCAGCTGTTGTACTTGGAGGATTCCTGGTGTATTGTATACTGGAGGCTTTGTGAGAGATCAGTATACAGAGTTCTGTGGGGGATCAGTGTGTGGATGTGACCCCAGAACAGAACTGATACCGTTATATACCGTTACTGACCAAATCCAATACACCAGTATATAAGAAACATATATTGTCACTGTGACCACAACCATTACCACCCCATACTAACTAATACCACCAAACCATAACTGAGATCCAGTATAACAAGACCAATAATACCAGTATAAAAGAAACAAATATCACAACCCCTTCACCACCACCGCCATTACTAACTAACATCCACTGTACAAATACCAGGATCATCCACATAGAAGGTTCTCATTATTAAAATGTGTCTGCTGGTTGTGATCTCATGTGTAATCAAAGATACATAATGAACTGCTAGATAGCTATTTCCTACTGGATCTATCTATCTATCTATCTATCTATCTATCTATCTATCTATCTATCTATCTATCTATCTATCTCCTATCTATCTATCTATCTCCTATCTATCTATCTCCTATCTTCTATCTATCTATCTATCTATCTATCTATCTATCTATCTCCTATCTATCTATCTATCTATCTATCTTTCTCCTATCTATCTATCTATCTATCTATCTCCTATCTATCTATCTATCTATCTCCTATCTATCTATCTATCTATCTATCTATCTATCTATCTATCTCCTATCTATCTATCTATCTCCTATCTATCTATCTATCTATCTATCTATCTATCTATCTATCTATCTCCTATCTATCTATCTATCTATCTATCTATCTATCTCCTATCTATCTATCTATCTATCTATCTATCTATCTATCTCCTATCTATCTATCTATCTATCTATCTATCTATCTCCTATCTATCTATCTATCTATCTATCTATCTATCTATCTATCTCCTATCTATCTATCTATCTATCTATCCATTATCTATCTATCTATCTATCTATCTATCTATCTCCTATCTATCTCCTATCTATCTATCTATCTCCTATCTATCTATCTATCTATCTATCTATCTCCTATCTATCTATCTATCTATCTATCTATCTCCTATCTATCTATCTATCTATCTATCTATCTATCTATCTATCTATCTATCTATCTATCTCCTATCTATCTATCTATCTCCTATCTATCTATCTATCTATCTATCTATCTCCTATCTATCTATCTATCTATCTATCTATCTATCTATCTCCTATCTATCTATCTCCTATCTATCTATCTATCTATCTATCTATCTATCTCCTATCTATCTATCTATCTATCTATCTATCTATCTATCTATCTATCTTCTATCTATCTATCTATCTATCTATCTATCTATCTATCTCCTATCTATCTATCTATCTATCTATCTCCTATCTATCTATCTATCTATCTATCTATCTATCCATTATCTATCTATCTATCTATCTATCTATCTATCTATCTATCTATCTATCTATCTCCTATCTATCTCCTATCTATCTATCTATCTCCTATCTATCTATCTATCTATCTCCTATCTATCTATCTATCTATCTCCTATCTATCTATCTCCTATCTATCTATCTATCTATCTATCTATCTATCTATCTATCTATCTCCTATCTATCTATCTATCTATCTATCTATCTATCTATCTATCTCCTATCTATCTATCTATCTATCTATCTATCTATCTATCTATCGCCTATCTATCTCCTATCTATCTCCTATCTATCTCCTATCTATCTCCTATCTATCTCCGGTATAAGACCACTGACAATAGAACACATTTGTCAAACTCCGTCCCTCCAGTTGTTACAACACTACAAATCCCATCATGACTGGACAGATAAAGCATGATGGGAATTGTAGTTTTGCAACATCTGGAGGGACATAGTTTGACACCCCTGATAAGTTATAAGACCTTATAAGTTATTATAGTGCAGTTACATTCAGTGACTCACAGTAGGCGTCTTCTCTGCATGAAGAGATGTCCACTTTTCCTTTTCTTCTCCATCCGGCTCCGGCCATCATGAAGGCTTCCCTGGCCATGACTCCTCTCCACGGGATCTGTCAGACAGACATTTTAGGCTTCTTGCTCCAGCAACATCCTCATCAATACATCCCTCCATATAGAATAGCCCCCCGCTGCACATCTCTCCATATAGAATCGCCCCCCCCCCCCCCCCGCTGCACATCTCTCCATAAAGAAAAGCCCACCTGTGCATCCCCCATATAGGATAGCCCCCCCCTGTGCATCCCCCCATTTAGAATAGCCCCCCCCTGTGCATCTCCCCATATAGAATAGCCCCCCGTGCATCCCCCCATATAGAATAGCCCTCTTGTGCAACCCCCCTCGTAGAATAGCCCCCTGTGCATCCCCCCTCATAGCATAGCCCCCTGTGCATCCCCCTTCATAGAATAGCCCCCCTGTGCGTTCTCCTTTATAGAATAGCTCCCCCTGTGCATCCCCCTTATAGAATAGCCCCCCTGTGCATCCCCCCCTCATAGAATAGCCCCTTGTGCATCCCCCCTCATAGAATAGCCCCCCTGTGCACCCCCCCTTATAGAATAGCTCCCCCTGTGCATCCTCCCATATAGAATAGCCCCCTGTGCACCCCCTCATAGAATAGCCCCCTGTGCATCCCCCTCATAGAATAGCTCCCCCTGTGCATCCCCCTCATAGAATAGCCCCAATGCACCCCCCCATATAGAATAGCCCCCATGTGCATCCCCCTTCATAGAATAGCCCCCCTGTGCATTCTCCTTTATAGAATAGCCCCCCTGTGCATTCTGCTTTATAGAATAGCCCCCCTGTGCATTCTGCTTTATAGAATAGCCCCCCTGTGCATTCTGCTTTATAGAATAGCCCCCCTGTGCATTCTCCCTTATAGAATAGCCCCCCTGTGCATCCCCCCTCATAGAATAGCTCCCCCTGTGCATCCCCCCTCATAGAATAGCCCCCTGTGCATCCCCCCTCATAGAATAGCCCCCTGTGCATCCCCCTTCATAGAATAGCCCCCCTGTGCATCCCCCCCTCATAGAATAGCCCCCCTGTGCACCCCCCCTTATAGAATAGCCCCCCCGTGCATCCCCCCTCATAGAATAGCCCCCTGTGCATCCCCCTTCATAGAATAGCCCCCCTGTGCATCCCCCCCTCATAGAATAGCCCCCCTGTGCACCCCCCCTTATAGAATAGCTCCCCCTGTGCATCCCCCCCTCATAGAATAGCCCCCTGTGCATCCCCCCCTAATAGAATACCCCCCTGTGCATTCTCCTTTATAGAATAGCCCTCCTGTGCACCCCCCCTTATAGAATAGCCCTCCTGTGCATCCCCCCCTCATAGAATAGCCCCCTGTGCATCCCCCTAATAGAATATCCCCCTGTGCATCCCCCCTCATAGAATAGCCCCCCATGCACCCCCCCATATAGAATAGCCTCCTTGTCCATCCCCCCTCATAGAATAGCCCCCCTGTGCATCCCCCCCTCATAGAATAGCCCCCCTGTGCACCCCCCCTTATAGAATAGCTCCCCCTGTGCATCCCCCCCCTCATAGAATAGCCCCCCTGTGCATCCCCCCTCATAGAATAGCCCCCCTGTGCACCCCCCCCCCCTTATAGAATAGCTCCCCCTGTGCATCCCCCCCCCTCATAGAATAGCCCCCTGTGCATCCCCCTAATAGAATATCCCCCTGTGCATCCCCCCTCATAGAATAGCCCCCCGTGCACCCCCCCATATAGAATAGCCCCCTGTGCATCCCCCCTCATAGAATAGCCCCCTGTGCATCCCCCCCTCATAGAATAGCCCCCTGTGCATCCCCCCAATATAGAATAGCCCCCCTGTGCATCCCCCCAATATAGAATAGCCCCCCTGTGCATCCCCCCAATATAGAATAGCCCCCCTGTGCATCCCCCAATATAGAATAGCCCCCCTGTGCATCCCCCCAATATAGAATAGCCCCCCTGTGCATCCCCCCAATATAGAATAGCCCCCCTGTGCATCCCCCCTCATAGAATAGCCCCCCTGTGCATCCCCCCAATATAGAATAGCCCCCCTGTGCATCCCCCCAATATAGAATAGCCCCCCTGTGCATCCCCCCAATATAGAATAGCCCCCCTGTGCATCCCCCCAATATAGAATAGCCCCCCTGTGCATCCCCCCTCATAGAATAGCCCCCCTGTGCATCCCCCCAATATAGAATAGCCCCCCTGTGCATCCCCCCTCATAGAATAGCCCCCCTGTGCATCCCCCCAATATAGAATAGCCCCCCTGTGCATCCCCCCAATATAGAATAGCCCCCCTGTGCATCCCCCCAATATAGAAT
The DNA here is from genome assembly GCA_027789725.1 of Dendropsophus ebraccatus. Classification (NCBI taxonomy): domain Eukaryota; kingdom Metazoa; phylum Chordata; class Amphibia; order Anura; family Hylidae; genus Dendropsophus; species Dendropsophus ebraccatus. Next base: position 28,534,350 of record JAQFWZ010000022.1, read on the forward strand.
AGCCCCCCTGTGCATCCCCCCAATATAGAATAGCCCCCCTGTGCATCCCCCCAATATAGAATAGCCCCCCTGTGCATCCCCCCAATATAGAATAGCCCCCCTGTGCATCCCCCCTCATAGAATAGCCCCCCTGTGCATCCCCCCAATATAGAATAGCCCCCCTGTGCATCTCCCCAATATAGAATAGCCCCCCTGTGCATCCCCCCAATATAGAATAGCCCCCCTGTGCATCCCCCCAATATAGAATAGCCCCCCTGTGCATCCCCCCAATATAGAATAGCCCCCCTGTGCATCCCCCCTCATAGAATAGCCCGTCTGTGCATCCCCCCAATATAGAATAGCCCCCCTGTGCATCCCCCCAATATAGAATAGCCCCCCTGTGCATCCCCCCAATATAGAATAGCCCCCCTGTGCATCCCACCAATATAGAATAGCCCCCTGTGCATCCCCCCAATATAGAATAGCCCCCCTGTGCATCCCCCCAATATAGAATAGCCCCCCTGTGCATCCCCCCAATATAGAATAGCCCCCCTGTGCATCCCCCCAATATAGAATAGCCCCCCTGTGCATCCCCCCAATATAGAATAGCCCCCCCGTGCATCCCCCCAATATAGAATAGCCCCCCTGTGCATCCCCCCAATATAGAATAGCCCCCCTGTGCATCCCCCCTCATAGAATAGCCCCCCTGTGCATCCCCCCAATATAGAATAGCCCCCCTGTGCATCCCCCCAATATAGAATAGCCCCCCTGTGCATCCCCCCAATATAGAATAGCCCCCCTGTGCATCCCCCCAATATAGAATAGCCCCCCTGTGCATCCCCCCTCATAGAATAGCCCCCCTGTGCATCCCCCCAATATAGAATAGCCCCCCTGTGCATCCCCCCTCATAGAATAGCCCCCCTGTGCATCCCCCCACTATAGAATAGCCCCCCTGTGCATCCCCCCAATATAGAATAGCCCCCCTGTGCATCCCCCCAATATAGAATAGCCCCCCTGTGCATCCCCCCAATATAGAATAGCCCCCCTGTGCATCCCCCCAATATAGAATAGCCCCCCTGTGCATCCCCCCAATATAGAATAGCCCCCCTGTGCATCCCCCCCTCATAGAATAGCCCCTTGTGCATCCCCCCTCATAGAATAGCCCCCCTGTGCACCCCCCCTTATAGAATAGCTCCCCCTGTGCATCCTCCCATATAGAATAGCCCCCTGTGCACCCCCTCATAGAATAGCCCCCTGTGCATCCCCCTCATAGAATAGCTCCCCCTGTGCATCCCCCTCATAGAATAGCCCCAATGCACCCCCCCATATAGAATAGCCCCCATGTGCATCCCCCTTCATAGAATAGCCCCCCTGTGCATTCTCCTTTATAGAATAGCCCCCCTGTGCATTCTGCTTTATAGAATAGCCCCCCTGTGCATTCTGCTTTATAGAATAGCCCCCCTGTGCATTCTGCTTTATAGAATAGCCCCCCTGTGCATTCTCCCTTATAGAATAGCCCCCCTGTGCATCCCCCCTCATAGAATAGCTCCCCCTGTGCATCCCCCCTCATAGAATAGCCCCCTGTGCATCCCCCCTCATAGAATAGCCCCCTGTGCATCCCCCTTCATAGAATAGCCCCCCTGTGCATCCCCCCCTCATAGAATAGCCCCCCTGTGCACCCCCCCTTATAGAATAGCTCCCCCGTGCATCCCCCCTCATAGAATAGCCCCCTGTGCATCCCCCTTCATAGAATAGCCCCCCTGTGCATCCCCCCCTCATAGAATAGCCCCCCTGTGCACCCCCCCTTATAGAATAGCTCCCCCTGTGCATCCCCCCCTCATAGAATAGCCCCCTGTGCATCCCCCCCTAATAGAATACCCCCCTGTGCATTCTCCTTTATAGAATAGCCCTCCTGTGCACCCCCCCTTATAGAATAGCCCTCCTGTGCATCCCCCCCTCATAGAATAGCCCCCTGTGCATCCCCCTAATAGAATATCCCCCTGTGCATCCCCCCTCATAGAATAGCCCCCCATGCACCCCCCCATATAGAATAGCCTCCCTGTGCATCCTCCCTCATAGAATAGCCCCCCTGTGCATCCCCCCCTCATAGAATAGCCCCCCTGTGCACCCCCCCTTATAGAATAGCTCCCCCTGTGCATCCCCCCCCTCATAGAATAGCCCCCCTGTGCATCCCCCCTCATAGAATAGCCCCCCTGTGCACCCCCCCCCCTTATAGAATAGCTCCCCCTGTGCATCCCCCCCCCTCATAGAATAGCCCCCTGTGCATCCCCCTAATAGAATATCCCCCTGTGCATCCCCCCTCATAGAATAGCCCCCCGTGCACCCCCCCATATAGAATAGCCCCCTGTGCATCCCCCCTCATAGAATAGCCCCCTGTGCATCCCCCCCTCATAGAATAGCCCCCTGTGCATCCCCCCAATATAGAATAGCCCCCCTGTGCATCCCCCCAATATAGAATAGCCCCCCTGTGCATCCCCCCAATATAGAATAGCCCCCCTGTGCATCCCCCAATATAGAATAGCCCCCCTGTGCATCCCCCCAATATAGAATAGCCCCCCTGTGCATCCCCCCAATATAGAATAGCCCCCCTGTGCATCCCCCCTCATAGAATAGCCCCCCTGTGCATCCCCCCAATATAGAATAGCCCCCCTGTGCATCCCCCCTCATAGAATAGCCCCCCGGTGCATCCCCCCAATATAGAATAGCCCCCCTGTGCATCCCCCCAATATAGAATAGCCCCCCTGTGCATCCCCCCAATATAGAATAGCCCCCCTGTGCATCCCCCCAATATAGAATAGCCCCCCTGTGCATCCCCCCAATATAGAATAGCCCCCCCGTGCATCCCCCCAATATAGAATAGCCCCCCTGTGCATCCCCCCTCATAGAATAGCCCCCCTGTGCATCCCCCCAATATAGAATAGCCCCCCTGTGCATCTCCCCAATATAGAATAGCCCCCCTGTGCATCCCCCCAATATAGAATAGCCCCCCTGTGCATCCCCCCAATATAGAATAGCCCCCCTGTGCATCCCCCCAATATAGAATAGCCCCCCTGTGCATCCCCCCTCATAGAATAGCCCGTCTGTGCATCCCCCCAATATAGAATAGCCCCCCTGTGCATCCCCCCAATATAGAATAGCCCCCCTGTGCATCCCCCCAATATAGAATAGCCCCCCTGTGCATCCCACCAATATAGAATAGCCCCCTGTGCATCCCCCCAATATAGAATAGCCCCCCTGTGCATCCCCCCAATATAGAATAGCCCCCCTGTGCATCCCCCCAATATAGAATAGCCCCCCTGTGCATCCCCCCAATATAGAATAGCCCCCCTGTGCATCCCCCCAATATAGAATAGCCCCCCTGTGCATCCCCCCAATATAGAATAGCCCCCCTGTGCATCCCCCCAATATAGAATAGCCCCCCTGTGCATCCCCCCTCATAGAATAGCCCCCCTGTGCATCCCCCCAATATAGAATAGCCCCCCTGTGCATCCCCCCAATATAGAATAGCCCCCCTGTGCATCCCCCCAATATAGAATAGCCCCCCTGTGCATCCCCCCAATATAGAATAGCCCCCCTGTGCATCCCCCCTCATAGAATAGCCCCCCTGTGCATCCCCCCAATATAGAATAGCCCCCCTGTGCATCCCCCCTCATAGAATAGCCCCCCTGTGCATCCCCCCAATATAGAATAGCCCCCCTGTGCATCCCCCCAATATAGAATAGCCCCCCTGTGCATCCCCCCAATATAGAATAGCCCCCCTGTGCATCCCCCCACTATAGAATAGCCCCCCTGTGCATCCCCCCAATATAGAATAGCCCCCCTGTGCATCCCCCCTCATAGAATAGCCCCCCTGTGCATCCCCCCAATATAGAATAGCCCCCCTGTGCATCCCCCCAATATAGAATAGCCCCCCTGTGCATCCCCCCAATATAGAATAGCCCCCCTGTGCATCCCCCCAATATAGAATAGCCCCCCTGTGCATCCCCCCAATATAGAATAGCCCCCCTGTGCATCCCCCCAATATAGAATAGCCCCCCTGTGCATCCCCCCAATATAGAATAGCCCCCCTGTGCATCCCCCCAATATAGAATAGCCCCCCTGTGCATCCCCCCCAATATAGAATAGCCCCCCTGTGCATCCCCCCAATATAGAATAGCCCCCCTGTGCATCCCCCCAATATAGAATAGCCCCCCTGTGCATCCCCCCAATATAGAATAGCCCCCCTGTGCATCCCCCCAATATAGAATAGCCCCCCTGTGCATCCCCCCAATATAGAATAGCCCCCCTGTGCATCCCCCCTCATAGAATAGCCCCCCTGTGCATCCCCCCCATATAGAATAGCCCCCCTGTGCATCCCCCCTCATAGAATAGCCCCCCTGTGCATCCCCCCAATATAGAATAGCCCCCCTGTGCATCCCCCCAATATAGAATAGCCCCCCTGTGCATCCCCCCCATATAGAATAGCCCCCCTGTGCATCCCCCCAATATAGAATAGCCCCCCTGTGCATCCCCCCAATATAGAATAGCCCCCCTGTGCATCTCCCCTCATAGAATAGCCCCCCTGTGCATCCCCCCAATATAGAATAGCCCCCCTGTGCATCCCCCCAATATAGAATAGCCCCCCTGTGCATCCCCCCAATATAGAATAGCCCCCCTGTGCATCCCCCCAATATAGAATAGCCCCCCTGTGCATCCCCCCAATATAGAATAGCCCCCCTGTGCATCCCCCCAATATAGAATAGCCCCCCTGTGCATCCCCCCAATATAGAATAGCCCCCCTGTGCATCCCCCCAATATAGAATAGCCCCCCTGTGCATCCCCCCTCATAGAATAGCCCCCCTGTGCATCCCCCCAATATAGAATAGCCCCCCTGTGCATCCCCCCTCATAGAATAGCCCCCCTGTGCATCCCCCCAATATAGAATAGCCCCCCTGTGCATCCCCCCAATATAGAATAGCCCCCCTGTGCATCCCCCCAATATAGAATAGCCCCCCTGTGCATCCCCCCTATATAGAATAGCCCCCCTGTGCATCCCCCCAATATAGAATAGCCCCCCTGTGCATCCCCCCAATATAGAATAGCCCCCCTGTGCATCTCCCCTCATAGAATAGCCCCCCTGTGCATCCCCCCAATATAGAATAGCCCCCCTGTGCATCCCCCCAATATAGAATAGCCCCCCTGTGCATCCCCCCAATATAGAATAGCCCCCCTGTGCATCCCCCCAATATAGAATAGCCCCCCTGTGCATCCCCCCAATATAGAATAGCCCCCCTGTGCATCCCCCCAATATAGAATAGCCCCCCTGTGCATCCCCCCAATATAGAATAGCCCCCCTGTGCATCCCCCCAATATAGAATAGCCCCCCTGTGCATCCCCCCTCATAGAATAGCCCCCCTGTGCATCCCCCCAATATAGAATAGCCCCCCTGTGCATCCCCCCAATATAGAATAGCCCCCCTGTGCATCCCCCCAATATAGAATAGCCCCCCTGTGCATCCCCCCAATATAGAATAGCCCCCCTGTGCATCCCCCCAATATAGAATAGCCCCCCTGTGCATCCCCCCAATATAGAATAGCCCCCCTGTGCATCCCCCCAATATAGAATAGCCCCCCTGTGCATCCCCCCAATATAGAATAGCCCCCCTGTGCATCCCCCCAATATAGAATAGCCCCCCTGTGCATCCCCCCAATATAGAATAGCCCCCCTGTGCATCCCCCCAATATAGAATAGCCCCCCTGTGCATCCCCCCAATATAGAATAGCCCCCCTGTGCATCCCCCCAATATAGAATAGCCCCCCTGTGCATCCCCCCAATATAGAATAGCCCCCCTGTGCATCCCCCCCATATAGAATAGCCCCCCTGTGCATCCCCCCAATATAGAATAGCCCCCCTGTGCATCCCCCCCATATAGAATAGCCCCCCTGTGCATCCCCCCTCATAGAATAGCCCCCCTGTGCATCCCCCCCATATAGAATAGCCCCCCTGTGCATCCCCCCAATATAGAATAGCCCCCCTGTGCATCCCCCCAATATAGAATAGCCCCCCTGTGCATCCCCCCAATATAGAATAGCCCCCCTGTGCATCCCCCCAATATAGAATAGCCCCCCTGTGCATCCCCCCAATATAGAATAGCCCCCCTGTGCATCCCCCCAATATAGAATAGCCCCCCTGTGCATCCCCCCAATATAGAATAGCCCCCCTGTGCATCCCCCCAATATAGAATAGCCCCCCTGCGCATCCTCCCATATAGAATAGCCCCCCTGTGCATCCCCCCAATATAGAATAGCCCCCCTGTGCATCCCCCCAATATAGAATAGCCCCCCTGCGCATCCTCCCATATAGAATAGCCCCCTTGTGCACCCCCCCCCCCCCCGGTGTGGCCACATGTTAATGGGTTTAAAAAAAAAAAAAAAAACAACTCACCTCTCCTCGGGCCGGATCCTCAGTGTGCAGCAGTTCTCCCTGCTGCTGCAGCGCGGCGGCTCCTCTCCCCTCCCTTTCCTATCAGGTCCTTAGCGGCGCGTCAGGGAAGTGACGTCACCGCTGGGGACCTGATGTAGGTGCCTGCAGACGTGCCTGCGTACAGCACGTCTGCGGCTCCTGGGGGGATCAGGCGGCCCGGAAGAGACTGGGGGAATAGCGCGGCGGCCGGCCGCGCTATTCTTTCAGTCTCAACTACTGCAGAGAGTCGGCCGCGGGTCGCGGCCCACTCATTGGTGGGGAAGACCGGCCCGGGGGGCACATGCCCTCCTGCCCCCCGGCCCAGCCCGCCCCTGGCTGGGTGTGATATCTAGGATTCCTTCCTCTGTTGCTTCACACCAATGGACGTCTCTGCCGCCGGTCAGGACTTCCTTCCTTTCTATAGTATATGCTGAAGGTGGGGGGTGCAGCGGGGACCCCCGGCCCCCATAAGATGGGGAGATCTGCAAGTGAATGGGAGCAGCTTCATCAAGCTCCTTCTTCCCCTGTAGCCGGCGAATATGAATATGAGGAAGTAACCAGTGTAAGGCGGGGGCCCAGGGGCATTGTGGGGGAATGTTCTCCGCCTTTCTAGAATCTGCCAGAAGGAGCGCTAGTAGATTAGTAGATTACAAGTACTTGATGCAAACTGATATCGGTAACTCTGTGGAGTCCCAGCATAATACAATAATCATCTGCTGTATACAGAATACACTGAGAGCTGTATCCAGCAGGTGGTGACTGTGCTGCAGGTTCAGAGGCTCAGACTCCAGCTACTGCAGCGTATATCCTATCATATGGGGATGGCATATACAGTGGTGCCTGGGATCAGGAGCATAATTCGTTCCGGGACCGCGCTTGTAATCCAAATCCACTCAAGCAAATTTTCCCATAAGAAATCATAGAAATGCAGACAATTGGTTCCACACCCCAAAACAATGATTTATTATTCTGAATAACATGTAAAACAGATGAAAAAAAACAATGAGAAACAGCAGAATCTGTGATACTATAAATTACTGTACAGAACTGGAGAGGATGGAAACACAAGGACTGACAGAGACTGCAGGAGGCATGAAGGAATGAGCAGGGCAGATGTGGGCACATACATGCAGCGCTCTCTGTCCGGGGAGAGAGGGGTTACAGCTATGGAGAGATTACCTCCACAGTCCTGTCCCCTGATGTAAGCCCCAGCCTGAAGTGGATCTGCTATGATTTGGAAGATGAGGGAGACTTCCTGGGTCAGAGTACATGGCTGTACACCCCGCTATGCAGACCATGCCACTCCCCCTCCCACCCAGTACAGGGAGCTCTTTGGCCCTATTCCACCAGACGATTATCGTTTGCATAATCGTTAACAATCTCAAACGACCGCTATTGCGAAAGACCTGAAAACGTTCACTCATTTCCATGGAACGATAATCGTTACTTATGATCGTAATTGCGATAGTTTTTTCTTCGCTATTTATTCGCTATTGCGTTCGTATCTATTGCAAATGACCGATCAATGTCTTATTCAATGCGAACGATTTGCGAACGTTTTGCGACGATAAAAATAGGTCCAGGTCTTATAAAGCGATCGACAATTTATCGTTCAGTCGTTATTCGTTAACTGCATTTCAACCGAACGATTATCGTTTAAATTCGAACGATTTAATGATAATCTGAACGATAATAGTCTGGTGGAATAGGGCCCTTACACCAAAGCAATGCTCTTACATCAAGTCACAATTTAGAAAAACTGTGAGCTCTTAAACCAAAACGCTCTTAAACCAATTTACTCTTAAACCAAGGTACCACTGTACTCACAATTTATATGCTGTCATGCCTGTATTACATGGCCCGATATTTAGGAGCAAGCACCGACCTATTAGTAAAAACGAAGAAAGGACGGTGACAAAAGAAAAACTGTGTGAACAACTAATAAAAAACGTCCGCTGTTAGCAAAAGACGTCCGAAAATAATTGTCATGGTCATCATTTTGACGTCTACTCCGATAACGTCCGTTATTCAATACATTGTGTGCATTGGACGTCCGTCTTTCCATTGACTTCAAAGCATTGCAGTCAGTTCAATTGCGGCAATAACGGACGTTATTTTAAATGGTGCTGGAGTGCACTGTGATACACATTATATTCATTGTCTGAGGGGCACTGTGTGGTGAATAAAGATTCTGACTGTATTCCTATGTCCTTTCCGCCTTTGGTGGTTTGCCCATCGGTTGAGATTTTTACCAGACTGGTGACTGAGGGTTTTAAACAAATCTCATGATCCAGACAGAACGACAACTTAACTGCGGCACAGCGCAGAGCAATAAGAGAACTTCAATCGTATCTCGATGTAATATATAAAGCAGCCGACAAGGGGGGCGCCACGTACGCCAACCTCTTCCTAGGGCAATGGGAGAGGGAGGTGTTCATGTGCGGGGACGTGCACGCCGTCGATCATGTGCACTGTTAGCTGAGGTATATTGACGATATTTTGTTTATTTGGCAGGGGTCGCCATCACAGTTGGAGAATTTTATGACGGGGTTGAATGATAACACCAAAAGCATAAGACTGACATTTAAGTGGAGCCCAAATAGGATTGAGTTTTTGGACGTAGAGATTGAGAAGGACGAACAAGGACAACTGCAAACAGATGTATATAGGAAGGCGACGTCCACAAACTCATTACTTCATGCATCTTCTGCCCATGTTAGGTCAACCATTGAGGCAATTCCAATTGGGTCGTTCCAAGGAATGAAAGGGATCTGCTCATCAGATGAAAGATTGGAAAAACAGGCGATAGACCTAACAGATCGATTTCTAGACAGAGGATATAGCAAGGGTTGCATTAAGAGGGGGTATAAGCGTGCCAAAGAGATGCATAGAAGGGAACTCCTACAACCCAAAAAACGACAAGTTAATATTAGGTAAGATTCATTTCCACATATAATAGCAGAAGGCCAGAAATGCGGCAAATTATGCAAAAACATTGGGCAATCTTACAAACAGACCCAGTTGTGAAGAAGTATATATCTGACTACCCATTGATGACGGCCCGCAGAGGGAAAAAGTTACGCGACTTGCTCGTACGAAGCCACTATGTAACAAAAGTCAATTGCATAGGGGATCCGAGTAAGATGAAAGTGGGCAGCTTCCCATGTGGGGATTGGGTAGCATGCATGAATGTAGAAAGAGCAACAACGTTTAAAACAGCGGATGGGAAAAGAGAGTATAACATCAGAGACTATGTATCATGTGGCACATCAATGGACATCTATTATGTGACCTGTGATTGTGGAAAAATTTATGTTGGCCTAACCTCGAGAGCACTACGTATTAGAGTGATAGAACATGTGCGGGGGATATTGGCCAATATTGGTTGGTAAACCATGCCGAGACATTTTAAAATCCATCACAGAAGTAACCCCAAGTCATTTAAAGTAAGAGGAATAGAACACGTGAGGACTGGCATCAGAGGTGGGAATGGAAGACAGATCCCGGCCCAGAAGGAGACACGGTGGATCGGTGGAGACACGGTTTTGTACCGTTTTTATAATGTGATCGTTCACGTTTTTAATGTGTTGTCTGTTTATTTTAAATTTAGATATAACTGAAGTATGTGGCCTCGAGATTGGAAGCATGGGATAGACGGGAGTATAATATGGCTGGAAATAATGAGTTCCTGTTAAGAGGAAGAAGAAGTTACATCCACAATGGCCCGATTGGATAAAGAGAAGGAGATAATAAATTTTTTTTTATGCGTTTTTGATGCGTTTTTTTTCACCAAGTGTTGCGTTTTTTTGTGAATAGTCGCCACTTACTGCGATATATGTGTAATGGTAATATGAAGTTATTCTGACACTTCTTTGATTGTATATTTGCACTTGCACTTGTCACTTTTTATTAAGTTTTTTTGCACCTTATCTCCCCAATAGAGGGAGACCTATGCACTTTACTTATGTTATGTTATATAATATAAGCCCCATATATATTATACAGTATATGTTATATGTTATTATATATGTTATGTTATATATTATATATGTTATATAATTCACCCTCCACTTTATCCAAGTGGTGTTAGTAAGGGGTCCGAAATCCTCTTTGTTAGTGATACAGCTCAAGTTCCAATTCTATTTTATTTTCATTGAACCATGCAACAGTTCGGAGTACGGATGTGCGCATGCGCGGATGAATTACCTGGACGCTGCTCACCCGGGCAGAAGGAGGTGACGCTCCCATGTCTGTTGCTATTTTGGTTATGGGCATCGGGGTGTTGCTGGACGCCGAGGAAGGAGCAGTGTGATTTCCAGGAGTCATCTGTGCATGCGCTGGCTAATCCGGAAGTAGTTATGACATCATCAAATCAGGATATAAAAGAGAGCCCACATGACTGAATAGGCAACGCCCCCTGAGGAAGCAAATAGGTCTCGAAACGTGCGTTGGGGAATTGTCCAGACTGGTGACGTTATGGGTAAGATGCAATGATCTTGTATGTATGTTTTCTGTTAACAATAAAGATATCTAATTTTTTATACGGGTGTTGATCCAATTTCTGTAGATATGTATAACATGGCGGATCTCCGTGGTTACTAGATAGGATGGTGACAAATTGTGTAACATTATCACTTGGTGATGTTTCCCCATTATCCATTGGAGTATCTGTTTATATAACTGTATTCCTATGTGTTTCATTGCCGTGTCATTCACTGGCTGGTAGTATGTGCTGAATGTCAGTGACGTAGCTACCATAGAGGCAGGGTAGGCAGTTGCTATGGGGCCCGTGCAGGAGGGGGGCCTGGGGGAGAAGGTAAGAGCGTGTGTGCTTCTGCTTAACCACTTATATACTGCAGTGTGTAAGTGACCCAATGTTTACTTACATGCTGCAACACAAAAAAAGGGTTAACAAGCAGAAGACAGAGATCTCTGCTTCACTGCACTGATAACCCCTGACCTCTGTTCTCCAGCTGGCTATCAAGTACTTAAGGAAAATGTGCAAAGCTCCTTCCTGTATGGAGGTGCGGCTGTATCTGAGAGAGTCCTCTTCCAGGAGCCTGACCACTGGCCAGAGCTCCTGCTGCTCCTGTGCTGCTGTGTTTCTGCATTTCCGAGTACCAGAGCCATGCTGAGCTAAACCCCTAAGGTGCAACTACTGCTAAGGTTATGCAAGTCCACACTCTGACATCATCTCTTAAGTCAGGGTTTGGAGCAGTTGCATTTAGCCAAAGGGCCCCCCTGCTCTACTATTACTTTTTGCAGCTTCTGGCCAAGGACGGTGCCAATCGGCTTCCATGTCTAATTCTTCCTGGACTGAGCCCTCCTTATGTAGTTACCCTTATCTTATGTCAAGTCACCTACCCTAAACACTGTTGCTTATTCTAAAAGCCTTCCTATCTCAAAGTCTCCCAGAACTATCCTTCAGTTTAATTGCTAGCAGTGTCTCTCAAGTGTCTTGATGGACATGTGTCTTTTTTCAACCGTATTAACTTTGTAACTATGTAACTATGTAACTTGAGAAACGTTATACTTGAGAGCTTTACAGCTGTAATATGGCTCTTAGAGACTCCACCCCTGTCCTTATAAGGTTGCACAGCTGACAATGCATAAGGGAAAACACCAAGACATGAGGAGGAAAGAGCTGCCTGTAGAGCTCAGAGACAGGACTGTGTGGTGAGGAAAGAGCTGCCTGTAGAGCTCAGAGACAGGACTGTGTGGAGGAGGAGGAAAGAGCTGCCTGTAGAGCTCAGAGACAGGACTGTGTGGAGGAGGAGGAAAGAGCTGCCTGTAGAGCTCAGAGACAGGACTGTGTGGAGGAGGAGGAAAGAGCTGCCTGTAGAGCTCAGAGACAGGACTGTGTGGAGGAGGAGGAAAGAGCTGCCTGTAGAGCTCAGAGACAGGACTGTGTGGAGGAGCAGATCTAGAGAACAGGACGAAAACATCACAGCTGCACTGAGAAGCTCCAAGAGCAAAGCCTCCATAGTTCTCACATGGAAGAAGATGGAACTACCAGGACTATTCCTAGTGCTGCCGCCCACCAAACTTAGTAATCAGAGTAGAAAGGTGAAGGGTCTTGGTAGGAAAAGTGACCAAGAGCCCAATGGTCACTTTGGCTGACATCCAGAGATTCTGTGTGGGAGAATTTTCCAGAAGGTCATCACTGCAAGGTCATTACTGAAAACCTGATCCAGAGCACTCATGACCTTAGACTGGGCAGAAGCTTCACCTTCAAACAAGATAATGACCCTAAGTACACAGCCAAGACAACACAAGTGCGGCCTGGTGTCTGGAGTGTCCTGTCCAGAGCCCTGGCCCCAACGGGACATCTCTGGAGAGACCTGACAATGGCGTCCACCAACAACCCCAATCCAACCTGACAGAGCGGGGGAGGATCTGCAGAGAAGAATGGCCGGCCAACACCAAATCCAGGTGTAACCCTTGTGGCCTCATAGCCAAGAAGACTGGTGGCTGAAGCACTGCCAAAGGGGCTTCGGCTAATACTGACGGCTCTGAACACTGATGGGGATGGAGGTTGTAGGGATTATAAGGATTTCTACCATCCCATTCTCACTTATCATTATTGGGTATTGGGGGCAGAATGATGGAGGACGGGGCAACGTAACATGTGAGATGTGATCGGGCACGTTTTATGTTGTGACACCATGTGGACATATACAGGTGGCAGAGACCCAAAATGTAAGAAGAACTCCGACCATATATCTCTACCCTTGTACTATTCACCACTGAGTAGCTGCACTTACACTATATTATACAATGTCGGTCACTACTCTCTGTACTCAATTCATTACTCAAGGAAACAATCTGTACTTATTAGCCATATCACCTGTGTAATGAGCGAGCGCAACGACAGCCGTGTTTACTCACTGTAATCCCAGCGGGTTAAGTACACAATGGGTTATGTAGACAATGAGTTATGTACACAATGGGTTAATTTGCATACAGTTAACTGGCAGGGGATTTTATTGGCTTATGTACAACTATGTGACTGTGTTTTATGTACTGCATTGATTTACAGTCAGTTATCAGTTAGGGGTGTTATTACTATATGGGGGCACTGGGGGTGTTATTACTATATGGGGCACTGGAGGTGTTATTACTATATGGGGCACTGGGGGTGTTATTACTATATGGGGGCACTGGGGGTGTTATTACTATATGGGGCACTGGAGGTGTTATTACTATATGGGGCACTGGGGTGTTATTACTATATGGGGGCACTGGGGGTGTTATTACTATATGGGGCACTGGAGGTGTTATTACTATATGGGGCACTGGGGTGTTATTACTATATGGGGGCACTGGAGGTGTTATTACTATATGGGGCACTGGGGTGTTATTACTATATGGGGGCACTGGAGGTGTTATTACTATATGGGGCACTGGAGGTGTTATTACTATATGGGGCACTGGGGGTGTTATTACTATATGGGGCACTGGAGGTGTTATTACTATATGGGGCACTGGGGGTGTTATTACTATATGGGGCACTGGAGGTGTTATTACTATATGGGGCACTGGGGGTGTTATTACTATATGGGGGCACTGGGGGTGTTATTACTATATGGGGCACTGGGGGTGTTATTACTATATGGGGCACTGGGGGTGTTATTACTATATGGGGCACTGGGGTGTTATTACTATATGGGGGCACTGGAGGTGTTATTACTATATGGGGCACTGGGGTGTTATTACTATATGGGGGCACTGGAGGTGTTATTACTATATGGGGCACTGGAGGTGTTATTACTATATGGGGCACTGGGGGTGTTATTACTATATGGGGCACTGGAGGTGTTATTACTATATGGGGCACTGGGGGTGTTATTACTATATGGGGCACTGGAGGTGTTATTACTATATGGGGCACTGGGGGTGTTATTACTATATGGGGGCACTGGGGGTGTTATTACTATATGGGGCACTGGGGGTGTTATTACTATATGGGGCACTGGAGGTGTTATTACTATATGGGGCACTGGGGGTGTTATTACTATATGGGGCACTGGGGGTGTTATTACTATATGGGGGCACTGGGGGTGTTATTACTATATGGGGCCACTGGGGGTGTTATTACTATATGGGGCACTGGGGGTGTTATTACTATATGGGGGCACTGGAGGTGTTATTACTATATGGGGCACTGGGGGAGTCATTACTATATGGGGGCACTGGGGGTGTTATTACTATATGGGGCCACTGGGGGTGTTATTACTATATGGGGGCACTGGAGGTGTTATTACTATATGGGGCACTGGGGGTGTTATTACTATATGGGGGCACTGGGGGTGTTATTACTATATGGGGGCACTGGAGGTGTTATTACTATATGGGGCACTGGGGGTGTTATTACTATATGGGGCACTGGGGGTGTTATTACTATATGGGGCACTGGGGGTGTTATTACTATATGGGGCACTGGAGGTGTTATTACTATATGGGGCACTGGGGGTGTTATTACTATATGGGGCACTGGGGGTGTTATTACTATATGGGGGCACTGGGGGTGTTATTACTATATGGGGGCACTGGAGGTGTTATTACTATATGGGGGCACTGGGGGTGTTATTACTATATGGGGGCACTGGAGGTGTTATTACTATATGGGGCACTGGGGGTGTTATTACTATATGGGGGCACTGGGGGTGTCATTACTATATGGGGGCACTGGGGGTGTTATTACTATATGGGGGCATTATTACTATATGGGGGCACTTGGGGCGTTATTACTATATGGGGGCACTGGAGGTGTTATTACTATATGGGGCACTGGGGGTGTTATTACTATATGGGGGCACAGTTGGGCACAGTGAGGGCATTAGGGTATGGTATGATACTCTAATCGGGGTACGGTTAGTCAGGACATTATTACAGTGTACACTATAGGGGGCGCCGTAAAGAACAGAGGTCAATAATTATATCTCTTATAACATCCATGGGCTGCAGAGCCTATACAGTACTGGCACATGCTGCTCTATGGTAATTATATGGGGTGGACATTGGTTATATTGTTTTTGCTGCTGAGTCTCATAGCTTTGCATTGGGGCTGCGTACACAAGCTGACATTAGACTTCTGCAATGTTTTTATCTTTAGAGGCATTACCTCCCTGTTCTGCCTCCTGTGGCTCCTCAGCTGTTGCAAAACTACAACTCCCAGCATGTCCTGACTGCCACTTGCAGAAAATCTGTACTGAAACCTGAGAACCTGATGTATTCTTATTGCCTGGGATCAGAAAATTGCAGCCTAAACAAGGCAGATACAGTATACTGTGGTAACTTGGTTAAAGAGTAACTTGGTTAAAGAGCTCACCGTTTTTCAAAATTGTGACTTGGTGTAAGAGCATTGCTTTGGTGTAAGAGCTCCCTGTACTGTGGGGGAGGGGCATGGTCTGCATATCAGGGTCTACAGCACTGTACTCTGACCCAGGAAGTCTCCCTCACCTTCCACATCATATCAGATCCACTTCAGGCTGGGGCTTACATCAGGGGACAGGACTGGGGAGGTAATCTCTCCATAGCTGTAACCCCTCTCTCCCCGGACAGAGAGCGCTGCATGTATGTGCCCACATCTGCCCTGCTCATTCCTCCCTGCTCCCTGCAGTCTCTGTCAGCCCTTGTTTGACTTGTTTGTATTTGGAATAAAGACTTAGGGCCACATGTATCATCTGTCGAACGGATGATTTTCGGCGGAAAGTGCCTATTTGCGTATTTTTTTATTCTCAAATGACCGATTTGCGAATAAAATATTCGCAAATCGGCACTTTCCGCCGAGTACGCCAGGGGGGCGGAAAGTCGGCGTGTAGCGGGTGGAACGGAGGGCGCGGAATCAGAGTCCGCGCGATTTACCATCCGTTCCGCCCAAATGTACGCCGAAAACCTACTCCAGTCCTCAGCTGGCGTAGGTTTTCAGCGGTGCGCACCAGCGCGCACGGGATTTATGTAGAGGCAGTCCGCCTCTACATAAATCTCCGGAGCTGCGGGGGCATTTTTAAGTCTGGCGTAAAAACGCCGGACTTAATAAATGCCCCCCTTAGGGTATGTGCACACTGCGTAAAATAGGCGGAATTCCTCCGTGGAACTCTCTGCCGCGCAATTCCACCTGCCTCAGTGTGTCATAGCATCTCTATGGGAGAGCGCGCGCTCCTCCGCTGCCGCCACTCTCCGCTCAAAGAAGTGACTCAGTGTGAACATACCCTTACAATGGCTACACTGGGTGAGTGCCACAACTACTTTCTGTATTGCTGGAGTGTTCACCACAGACACGTAGGGCACCGTTGGTGGCGGGGACCCCTAGTAAGCATCAACAATATTCTGACACTTCCTTCTGAGGTTTGTGGGTCTCCCCTCTGTTACATGGTCTCCATAGTGCCGGACCACCACAGAGCCCTCTATGTGGAGCTCAGGGCACCCCTCCCCCATCTTACATTATAAGAGAATAGAGGAAACGTGTCGGGCAGCATCCTGTCGGAGTGCCGCGGGCTGTGAGCTTCTATAATAACCGTATGGTAATAATCACAGCATTATATTATATCACACATAATTAGATGTCATTACTTAGGAGTCATCCCGTAAGATTAACCGTACATTATATATGGAGCAATGTTGGCTTTGGTTTTTATAGAGACGTCTACATGACTTTCTTCATTCACACCCAGAGCCGCCTGTACAAGACTATTATTTGGTTTGGCGGCTTCTGAGGTATAACGGAGGCCAAACATGCAGGTTACAGGGTTGATCAGGGCTGATCGCCAATATTATGAAGCAATCACAGAGCAAGAGCCTGACCCAAATGAGGGTCCTATTCCACAGGCCGAGGAGGGCCCGATCAACAATATAAACGAGCATCGATCTGCTAGATCGGCGCTCGTTTACTGGGCCTATTCCACAGCCCGATAATCGTTTAGCGAGGGCTGCAGGGACATTGTTACCGATGTCCTTGCAGCCCTTGTTTTATACATTACCTGTCCAGGCTGCAGGTCTTCTGCGCTCCCTCTCCCGGTCCTGCCCCGAAGCGGCCTGTCTGAACTGACAGACCGCTCAGCTAATCGCTGGCCACGGCGGTCCTGGCCAGTGATTGGCTGAGCGGTCTGTCAGTTCAGACAGGCCGCTCCGAAGCTGCTGCGCGCGGGACCGGGGGAGAAGGAGAAGACCTGCAGCCTAGTGAGGTAATGTATGATGTTTTTAAATCGTCGGTCGTCCGCCATTCCGTGTAGCGATGCGCGGGTGGCGACCGATGATTTTAGGTTTGAACCTAAATGAACAATCAGCTAATGACACAATCATCGGCTGATCGTTCTCTCTATTCCACTGAGCGATACTCGGCCGATTCGGCGAATTATCGCTCCGTGGAATAGGCCCCTGACTGACTAGGAAGGAGCATATAGCTGATACATTGTATACAGTATATATATATATGAGGCTGTGCTCCTATATTCATAGAGTCTTACTGATTATGTGGATTCTAAAGAGTTGTCCCCATTGACTGTCTCAGCTTTGCCATGTGATCAACATGTGACAGTTTCATGGGGTGTCCCCGGTATAGGGGTTAGTACCGTTAGTAGTCGCCTATAGTTGGCTTGCCATCTGCTATATAACACAATATAGAAATGGAGGCTTAAAGTGACACTGTCCCCCCCCTTTTTCCATTCTGACTTCTCTACACAGGTTTAAAGGGAACATTTTGCCGTTTTATACCTTATTTTATATCATACATCAGTAAAAAGTGATCTTTTATCATCTGTGGATTGTGCTACCTGGGCGGGGCTTCACGAGCAAAGCCCTACTTAGCCCCACCCACATAATCACCATAGGCCCACACACTGTGATATCTTTGCTGCAGAGGCCCCTCCCCCTTGGTATGGGCCGACCTAGAGGGTGTGGGTCCTAGACCTTCAGGCTGGCCTATTCCAATGGCCATCAAGGGTGCGGGGCCTATGCGCCGATGACAGTGCGGGGGCGGGGCCTACGGTGGTGATGTGGGTGGGGCTAAGTGGCGCTTTGGCCGTGAAGCCCCACCCAGGTAGCACAATCCGCAGATGATAAAAGATGACTTTTACTGAAACAAGCACCATGATGTATGATATAAAATAAGGTTTAAAACTGCTAAATGTACCCTTTACACCTGTGTAGAGAAGTCTTAATGCAAAAAGGGTGGGACAGTGTCACTTTAATGTAAAGAAGACAGAGTATATAGTATAATTCCAGTCACCCATCTACTGTACAGACTTGGGACATCCACAAATATTAAGAAGGAACGGAGAACATCCATGGACGGCTTCTGGTGTAGACTACGGGGCCTCATACATGCATCATATGGCAGCACATGGAGCACCTACACAGGGATGATCCTGGCTCATGGCACAGAACGCAGGCAAGTTGTAGCACCCCATCAGTCCATCATCAAGTATTTTCTCATTTCTCTGCTGATCCCTATGAATCATCAGCGAGACCCGGATTGAATCTGTATATCTTTATTGACACATGTTACAAGCAAAGAATAACCACACCACCTGACTACAGGAACAGACTACACATAGGGCTTGTAGTCTGTTACTATGGAGATGCAAAGGTCCCCAGAAGAGCTGTAAGTACAATACAATAGAAGATTTTGATTTAAGACTATACGCAATGTTACTTATCTCATATTAGATGCATTGGCGCCTTTTGAATCCACAGGCTAACTTAGAGCAAAGTAAAGCCGACCACACACACCGGTCCGGATATTTGTCGCAGGAAAGATGAGCAAATCAATTTGGAATAAATCAAAGTCACTCTGAATTTTGCCGCAAGAGTACATTTAAAAACAAGGACCATGTTAAAAACGAGAACCCCTGCTCCCATACGCTCAGGAGCCCAGAGGTCAGCCACAATGCTATCGGTACATACACTGCACCGGCACAGCAGACAAACAGGGAGATTTATCAAACTGGTGTAAAGTGAAACTGGCTCAGTCGCCCCTAGCAACCAATCAGATTCCACTTTTAATCCCTCACAGACTCTTTGGAAAATGAAAGGTGGAATCTGATTGGTTGCTAGGGGCAACTGAGCCAGTCCTACTTTACACCAGTTTGATAAATCTCCCCCATAGTATACAGACAAATCTGAACCACACAATGTTCGTGAGACCAGCTTCTTGTTTAGATTTTGCTAAAGTGGATGAGACGACAACCTGATGTCTATGTGGGCAGCAGGAGGATAAGCAACCTATCCCACCCTGGTAACACTCACATACATGCGGCCAATGTGTTACGCAGATTTATGTGACGTGTACGGCCAGCTTTACACGGTTGTCTTTGTTAGACATTCTTAGAAACCTTCATTAGGTATCAGTAACGCCCTGGTGTTCACCAAAACTGAACCTGATGCCACCCCACTAGTGGTAGAAGATGGTCATTCGGTACCATGACACTCTTTTCCATAAAACATAGTAAACCCATGGATTCACAAGGGGAAATATTGCTATAAAATCATTAAGAAGCAGAAGAATACAGAAAAAAACAGAAGAGTCTTCTACGTGGTTGTGGAGAACGTCCAGCAGATCAGACGACTTCCTCTTGATCTTCCTCAGTGGGAACTTGTCCATTGATGTTCCCATTTGTAGGAGGTCTATCCAATAAATGCATAGCACTGGGGTCAGGATTGGTGCCAGTTTTGGAGGTCCTGTTGGTGTCAGGTTCGGGGGTCCTGTTGGTGCCATTTTCGGGGGTCCTGTTGGTGCCATGTCCTCTACAACGAGATACAACTGAGTCCACCTTACTGCCAAAGTAACAAGAAATATTTATGAGGTTTAATGGCTCCCAGTTACACAGCGACACCAGCCAGTCTCTTCCTGACCACCATGCATAGTGTGATACATCCCCCCCCCCCCCCCAACGAGGCTCCTCCATCTCCCTCACACATATGTACATCCTCATAGGAGCCAGATTTATTAACTATTAATGAAATGTGATGGAAATGACCAAAACCCCATGGAAGATACCCAACCTCTATCCAGGTGCGGCCTCAGGATCAGGATTCAGTGCCGCGGGGCTGGCTCTTTATGGCAATGAAATGTCCAATAATGGGACCAAAGACCTTATTACACCAAGTGATTATCGTTCCGGCCAATAATCATTTGGTGCAATAACGCCTGTAAAAGACCACGATCAACCCACATGGTGGTCTTGTTGAAATGGGCAATCATGACAGAGTTGGTCTTCTGTGCGTCGCTCCGTGTAATAGGAGTGGCGCTGACTTCAATGGGCCAGCTGGACGATTTAAGAATCAGCAACCCCTCCCGCTAATGATGGGGAAGTGAGCGCTGACCTGACAGGTTGGCTCTCGCTTCCCCCTTAGTATCGTGCCGTGTAATACAGCATTGCATGTGCTTTGCTTTGTCTTGTGTAAGTGTATACTGTGTGCATGCACCAGTGCCGTGTATGACCCCCTCCTACCAATAGCTCTTGTAAATGGTGACACCCATGGCCGAACCATCAGAGATCCAGAGGATGCCGCATTATTGGAAGTTTGATGTAGAAGAAAGGGAAGAATGGGCAGTTTTGGGTTAGCTGGGTCAGGGGTAAGGTGTTATGTATATGGCAGACGTGTGGTTAGTTATGGTAATAAGGTGTGGGATAAAGCTGAGCTGTGATTGGCTAATACGGGATGATGCTTACCTTCTATATGCTGGGCAAAAATAGTACAGTAATACATGACCAAGAAGAGCAATGACTGCCACAATCCCCAGTATGCAACCCAAAGCACAGCCCCCAGTCACTGATGTTGGGCTGTTAGGGGGGTCAGTCGTCACTGATGTTGGGCTGTTAGAGAGTTCGCGATATCTGTCTATTTTTGCCGACACTTCTTTATCGCTCAGCTCCCCTGGAAAATAAAACTGGTGATTAATCATATAATCAGTGGCCACATATTACAGCAACATTACAAGACACCCAAGAAGCCCCGACCCCACCAGCACCATCACCAGAGAGGTCAGGTCACTGCTTCCTGCAAGGTCACTCCACCCTGCTGCTGAAATACTCTGTGCTGCTTGGACCACTCATTTTCCACTGTGTAAAACAGGAATGGGGAACCTTCGGCCCTCCAGCTGTTGCAAAACTACAATTCCCATCATGCCTGGGCAGCCGAAGCTAAAGCTTCGGCTGCCCAGGCATGATGGGAATTGTAGTTTTGCAACAGCTGGAGGGCCAAAGGTTCCCCATCCATGGTGTAAAAGGTCAGTCTGCAACCATTCACATGTGCAGCACACTCCTCTTCTGCAATACTCTGTAATGTTGGGGGGCCGTACCCCTCTATGTGATATCCCACATGATTAGCCTACTTCTCTCCTGATATACTCTGTGCTGCTGGAATCATGTCGCTCTCCCTTAGTAAAGCTAAGTAGGGAGACCCCTTTATACATTGGATGATTTCTCTATGCACATGTCCAGCTTACCTCTCAGTCTGCGTCCACCCACAAGATGAGAACAATACGTTCCTTAAAAACTCTGTGCTGCTTAGGTTATACACGTTCCGCTGTATAACTTTTAGTTTTTGAACTCCAACAAGATGGGAATACTGACATACTCTGTGCTGCTGATGACCCAAATATTTCTACTATATAACTCCCAGTCAGTGATCGCCCACTGGATTAGCTCACTCTACACCTGACATACTCTGTGCTGCTGACAACCCAGATATTTCTACTATGTACCTCTCAGTCTGTGATCGCCAATTTGTCACATGCTGTAATACTCTGTGCTGCTTCCATACATGACATAGCAAAGTTTTGGGCAGATTTTGGCCATTCACATGTGCAGCACGCTCCATATATTTTTACTATGTACCTCCTAGTCAGTGATCGCCCATTTGTCACATGCTGTAATACTCTGTGCTGCTTCCATACATGACATAGAGAAGTTTTGGGCAGATTTTGGCCATTCACACTGGTCACACTCTTCTTACCTACATAGGTTGCTTGCACCCCACTGTTATTCCCACACTCCATGTTGAAGCCGTTTGTGCTGTTCTCCTTGGTCATCAGCATCACTGTGCCATTTTCTGCAAACAACCAAGACTGTGACTCTGAGCAGTTGTGGTAGAATCTGGACTCTGTCAGGTTGGCTGTGCAGACCGTATCGCGAGTCTCCATGTTACGGATGGGCACATATAGGTTGTTTAAGCATTTGTTTGTCATATTGAACTTGAACCGAAACCATTGTGACAAGACGGGGGAAGCTGCGGACAAAGATAGACGGACGGGAAATGAGTTTGCTACAATGTATCAGTATAAGTAACGTCAGGTGCGTAGCTAGGATTCATGGGGCCCCATACAGCTTTTTGCTACACACTTTTGCTCCCCTAAACACTAATATATATATATATACACACATATACATACTCTTGTGGCCAGAGGCAGAATCCCATGGCTATATACATAGGTGCAGGAGCAGACTACCTTATGCTTAACCCTTTATGTACTGCAGTGTGTAAGTGACCCAGCGTTCTCTTACATGCTGCAACACAAACAAATGGTTAATACAAAAGACAATTAGCTCTCTCCTTTGCTACTCCTGCACTGATAACCCCTGACCTCTGCAGGAGCTCAGAGAGGTCAAAGGTTATCAGAGTAGTCAGGCAGAGAGCTAATTGTCTTCTGTATTAACCCTTTGTGTTACAGCATGTAAGAGAACACTGGGTCACTTACACACTGCAGTAAATAAGGGGTTAAGCAAAAGGACACAGGAGGCTCTTATCTTCCCTGGGCCCCCTCCATGGGCCCCATAGCAACCGCCTTCCCTGACTCTATGGTAGTTATGCCACTGAGTAGTGTATCAGCCGCAAGTTCACTTATCCCTGGTCACAGTTAGGGCCGTATTACACAACCCAACATTAAGGGTGCGTTCACATGTACTGGATCTGCAGCAGATTTGATGGCCCAGAGTTACTTTGCATTGAATCTGCAACTTCAAATCTGCACCATCAAATCTGCTGCAGATCCTGTACATGTGAACACACCCTAAGTGCGCCCATCTGATAGATCAGTGCTTGCTTACCCAAACTATTAGACGGCTAAACAATCCTGCAGCAAGGGCTGTATATATATATCACTTGCTTGAAAAAGGATCCTATGGATGGATCTGAAACGTTGCTACTGAGTGTATCCATGAGCTAATAAATCACCGTTTTTTACACGACTTGGGAGTGCTGCAGTCGTATCCTTCTTGTGGAATATTTATACTACACCGGTGGACCCAGGTGGGACAGCTGGCACCCGATTGATAGCATTACCAGAATGCTGCGGACTTATCTTTATATATATATATATATATATTTTTTTTTTTTTTTGATTAGCGATGTCCATGCAGCCCTTGCTTTAAAAGTGTAAATAATAAGGTTTATACTTGCCTCTCCAGGCTCCCCGGTGTTCTTCTGTCCTCTCCCCACTCAATGCAGCTACTGCTGTTAAATATGAAGCCATCTCTGAAGTGACAGGCTTCTCAGCCAATCACTGGCCATGGCTCAGTTCCATCTCAACCAGTGATTGGCTGAGCGGCCTCTCACTTCAGAGACGGCTTCAGACTTGCCAGTGGCAGCCGCCGTGAGCAAAGAGAAGGCAGCAGAACACCAGGGAGCGTGGGGAGGTAACTATAAACTGGATTATTTTTTTTTAGGCAATTGTCGACCACACTTCGCTATTACACATATTGATGCGAAGCCGGTGGCTGATGATTTCTAAACCTGTTAAAACGACAATTAGCGATGATCATTTCTATGGCCGATCATTGTCTTTATTACACAGAGTGATATCTGCTTGGATTGGCCTGATTCGTCAGACTGCCCAGGGTTCAGTTTCTTAATGTCACACACAATAGAATTGTAATAGTAATAATTGACTCTATTGTCTCATATGGTAACAATGCCCCCTATGCCCCCATATAGTAATAACTTCCCCCAGTGCCCCATATTGTAATAATTTACCCTATGTCCTCCCATAAAGTAATAACCTCCCCCAGTGCCCCATAAGGAAGGGTAGTAGATTTACAGGTGTAGATTTATTGCACCGATCGCACGGCCAGCTGGGTTTACTGAGAGGTCTAAAGTTGGATGGGGAAAATGGGGTGAGGCTGGATTTAAGGCTTAATAAATGTCCCCCAAAGTCTATTACAGCGGCTATCCTGCAAAGTGGTTTCTGGCCTTATTGCACCCAGCAGAGATGACAAGGTGCTGAAATAGCTGTGTTATGCCATGTGCAAACCTCCCATTAATGTCACATATATATAACATCTACCAGGAGGGGCCTCCATTGTGACTACTTTGGTCCCCTCATTTCTATGCATCGCTCCATTGTAAAGGGAAGTATTTGCATTTACCTTGCACATGTGTTGGAATGATCATCATGATGGAAACCAGGAAACCAGAGATTAAACCTTTGACTTTCCCGGGATTGCATACTTTTGAGGATCTTCTCCTGTGACTTTTCTTGTACCTTTTGTTCTCTGTAGGGAAGCCATTGCCATCTCCTCCTTGGTCTGTGGAGGTCTCATCCTTTGGGCTGGTGGAGACTTTTCTTTTAGAACCTACGTTAGGTGGTGTAAAGTCTCCATCTGTATTGGCTCCAAGCCTCTCCGAGTCTATGGGGTTATGTTGGTCTGTGTTTCCGTCACTGTTCATCTTGCCGCCTGTAGTGGTGGTATAAGCTTCTATAGTGGAACCACCATCAATCCTGAAGTCGGAGGCATCCCCGTCAGTCTGACTGGCTGCAGAGAGGTCATTGCTAACCTCATGATGGACAAATAATTCCTGGTCACCTGGTCTGTAGCCCTCATCACCATCGTGTCTTGATTCAGAGACCTTGGTGGCCCTGATGTTTGCTCTATGGTCTTCAGGTACGAAGTTATTTTCCTGAAAGACATCTGTAGTGCTGTCCCTGGACACAGGGACTATGGGGACATCATCATTATTCATCTTCAGGGCTTCTTCTTCTTGAAGATCTGCGATTGCATCGTCCTTGGTACCGGCTTCAGGCACATTGCCATTGAGGTTAACGCTTGGGTCTTGTCCATTGGCTGTGGAGGGCTTGGGGTCCTCTCCACAATTCTCAGTAGTGGAGTTGCCATCTAATGTCACCTCCACGTTTGCCTCTAGTGTCTTGACCTCGCAGCTCTCAGCGGATGTTGGGTTATTTCCTTTGTAGACTTTGGGCTGTGGTCCGTATCTTATTGAATGACTTGGTGACTCCTCGATGCTCAGATGCAGCTCTATACAGGATCTAAGAACAGGAAAGACAAAGGGAGTGGGGTTCATAAGTAAAATAGGAACCAGATACTGAAAAAAGGAGAGACCGTACGCGAATAGTGTGATGATTTATGGTGTGACCACCAATTCCTAAGACGTATGTTCACGATTTGTTCTACACATAAAAGCTACTGATCAAATACATTTACCATCTATTTTTTTTTTTCAATATATTTTTTTAACTTTTTTTTACTTAAAGGGGTATTTCACTCAAACATAACTTTTAGTGAGACTAATAATTCCTTCCATACTACTTATTATCTATTCAGTCTCCTTCCCCCAGTTCTCAGTTCTGCTGAAGACACAAAAATCTGTGTGTGAACTTTTCTCTCTGTCTCCCCCTCCCTTCTTGTAAACAAGTAGCTTCTTTGTAATTCATTAGCAACTTGACCTCAGAATAACCCCCCCAGCACTACAAATAAGCTACAAAGTTGCAGATAAAGCCTGCCAGGGACTTGTTTACATCAGCTGTCTCGGAAGGGGGGGGGGGTGAGTAAAGTTTGAGTGGAATACCCCTTTAATCCCTGTCCCTGTGCACGCATGGACCACAGATACAGTTCCATTGGTCTGGGGAACCTCCGCTGCATGACCTCATTATGTGCTGGACCACTAACAGAATGTATAGAGGGGCGGTGTCATTGTATGGGGGCCACCATACATCTGATCGGACTACTGAGGTGTCAATCAAGGCTCGTCCCAGTTACAGTTTACAAACTATAGCACGGGCACCTAAAACATCACAACATAGGGAGGATCCGGCCCAATCTAGATTTCTAGGTGGTAGTTCTGTCGTGTCCTTACACCGGCCGGCATATCCTCAGATATGGACGCCACTGTATCAGTGATTCGTTGCCTCGGGGTAGTTCAGATCCTGTGGCTGGGGAGGGGTAGATACAGCCCCACAGAAAGAAGGCAAGGGGCGTTACATCTGGTGATCGTGCAACATTCATCATTAGTGAATTATTGTTTCCGATGCAACTGATCTAACGTTTTGGTAGAGTTTCAATGGAGGTGTGGAGGTCGACCACCCTGATGATAGACTAAGTTGGGCAGATCTGTGGTATAAGCTGGGAGGGGGGGGGGGTCATGTGGTTGCTCATGAGTGTGTACAGTGCACTGCAATACTGATGTATCACAGTGTACTCTTCTCCATTAGTACTTTGTGCCTTTGGCAGGGTGTACTAGGAGCACTAAGATGGATGATCTAGAGGCTTAAGGGATGGTCACTAGTGCACTCCGGTGTGGAGTTGTGAGACATTACTAACATAATTGTGAGTATTGTGAGAAAAGTTTAATGTCCACAATCAGTTTTGAATAGCCATAATTTACCCAGAATCCATTGCATAGCTTGTCTCATTGCGTGATGTTTCTTGCACCGGAGAACGATCCTCCACATCCATGATGTAAGACCTGCAAAGAAAACAGTTTATTCAAGGACATCCCTGTATCAATAGTTATTGACGTAAAACAGCAGCACAGCTACTCGCTATACATTGATCCACCTCTCAGTACTATTACAACTAACACCGGCAGTTGGTGTAGATTGTGGTCAAAGTGTAGAAACCCACAAACACCACTTCAGAGTAGTGTCAGGCAGCGACCACCATCACCACAACACCAATACCCAAAGAAGTGTTCTGTACAGGGACGGCAGAGTGTTCATCCACCATTGTATCTAAAGTGCGTTATGAGTGTTTACAGATATTAGGACATAGGAAGCTCAGTTTCCGACAGCAGTGACTGGGAATCGTGCCAAGTAGCAAAACCAGCTCTACTACATATGTAAGCGGCACGGGAAATGAAATGCAACAGTGTATCAATAACATAGAGAGAATACAAAGAGAATATCCATCTAAGCGACTAATAATATAAAGAACAGTCACCTGTCTCTGCTCCGTCCTCAGTATTAGGTGATGTGGGGGAGCGGCGGCACTCACACCTATAGAGAGAGCTCCGCAGGAAACGTCTGTCTCTATCGGAGTGTGGGGCTGGTGTGACGGCATTCAGGAGGCAGCGGAGTGATCCCTTCTAGTGTAGACGGAGTGTGTGGGCGTAGTGTAGGAAAAAATAGTCCAAGTTCACATTACGTGTTGTGCCCTTGAGGGACGGCTACCTTGGTGGAATCTGATAATTATATGGTATGTCAATGACGACTGTCGATTATCTTTTTGTTGATGCTTCTGGAAGCAGCCTGTGTAACCTGCTGTTATGTTCCCCCAGAGCCGGGAACACTACCTTCATCTTTGGCACCTTTTTGCTAAATCTTCACTTTAATCAATATGTAAATTAGGAGATTTGGTGGGGTGGGACTACCGCCAATCTGGCCCGCCCATCCTCATGAATATCCAACCAGTAATGAGGGCAGCGGAGTGATGTCACTGTTTACTGTCACCTCTATATTCAGCTGGTGGGGTGGATCGGGGCGGTGGTCCCATCCTCATTGTATCAAACTGCCTAACATGAAGATTTAGGGAAAATGGTGCTGAGGATGAAGGTGACAAAATGATCTGTATCCTCAGCATTCCCTGGCCCTAGGGGCACAAGAGAGCAGGTGACAGTCTTCTAACCTGCCATTAGTTTCCCTTTAATGGATGATCCTAATTTGGGAGGGGTCCTTACTAAACTGTACCGTAAGCAGCCAGGCCCTTATAGCGGATGGACAGGCATTAATGGGAACTATCAGCAGGTTAGACTAATCTAACGGGGCACCAAGGAGGATGGTTTGTCTCTTACTTTAGTCCTCGCCGCTGTTCCCGCACTGTTAGCAGTGTAATCCTTGGTCCGGAGCACTGCCCCGCCTCCATAGTGCCTGATCCACTGATTATCATTAGGAGTGGGAAAGCTCATGCTCTGGGGGCGGGGCAGTGCTCCCATCGGTGTTCCAGATCAAGGATCACACTACTATCAGCACCGGAACGGCGCCGAGGATGAAGGTGGGAGACATACCGTGTCCTCTGTGCTCGCTGCGCATTAGGGGGCTATCAGCATGATACATTGGTCTAACCTTCCCCTTTGAGACCTCTTCTTGTCTTGAGAAGTGTGGCTGCACTCTCTGTTCTCTATACACATAAATAGTACATACAACCTCCGCCACACCTCATGTCAGCGCCACAACCTAACGGTGATCATGTGACTACTGTGCACTTGCAGAGCACAAGTACTCCAGCAGCCGGTTCTGTTATATCTCATGTTGCTGTATGATTATTATCTTTGCTGGGACTATACTGGTGTTTGGTTACGTTATACCTGGTGTTACTGTATGATTATTATCATTGCTGGGATTATACTGATATTCCGTTATGTTATATCTCATGTTGCTGTATGATTATTATGTTTCACCTCCAGGTGTTTATTATAAGTAAAGTGAGTGTGACAGGCGTGAGCCGACAGGATCTGCGGTAGATACAATTTGTCATTGACGCTTACTGATACATAACCACAGATCTCCCTCTCGTCACTCTCTACACCTGCATAGGATTATATAGGTGGGGGCCAATGAGACCCTGCAGGCTGCACAGACCTGGGGATGGCGTCTTTATTTGCTATGGGAAAAGGGCTAGGTAAGTATATATTGTATTATTCTTATAGAACTATTGAAGGGCATAGGGGAACCAAGTAGGTACCATTCCAATGTACGGCACAAAGTGGACCCAAAAGTGGACACTATTACTATTTTGGGGGGCAACAAGACTATTATTGTGCAGGGCACCACTGGGGTATTGTTAGTGTGTGTGGCACAAAAGAGGGGGGGGGCATTATTACCATGTGAAACACCAAAGGGAACACTATAACTATGCAGGAGCAAGGCAATGCTTTATTATTATATAGGGCACCAGTGGGGTACTAGTACTATGTGGGAGGGGGGGGGGACATTATTACTATGTGTGGCACAGGATGGGGCAGTATTACTCTGTGGGATCTGTTTGCCTGTATTATTTCTGGGGGCACTGTGTGGCACTTTTTTGGCATCATAAGACACTGTTAAAGGAGCAGCAGAAAAGGGAAAGTGAACTAATATTGTTAAAGAAGATGCCACCTGTGGTCACTGGATGTAACTGCACTGTATCCATAGCATGATAAAGCAGTGCAGAGCGCTGGGATGTCATCACTGTATGGGCACTGTATGGTATTAGCATATGGTACAGGCATTATTGGTACTTGTGATCATGATGTAGTGGTATAATAAGTCCCTAGTATAGGGAGATATACTATATCATATATACATTAGCGTTTATTACAGGACACAGTCAGGGCTGATGTATATGTGTATATACAGGACACAGGGCTGATGTATATGTATAGATACAGGACACAGGGCTAATGTATATGTATATACAGGACACAGGGCTGATGTATATGTATAGATACAGGACACAGGGCTAATGTATATGTATATACAGGACACAGGGCTGATGTATATGTATAGATACAGGACACAGGGCTG
The DNA here is from genome assembly GCA_027789725.1 of Dendropsophus ebraccatus. NCBI lineage: Eukaryota > Metazoa > Chordata > Amphibia > Anura > Hylidae > Dendropsophus > Dendropsophus ebraccatus. Next base: position 28,564,528 of record JAQFWZ010000022.1, read on the forward strand.
ATGTATATGTGTATATATAGGACACAGGGCTGATGTATATGTGTATATACAGGACACAGGGCTGATGTATATGTATAGATACAGGACACAGGGCTGATGTATATGTGTATATATAGGACACAGGGCTGATGTATATGTGTATATACAGGACACAGAGCGGATGTATATGTATAGATACAGGACACAGGGCTGATGTATATGTATAGATACAGGACACAGGGCTGATGTATATGTGTATATATAGGACACAGGGCTGATGTATATGTGTATATACAGGACACAGAGCGGATGTATATGTATAGATACAGGACACAGGGCTGTTTATACGTCATGTAATTTTAAAGAGAAACTACAAGTGCTTAGCAAAAAAGCACTAGAGCACAAAGTGCTGTCACTTGCAGAGAATTCTGGTCAGTAAATTCCTTACGATCATATAATGAGAGTGGCTGTGTACCCAGAGGCTTAAGGTCCTACAAGGAACCAGCTCAATATCAGGATGATGAGTCATTTATGCAGCAATAGAAAGCTCGCCACCATGAACATTCGATAAAAACTATGCAACTGATTCTTAACCGCAATATCCAAGAATATGAGAAAGTTACATCTGAATTATGCCGAGCAAAATTGGAATTTAAAACCAGATCAACGACCGAGGAAGCAACAACATTATTCACTAAAATGGAGAAAAAATTAACCCAATTACAGATGGACATAAAAAACGTAAAACGAGATAAATTTCTCAGAGACAAACTTGACTATGACAAAGACAAAATTTTCTCCTGGAACCCTAAAAAACAAAGAAAACCCAGACATCCGAATTTTGCTGTGAAACGCAACCCTTCAGATTCCTGGACAACGGACTCCGACTCAAGTGCATCTGATGAAAGACATAATGACCCTGGACATGCTTCTGCAATGACTGATAGACAACCTATCCCTTTAGGAAACACACAAGGAGGGGAAGATGAGGAAGAGGCAGTTAGAGAGGACACAAAAGGAAATTTGGAACCTGGAAACACTGAATGATCCAGGTAATCTCCAAGACGTAATCTTTCAGACATACTGTTATGAACGACACAATCAGGTCAGCCATCCTGAAACACTGGCATATAATACAAAAAAAACCCGACCTCAGAAGTACCACGTTAGAAAAACCGGGCTTCTTTTCCTGCGCTCCGTCTTCGTCCCCGGGTCCCGCGCTATCAAACGTCAGAATGGCCGGTCAGCTGACGGAGCGCTCAGCCAATCACAGGCCGCGGCGGTCCCGGCCTGTGATTGGCTGAGCACTCTGTCAGTTGACCGGCTATTCTGAAGTTAGAGAGTGCGGGACCCGGGGACGAAGACGGAGCGCAGGAAAAGAAGCCCGGACAGGTAATGATTACTGCTGCAAGGGCTGCAAGGACATCGGTAACGATGTCCCTGCAGCCCTCGCTCAACAATCATCGGGCCATGCAATAGGCCCAGTAAACGAGCGGCGATCTAGCAGATCGACGCTCGTTTACATCGTTGATCGGGCCCTCCTCGGCCCGTGGAATAGGGCCCTTACACTATGGTCTGCACAGATTCCACTAATTGGTTAAAGGATGTTTTACCTAAAGGGAACCACAAGTGTGGACAGTGCAGACATTGCAACTTCAATATGTGTTCCAAATGGATACAGTTAGGGGGAGAAAACTACAAGATACACCAGTTTATTACTTGTAAAACAAAATTTGTTGTATATGTAATTCGCTGTCCTTGCGGATTATTTTATATAGGCAAGAGAATTCGTCCCCTATATGTAAGATATAGAGAACACTGTAGATCCATAAGGACGGGGGTGGGAGCCCCACGATTAATTGACCACATCAGACAAGTACATGGCGCTGATCACACTGTGGTGCGGTTTTCAGGGTTAGAAATGGTAGCACTTCCAAAAAGAGGCGGAGATCGACAACGTATGTTGCCACAACACAAATCCCGGTGGATACTAAAAACCAATGCAATGGGACCACTTGGTCTCAATGACCGAATAGACAGGCATATATGATAGGCATATATGTTTTCTGTATTCTATGACTATTTCCTCTGACTTCTTTACTAAATATGTATTTTATGTTATTTATGTATATGTATCACATTTGTTTCACATGTATCACTGATAATTGTATATATAGTAGCATTCCCCACATGACCTGTGCGGCTATAAATACCTGCACAGGTACGTAATGACGTTATATCAGGCCAGTAGAAGCGCGTGAGGCGCGAAATGGGCCGTCGCCTGTGGAATACCCCTGCTGCCACTGTTTGTACCCACGAATGTGTCGGTGATTTGTACAATAAATGGACTTGATTGCATCTATACGCGAGTGCCGCTGGTTTATCTGCAAATATTTCATGTATAGATGTGGGCCTCATAGTACTGATATATAATATAACATCCAGGGACGGTGCACACACCGCTCTGTGCTGAATACCAGGAAAACAATGGAGACAGACCGGATAGTGTAAGGAACGTGATTACAGCTCTTGGGGAATGTCATGTTCTCCCTTCTCTGGTAATTCATCTTTTGTCCTTTTACTAATTTTTCCATGACACCACTGGCACCAGATTAATAAAGCTTTGCCCTTATTATCCTATAGGCCCAAAGACATCACCGCATACTACCACCTCATTCATCCGACAGTGGTAACATAACACCTTCCCAGCAGATGCCAGAGACCCACACACCAACTATTCTCATAGACAATACACATGTACAGATATAAAGCCAATATATTAACCCTTCATTGCATTCATCCCCCATGTATTATACATCCTCCCAGGCTGTGGGCCTCCTAGTGCTGTATATTATATGTAAAAATCTAGGGATGGTGCACAAAGCGCTGAGAAGGTGTCAGACACCAGGGAGACAATGCAGTCAGACTGGTTTTTATAGGGAACGTTCCATCATCCTACCGCTGGTTATTAAGTCTTTTGTCTTTTTTTTTTTTTGCCAACTTAAAGCAGGAGTGTTACCTAAAGCCTCATCCGTATTCTCCTACCGGTGTATAGACGTCACCAGATCACCGTTATATCACCTAATGTAACACAAGCGTTCTGTGGTTTCTCTTCTTGCAGAAGAAACAAACCACATAAAAAGCATCTCTTGGCCTCAGCTACGCGGCCGCCCCCAGGGCTTCCTAAACACATAGAAATCTAGTAGACAATACACATATACATAACCAGCATCTTATAAAGCTATCACCCCCCCATGTTCTGTTTGATACATTACATCCTGTATCATGCCCCATTACACGCCCGTGGCTGTTTCTGCGGCCAGCAAGGACTGATCAGGAGCCTCCAGGAAACTATCAGTGTCTCCTGACCATAAAAAAGGCGGAGAACCCCCCCCCCCCCCCAAAAAAAACATACTTACCTGCTGCAGGGGCGCCACCATCCGGCCTCTCCTTATGTCAAAGTGACATCACTCATGTGCCGCAGCGCTGGGGGTTAGAGAGCGGATTCTAGTGGCCAGAGGCATAATGCTTGGCTTGTAGATAAGCAGAATTAGCTCTTCTAATGCTGCACTTACACGGAACGATTTATCGTGCGAATTTGCACGATAATCATCGAATTCGAACGATAATCGTACATGTAAACGCAGCGAACGATCAAGCGACGAGCAAGAAATCGTTCATTTTGATCTTTTGACTTGTTCTTAAATCGTCATTTGTCGTTCGCAAAAAATTTCGCAGATCGTTCGTCGATTTACCCTATATGCAAGATAGGCTTGAGCGATCGCAAAACGAATTTTCTGCACGATATATCATTGCGTCTAAATGCTGATCATTAGAAAAAAAAATCGTTACTTCGAAATCGTTAATCGTACGATCGGGCGAATTATCGCTTCGTGAAAACGTAGCATTAGACTTCTCTATTACCTGGCTGCAGGATTATGGAGACTCCCTTCATGGTCATCCCTTCTGGTGTATAGATGAAATGATGGCTTACCCCCGTTCATCGTGCACATACGCTGAGGTATAGTCTATGCTGCTGAGGCCTAGGGCTTTCCTAGTGGCATACAGAACTTATTTCTATCTGGTTTTGTCTCTCGCGACACTTGTGGTTTTGTCTTTCTACCTTCTCTATCATCTATCTTCCCATTTCATCTCGCTGGTCACTGTTATGGCGGAGTCTGCTCTATGTGATAATAATAAGTAGGCCTGTGCCGTGACCCGGGGTGGCTAGGTGGTAACAGCAGTGGGCTAGCTGGTGTTTTACTTGGGCACTTGTCACAGTGGACTAAAAAACAATAGGTTTAGTGTGATTTTGACTGATAAAATCTGCACAAGATAATAGATATACACAAAAGCCACTGCAGAAAACAGCGACATGTTGTCCTCAAGTCGCCGTCTCCCCAGGTGGCTTCTCAACAGCCCCACCAGTCAATGTAGACGTTTAAAAAGAAACAGCACAATCGTAGATAAGTTTACTAAAGAAGCACTCCAGCTAACAGAACAATTCAAACCAAAGGAATCCCCTGACAATGTCATACAGAACTCATTTACAAAAATACAAAACACAGAAAATTCTATGAAACAAAAGCTCAAAATACTGATATTTCTGCAAATTGTTTTACCCTTCAATCCAGAATATAAGAAAATAGAAAAGATCTTACAGAAAAATTGGCCAATCCTCCTTAGCCCCATTATTACCGTAAGGGCACCGAACCTGGGATTGAAAGTAGCACCAACAGTAAGGGCCCTAATGCACAGGACGATTATCATACGGAAAATCGTTATATCGTTTCAATTTAAACGATAATCATCCTGTCTAATTGCAGGCAACGATCGAAAAATCATTCATTTAGATCTGACCCTAAAATCATCGTTAATCGTTTGCTGTAATTCCACGTTCGTTCACTCATCGATCTCAGTGTAATTGCACATCGTTCCTTCTTTTGCTGGGATCAGATGGAGTAATGATCGTAGTGACTAACGACTATCGGTGGTCCAACAGCACTAAGTCCCTTGGTAAGCACAGATGTGGATGCACGCTGTGGGTATGCAGACAAGAACAAGGAAGATCCAACAGCATCCAACGTAGTACAGAAAATCTGCAAATCTTTATTGGCTCACAGGTACAATACCATGTTTCGACTCTACATGAGTCTTTGTCAAGTATACGTCGTATTGTACCTGTGAGCCAATAAAGATTTGCAGATTTTCTGTACTACGTTGGATCTTCCTTGTTCGCACCTCCTCCTCATATCTTGCTATCATTTGTACAGATACTAAGTCTTACAATGTAGAAGGGAAGTGTTGCTTGAGACTAGATAGGTGCAGGGACTGTCTTGGGGACTTGTACAGTACTCGGCCGGGGTGGTTTAGAGTGTAGAAGAAGAAGAATCTCGTACTTACGGTTAAGAGATGAGATATGCCAAACAAGTCCAGCGAGTGTGCGGTCTGGCAGCACGAGTCTCACGGTTGCACAACCCGAGTAGGTCGAGCAAGTTTTAAAGGAGAACTTCAGCTTATGTGTGTCATCCACTGCAGATCAGTCTCTGGTAGGTAGAGTGTGCTGACGGTTCAGAAGATTCCAGGCGTAGGCAGGGTGTATCCAGGGGACAGTTACCGCACCGTTGGGCTTATCACTGTATACCTGCGCTCTCCCAAACTCTCACAGAACACTATCCTCTCTCTCTCTCTCCAACTCCAACTAACAGAGTAAAGCCTTCCCACCAGCAAATAACATACCTATATGGGAAGGGGCTAACTTACTTCCCATTGGTGGGGAAAGTGCTAGAAGGGATGTAGTATGATGGTGTGACAGGAGGAGGAGTGTGATAGGTGGAGGAGTGTGATAGGTGGAGGAGTGTGAGGATGTGACAGGAGGAGGAGGAGTGTGATAGGTGGAGGAGTGTGAGGATGTGACAGGAGGAGGAGGAGTGTGATAGGTGGAGGAGTGTGAGGATGTGACAGGAGGAGGAGGAGTGTGATAGGTGGAGGAGTGTGAGGATGTGACAGGAGGAGGAGGAGTGTGATAGGTGGAGGAGTGTGAGGATGTGACAGGAGGAGTGTGAGGCACCTAAACCAGTGATTGGTGAACAGAAAACCAGGAATTGTAGTAGGGTATAATAGGGACCAATATTGCCCCATCCCTCTCTTAAATTAAAGTACATGTGTACAATGTGCTTATTATAGTATACATCACACACCTGGGTATAATATAGTATACATGACACACCTGGGTATATTATAGTATACATGACACACCTGGGTATAATATAGTATACATGACACACCTGGGTATATTATAGTATACATCACACACCTGGGTATATTATAGTATACATGACACACCTGGGTATATTATAGTATACATGACACACCTGGGTATATTATAGTATACATCACACACCTGGGTATATTATAGTATACATCACACAGTCAGTAGTGATTGCCCCATAGAGAAGGTGATCTAACAGGTGCTGCACCTCTCAGGGGTCCGATCGGTGCCAAAAGTGTGCTGATCAGTAACCACGACAACCAGAGACCTTCTGATGGTCTCCATGCCTGCTATGGCGGATCGGCTACTACAGCTTGCTGCAGACAGGCTCTACTACTAGATCACCGATTTGACAGTCCACAGCTATACAATAGTTCTGGATTTTATATATTTCCTGTTATTTTTAGTAGTAGTGACTCCAACATGGCCGTCACCTGTGAGTGTACATTCCCTATGTCATTCTCATACAGTCCAGCCTCATCCAGCCATGTGTGGCAGCTAAGACCCTTAAAGAGTCATGATGTTTCTGTGGGTAGAGGACCTTACCAGCGTGCTATGACAGCATCCCTCGGGCCTTTATGTAGTTGCTGCCCCCATGCTGTAGCCTATAACCCTTTGTTGAATACACATGCATTTTTGCAGTGAGTTGATAACAGATCTGCCCCTATGGGGTGTATTCAGGCCATGTACCACACTAGGCTTTGAGAAATCCTCCAGCGGGACCCACAGATGGTAGAAGTTGGGGTGCCAAGAAGCCTCTCTGCCCAGCCTAGGGGTGTTTACATACAGGACGGGGGCAGCAAACACAGTACTGTATACCCCGGTGGAGGACAGCCTCGCTGCCTCTTTACATGTAGATTGGGTTTGGGTGGGGCTTTCCTTTTGTTCACTTGTTCCATATATTATGGATTCTTCACTACTGAAGTTTCTGTGGCCCACGTGGCCTGGTGTAATGACCTACAAAGCAGGGGCCAAGAAGTATCAGAAATGGAGGAAATTCTAAAATCTTACAAACACTTTTTGAATTAAATCTTTTGTATATGACAGAAGGTTCTGATACAATGAACTATTAAGGTTACAAAGATACAGTAATAATGATGGGCTCGGAACGGAAGTCAACTGGATATGAGCGCAGCTGGAGCATTCGGTATTTGATTACCGGTGGCTGCAGCCCTAGGAAGTTTGGGAAAATATTGATACAGATACACAGTATGGCTTGTGGTTGTGTTTTCCAGGATTCTTTAGTCAGACCACCAGATCTCTCCTATGTTGCTACAGTGGCTTGATAAAGGTCGGAGGTCGACTGAAACATCGCCAGTAGCCATATTTACTTACCAATCTGGTTGGATTGTAACATAAAGAATCACTTTAATAAAACTACTTCACTAGTGAATGTCGTGTTTCCTGTGTCAGGACAGGGGAGGCAGGGACAAGACACAACAGTGAGCCCTGATGCTGAACCCACTAACTGTCCCTACCTGCTTGCCTCAATCGGCCCTAGGCGGCCGTGGACAACCACGAAGACGTTCCCTATACTGAGTACGTGCAACACAGAACAAGACAGACATACAAACACAATATAGAATAGTCGAACAGGGGGGCGTGACCAGCCATGGCCGTGTGAGGAAGCTTCTGCCTGAGCTCCTCCAGACTCAGACCCTAATCTGCCGGCATCGGCCACCTTAATCATGGGGAAAACGGCTAGAAAGAACAGGGGACACTCTTCTACCCGCACTGCATCCCCCCAGGGGGATATTGGGACATATTTCACCCGCCCGGAGCCATTGGGGCCTGCTAAGGGGACGGAGCTGCCAGACACAGAACATAACCGCCGCCATGCTGACGAGGCGCCAGATCCCCCCACAGCGGCCCGCACCCGGTCATCTGTGGTCGCCACCGAGAGCCAACACCTACCGGTGGTCCCCGCAGGCATCGGCACCTCCTCACAGGATCCGGAGACGACTGCCGCGACCTCCTCCCGGCCGCACACCCGATCCGCCATGTGCTCCGGCGGCCATCTTGCTGTTATCCCGGATGGCGCGCAGCTCCTCCAGAACACGCCTGGAAAGCCACAGCAGCGGGAGAACACCAACCCGAGTGTCCGGCAGGTACCCCCTTCCCCCACAGCGGGCCCGCATTGTGCCCCCCTACTAGTGGCGCTGCCTCCGCGGCTCTCACAAGGCGACCCCCACACCGGGCCTCCTGCGGCCTTGCCTCTAAGTGCCGCCCCAGGCCTCCACCCCCAGGCACCACCGTGGGACTGTGCAGCTGAGAGCGGCCCCTGGTTCGCACCCCCAATCTCTGCTGGGAATCAGCTAGGGGGCCCCCTGCCTCTACTCCCACCTGCACAAGGAGGACTTTCCCCTGCTTCTTCCTCATCCCAATGGTCCTCGGATTCCTCTTGGGGCAGCTCACCCCCGCATGCCTCGGCTGCTGTAACCCACACAGTTGCTCTCATACATGCCCGGGCTACTGCTGTTTCACCTACTGCACGGGTATTATCCCCTAGAAGGCTACCAGATATACCTCCCTCCCTTGAGGGTACCCCCCCTATCTTTAGGGTCTGCTCCCACCCTCCAACCTCCGGAATTCCTGACTTGTCATTCCCACTGACTTCTGGTCGCCCCGCAGTAATGGATGAGGACAGGCCAGTGTCCCTATCGGATCTCAGAGCTCTCACCCAGTCTCTTCCTACTAAAACCGACATTTCCACTCTGGCCAAGCAGTTGCTAGATGAATGTAAACATGAATTTGCGCAATTTCGTGCTGAGCTCACATCGGTTTCATCCAAAGTAGATGTACTGGAAACTGCGCAAGAGACTACCTCCACTACCCTGTCTGCTCTTCAATCCACTGTACAATTGCATTCCGACCAGCTATTTGTCCTGCAACAGCACATGGACGATATTGAGAATCGCAACAGGCGTAATAATCTCAGGATCCGTGGACTCCCGGAATCTGTACCTTCTTCCGACCTATTTACTGTACTATCCACCATCTTTAATGACCTCCTGGAGCAGCCGCCCAATACGCACATCGAGATAGACAGAGCACATAGGGCACTGCGGCCCCCTAGCCGTGACGACCAGAGGCCCAGAGACGTTATATGCCGCATTCATTTTTACTCCACTAAAGAGGAAATCCTTCTGAGAGCCCGACGCCGACGTAACGTCACCTACAGAGGAGTGCATCTGCTTATCTTACAGGACCTTTCCCGGCACACTCTAGCCCAGAGGGCTGCTCTTCGCCCGGTATTGGACATCCTACGTGATCGCAATATCCCCTTTCGCTGGGGGTTCCCCTTTGCCCTCATTGTCCGCTGGAATAACCGGGTTCTTACCCTGCGGGCACCAGAGGACATCCCGGGTTTTCTACAAGACCTAAACATTACTGGCATCGCCGTACCTGAATGGCCCTCACTGCTGTCCTCCTCCAGGAATGCCAAGAGGCCACTGTCACCTCGATCTTCCACATCTCCAGCCGGGGGCCCCCGAGCCTCTAGACGGAACAGCCCACGTCAGACCTCGGCCTCCTCTCCGCACGCTCCTGTCCAGGATGGCCCCCGTGCCCATCTCCCCTGAGTCATGGACAGCATTTAGTGTTTATTGGTTTATTGCCATCCCCGTTACTGTTGGATCAGTTTACATGTTTACTAGCCGATATATGCCTTGGAATTGTTTGCACTTCACCATCTGGGTCTGTGAGGGAGCCTTGGGTCTTTGCATCTACATGCTTAGCTGTCTCTTCCCCCCAATAGATGGGAAACCCAGCCTGGGCGGTTCCGGGTTTGGTAGTACTCAGTTTAGAGTTATTGAAGCTTACGCTGCAGTTTTGCTCTTACTGCTGTTGTTGTATCTGTGTGTGCCCTTGTCTGTCTATGTCTCCCCCGCCCTAATTTTCTCTATCTCATTTCATGTAACAGTTCCGGTCACTCCCTGGAAGTTCTCGGCTGCGCCTGCCGGTGTCTTTTGTGAATGGCAGACTTACACATAGCATCCTACAACGCGAGGGGATTGAACACACCCCAGAAAAGATCGCAGGTTCTTCACCATTTCCACCGCCGACAGGTACACATACTTTGTCTGCAGGAGACACACTTTAAATCAGGCCACGCACCCTCCATTCGGGATAGACATTATACACAATGGTTCTTCGCTAACAACCCCGATTCCAGAACTAAAGGTGTGGCCATAGCTGTTCATAAGTCTCTGTCGTGTCAGATCCTGTCATGCACAGTTGATCCAGCAGCACGATACCTAATACTTTCCCTCTCCATTAGTGGCCACGTCTTTACCATAATCAACGCCTATGCCCCGAACCACGATCAAATTGCTTTTCTTATGAACTTGATTGATCTTTCCCTCCCCTTGGTCAGAGGGACAGTGCTCCTCTGCGGGGATCTTAACTTCACCCTAGACCCATCCTTGGATAATTCTACGGGCCGCGCTAGCTTTTCATACGCTGCCATTAAAAAAGCCAAAAGAGCCTTACTCCAATTACAGCTATATGATGTCTGGCGACTATTGCACTCGGCTGACCGGGATTATACCTTCTTTTCTAATCCACATGGGACATACAGCCGCATTGACCACATTCTCCTCCAACATAGTGCATTGCCGTGGCTGGCTGCCGCCTCCATAGGCAATATACTATGGTCTGATCACGCCCCGGTATTCTGCTCCCTCACCCTACCTTTTCTATCTAAGACTACATGGTCATGGCGTCTAAATGAGTCTTTGCTTCTAGATACGGTGTGTTTGGCTGATCTGAAGCAAACTATTACCCATTTTCGCTCAGATCATTCTGCTGACACAACCTCTCCTATCATTCAATGGGAGGCGCTTAAATGTGTGCTCAGGGGAGTACTTATAAAACACGGATCTAGGCTCAAAAAGGCGAAGGCTGCATCCCTGCAAAAAGCTCTTGCAAAGGTTTCCTCTTTGGAACTGGCCCACAAGCGAGCCCTGTCTCTACCTCTACTACGGGACTTACAAATAGCCCGCTCGGAGGTTAAACGTCTCCTTGAGGCATCTTGGGGAAGACTTCTCCAAACATGCCGCAGTAGATTTTATGAATACGGCAATAAATGCGGGCGCATGTTGGCCAGAGCCTTGAGGAATCGGATGGCACAATTACACATTGGCTGTATCAGGAACTCCGCTCACCAACTTAAGCACATTAGCTCAGATATAGCATCCACTTTTCACACATATTATTCTGCCCTGTATCACCTTCCAAACTCCCGGCCCGCGACTCCTGGGCCCTTCTCCCCTCCACCCCTTGCGACGCGTCTCCCCATTGAGACCATAGAGGATTTGGAGGAGCCGTTTGCTGCACACGAACTAGCTTATGTGATCTCACAATTGCCCGGGGGGAAGAGTCCAGGACCCGACGGCCTGACTGCCCAGTTCTACAAGGCTCTCTCAGAACCTCTTTCTCCTATCCTACTCTCTGCTTTTAATTCTATATCAGACTCTGTTCCCTTCCCACCTCATACTACCAATGCACATGTCACCCTTATCCCTAAACCGGGTAAGGACCCCCAGCTTTGTAGTAGCTATCGCCCGATCTCCCTATTAAACGTAGACTTAAAAATGTATTCGAAATTATTGGCCAATAGGTTGAATCCCCACTTGCCCTCTCTTATCCACCCTGACCAAGTGGGCTTTGTGCCAGGGAGAGAAACCCGTGATAATACCCTCAAAACTCTGGATATTATCCACTATGCGCAATCACACCATATCCCCCTGATGATCCTCTCACTAGATGCCGAAAAGGCGTTTGACAGGATCTCATGGCTCTCCCTGACACAAACCCTGCAACATATTGGAATAGGCCCCTCCTTCCTCGCTAAAATAATGGCTTTATATAAGAACCCTTTGGCTCAACTGAAAGTGAATGGTACACTTTCGGCCCCCTTTCCCATTTTTAATGGAACCAGACAGGGGTGCCCGTTATCCCCTCTCCTATATGCATTAATCATGGAAAATTTGTTAGCCTCTATTCGTTCCGACCCAGACATCACGGGTATACGTATTGGGAACCAGGAATATAAATGCTCCGCCTTTGCGGACGACCTCCTCGTATACGTCACAAATCCTCATATTGCCCTCCCCGCCCTGATGGCTAGGCTGGAACAATTTGGAGTGTGGTCTAATTTCAAAATCAATTTCTCCAAGTCTGAAGCCCTGAACGTGTCCCTAGACCCCAAAGTGGCAAGCACCATTCAGTCCAATTTCCCTTTTGCTTGGCCCAAATCTGGTATCACCTATCTGGGCATTCGGATCCCCCCCGCCCTCTCCCAATTGTTTGAGGTAAACTTCCTCCCCTTATTGGCACGTTTTATTAAGGATCTTGATGCCTGGAACAAGAAGGAATTTTCTTGGTTTGGGAGAATCAACATCCTGAAAATGACATTACTGCCCCGGCTTTTGTATTTACTGCAGACCATCCCCGTGTACATCCCCATTTCATTTTGGAAACGAGTGCAACGTTGCTTCACCTCTTTTGTGTGGTCCGCAGGTCATCCTAGGGTTAGGCGGGAGACCCTATCTCGCTCTAAGGATGCGGGCGGGGTTGGTCTGCCAGATTGTCATTTATACTATCTGGCCTGTGTCCACGCCCGTATTTTGGACATGGTCCATCATTCCCACTCTAAGCTGTGGGTTCAACTTGCGCAGGCGCAATGCCCTAGACCCCTATCCACCCTCCCTTGGACCTGGTCACCCTCTTTACGGGATGTCACTGCTTTGTCCTACGTCACGCGACATACATTGGCCTCTCTACACCGGGCAGGCAATTCCCGTGCTTTGCTGCGTAGGCTCGGACCACTGACCCCCATAACACATAATCCACAGTTTCCACCGGGCCTTTCTCCCTCTTTCTTAGGGCTTCCGGCGGACCGGGTCCTCCGTTTCTATCAGGTACTCAAACAGGGTTCCCTCTTGCCCTTACCAGTGATCCTGGATACTACCTCACCTACTGCACGACATTCGTTTGAATATGCTCAACTACAACACTTCTACTCTTCCTCTAAACGCACACACTCCCTACACCAGGAACTGACAGACTTTGAGCATCTGTATGTGTCTCCTTCCTGCCCGCCGCACATCATCTCTGTGGTATACCAACAGCTGCTGTCCTCGGGCTCGCAACACCTACCATCGTTCTGTTCTGCATGGGAGTCGGAGTTGGGGAAAAGCTTTACACCACAACAATGGTCTAAGGCTTTTTTTCTTTCGCACAAGGCAGTACTGGCTTGTAAATCGCAAGAAACCAGTTATAAGATTATCTCCCGGTGGTATCGTGTTCCTGCCCTTCTCCACAAGTGGTATCCCTCAGTACCTGCTGTGTGCTGGCGTTGTGAGGAAGTTGAGGGAACTATGACACACATTTGGCATACCTGTTCACGGCTGCGGGGGTACTGGTCATCTATCCTACGCACTATACACGCTGTCACGGGTATCCTTATTCCCAACACTCCGGAAGCGGTGCTGCTGTATATGTTTCCCACTGCCCAATCCCGATTTAAGAAGTCCTTAGCCAGACATCTCCTGCAGGCGGCAAAGACAGTACTTCCCCGACGGTGGAGAACCACGGAACCCCCTACACTAGATGATTGGTATGCTGAAATTGCCCAAATTCATGACATGGAGAATCTTATTGCGGTCACCCCAACAGCTGTAAAGAAGTATACAGCCACCTGGAGCTCATGGTTGCTCTTCCGTTCCTCAGACTCATATAGGGACGCGGATATTTAACGTCGCTCTGGGAAGTGCCTTCCCCCCTCGCTACCCAACCTCACCGCCTTAATAGTAGGCGCAGCCGAGTGATATTCCTTATCTTCCATATCATATGTTGCTGTGACCACACACTATTTAGATGATGTAGAGTGTCCCCCCCCCTCCCTCCATTTTGTCTCTTTGTCCTTGTCTTGTTCTGTTACTAGGCTCAATATATGTCTACCTGCTCATGACAGGCCTTTCTTTAAGTCGTTTTTCGTAAGAACATGTAATCTACGAATGGCTGCGGTCATGAGATCCTGCTGCACACTTAGAGCGTCCATCATTTCTACTATTATTGCTTATGACAGGTCAGGGCCAATGTAAGTGGCCATAGCGCTGGATATGTCCTGCAGGAGTAGATATATTTGGCGAGCAGTCTTGTCACCTAGCAGCTGGGTCCCTTGACCGTATGTTGTACTGTATGGATAACGCCTTGTCATTATTCTCCTTTTTATGTTGTTTTATGTTTTGATGAGGACTCAACGTCCTTTGTTTGTTATTCTCATATAAAAATAAATAAAACTTTAAATATGAAAAAAAAAAAAAAAAAAAGAATAGTCGAACAGGTAAAGTCAAAAACCAAGCAGGCAGCACAGTACAAAGCAAGTAGCAGTCGGATAGTCAAAAGTCAAAGCCAGAGCTCAGGTAACACAGATGAGCAAGCAGAGGGAGTTAGGATGGGGAGCGCAGGAATAGACAAGGAGTAGCTGGGATCTGGATGTTACTCAAAATAGCCAGCGCTGGGACTGAGTCCCAGCTTTGATTTATGCTGACCAAGAGCCCGGTCTGGATCCCTATTGGACCAGCACTCTGATCTTCCAGGTTACAGACAGGCAGAGAGACCCATAAATCACAGAGACCAGACAGGTGCAAAATCAAGTCCAGAAGCTTCTCAGCTTAACTCCTGCATTGCTGGAAGCTGAGAAGCAATCGGGTGTGGCACACAAAAGCAAAACACCAGGCCCAGTTCAGACCAGGCTACTGCAGATTCCTGACAGTACCCCCGCCACCTCTTATGAGGGGCCCCAGGACCCTTATTGAACGGACCTGGCTTAGACGGATTACGTGCGTGAAATTGTCGAACTAGGCGAGGAGCATGCATGTCCCTAGCAGCAACCCACGTACGCTCCTCTGGTCCGAAGCCCTTCCAGTGGACCAGATACTGTAAAGAGCCTTGTACCCAACGAGAATTTAGAATTTTCTCTACCTTATACTCCAACTCCCCCTGGACGATAAGTGGAGCAGGAGGAGGCGACGGGGACACTGGTGGCACATACCTTTTCAGTAGAGCTTTATGAAACACATTATGAATGCGAAACGACGCAGGGAATTTCAATCTAAATGTAACAGGATTTATGATCTCCACAACAGTGTATGGACCGATATACTTGGGTGCCAGCTTGCCAGACTGTACCAGTAACCTTAGGTTCTTAGTAGAGAGCCAAACCTTTTCCCCTACTACGTATTGATGGCCAGGTATGCGGCTTTTATTGGCATGTTTCTGAAAAAGCTCTTGGGCTTTAACCAGGTTCTGATGAGCCTGGGCCCAAACTGTGCACAGTTTTGAAAAAATAGCTTCTGCTGAGGGGTTAACTGACTCGGTGGCATGAGTAGACGAGTACCTCAGATTAAAACCATAGTTGCAGAAGAACGGTGACATCTTTAATGAGCTGTGCTCATGGTTGTTTAAGGCAAACTCTGCTAAGGATATAAAGTCTCTCCATTTATCTTGGGCATCAGCCACGAAACACCCTTCAGGTGGCCTCCGAGGGACCTTGGGCCTAGCACAGGTCTCACATGCATCCACGAAGGCCTTCACGTCTCGGGACCAGGAAGGCCACCAGTAGTGTCGTGAGAGCAAGTATTTTGTTCCTGCCACCCCTGGGTGCCCAGCTAACACCGAGCTGTGAACCTCCTCCAAGACGGAGATTAGGAGGCACAAACAGCAGCGACACTGGAGTGTTCTGGGGTGCCAGGGACTGAGACTCCGTGATTTGAGTCACCAGATCCGGTAAAATGTAAAATGGCCACTACCACACCAGGGGACAAGATGGTATCGGGTTGTACCCTGGGCGTGGTCTCAATGTCAAAGCTGCGAGACAGGGCATCAGCCTTGACATTCTTGGAACCAGGCCGGTAGGTTATCTCGAAATTGAACCTTGTGAAAAACAAGGCCCATCTAGCCTGGCGTGGTGTGAGACGTTTGGCTTTATCCAGATATTGAAGATTCTTATGATCAGTAAGAACCATGATCTTATGTTTTGCACCCTCTAGGAAGTGTCTCCATTTCTCAAAAGCCATTTTGATCGCTAGCAACTCCCTGTTACCTATATCGTAGTTGCACTCGGCCTTGGAGAACTTTCTAGAGAAGAATGTAATAGGTCGGAGATTGGTCGGTGACTCAGATCCTTGGGACAGAACCGCTCCTACCCCCACCTCAGATGCATCCACCTCAACAATAAAAGGACGCTCAAAGTCCGGCTGTATTAACACTGGAGCCTCTGAGAAACACTGCCTAAGTCTGTCAAATGCCATGATAGCGTCTGAGGACCAATTAACCAGATCGGCTCCCTTTTTGGTCATATCAGTAAGGGGTTTGGCTATGAGTGAGAACCCCTTAATGAATTTCCTGTAGTAATTGGCAAAACCCAAGAACCTTTGCAAAGCCTTAAGGCTATTGGGTCGCTCCCAGTTTTCGATGGCTTGGACCTTTAGAGGGTCCATACTGAACGAGTTTGAGATTATTTTATACCCCAAGGCTATGTTCACACTACATATATTTGAGGCTGTATTTGGTCCTCATAGCAACCGAAACAAGGAGTGGATTGAAAACACAGAAAGGCTCTGTTCACACAATGTTGTAATTGAGCGGATGGCCGTCATTTAATGGCAAATATGTGCTGTTATTTTAAAACAACGGCTGTTGTATTGAAATAATGGCCGTTATTTACTGTTATATGGCGGCCATCCACTCAATTTCAACATTGTGTGGACAGAGCCTTTCTGTGTTTTCAATCCACTCCTGGTTTTGGTTGCTATGAGGACCAAATACAGCCTCAAATATACATAGTGTGAACCCAGCCCAAGAATGAGACCTCCTGTATGCCAAATTGGCATTTTGACAGCTTGGCACACAAATGATTTACTCTCAGAAGCTCCATGACAGTAGGGACATGCAAAATGTGAGAAGACCTATCGGGGGGGAAAAGATCAAAATGTCGTCAAGATAAACCACTAGAAAACAACCAAGATATTCGCGGAAGACATCATTGACAAAATGCTGGAAGACTGCCGGAGCATTGCATAACCCAAAAGGCATGACCAAATATTCGAAATGGCCTTCTGGGGTATTAAATGCAGTCTTCCACTCATCGCCTTCCTTAATTCTAATCAGATTGTAAGCTCCCCTCAAATCTATCTTAGAGAACCATCTAGCACCTACAATCTGATTGAAAAGGTCAGGGATGAGAGGCAGCGGGTGCTGGTACTTGACCATGATCTTGTTAAGCTCACGATAGTCAATACAGGGTCTAATGCCCCTATTCCACGAGTCGTTTGGAGGAGCAAACGAGGGCTATTAGCGCTCGTTTGCTCCTCGTTCCCCGCTCGCTGCCGCCACTATTCAACGCGGCGTCAGCGAGCGGGTGAGTGCGGGAGGGGCGGCGGGGAGCTGCGGGGTGGGGGGGGGGTGGGGGGCTGCCCCCAAAGGAGAAGAGGAGGGGCGGATATGGCCCTTACGTAAACTCTCCTTTATATACTCCCGCATGGCCTCTCTTTCTGGACAGGACAGGTTAAATATACGCCCCTTGGGATATTTAGCCCCTGGAATGAGATCAATAGAGCAATCATAAGGTCATAATCATAACCCCTCCACCGAACTCTCGTCGGACACATCCGCATAATCTGCCAAAAACTCTGGAATCTCCCCTTCTCTGGGGGAACATTTCACAGGTGATATAGCAATACAGTGGGGAGCACACTTAGGCCCCCATCGAATAAGTTCCCTGCTGGACCAATCGAACACTGTATTGTGTGCTTCCAGCCAGGGTAACCCCAAGATTACATCAGAGGACAAATCCTGCATAAGAAGGAAATCAAGGGTCTCTACATGAACAGACCCCACCTTAACTTCAAGGCGGGGGGTAATATACTGTACATTCCCTTGGGCAAAGGGGGCTGAGTCTGCTCCAGTGACATTCACTGGACACCTGAGCAGAAGTGGACATGCCTTCAAACCAGACCAAAACACAGGATTGATGAAATTCGCTGATGACCCAGAATGTACCTGGGCATACCCAGAAATGCATCTATCCCCCAAGACCAAAGATACAGGCAGTAACAGTTTGTTCCTTTGAGCGAAGGTTACCTGTGCGCCTGAGTGACCCCCTCGATAGTCACTCAGGCGCCTGGAGCTTTCTGGCGGTGGTTCCGGCCTGGAAGGACATTGCAGTACTCTATATCCCGCGTTCCCACAGTACAGGCAGAGGTTGTACTGTAAGCGATGTGCTCATCTGGCCTTGGCATCGGTGGTGTCTTCCCGAGAGGGTAAGACAGTAGGGGAAGGTTTAGAGAAGGAGGTTGGAGACAAAGAGGGTCTAGTCATATCTGAGGAACCCCTCTCCCTTTGTCGGTCGCTCAACCGTCGATCCACCCTTATGGCCAAGGTCATACTCTCCTCTAGGGTGTCAGGAGTCGGGTAGGCCACTCCCCGTGGAAGGGCCGCTCCACTGTCGGAATTCTGAACAATAGTCCTCTACTGGACGTTCACCTTGCCGTAACCTGGTTAATTGTCGCTCCGCATTGGCTGCACAATCCGGGTCATCATACAGCAGGCCCAATGAGGAGAAAAAACTGTCAACTGTTTGCAGGTCGGGGGAGTCAGGTGACGGGGAGAAGGCCCATTCCTGAGGTGGTCCTTGGAGGAGGGACAAAACAATGCCCACCCTCTGCGACTCGTCTCCAGGGGAATGAGGACACAGTCGAAAGAACAGCTTACAACCCGGAAAGTGCAGAAGCATCTCCTGTCTCCCTTAAATTTTTCTGGGAGCTGGATAGGAGGCTCAGGAGGTATCGGGGAGGTCATGGTAAGCTGTCGGGGGGCAATCTCCTGCACTTGGACCCTGTCAGCCAGCTCCTGCACCATGGTGTTGAGCTGCTGCATGTGGTCCACTATTGTGGCCATGGTGTCCGTGAGGCAAAACCAGTAGGCTGGCTATTCTGTCAGGACAGGGGAGGCAGGGACAAGACACAACAGTGAGCCCTGATGCTGAACCCACTAACTGTCCCTACCTGCTTGCCTCAATTGGCCCTAGGCGGCCGTGGACAACCACAAAGACGTTCCCTATACTGAGTACGTGCAACACAGAACAAGACAGACATAGACACACAATATAGAATAGTCGAACAGGTAAATTCAAAAACCAAGCAGGCAGCGCAGTACAAAACAAGTAGCAGTCGGATAGTCAAAAGTCAAATCCAGAGTCAGGTAACACAGACGAGCAAGCAGAGGGAGTTAGGATGGGGAGCGCAGGAATAGACAAGGGGTAGCTGGGATCCGGATGTTACTCAAAATAGCCAGCGCTGGGACTGAGTCCCAGCTTTGATTTATGCTGACCAAGAGCCCCGTCTGGATCCCTATTGGACCAGCACTCTGATCTTCTATGTTACAGACAGGCAGAGAGACCCATCAATCACAGAGACCAGACAGGTGCAAAATCAAGTCCAGAAGCTTCTCAGCTTAAAGGGCCTGTTCCATGGGTCTTTAAGAGGAGCAAACGAGCGCTCTCAGTGCTTGTTTGCTCCTCGTTCCCCGCTCGCTGCCGCTGCTATTCAGCGTGGCAGCAGTGAGCGGGTGAGTGCAGGAGGGGGCGGCGGGGAGCTGCGGGGGGGCTGCCCGGGTGATCGCTCATCGCCCAGGCAGCCCATAGGATATAGCAGTGTCTGCTGCCGACGCTCCTATTCAACGGAGCGCCGGCAGCAGATCGCTGCTATATCAGTCGCTTGTTTTTCAACATGTTGAAAAACAAGCGACTGCAACGATCAGCCGACATGAACGATGTCGGCTGATCGTTGCACTCTATTCCACGGGACGATTATCGTCCGTAGCGGGTGTGGCACACAAAAGCAAAACACCAGGCCCAGTTCAGACCAGGCTACTGCAGATTCCTGACATCCTGACTGCAAACCTGGTCGATACGTCCGAAACGTCCGACCTCTATAACTGAAAACAAAGGTTTCCACAGCAAACAGGAACTTCTCTCCTTCTATTCTATCAAATCCTTATTTCATGGAATAAAATGGTGAATAATTCTTTATATATCATACTATGTGATTATCCGGAATGTTCTATAGATTCTGTCTCTCACGGTGACGTTACCGACCAGTAATATTCCCCCCTCTCCATGATGTGTAGGTGGGGAAACCTGCAAAATCGGCAGCGTATCACATACTTTTTTCCAACATTTTTTTAATGCTGGGGTGATTGACTAGAGTAATAAGCCCCACTGAAATCAATGGGAGACTGGAGCATTTAACCAGGTTCCCCCCGCTTGGCAGAGTGTAGGATGCCCTGTTCACCCCTCAATGTGTCTTGCTGTAAGATATTGCATTTTATTCTAATTTCTGTGTATTTCATCCTCTGAAGAGATGTGTAAATGAAATATACAAACATTAGAGTGAAATTAGAGTGCTGGGTGTGGGACAGTTGTGTATAGCGTTTGTCAATAGGGCATCTATGGGTATAAGGTGTGCCAGGGGCGTAACTAGGATTCATGGGGCCCCATAGCAAAAAACTGTACGGGCCCCATGAATCCCTCCCCTCTGCACTCAAAGACCCGGGACTAAGAGCAGTCCTGGAGGGGGAGGCAGGTGGTCTGTGAGTGCCGTCCAGGAGGGAGAGGGAGGTGGTCTGTGAGTGCCGTCCAGGAGGGAGAGGGAGGTGGTCTGTGAGTGCCGTCCAAGAGGGAGAGGGAGGTGGTCTGTGAGTGCCGTCCAGGAGGGAGAGGGAGGTGGTCTGTGAGTGCCGTCCGAGAGGGGGCTGGGGTGAATGCTGTGGTGTGGGGGTGGGGGATGAGCCGCTCTGAACGACGTACCATGCTCTGCTGGGGGGAAGGGGGAACAGGCCCCATAGCAGTTGCGTGGCCTGCCTCTATGGTAGCTACGCTGCTGTGTGTACTATTAAAGACCAGGACATCGGGAGGTGCTGATTTGCCAAGTTTTTCCAAACAGGTTCGGATACGTATTTAAAAAAGGCGACAATGACAATACAATGTAATTTTATTTAAAGCTTAACTGATTATCCGATTGTAATGGTTATATAATATTAGTACACAGACAAAAATATTAAGAAATAGCGGTATTAGTATTTAACTTAACAAATTGCTTATGGGGAATAGTCTTATACAACACAAGGTTTGAATACATAAAATATCATCACCAGCAGCGTTACTGTCATCTGCCATGGAAGCATATCCGGCATACGACAGAGCACAACTGGGAATCAACACCATGTTGCACCCATACATGTGTACCGTTGTGCCCCCTAGTGTTGTGTAAGGGTCCTGTTATAAGGGGCGATTATCTGCCTGACCAGGCCGATTTGGCAGGTTATCATAACATGTAATAAAGATGACGATCAGCTGAGGAACCGCTCGCTTACAGGGAAATAATGGGCCGTGTAATATGGCCCCAAGCTTGGTATACAGAGATTATTTGTCTTCTACCGGGGAGTGGCCAGCCCGGAGAAGGTAGAGAAGGAACCAACCATGATATCTTGGCTCCACTGAATACAAACTTAAGACTCTAACCAATCTTCATGTAAAATAATACTGGGGCAATACAAAAATGTTTGTCAAAGAACTTGATAGGAAAGGCCATAATAATCTATGATCACAACTCATAACTACGTTTTGGTACAAGCTGTGTAACTTGATATATATAATACAGTGCTAAATGTTTAGTCATGATACAAAATGGATTCCACAGTAAAGACATCAAATAGCCACAAAGTAGTTCTAGCATTACAGGTGCCAATAGTTGGCTTGGCATCTGCTATATGTGCACCATATGTGGTTAAAGATCACAATATCAGTAGGTGCCAATGTAGGAATGGAGACAAGACAGAGTATATAGTATAATGCCAGCCACCCATCTACTTACAGATAACAGACATTCTCATATGGAAAGGGGAAGCAAGAGAGATTGCTGGAACATCCATGGCCGGCTTCTAGACTATGATGCTTCATAAATGCATGGTATGGCAGCCAATGGCGGATTATAATGTGGGCGGTATGGGCGGCCGCCCGGGGCCCGAGGCTCCGGGGGGCCCGTGCCACGTCGCCCACATTATCAGTCTGAGGACCGCCTGCCATGCTGCCAGTCCCCCCAAAACATCCTCCCCACCCGGAGCCTCCTGAGTCTATTGAGGCCGCTCTGCCACCTGTCCCTCGCAGTTTTTACCCCCATCTGTACTTTCCGCGGCCGCTGGAGCTTTCAGGGAGCCGCTCTGCTGATGAACACCGGCCCCAGAGGCTCACTGATCGTCACGCTGCGCCAGTACTTCCCTTCTCCCCTGCTTCGCTGTGGACGTGTGACGTCAGCCATTACATGTCCGGCACCGAACAGGGGAGAAGGGAAGTACTGGCGCTGCGCGACTGGAGCAGTGAGCCTCCGGGGCCGGTGTTCATCAGCTTGCTTCTAAAGAGGCAGAGCGTCTCCCTGAAAGCTCCAGCAGCCGCGGAAAGTGCGGGTGGGCCGGGCGACCGCACGGGGCGCTGGTGGCACCTCCAGGACATCACTTAGCGGCCCGCCCCATCACCTAGACTGACCTCCCCTCCCCATCAGCTGTTATCAGTATGAGGACAGCATGGGGGGATTTTTACTATGGGAAGGGGAGCAGAGCACAGGGGGGATTATTACTGTGGGGGCAGAGCTCAGGGGGGATCATTACTGTGGGGGCAGAGCTCAGGGGGGATCATTACTGTGGGGGCAGTGCTCAGGGGGGATTATTACTGTGGGGGCAGTGCTCAGGGGGGATTATTACTGTGGGGGCAGAGCTCAGGGGGGATTATTACTGTGGGGGCAGAGCTCAGGGGGGATCATTACTGTGGGGGCAGTGCTCAGGGGGGATCATTACTGTGGGGGCAGAGCTCAGGGGGATCATTACTGTGGGGGCAGTGCTCAGGGGGGATTATTACTGTGGGGGCAGTGCTCAGGGGGGATTATTACTGTGGGGGCAGAGCTCAGGGGGGATCATTACTGTGGGGGCAGAACTCAGGGGGGATCATTACTGTGGGGGCAGTGCTCAGGGGGGATCATTACTGTGGGGGCAGAGCTCAGGGGGGATCATTACTATGGGGGCAGTGCTCAGGGGGGATCATTACTGTGGGGGCAGTGCTCAGGGGGGATCATTACTGTGGGGGCAGAACTCAGGGGGGATCATTACTGTGGGGGCAGTGCTCAGGGGGGATCATTACGGTGGGGGCAGAGCTCAGGGGGATCATTACTGTGGGGGCAGTGCTCAGGGGGGATTATTACTGTGGGGGCAGTGCTCAGGGGGGATTATTACTGTGGGGGCAGAGCTCAGGGGGGATCATTACTGTGGGGGCAGAACTCAGGGGGGATCATTGCTGTGGGGGCAGTGCTCAGGGGGGATCATTACTGTGGGGGCAGAGCTCAGGGGGGATCATTACTGTGGGGGCAGTGCTCAGGGGGGATCATTACTGTGGGGGCAGTGCTCAGGGGGGATCATTACTGTGGGGGCAGAGCTCAGGGGGGATCATTACTGTGGGGGCAGTGCTCAGGGGGGATCATTACTGTGGGGGCAGAGCTCAGGGAGGATTATTACTGTGGGGGCAGAGCTCAGGGGGGATCATTACTGTGGGGGCAGAGTTCAGGGGGGATTATTACTGTGTGGACAGCACAGGGGGGATTATTACTATATGGAGGCACATCAGGGGACATTATTACTATATGGAGGCAAAGCAGGTAGCAGGGGATGCTACATACAGGGAGGCAACCCACATACCTACTGACTTTACTGCACATGACACAAAAAAGTGGAAGTTGTAAAAGTGCGGAGCCTAAAATGTTTGTCTGGCAGGTTCAGAAGAGACGAATTGTAGCTGGAAGAAATCATCATGGTGGTCCAGGCCAGGAGGAAAGGAAAAGGAAAGTGACGCCTCAGAAGAAGACGTCACCTGTGAGTCACTGAACAATTTTTTTTGGCCCCAAGGGTTGAATAACACTGCTCCATGCCATAATACACACACTGCTTCTTCCTAGTAACAACCCTCCCCCCCCCCCCACATCACTTTGGGGGGGGGGGGGGGGGGGCTTTTAGCAAGATTCGCCCTTTAGTTCAAATTACCTAGAAACAGCCCTGGGGGGTAAACTGCGAAGGACAGGTGGCAGAGTGGCCTCAATAAACTCAGGAGGGCCCGGGTGGGGAGGATGTTTTGGGGGGACTAGCAGCGTGGCAGGCGGCCCTCGGAACTGGCCAACTTGTTAGAGCAGCTAACCGACCAGAGAGGAAGAGAGAGATGCACCTGGATCAGCCAGAGGTGAGTATACCTGTGACCTCCCCTATAGATCAGCACCCTCCTCTCCTGACTTCCTCTGTGCTGCTGTGTCCTCTCCTATAAGATCAGCCCCCTCCTCTCCTGACATCCTCTGTGCTGCTGTGACCTCCCCTATAAGACCAGCAGCCTCCTCTCCTGACATCCTCTGTGCTGCTGTGTCCTCTCCTATAAGATCAGCCCCCTCCTCTCCTGACATCCTCTGTGCTGCTGTGACCTCCCCTATAAGACCAGCAGCCTCCTCTCCTGACATCCTCTGTGCTGCTGTGACCTTGGGGGGGGGGGGAGGGGGCAACAGCAGGGGGCCAGATGAGTCTGGTGAGGTGACAAGATGTTTATGGCGGGGTGGCAATATGTTCATTGGTGGCAACAGCAGGGGAACGAGTTGCAATATGTTTATTGGGGGCGGTGGAGGTGGAGTGGACAATGTTTACTGGGGGTAGCAGCAAGGGACCAAACATTATGTTTACTGGGCACAGCAGGAAGGGGAGGCATGCAGTGTTTATTGGGAACAGCGGGGTAGGGTGGGGGGGCAGTAGCGGATTATAATGTGGGTGGATTGACGGGGGGGGGGCCAGGTTGGGTGGACAGCCCGGGGCCCAGGGTACGTTTAATCCGCCACTGATGGCAGCACATGGAGCACCTACGAGGTGGACCCCATGTACAGGAGCAGCCATGGATTCTTATGTTAGAGACTGGTGGTAATGTGTAGGTGTGAAGGAGGGCACACATGATAGTCTATGTTATATAGTGACACCGCTTAGTGTTTATTGGGAGATTACAGTAAAATAAAATAGTGTGGTTGCCCATAATGAACATTTACCTGGATTATTTATACTAGATCACAGAAATAGACATAGTAACATTGAGGGCAAAACTGATACACTGTTATTTCCAATGCCGAGTCGAGGGGGCGGGGCCGACACAGAGACCCTCCCTGGAGGATCTCCATCCTTAGATAGAATGTGACTGTCCAATAACTCAATGAAAGGGTTATACAGGATTGGAAAAAGCACAGCTACTGTCCTGCAAAAACAGCACCACCCCTGTTCTGTGGTGTGTGCGGTATTACAATTCAGCTCCTTTCTCTTTAATGAAACGAGCTGCAAAACCCCCACCAAACTGAGGTCAAGAGAGGTGCTGTTTCTAGAAGAAAGTGGCCATGTTTTTTAAGCTTGGATAACCCCTTTATAAGATACAGACCACAACTTTCCAATAGCAAAAAAAAAAATAAAAAAAAAATTCCAACCTATTGTGCAGCGCTGTACACAGATCACTCCCATCATTCCCTACCACAATCTCTTCTTTCCATACATATTGTCTATGTATGTACCCCCTGTTAGGGTGAGACTTAGAATAAAGTCTCCCCGCTATACCTGGGTGCTGCCTTATACTGCAGCTGGTCTGGTCTGTGGGTCCCTGAACCATAATTCTCCCAGGTTTTGGTGTCGTCAATGCAGATATGATGCCAGTCCCATCTGGGGTGCCATTAACTGTGGGGGAAACACCCACCCCCAGTCTTAGCGGGACTCTAAATTATCAGTAGGGTATTTTTACAAGCTTGGGAGACATGACACAGACACAGGATTCTGTGAATCAAGCTCATCATTTATTGGACAAAAACACATATTTATACATACAAAGAAAGTTGGCGTCCAACCAAGAAGGACATGGGCAGTGACCAAGCTCCTATTGGTTAGATGTTACATACATAGTAATTCTTGTTCTGATTGGAGTGAGTGTCAGTTATGTATCTATTACTCAGCATGTGAGGGGCGAAGATTAATTAAACAACTTCTTATTTTCAAGGGATCTGAACCCTGGGTGTTTACATATCTTGCAAGAGCTGCCATGTGTCCCAAGCTGTCCTCGCTCTAATCTTATAGTCAACGATCCTCAGACCCTACAGTAAAGGACAGATTCCACTAGCCATAGACAGTAAATAAACAAGTTCTCCTTGTAATAAAGATGGTGAATAGATAGAGCGGGGGCCTCTTTCCCAATAGTTGCATACACAGCATTTATACACAGCATTATACACATTTTAAGACTATAGAATGGAGGAACAGAGACAAAATAAATGTCCTCTCAACTCCACACCCCAGAATTGTAAAATTATTATTATTTATTATTGTGGGGGTAAACTGGAAGAAGCTGGACAATGTGGACGGTGCTCCCAGTCAGACTGGAACCTGAGACCCCCGCGCCAATCATTAATTTTTTAGCTAAGGGAAATTCATTAAAGTTAGTAAATATGAAACTGCACCCCAAATTCATGATATTATATGGGCAATTAAAAACCAAAAAGAAAAAATGTCCCAAGGTCCCAAGACATCGCCATTCCACACGACGATTTCTGGGATGCAGTAAGCTGGCAGTAGACAGAAGATGTCTGTCTGACTCCAATGAGCGATGAGGACCTAGACCCCAATCTAGACCCCACTGATGCAACCAGTCTCATCCTTATATAACAAAAGAGAATTCGGGATGGTACTACCTGAACAGGATAAAACACGGCACTCAGGACCCCACCGATCCTATACTGTGGTGCTACAAGTCCAGCATGAAGAGACAGTCTCTTATAGCAATGATGTTTGTAGAATAACTTGCACTAAACAGTGTGAACAGCAGCCAACGTTTATTGAATTAAAAGGTCATAGGATACAGATATAGGCAATGGCCATTTTGCTACTCAGAGCTTCCTCATGGCCTTCCACAAGTCATTCTACCAGCATCATTGCTATGAGTCCCATCCTTTCCTCCAGACTAAGCCCTGTATGGTGGCACACATGATACAGACCCATAAGTCATCCATGTAGCGCCCTGTAAAGCTTCTGTGAGTCTTCCTGCTTCTGGAAGAAATTATCGTAATCAAATCGATTACATTACTACAACTTTTTATTTTTTTTTCTTCCATTATCGCTACGATTCCCATCAGCAGAAGAGCTCAAAAACAACTGGACCCGATGTGTCCTCCAGAGAGTAGTAGACCCAAGGTCCAACACTGGACAGCAACATCAACAGCTCATTGGGCCAGTGTACTAAGCAATGTACAAGACAGCGGGGAGAAGAAGCCTGGACAGGTAATGTATGATGCTGCAAGGACATCGGTAACAATGTCCTTGCAGCCCTCACTCAACGATCATCAGGCCGTGGAATAGGCCCAGTAAACGAGCGGCGATATAGCAGATTGCCGCTCGTTTACATCGTTGATCGGGCCCTCCTCGGCCCGTGGAATAGGACCCTTAGGCCTTGTTCACACAGTATTTTTCACACTGTTTCTGCAACCCATTGAAAACCACCAGGACTCAGCTTCCCACCTTCTTCATGGAGGGGGCTACTCTGATTGGGGGTCCATGTTTATTATCCCCAAAGCAACACAATGGACTTGCTCAGGTCCTCGGGTGCATTATATATGGATTGCCCATTCATTGAGTTACAATGTCTCCAGCATTACTGGATGGATGTACCCAACAGCGTCCCCAGTAATCGGCTGGTCAGAAGTTCAAGTCTACAGGGTTGTCGCGTTTGATTAAAATGTCCCTATTATAAAATTTGGGGTTATAAAAAAACTATTGGTTAATGCTATCCAGTCTGTTACAATGCGGTGCACTATGATAAGCTTCTCATCTCATGAGGGTTATCCTACAGCTTTGCTCCTCTTCACGAGGTCTTCAATAGGTATCACCAAACCCAATGATCACCAATGCTTAATACCATGAGACAATACTACTAAGCGTCCTATGAAATTACGAAGGAGAATACACAAAACATGGAAGAGTCTTCTACTTGGTCATGAAGCCTATAACTCTGATCAGAGAAGGGATCAGATCAGCAGATATGGTTCCTCATTTTTGATGACTTTCCCCATTGGCAACATGTCCATTGGTGACTTCTTTTAAAGGTTGTTCGACGTCAGCTTTGGGGGTCTGGTTGGTTCTGCGCCTTCTACAATAAGATACAATCGTGTTCCTGCAAAAATAACAAAAAAAGGTTATGAGCTTAATAGGATACCATATAAAAAGCTGCCCCAAAGAGTTTGTTCCTGACCTCAGTGTATTCTCTGATACACAGTCCCATATCCATTCCTACAAACCTTTACACACAGTGAGGCATATAACTCTATGCTGTGGTGGCCCTGGGCAGGTTCAAGGCCAGATCAGAGTGTTATATGTGAATAAGACATATACGTCACTAATATAGTGTTATCACTAATCGTTCTGGCTTCAGCCTCATTCACCCCTAACAGGAAGTTGTGTAGTCCTCTTTTCAGGTGTTGTATTGTCTCAGCAGCTCCTCATCTCCTCCTTATTCCCTGACACAACTTATTATCCTCTGCTATCTTGGGAGGCTTGATGATGTCCCCATCTCTGACCAGTCCCTCCAACCCAAACAAATACAGCAAGTGGAGCAGATTTACTGACCGCAGAGCAGACTTCTGTGTACTGCAATGTTCTGCATTAGCTCTGGATGGGACCGCTGTGGGAGGGGAGTGAGCAGGGTGGAAGGGCAGTAAAGAACCTAGGCAACCGCTCAAACAGGAATTACAGGACTAAGACCCTCAACAAATGGTGGGTTAGAACTGGGGCAGACAGGTAAGTAATGCTATATGCTTATTCACATCAGAGTGCACCTATAAAAGGCAAGGAAATGTCCAATAATAGGAGTAAATCTGTTAGACCAACATGTAATGATTTTCTGGGATCTTGACATTTGAGCTTTAGCAGGAAACATTAAATAAATGCAAAAATTACCGTTTAGATTTGAAGTACAGTAATGCAAAAGCCACTGCAAGAACGAGAACAGCTCCAACAACTCCACAAATGATCCACATGGTATAAGAGCCTTCTCCGTCATGCTGCGGTGATATTGTGCTGTTGGGCGGCTCGTTGTATTTGGCAATTTTCTCCATCACTTCTGTATCATTCAGTCTCCCTGAGAATTAAAACTGGTGGTAAATCGGGTGATAACAAAGGATACAGGAGACCTAAGAAACCCAGTATAACCAGCAGCATAGACAGATAGTCGGGTCACATGATGAAGCCCGGTAATGGTGATCACATGATGAAGCCCGGTAATGCTGATCACATGATGAAGCCCGGTAATGCTGATCACATGATGAAGCCTGGTAATGCTGATCACATGATGAAGCCTGGTAATGCTGATCACATGATGAAGCCTGGTAATACTGATCACATGATGAAGCCTGGTAATGCTGATCACATGATGAAGCCTGGTAATGCTGATCACATGATGAAGCCCGGTAATGCTGATCACATGATGAAGCCCGGTAATACTGATCACATGATGAAGCCCGGGAATGCTGATCACATGATGAAGCCTGGTAATGCTGATCACATGATGAAGCCTGGTAATGCTGATCACATGATGAAGCCTGGTAATGCTGATCACATGATGAAGCCTGGTAATGCTGATCACATGATGAAGCCTGGTAATACTGATCACATGATGAAGCCTGGTAATGGTGATCACATTATGAAGCCTGATAATACTGATCACATGATGAAGCCTGGTAATACTGATCACACAATAAAGCCTGGTAATGCCGATCACATGAAGCCTGGTAATGCTGATCACACAATAAAGCCTTTACTCCTCTATTCACATACTCTGTTCTGTTGTGGACCTTCTCTGTCAATGTCGTTACATTGACATCATCTAAAATCACTGTCATTTAAAATACTCTATGCTGCTGGGCCCCTGCTCTTACCTCTTAGTCTGTGATCTCCCACTTGTCACTTCTTTTAGTCAAATACTGTAATACTCTGTGCTGCTTCCACAAACAACATAGAAAGCGCAGAGTAAAGTTTTAGACCATTCCCACCAGATATGTTTCTCTTACCTAGAGGGGTTATGTGCACATCATCTGCATTACGTGTTCTTCCACACTCCAGGTTGAAGCCATGTTCGCTATACACCTTGGTCACCATCACTATACAAGTGTCATTGTCAGCAAACAATAAAGATTGTGACTCTGAGCAGTTGTGGTAGGATGGGACCTTTGTCAGGTTGGCTTCGCAGAACGGAACGCGAGTGGCTAAGTTGACAAAGGACAGAGGTTGGTTGAGTAAGGATCCATCTAATGTACAGAACTCAACCTGTTGCCATTGTGGCTGTGCTGGGAAACCTGCGGACAACCATAGACGGACAGCAAATTAGTTTACTACAATGTATCAGTGTACGTTACATGTAAAAGCTTGGAGTCCACTTATTGCTGGACACAGTTACTGGATGCGTTCCTGTCCAGGGTCCCCAAATGTAACATGGAGTATTGCGGCTCTGACCCTCGAGACTGCCCCATATATAACCATTGTCTACCAGGTCGTGTCACTTCCAGGCAACATGCAATAAAATCTAAGAAACTTCGGGGTGGTCGGAGGACTCCCATTGTCTTTATAGGTGCAGGTCACATAGGACACCTGTAACACCTAATGTTACCCCCAATCATAATAAGATATATCATATATCATCACCTTCTGACTAATGATAACTCCTCATTTCTATGTTTTCCCTTAAAAAACATTGGATTATTGCAACATTGTATTTATGTTTGCACTTACCTTGTGCCACCGTTACAGCTACCAGAACCATCATGCATATAGTAAAGCATAAGACTTCCCATAAGCCTGCTCCCCCATTGGATAGTCTTGAGGTTCCTCCACTGTGATTTTTTTCATCTGTTTCCCTCTTGTTGCCTTTTACGCTTGTACTGTTAAAGGTTTTGCTTTTTTTCTCTTTAGCTCCAGTTTTGTTGATGTTTGGTCTACGATGCCGAAAGTCATTGTTGTCTGTGGAGGTCTCGTTCTCTGGGCTTGTGGAGACAGTTTTATCAGAACACATTTTGGTGGAAGTACTCGGTGTAAAGTCTTCGTCGTCACCACATCCAGTTGGCAGCTCGCTGTGTTTATTGGTAGCGCAATCATCTATATATCCACTCTCAGCATTTCTGAAGTTGGAGCCATTCCCACCAGTCTGACTGGCTGGAGAAAAGCTGCTGTTAACCTCATAATGGGCAAGTATTTCACCATTGAGCTTACAATCCATACTGCCATTGTGGTCTGATTCAGAGACCTCAGTAGCACCATTGCAGCCATTGTTGTCACCATAGCAGTCATTGTTGTCTTCTCCATGGCCTGTGGAAGTTATGATCTCTGAGTCTTTGGCATTGGTTTTGTCTTTATTGGCTCCATCTTGCATCTTGCAGCAGGTAGCGGTAGTATAAGCATGACCATTGGGTCTATAGCCCACATTACAATCGTGTCCTGATTCAGAGACCTCAGTAGCACCATTGCAGTCATTGTTGTCACCATAGCAGTCATTGTTGTCTCCACCATGGTCTGTGAAAGTTTTGATCTTTGAGTTTCTGGCATTATTTTTGTCCATGTTGGCTCCATCTTGTATCTTGCAGCAGGTAGCGGTAGTATAAGCATTGGGTTTATAGCCCACATTACAATCGTGTCCTGATTCAGAGACCTCAGTAGTACTGCTGTTTAAGCTTTGCTCTTCCAGTGTAGGGTTGTTCTCTTCAGGGCCTGCTATAACACTGTCTTCTGACCTCAAGATAAAGGTGGTATGGTCATTTGGCCTTGTGACTTCTGTAACAAGAAGACCTGTGGAGGAATTTTCATTGTGGCTAGTCCAGTCAAAGGCTTTGCTTTTTCCTTCTTTGTTATGAGCTTCATTAATGTTTGGTCCATGGCATGAATTGTCATTGTTGTCTCCTTCATGGTCTGTGGAAGTTCGGATGTCTTTTTCTTCTCTATTTTTGTCCATGTTGGCTCCATCTTGTACCTCTTTTTCTTCTGTGTTATTTTTGTCCATGTTGGCTCCACCTTTCAGCTTGCAGCATGTAGTGGTAGTATAAGCATCTATACTGGAACTACTATCACTCCTGAAGTCAGAGGCATCCCCATCAGTCCCCGAAAAGATGTTGCTATCTTCATGATGGGCAAGTAATTGATCACTGGGTTTGCAGTCACCATTGTGACCTGATTCAGGAACCTCGGTGGCACTAATGTCTGATTTATGCTTTTCGGGTGCAAAGTTCTCCTGAAAAATGTTGATGGTACTGTGCTCTGACACTATGGCTGCGAAGACATCATTTTCAAATGCACAAGGCATGGTGGTGTGGTAATCCTTTCTCGTGATCTCTTGAACATTGATGTCTTGTTGAAGGTCAGTGGGCGCATTGTCCTTGTTACTTATCCCGTCTGAGGTCTTACTTTTTGCTTCATATTCTTCAGAGTCATTGCTATTGAGGCTCATACACAAGAAGTCCATGTTGTCTGGGCCTTTGCCAGGAGAAGGCTTGTAATCTGGGCCATACTCTTCAGTAGCATGGTTGTCACCTACTATGTCAAGGTTTGTCTTCTTTGTCTGGTTTATAGGATTATTTTCCCATGTTGTCTCCTCAATGCTTAGAGGTGTTTCCGTAAAGTACCTAAGTCAGAAATAAGAGCAGAAATGAGATTAAAGAATAGGGAAGTTCATCTTCCCACTATGCTTCTGCCGCCTAGAATATCAATATAAGATGCTGTCTCTGGATCGTACCATTAGGGTGCCCAGGACAAACTTTCAATAACTTTATTTTCTATTTAACAATTTTCTCCACCTCTGATTGGTGGAGAAATGATCTCAATACTTGTTACTGTGAGAGAAGAGACAACTCCCTCCCAGAGGTCACTGGATCAATCAATTTCTTCAACCCCTTGTGAAAGTCCTACTTATCTCCGAGATACTAAATATGTTTTACAATGCTGGACAGCAGGAGACGACTGGTAATACAATCCTGAAGGCCTCCAGCCGCCATGTAAGTGAGGGTAAGAATCCACAGGCGTATACCCGAAATTAATGGTGATAAGACGATTGTCTCCATGTTCATCACACATATTTGTGAACTCACTGCAGGAGACGTCTCTCCCAATCAGGGTTATTCAGGCACAAATCACCCTATGAAATAAAGACAATGATCAGCCGAGGAGACGATCGTCAGCTGATCATTGTCTTTCGGCATGTTATAAAATCATCACTGACCGTGCATCATTTCATGTAATGGACGGCTGATGAAAGTATGCTACACTTAGCTCTCCACACTCCTCAGTGTCCTCCTGCCTATTCCCTGCTCCCCGCATCCGCCGCTGTCTAAAGCCATCTGTGTAGTGTCAGGAAACTTAGCCAATCACTGCTGTGGCACTGTGTCATCTTGGCCAGTGATTGGATGAGAAGCTAAAGCTTCTACACCCATCTCTGAAGTGACAGGCCGCTTAGCCAATCACTGCTGTGGCACTGTCCCATCTTCGCTAGTGATTGGATGAGCAACCTGTCACTTCAGACCGCTTCAGACCTGCCAGCAGCAGCTGCGGTGAGCGGGGAAAAGGCAAGAGGATACTGGGAAGCGTGGAGATGTAATGTATAATTTAATTATTTTCTATATACAGCACAAACATCACTTCATGTAATAGGAGATACTGGGTTTGTGGACAATGAAATTATATAGAAAATAATAAACATATATACTTACTTGTCCATGCTACCCGGTGTCCTCCTGCCTGTCCCCTGCTGACCACAGCCGCTGCTTAAGCTTCTACACTTATCTCTGAAGTGACAGGCAGCTCAGCCAATCACTTGGCGAAGAGCTGTCCTCTCTCGGTCAGTGATTGGCTGAGTCACCTGTCTAATGAGACGGGTGTAGAAGCTTCAGTGACGGCTGCAGTGAACTGGGAAAAGCTAGAAGAACACCTGGAAGTGTGACAAGGTAAGTATGAAACTTTGATAATTACTATTAAGAGCAAGGGCTGCACGGACATCACTAACCCTTGCCGTGCCAAGGTCGAGCCGTCTAATAGGCTCAGTCCAATACGGCCCTGAGAATAGGGCTGGGCAATATTGGCCTAAACCAATATCGCGGTTTATCGCACATGTAGCTGCGGTAACGATAATTGAACGATAACTATTACACCCTATTACAAGCCACACCCCTTTTACAAGCCACACCCACTTGCCTGTGCCAAACTCGGGATATTTTGTTCAAAAAAAGAAAAGTAACTCACTGAACAGGAGCACAAGGCTGTGAATTTAGTCTATTGTCATTATTAGGGGGTCTCATCAGAGTTATACAGCTACGTAGACACAGGAGGGGGACAGGTCTCTCTATATACACACAGGAGGGGGACAGGTCTATATATATATATATACACATTGGAGGGGGACATGTCTCTATATCAGGGGCGGGCTGGGCCGGGGGGCAGGAGGGCATGTGCCCCCCGGGCCGGTCTTCCCCACCAATGAGTGGGCCGCGACCCGCGGCCGACTCTCTGCAGTAGTTGAGACTGAAAGAATAGCGCGGCCGGCCGCCGCGCTATTCTTTCAGTCTCTTCCGGGCCGCCTGATCCCCCAGGAGCCGCAGACGTGCTGTACGCAGGCACGTCTGCAGGCACCTACATCAGGTCCCCAGTGGTGACGTCACTTCCCTGACGCGCACCGCTGAGGACCTGATAGGAAAGGGAGAGGAGAGGAGCCGCCGCGCTGCAGCAGCAGGGAGAAGCTGCTGCACACTGAAGATCCGGCCCGAGGAGAGGTGAGTTGTTTTTCTTTTTTTTTAAGCCCATTAACATGTGGCCACACCGGGGGGGGGGCTATTCTATGAGGGGGGGTGCACAGGGGGGCTATTCTATATGGGAGGATGCGCAGGGGGGCTATTCTATATTGGGGGGATGCACAGGGGGGCTATTCTATGAAGGGGGATGCGCAGGGGGGGTATTCTATGAAGGGGGATGCACAGGGGGCTATTCTATGAGGGGGGGATGCTCAGGAGGCTATTCTATGAGGGGGGATGCACAGTGGGCTATTCTATGAAGGGGGATGGACAAGGAGGCTATTCTATATGGGGGGGTGCATGGGGGGCTATTCTATGAGGGGGGATGCACAGGGGGATATTCTATGAGGGGGGATGCACAGGGGGATATTCTATTAGGGGGATGCACAGGGGGCTATTCTATGAGGGGGGGATGCACAGGGGGGCTATTCTATAAAGGAGAATGCACAGGGGGGGTATTCTATTAGGGGGGGATGCACAGGGGGAGCTATTCTATAAGGGGGGGTGCACAGGGGGGCTATTCTATGAGGGGGGGATGCACAGGGGGGCTATTCTATGAAGGGGGATGCACAGGGGGCTATTCTATGAGGGGGGGATGCACAGGGGGCTATTCTATGACGGGGGGGATGCACAGGGGGAGCTATTCTATAAGGGGGGGTGCACAGGGGGGCTATTCTATGAGGGGGGGATGCACAGGGGGGCTATTCTATGAAGGGGGATGCACAGGGGGCTATTCTATGAGGGGGGATGCACAGGGGGCTATTCTATGAAGGGGGATGCACAGGGGGCTATTCTATGAGGGGGGGATGCACAGGGGGAGCTATTCTATAAAGGAGAATGCACAGGGGGGCTATTCTATGAAGGGGGATGCACAGGGGGGCTATTCTATATGTGGGGGTGCATGGGGGCTATTCTATATGGGGGGGTGCATGGGGGCTATTCTATATGGGGGGGTGCATGGGGGCTATTCTATGAGGGGGATGCACAGGGGGAGCTATTCTATGAGGGGGATGCACAGGGGGCTATTCTATGAGGGGGTGCACAGGGGGCTATTCTATATGGGAGGATGCACAGGGGGGCTATTCTATATTGGGGGGGATGCACAGGGGGGCTATTCTATGAGGGGGGATGCACAAGGGGCTATTCTATGAGGGGGGGATGCACAGGGGGAGCTATTCTATAAGGGGGATGCACAGGGGGAGCTATTCTATAAAGGAGAACGCACAGGGGGGCTATTCTATGAAGGGGGATGCACAGGGGGCTATGCTATGAGGGGGGATGCACAGGGGGCTATTCTACGAGGGGGGTTGCACAAGGGGGCTATTCTATATGTGGAGATGCACAGGGGGGGGGGCTATTCTAAATGGGGGGATGCACAGGGGGGGGCTATTCTAAATGGGGGGATGCACAGGGGGGGGCTATCCTATATGGGGGATGCACAGGTGGGCTTTTCTTTATGGAGAGATGTGCAGCGGGGGGGGGGGGGGGGGCTATTCTATATGGAGAGATGTGCAGCGGGGGGCTATTCTATATGGAGGGATGTATTGATGAGGATGTTGCTGGAGCAAGAAGCCTAAAATGTCTGTCTGACAGATCCCGTGGAGAGGAGTCATGGCCAGGGAAGCCTTCATGATGGCCGGAGCCGGATGGAGAAGAAAAGGAAAAGTGGACGTCTCTTCATGCAGAGAAGACGCCTACTGTGAGTCACTGAATGTAACTGCACTATAATAACTTATAAGGTCTTATAACTTATCAGGGGTGTCAAACTATGTCCCTCCAGATGTTGCAAAACTACAATTCCCGTCATGGTTTATCTGTCCAGTCATGATGGGATTTGTAGTGTTGTAACAACTGGAGGGACGGAGTTTGACAACTGTGTTCTATTGTCAGTGTTCTTATACCGGAGATAGATAGGAGATAGATAGGAGATAGATAGGAGATAGATAGGCGATAGATAGATAGATAGGAGATAGATAGATAGATAGATAGGAGATAGATAGATAGATAGGAGATAGATAGATAGATAGGAGATAGATAGATAGATAGATAGATAGATAGATAGATAGATAGATAGATAGTAGATAGATAGATAGGAGATAGATAGATAGTAGATAGATAGATAGGAGATAGATAGATAGATAGATAGGAGATAGATAGATAGATAGATAGATAGATAGATAGATAGATAGATAGATAGATAGATAGATAGTAGATAGATAGATAGGAGATAGATAGATAGATAGGAGATAGATAGGAGATAGATAGATAGATAGATAGATAGATAGATAGATAGATAGATAGATAGATAGGAGATAGATAGATAGGAGATAGATAGATAGATAGATAGATAGATAGATAGATAGGAGATAGATAGGAGATAGATAGGAGATAGATAGATAGATAGGAGATAGATAAGAGAGAGATAGATAGATAGATAGATAGATAGATAGATAGATAGATAGATAGATAGGAGATAGATAGATAGATAGATCCAGTAGGAAATAGCTATCTAGCAGTTCATTATGTATCTTTGATTACACATGAGATCACAACCAGCAGACACATTATAATAATGAGAACCTTCTATGGGGAGGATCCTGGTATTTGTACAGTGGATGTTAGTTAGTAATGGCGGTGGTGGTGAAGGGGTTGTGATATTTGTTTCTTTTATACTGGTATTATTGGTCTTGTTATACTGGATCTCAGTTATGGTGTGGTGGTATTAGTTAGTATGGGGTGGTAATGGTTGTGGTCACAGTGACAATATATGTTTCTTATATACTGGTGTATTGGATTTGGTCAGTAACGGTATATTTCTTCTATCCCCTATTAGTTCTGTTCTGGGGTCACATCCACATACTGATCCCCCACAGAACTCTGTATACTGATCTCTCACAAAGCCTCCAGTATACAATACACCAGGAATCCTCCAAGTACAACAGCTGCAAACACTACAACTCCCAGCATTTACTTAGTCTGCAGCCCTCAGGATATGCTGGGAGTTGTAGTATATCCTCTGATAACAGCTGGTGCTGCAGAGATTCAGGGCTGATGGTTTTAACATGATAAGAGAACCAAAAGGGCATTACAGCACTGATAACAGGGTCACCGGGTACACAGCATGGTACCTTACGGCTGGGTTCACACTATGTATATTTGAGGCTGTATTTGGTCCTCATGTCAGGTCCTCATAGCAACCAAAACCAGGAGTGGATTGAAAACCCAGAAAGGATCTGTTCACACAATGGTGAAATTGAGTGGATGGCCGCCATATAACGGTAAATAACTTCCATTATTTCAATATAACAGCCGTTGTTTTAAAATAACAGCAAATATTTTCCATTAAATGACGGCCATCCACGCAATTACAACATTGTGTGAACAGAGCCTTTCTGTGTTTTCAATCCACTCCTGGTTTTGGTTGCTATACAGCCTCAAATATACAGCCTCAAATATACGTAGTGTGAACATAGCCTAAGGGTGCATTCACACAGACAGATTTAGCTGACAGATTTTTGAAGCCAAAGCCAGGAATGGAGTTGAAAAGAGGAGAAATCTCAGTTTTTCCTTTATTACCTGTTCTCTGCTTATAGTCTGTTCCTGGCTTTGGCTTCAAACATCGGTCAGATAAATCTCTCTGTTTAAAGGCACCCTAAGGTTCTATGCTGTGCACCTGGAGCTAGGTTCCCTTTAATCCAATAGATGTATATCACAAGGGCTTTTCGTGGCTGGGAACACTGGCCACAATACTATAATTCTGTGGCGCATGTGTAATCTTCCTTTCCCGCACTTATTTGGGGAGGGTAATACCAGGTAAGGGCCAGGGTGGTGGATGGGCCGCTAGCCTGCCAGTCAAGGGCCAGTGCCGTGTGCTTGCCCCCCAGGCTAAAATCTGCCAGCCAGCCCCTGCTCTATATATACACACAAGAGGGGGGACAGGTCTCTATATATACACACAGGAGGGGGGACAGGTCTCTATACACAGGAGGGGGACAGGTCTCTATACACAGGAGGGGGGACAGGTCTCTATATACACAGGAGGGGGGACAGGTCTCTATACACAGGAGGGGGACAGGTCTCTATATACACAGGAGGGGGACAGGTCTCTCTATACACAGGAGGGGGGGCAGGTCTCTCTATACACAGGAGGGGGGCAGGTCTCTATACACAGGAGGGGGACAGGTCTCTATATATACACACAGGAGAGGGACAGGTCTCTATATACACACAGGAGGGGGGACAGGTCTCTATATACACAGGAGGGGGACAGGTCTCTATATACACAGGAGGGGGACAGGTCTCTCTATACACAGGAGGGGGACAGGTCTCTATACACAGGAGGGGGACAGGTCTCTATACACAGGAGGGGGACAGGTCTCTATATACACAGGAGGGGGACAGGTCTCTATATACACAGGAGGGGGACAGGTCTCTCTATACACAGGAGGGGGACAGGTCTCTATACACAGGAGGGGGACAGGTCTCTATACACAGGAGGGGGACAGGTCTCTATACACAGGAGGGGGACAGGTCTCTATACACAGGAGGGGGACAGGTCTCTATATACACAGGAGGGGGGACAGGTCTCTATATACACACAGGAGGGGGGACAGGTCTCTATATACACACAGGAGGGGGGACAGGTCTCTATACACAGGAGGGGGACAGGTCTCTATATATACACACAGGAGAGGGACAGGTCTCTATATACACACAGGAGGGGGGACAGGTCTCTATATACACAGGAGGGGGGACAGGTCTCTATACACAGGAGGGGGGACAGGTCTCTATACACAGGAGGGGGGACAGGTCTCTCTATACACAGGAGGGGGACAGGTCTCTCTATACACAGGAGGGGGACAGGTCTCTCTATACACAGGAGGGGGGACAGGTCTCTATACACAGGAGGGGGACAGGTCTCTCTATACACAGGAGGGGGACAGGTCTCTATATATACACACAGGAGGGGGGACAGGTCTCTATACACAGGAGGGGGGCAGGTCTCTATACACAGGAGGGGGACAGGTCTCTATACACAGGAGGGGGACAGGTCTCTATACACAGGAGGGGGACAGGTCTCTATACACAGGAGGGGGGGGCAGGTCTCTATACACAGGAGGGGGACAGGTCTCTATACACAGGAGGGGGACAGGTCTCTATACACAGGAGGGGGACAGGTCTCTATACACAGGAGGGGGACAGGTCTCTATACACAGGAGGGGGACAGGTCTCTATACACAGGAGGGGGACAGGTCTCTATACACAGGAGGGGGACAGGTCTCTATACACAGGAGGGGGACAGGTCTCTATACACAGGAGGGGGACAGGTCTCTATATATACACACAGGAGGGGGACAGGTCTCTATATATACACACAGGAGGGGGACAGGTCTCTATACACAGGAGGGGGGGCAGGTCTCTATATATACACAGGAGGGGGACAGGTCTCTATATACACAGGAGGGGGACAGGTCTCTATACACAGGAGGGGACAGGTCTCTATATATACACACAGGAGGGGGACAGGTCTCTATATATACACAGGAGGGGGACAGGTCTCTATATATACACAGGAGGGGGACAGGTCTCTATATATACACAGGAGGGGGACAGGTCTCTATACACAGGAGGGGGACAGGTCTCTATACACAGGAGGGGGACAGGTCTCTATATATACACACAGGAGGGGGGACAGGTCTCTATACACAGGAGGGGGGCAGGTCTCTATATATACACAGGAGGGGGACAGGTCTCTATACACAGGAGGGGGACAGGTCTCTATACACAGGAGGGGGACAGGTCTCTCTATACACAGGAGGGGGACAGGTCTCTATACACAGGAGGGGGACAGGTCTCTATACACAGGAGGGGGACAGGTCTCTATATACACAGGAGGGGGACAGGTGTCTCTATATATACACAGGAGGGGGACAGGTCTCTATACACAGGAGGGGGACAGGTCTCTATATATACACAGGAGGGGGACAGGTCTCTATATATACACAGGAGGGGGACAGGTCTCTATACACAGGAGGGGGACAGGTCTCTCTATACACAGGAGGGGGACAGGTCTCTATACACAGGAGGGGGGACAGGTCTCTATACACAGGAGGGGGACAGGTCTCTATACACAGGAGGGGGACAGGTCTCTCTATACACAGGAGGGGGACAGGTCTCTCTATACACAGGAGGGGGACAGGTCTCTCTATACACAGGAGGGGGGACAGGTCTCTCTATACACAGGAGGGGGGACAGGTCTCTATACACAGGAGGGGGGACAGGTCTCTATACACAGGAGGGGGGACAGGTCTCTATACACAGGAGGGGGACAGGTCTCTATACACAGGAGGGGGACAGGTCTCTCTATACACAGGAGGGGGGACAGGTCTCTATACACAGGAGGGGGACAGGTCTCTATACACAGGAGGGGGACAGGTCTCTATACACAGGAGGGGGACAGGTCTCTATATACACAGGAGGGGGGACAGGTCTCTATATACACACAGGAGGGGGACAGGTCTCTATATATACACAGGAGGGGGGGCAGGTCTCTATACACAGGAGGGGGACAGGTCTCTCTATACACAGGAGGGGGGACAGGTCTCTATATATACACAGGAGGGGGACAGGTCTCTATATACACAGGAGGGGGACAGGTGTCTCTATATATACACAGGAGGGGGGACAGGTCTCTATACACAGGAGGGGGACAGGTCTCTATACACAGGAGGGGGACAGGTCTCTCTATACACAGGAGGGGGACAGGTCTCTATACACACAGGAGGGGGACAGGTCTCTATACACACAGGAGGGGGACAGGTCTCTATACACACAGGAGGGGGGACAGGTCTCTATACACACAGGAGGGGGGACAGGTCTCTATACACAGGAGGGGGACAGGTCTCTATACACAGGAGGGGGACAGGTCTCTATACACAGGAGGGGGACAGGTCTCTATACACAGGAGGGGGGACAGGTCTCTCTATACACAGGAGGGGGACAGGTCTCTCTATACACAGAAGGGGGACAGGTCTCTCTATACACAGGAGGGGGACAGGTCTCTATATACACAGGAGGGGGGGCAGGTCTCTATATATACACAGGAGGGGGACAGGTCTCTATACACAGGAGGGGGGACAGGTCTCTATACACAGGAGGGGGGACAGGTCTCTCTATACACAGGAGGGGGGGCAGGTCTCTCTATACACAGGAGGGGGACAGGTCTCTATACACAGGAGGGGGGACAGGTCTCTCTATACACAGGAGGGGGGCAGGTCTCTATATACACAGGAGGGGGACAGGTCTCTATACACAGGAGGGGGGCAGGTCTCTATACACAGGAGGGGGACAGGTCTCTATACACAGGAGGGGGACAGGTCTCTATACACAGGAGGGGGACAGGTCTCTCTATACACAGGAGGGGGACAGGTCTCTCTATACACAGGAGGGGGACAGGTCTCTCTATACACAGGAGGGGGGACAGGTCTCTCTATACACAGGAGGGGGACAGGTCTCTATACACAGGAGGGGGACAGGTCTCTATACACAGGAGGGGGGGCAGGTCTCTATACACAGGAGGGGGGGCAGGTCTCTATACACAGGAGGGGGGGCAGGTCTCTCTATATACACAGGAGGGGGACAGGTCTCTATACACAGGAGGGGGGACAGGTCTCTATACACAGGAGGGGGACAGGTCTCTCTATACACAGGAGGGGGACAGGTCTCTCTATACACAGGAGGGGGACAGGTCTCTCTATACACAGGAGGGGGACAGGTCTCTATACACAGGAGGGGGGGCAGGTCTCTATACACAGGAGGGGGGGCAGGTCTCTCTATATACACAGGAGGGGGACAGGTCTCTCTATACACAGGAGGGGGACAGGTCTCTCTATACACAGGAGGGGGACAGGTCTCTCTATACACAGGAGGGGGGGCAGGTCTCTATACACAGGAGGGGGACAGGTCTCTATATATACACAGGAGGGGGACAGGTCTCTATACACAGGAGGGGGGCAGGTCTCTCTATACACAGGAGGGGGACAGGTCTCTATACACAGGAGGGGGACAGGTCTCTCTATACACAGGAGGGGGGGGCAGGTCTCTATACACAGGGAGGGGGGGCAGGTCTCTCTATACACAGGAGGGGGGGCAGGTCTCTCTATACACAGGAGGGGGGGCAGGTCTCTCTATACACAGGAGGGGGGGCAGGTCTCTATACACAGGAGGGGGGGGCAGGTCTCTATACACAGGAGGGGGGGCAGGTCTCTCTATACACAGGAGGGGGACAGGTCTCTCTATACACAGGAGGGGGGGCAGGTCTCTCTATACACAGGAGGGGGGGCAGGTCTCTCTATACACAGGAGGGGGGGCAGGTCTCTATACACAGGAGGGGGGGCAGGTCTCTATACACAGGAGGGGGGGCAGGTCTCTCTATACACAGGAGGGGGACAGGTCTCTATATATACACAGGAGGGGGACAGGTCTCTATACACAGGAGGGGGACAGGTCTCTCTATACACAGGAGGGGGACAGGTCTCTATACACAGGAGGGGGACAGGTCTCTATATATACACAGGAGGGGGACAGGTCTCTATATATACACAGGAGGGGGACAGGTCTCTATATATACACAGGAGGGGGACAGGTCTCTATATATACACAGGAGGGGGACAGATCTCTATATATACACAGGAGGGGGGGCAGGTCTCTATACACAGGAGGGGGACAGGTCTCTATACACAGGAGGGGGACAGGTCTCTATACACAGGAGGGGGGACAGGTCTCTATACACAGGAGGGGGGGACAGGTCTCTATACACAGGAGGGGGACAGGTCTCTCTATACACAGGAGGGGGGGCAGGTCTCTCTATACACAGGAGGGGGGGCAGGTCTCTATACACAGGAGGGGGGGCAGGTCTCTCTATACACACACAGCAGACAACTGAGACAGCTCTGCTATTGTAGTGTTCATGAACTGAGAGAGCTCTGCTATGCTCTGTGTACAAGTACATACAGAATTGAGAACCCCTTTCCTCCATTAGCCTCTGCCTCAGGTGTCAGTGATAACAGACGAGCACGGCAGCTAAACAAGACAGCGGCTCCTCCCTGCAGTAACCTGCTGCTACACAGACACTGTCCCTTCCATCGTTATCTGGCCTGGGGGGGGATGATCTACAACCCTGCGGCTGGACAGTGCACCTCCCGGAGACTGGTGACGGGGGGAGGGCTGTGTGGACGGCAGCGGCACATAGTAGGAAAGGTTACCTCATGAGAGCTGCTGTTGGTTACACAGAGGGGGAGAGTTGTGGCTGCGCATAGTGACTGGAGTATCAGGACTGGTGCCGGCAGAGACAGGAGGGGGAGCTGCAGGGCCGGCCTGTGATGTGGGCGGCTGAAGCTCCCCCCTCCGTTAAGCCCCGCCCCCTGTGGACTGGTCCCATGTTCCTCCTGGCCC
Organism: Dendropsophus ebraccatus; assembly: GCA_027789725.1. Lineage (NCBI taxonomy): Eukaryota > Metazoa > Chordata > Amphibia > Anura > Hylidae > Dendropsophus > Dendropsophus ebraccatus. The sequence continues at coordinate 28,609,204 of JAQFWZ010000022.1, forward strand.
AGGACTTCCTGCCCCCAGCAGGCCTTGGGATGGTTATGTGTGGGGCCTGACAGCAGCTGCAGCCTGTGCTGCCATAGCAGGAGACCAGCAGTGTGGAGAGCAGGAGGCTACAGGCTGCTAACCTACAGCTACAGGGCTTCCTGACCATCCCCCTCCTGTCCTGGGCTCCACTGCAGGAAATGTCAGGTACCTGGGGCTGTAGATAGCAGGGAGGTCGGGACAGAGAAGAGGTGAGAGTCTGCAGATCTGGGCTGAGAGAAGAACACACACACACACCCCTACCCCTGTTCCCCCATAGCTGCCCCCTCTCCCCCAGGCTGCTTTGCCTCTGTCCACCTGTAGCTGATCTGTACCTCCCAAGCTGCAATGTGCACCCCCTCCCCCCAGACTGCTGTGTTCTCCCCTTCAGGCTGCTGTACCCCCATACACTTGAGGCTGCTGTACCCCCCCCCCCCCCAGACTGCATGTATGGCCAGGTTTGCACTATGTAAAAACAAGCCTAACATGACGAGGCTGAAGTTGGTTTCTTATTCGGCCAGTTTCTTATTCGGGGCTGAAGTTGGTTTCTTATTCGACAGTTTCTTATTCAGAGGATTTTTCTTTTTCCTGTTTTAGCTATTATTCTTACAGAAAATGTATAATATTCATACCCTACCGTAAGTGAGGGGCCCTGAGGGGAGCGGTGATAAAAATGGCAAAAAAGACCCCACGGTTGGCATAAAAATGGGCATGAAAGTAAAACCACAAAATTATTATTTAAAAATAAAATTGACTTTGGGCCACTGATCTCACACTGATAATACACAGAGAGGGATGCCCCGCATCACATCCAAGAGAGTCCAGCCTGGCCCAAAGTGGTTCTGGGTATAAAAACTGGCATCAAAGTGGGCACATAGCCATTTTTCATGATTTGAATAAGTAACAGGTGTTTTCAAAGGGTTAAATGAGTTTGGGCCACGGATCTCACACTGATCATACACAGAGAGGGATGCCCTGTGGGTCGTTACCAGACTTTGGAGCAAATGCCAAACTTTACTGAAACGGTAATGAGGATTAAGGTAAAACACACGCCTTTATCCATGGTGTTTTTGGTGCAATAAGGAGCTATCAGCAGTTTACATTAATCTAAGTGGCTGACAGTTCCCCTTTAATAATGGTCATTATTTGCCTTTATTTTTACTTTGTTTAAACATAGCCTAAAGGGTTATCCTGGAAAAATTGAACAAAAAAAAGAACGAAAATTAACCCTTAACTAAAGAACTTATATATTCCTTGTTGGCTTTACTCGGAGATTGCTGGTCCAGTCACATGATGCAACCTTTCTTACAGTGATGTCCTACTTCCTTTCATCTTCTTGGGTATGGTGACGTCAGCACTTGGGGGCAAAGCCATCTCTCGTACCCAGAATGGCCTTCCTACACGTGCGCAGTGCGATCATTAGTATTGCAGCATGCATCTGCTAATCCCACTGGGTACAGGGACATCAATGCTCCCGTAATCAGGTTCTGCTGGCTACAAGGGCGGTCTTACTGGCTACAAAGGGGTCCTATATGGCTACAAGGGGACCCTGACATTGCAGGCAACACATAGGACAAATATATTTCAATGGCCCTGTTCACACATCTGTACAAGTGTTCAGGTCCACGTCCCGCGCTACAAAAAAATAAAGGATAGATTATAGTGCGGACTTGCATTTGCGGCACGAATCATTGTCTTCTACATAGTGCTCCGTAAACTGCGTAGCACTGTTACTGCACATTCATAGTGCGGTCCACCATCACAGGTCCGTATTCACTGGCTGAACTATGGATGTGTGAATGAGGCCTAACATAGCCTAAAGCAGACCTGTCAGCAGAAAACATTGCTGCAGGTATTGTTATTATAGAAATGTATTCAGGGTTAGCCGAGAAATGTTTAATAAGACGAGATGGGACAGCGAATTCTGGGATCCTGTTATGCTGACAAATGCCTCCTGAGTACTTTAGCCCTGTTTGCTTAAAGGGATAGTGCGGCGCTAAACATTTATTCACAAAATACCCAGAACCACTTTGGGCCAGGCTGGACTCTCTTGGATGTGATGCGGGGTCCCCCCTCTCTGTGTATTATCAGTGTGAGATCAGTGGCCCAAACTCATTTAACTCTTTGAAAACAGCTGTTACTTATTCAAATTAGGAAAAAATTCCAATCTGCCCACTTTGATGCCAGTTTTTATACCCAGAACCACTTTGGGCCAGGCGGGACTCTCTTGGATGTGATGCGGGGCATCCCTCTCTGTGTGTACGTAGTGTGAGATCAGTGGCCCAAACTCATTTAACCCTTTGAAAATAGCTGTTACTTATTCAAATCATGAAAAATGGCTCTGTGCCCACTTTGATGCCAGTTTTTATACCCAGAACCACTTTGGGCCAGGCTGGACTCTCTTGGGTATGATGCGGGGGATCCCTCTCTGTATATTATCAGTGTGAGATCAGTGGCCCAAACTCATTTAACCCTTTGAAAACAGCTGTTACTTATTCAAATCATGAAAAATGCCCATCTGCCCACTTTGATGCCAGTTTTTATACCCAGAACCACTTTGGGCCAGGCTGGACTCTCTTGGATCTGATGCGGGGCATGCCTATCTGTGTGTACGTAGTGTGAGATCAGTGGCCCAAACTCATTTAACCCTTTGAAAATAGCTGTTACTTATTCAAATCATGAAAAATGGCTATGTGCCCACTTTGATGCCAGTTTTTATACCCAGAACCACTTTGGGCCAGGCTGGACTCTCTTGGGTATGATGCGGGGCATCCCTCTCTGTGTATTATCAGTGTGAGATCAGTGGCCCAAACTCATTTAACCCTTTGAAAATAGCTGTTACTTATTCAAATCATGAAAAATGGCTATGTGCCCACTTTGATGCCAGTTTTTACACCCAGAACCACTTTGGGCCAGGCTGGACTCTCTTGGATGTGATGCGGGGGATCCCTCTCTGTGTATGATCAGTGTGAGATCAGTGGCCCAAACTCATTTAACCCTTTGAAAACACCTGTTACTTATTCAAATTAGGAAAAAATGCCAATCTGCCCACTTTGATGCCAGTTTTTATACCCAGAACCACTTTGGGCCAGGCTGGACTCTCTTGGATGTGATGCGGGGCATCCCTCTCTGTGTATGATCAGTGTGAGATCAGTGGCCCAAACTCATTTAACCCTTTGAAAACACCTGTTACTTATTCAAAATAGGACAAAAATGCCCATCTGCCCACTTTGATGCCAGTTTTTATACCCAGAACCACTTTGGGCCAGGCTGGACTCTCTTGGATCTGATGCGGGGCATGCCTATCTGTGTGTACGTAGTGTGAGATCAGTGGCCCAAACTCATTTAACCCTTTGAAAACACCTGTTACTTATTCAAATCAGGAAAAAATTCCAATCTGCCCACTTTGATGCCAGTTTTTATACCCAGAACCACTTTGGGCCAGGCTGGACTCTCTTGGATGTGATGCGGGGAATCCCTCTCTGTGTATTATCAGTGTGATGCGGGGTCCCCCCTCTCTGTGTATTATCAGTGTGACATCAGTGGCCCAAACTCATTTAACCCTTTGAAAACACCTGTTACTTATTCAAAATAGGACAAAAATGCCCATCTGCCCACTTTGATGCCAGTTTTTATACCCAGAACCACTTTGGGCCAGGCTGGACTCTCTTGGATCTGATGCGGGGCATGCCTATCTGTGTGTACGTAGTGTGAGATCAGTGGCCCAAACTCATTTAACCCTTTGAAAATAGCTGTTACTTATTCAAATCATGAAAAATGGCTATGTGCCCACTTTGATGCCAGTTTTTATACCCAGAACCACTTTGGGCCTGGCTGGACTCTCTTGGATGTAATGCGGGGCATGCCTATCTGTGTGTACCTAGTGTGAGATCAGTGGCCCAAACTCATTTAACCCTTTGAAAATAGCTGTTACTTATTCAAATCATGAAAAATGGCTATGTGCCCACTTTGATGCCAGTTTTTATACCCAGAACCACTTTGGGCCAGGCTGGACTCTCTTGGGTATGATGCGGGGCATCCCTCTCTGTGTATTATCAGTGTGAGATCAGTGGCCCAAACTCATTTAACCCTTTGAAAACAGCTGTTACTTATTCAAATTAGGAAAAAATGCCAATCTGCCCACTTTGATGCCAGTTTTTATACCCAGAACCACTTTGGGCCAGGCTGGACTCTGTTGGATGTGATGCGGGGGATCCCTCTCTGTGTATTATCAGTGTGAGATCCGTGGCCCAAACTCATTTAACCCTTTGAAAACAGCTGTTACTTATTCAAATTAGGAAAAAATGCCAATCTGCCCACTTTGATGCCAGTTTTTATACCCAGAACCACTTTGGGCCAGGCTGGACTCTCTTGGATGTGATGCGGGGGATCCCTCTCTGTGTATTATCAGTGTGAGATCAGTGGCCCAAAGTCAATTTTATTTTTAAATAATAATTTTGTGGTTTTACTTTCATGCCCATTTTTATGCCAACCGTGGGATCTTTTTTGCCATTTTTATCACCAGTCCCCTCAGGGCCCCTCACTTACGGTAGGGTATGAATATTATACATTTTCTGTAAGAATAATAGCTAAAACAGGAAAAAGAAAAATCCTCTGAATAAGAAACTGCCGAATAAGAAACCAACTTCAGCCCCGAATAAGAAACTGGCCGAATAAGAAACCAACTTCAGCCTCGTCCTAACATGTGTAAAGATTATTTATATATATATATATATATATATATATATATATATATATATATATCAGGGCTCCAGATGGCGACCAAAATGGTCGCCAATGCGACTGACATTTTGGAAATGGCGCCCAGATTTATTAATCTGGGCGCCATTTGCGACTGGCCCCGGCGGCGGTACGCTGTCTCTTTAAGATGCGCGGCTGATGCGCGGCTGCCGGGGGTGTCCCGTCCTATCCCCGGCAGCGCGGCGCATCAGTGAGCTGCCTGGGGCCCTGACTTCCGGCACAGGAAGCGCGCGTCAGAGACGCTTCCTGTGTCAGAAGTCACAGCCCCGGCGTACAGGGAGCTCACTGATGCGCCGCGCTGCCGGGGATAGGACGGGACACCCCCGTCAGCCGCGCATTAGCCAGGGACAGCGTCCGAAGAAGAAGAGGATCGCCGGGGGAGCGGGTTGTCAGGTGAGTTTGTGTGTTTGTTTTTTTTAAATATTGCTTAGCATAGAGGAAAGGGGGGGGGCATCTATAATGGGGGGAGAAGAGGGGCCATCTTCAAGGGGGGGAGAGGGCCATCTATAAGGGGAGGGGGTATCTATAAGGGGGGGAGAAGAGGGGGCATCTATAATGGGGGGGAGAGGGGGCATCCATAAGGGGAGGGGGTATCTATAAGGGGGGGAGAAGAGGGGGCATCTATAATGGGGGGGGGAGAGGGGGCATCTATAAGGGGAGGGGGTATCTATAAGGGGGGGAGAAGAGGGGGCATCTATAATGGGGGTAGAGAGGGTCATCTATAAGGGGAGGGGGCCATCTATAAGTGTAGGGCAAACTGGCTGCAGACACTGGGAGATAGATATATGCACAATTATTATTATCAGGGCCCCTCAGGTGTCTGTATTGTAGGGGGTCACTTGCATTAGCCACTAGGTGAGAGATATATCTATCTATATACACATCTTGTGGGGGGTCACTATGGCTGCAGTCAAAAGTCTAGCTCAGTATGTATAGACTGTTGCAAGCTTTTAAAGGGAACCTGTCACCCCCGGTGACGGGGTGACAGGCTCCCAACCCCCCGTTAGAACCCCCTATACTCACCTCATCGCGCCGGGTCCCGCTTCTGGAGGTGGTCGGGTCACGGAGATCTCAGCCGCTGCGGCCCGGCGCGCACACTGAGAGATGAGTCCAACGCTCATAGAGAATGACGGAGCACTGGACTCTCCCGTCATTCTCTATGAGCGTTGGACTCATCTCTCAGCGCACGCCGGGCTGCAGCGGCTGAGATCTCCGTGACCCGACCATCTTCAGAAGCGGGGTGAAGATGAGGTGAGTATAGGGGGTTCTAACGGGGGGTTGGGAGCCTGTCACCCCGGCACGGGGGTCGACAGGTTCCCTTTAAGTTCAAGTTCAGAAGAGTAAGCCTCATTAAAAGGCTAGCCAAGTGAAGCTGAAGTACTGAGTCAGACTGGATATGGTTGTCAAGTTCCAAGTTTCCATGTTGAACGTTTTCAAACTAAGAAAAGAAAGGATCTAAAGGAGGAGGAGGCTGCCGTGGCCTCTGCACACAGTAAGTCCCATGTAACATAACATTAATTTTACATGGTTTAAAATGTTGGCGACCAAATATTCTATTTGGCGCCTAAATTTTTCAGGTTAGGAGCCAATGGCTCCTAGGTAAATTTTTTAGTCTGGAGCCCTGTATATATGTGTGTGTGTGTGTGTGTGTAAAGATTATTTATATATATATATATATATATATATATATATATATATATATATATATATATATATATATATATATATCTTTACACATGTTAGGCTTGGTTCCTATTTGTGGTTTTGTTTTGTTTTTTCTGCTCCTGAGCATTGAAGGAGAGGAATGAACCCCCCCCCCCCCCCCCCCCCCAGATGCTGCAAAACTGCTCCAGACAGAAGGATACACACATACAGAACAATATGCATCCATACAGGACGATGCACACCCATACAGAACCATACAGTACAATATACACCCATACAGTACAATATACACCCATACAGAACCATACAGTACAATACACACCCATACAGAACCATACAGTACAATACACACCCATACAGAACCATACAGTACAATATACAGTACACCCATACAGAACCATACAGTACAATATACAGTACACCCATACAGAACCATACAGTACAATATACACCCATACAGAGCCATACAGAACAGTATACATCCATACAGAACCATACAGTACAATATACACCCATACAGAACCATACAGTACAATATACACCCAAACAGAACAATATACAACCATACAGAACTATACAGTACAATATACACCCATACAGAACCATACAGTACAATATACACCCAAACAGAACAATATACGCCCATACAGAACTATACAGTACAATATACACCCACATGGGGCTGCACAGCACAAGGTTGGGGGTAGGGGGGATGCGGGGACTTGATCTTGGGTCGGGGGGCCCAGTTCACAGCTATTCCCAGGGGCCCATCGTTTTGTTAAGACGGCCCTGAGGAGAGAGGCCTAGGCGGGGAGCGCAGGACACTTAGAGGCTGCACTCCGCCGCTGTTCTCCACAGGCTCAGTGCCCGCGTCTTGGGGCCCGATGGGAGATAATCCGGATCCCCGGGCTGTAGTGTCAGAGCTCAGTGATCCTTCATCTGATCAGCTGCAGCCATGTCCTGCCTGACTGCCGGCATCCCTGCTCAGCACACCACAAACGTGAAATACCGCAGATACCGTCCTGGCAAAGTTGAGGTCGGTTAACCGACGCCAGAGACGGTATCGGTATTTTCACGGTATACCGCCCAGCCCTACCTGAGAACATTTCTCCTCCAGTCAGAGACAATTGTCAAATAGAGAAAGTGATTGGATTATCCCGCACACAAGGCAATACAATGGTACAAACCAGAGACAGGATTTTATATTAACATACTAGGCTGGTGACTTAGTTTCCGATATCTCAGTACATTTTGTATGGAACAATAGAAGTTCTGTATCGGTACCTTCTCATATGTATATCGTTCTATACACTTTATTAACCCTGAAACGCGTAGGCCTATATATATATATCTCCCAGCCTCCAGCCTTTATAATATGTTAAATAAAGTTGTTTGTATCCGGATTGTGCGGCGCTGAATGGAGGTTTCTCTGTTAGGAAATGAAATTCATTCGAAAATATAAAAGGCATAAATTTCTTTTTAGAAACAATAGAAAGTGAACATGGAACAGGAAACACCTGTGAGTGAATGACTTCTGGTGGTTAGATATGACCAAAGCGCACAAATCACAACTGATCACTGGCTCCTGTACACGGGGCGATTATTGGGCCCATGGCCGTCCCCAGGTATACTCATCACTGATCACCAGCTCCTGTACACGGGGCGATTATTGGGCCCATGGCCGTCCCCAGGTATACTCATCACTAATCACCGGCTCCTGTACACGGGGCGATTATTGGGCCCATGGCCGTCCCCAGGTATACTCATCACTGATCACCAGCTCCTGTACACAGGGCGATTATTGGGCCCATGGCCGTCCCCAGGTATACTCATCACTGATCACCAGCTCCTGTACACAGGGCGATTATTGGGCCCATGGCCGTCCCCAGGTATACTCATCACTAATCACCGGCTTCTGTACACAAAGCGATTATTGGGCCCATGGCCGTCCCCAGGTATACTCATCACTGATCACCAGCTCCTGTACACAGGCCGATTATCAGGCCCATGGCCATCCCCAGGTATACTCATCACTGATCACCAGCTCCTGTACACAGGGCGATTATTGGGCCCATGGCCGTCCCCAGGTATACTCATCACTGATCACTGGCTCCTGTACACAGGGCGATTATTGGGCCCATGGCCGTCCCCAGGAATACTCATCACTGATCACCGGCTCCTGTACACGGGGCGATTATTGGGCCCATGGCCGTCCCCAGGTATACTCATCACTGATCACTGGCTCCTGTACACAGGGTGATTATCAAGCCCATGGCCGTCCCCAGGAATACTCATCACTGATCACTGGCTCCTGTACATGGGGAGATCATCAGGCCCATGGCCGTCCCCAGGAATACTCATCACTGATCACTGGCTCCTGTACATGGGGAGATCATCAGGCCCATGGCCGTCCCCAGGAATACCCATCACAGATCACTGGCTCCTGTACATGGGGAGATCATCAGGCCCAGGGACGTCCCCAGGAATACTCATCACTGATCACTGGCTCCTGTACATGGGGAGATCATCAGGCCCAGGGACGTCCCCAGGAATACTCATCACTGACTCCTGTACACAGGGCGATTATTGGGCCCATGGCCGTCCCCAGGAATACTCATCACTGATCACTGGCTCCTGTACACAGGGCGATTATTGTGCCCATGGCCGTCCCTAGGAATACTCATCACTGATAATCGGCCCAGGTAAAAGGGCAATGAAGTTTAGACCAACTATTAGTCTTGTGAGTCCTAGAGAGGTCAATGTTAGTGTTAGGAACCATCTCTCTGAGGGTGAAAAGGTCAGATGTCTATTTTAGTCCACCTTGCATCAATTAACTGTCTCTGTCCAAATTAGATATATATAGCAGCAAGATATCACACCAGACAGAGGGGGAGCTGCTATGATCCTTTCTCAGCTGAGCAAGGACACTTCTTTATTTGAGAAAGTTATATAGTTTATAAAGTTGTGATATCCAGATATAATCACGTGTACAATTATCAATTGTGAGAATAGTTCACATTTCACAAGCAGGTATAGAGCGTTTTTTGCAGTTGGGGGGGCTACCTTTAACTATTTTCATGTCTGTAGTGGGTCTGTCTCTTGCTGTTGCGGTGAGCTGTTGCATTTTTGGTGTTTTTGTGTGTTTGCAATTTCAGACATAGCAACGTGCTCCTGCCTAGTGTGAATGGTGTTCTAGGAGAGCTGACCAAATTTGTCTTTAAGCAGGTAAAGAGAGCCATGTATTACCCAGAATCCATCTCACTGCTTGTCTCCTGTCTCGAGGTGTCCTGTACCGGAGTTCCATCCTCCACAGCCATCATGTAACACCTGAAGAGAAGACAGAATATTTTTTTTAGCTTCTAGAACATTCCTGTATAGGGGTCTTATACATCGTAGCTCACTTATCATTATCATTCTTAGCTCCAATATTAGATTTTATAATACTTCAGGAGCATTTAATGACAGCAGGCCTCACAGACATGGACACAATGAACATCTCCGGACCTTGTTCTGTGTATGGGGCACACTAGTAAGCATGCTCTGTGACCTTCGGTGGAAAGGTCATAGCTCCTATTGTCTTTCTCACTGTCAACACATGCACAACAGAAGGTCTCAGCTTAGTTTTACAACTAGTAGCCAGACTGAAAACCGCAGAATGTCACAATTATCCTATAATTAGTGACATTGGCTAATACCCAGATAATTTGTAGAAATATATCAGAACAATTAGAAAATGGAAAAGACAGAGGGTAAGAACTTCCTCGGGGTGTACGCAGGGCGGTGTATGACATCACTGCTTCCCACCCTATCCGTGTCCTTATCTTAGTCACCTATAAAGGTGTTATGTCCGATCACTTTATTGGTCTTAGGTGTCTGTTCTGTACAGGTCATTACCGTTACTATATTTTTAGCTGTGATTCCACACTTTATGTACTTTGCATTTATCACATTCTGGACATTTGTTATATTCGGGGGGAGTGTATGTATTTTCTCAGGGATGGCGTCCTGGGATTTGTTGTACTCCACATTCCCATAGAGCTTAGCTGTAAGGTTTTCACCTTTGAGGCAGATTAGGTGTTCTTGCACTTTCCTTGCCTACTGCAGTTATAATAAAGCTTGTGTATTGTTGTAACTATACAGGTGTGCCAGATTACTTTATGATGCATTACATCAGGTAACTGCAATGTGCCATGTAACACATTTTCATCATGCCGCCTGTGTTGTGTCTCCTCTTACTGACACACATAACACCTGTCACACCCGGATGAGTAAGGACCTTGTGCAGCTCTTGACTTCTTAATCACCAAGGTCACAGGTAATGTGAAGTTCAAGGACTTTAACCTCTGATATATACAAACAGTAACTTCCTGATGATAAGTAATAGCAATACCCTATGCACAGTAAGGCCATGTTCACACAACGTATGTTTTGTATTAATCACAGCAATTTGCAACAACGGCCGTGATTAATACAAAAGATTGCTATAGAAGTCAGAGGGAATCCCGGCCGGAGTGTATATACACATAATAGTGTAGTGTACATTCTGGTCGGGATTCCAACCGACCGCACGGAAAACTGACATGTCAGGTCACACACTCTACGTTGTCAGCTATGGTGAATTGGGATGCAAGCGCACACGGATACACCCGCACCCCAATTCCGCAGTACCGGCTGGGATGAACTTCACGGACACCGGCCTTTCTGTGACACGGCCAAGTGACCGAACAGCTGGTGTCTTACGATGTGTCAACCCGACCTAATAGTAATACAATTTGGTATCACACAGCCACCCAGTCACTGAAAACAAAGCTCACTTTTCTAAGAAACGCTTTTCTGATAGATTGTATACAAATGGAGGAGATCTAGGACTATTATTACCGTCCCCAGGATCACACCAAGAACATGGCATATAATAGTCTATATAATAAGCAACTGCAGGCCTTTCTCCACATCAGGAGGACACAGCAGCTATGGTGCACCTGGCACCAACATAGCAGAGCTGAAGCTGTTCTCTATGTCGGAATGGGTTAAAATTTCTGCACGCCGACGACATGCAGGACTGATCCTCTATTACCGGGAATGGGTACATGCAGAAGCAGGTCACCCCAGATACTGGGATCCGGGGTTCACATACTTTCACCACTCAGATATACAATTCTCCTCAACTACAGATTACATCTAATATTACTGACTCCTTTTGTCCGATTTGCTTCTCTTTATCTACTATATATATATATATATATATATATATATATATATATATATATATATATATATATATATATATCTGCTATAAACTAAACTGAGACATGGCGACAATGCAGCAATGTATCAATAACATAAAAGAATACAAAGAGAATATTCATCAGATAATGTAGAGAGCCGTCACCTGTCTCTGCTCCGTCCTCGTCCTCACTCAATAGTGGGTGATGTGGGGGAGCAGCGGGGGCTGAGGGTGAAGCACCCCCTATAAAAGGAGAGCTCCACAGAAAGCTGCCCTCTCTCTCAAGCAGTCAGAGGGTGTTGTGACAGAGCGCAGGAAGCAGCAGGGTGCTCCCTTCACAGCACAGGCGGACACCATTCCTCTAGTGACGGGATGGGAAACACCCTGTAATAGGCCAATCATGAAGCAGGGAGAGGACAGTAACTACTGAGTGAAGTCTCCTAAACTCTTCCTGACCAGACACATTTGCCTTTTTCCCCTCCTGTAATGCTAATTTTGTCCATGTCAGGAACTGTCCAGAGCAGCAGCAAATCCCTAGATCAGGGGTACTCAACAACTTTTAGTGAGGGTCCACTTACCGGGGTCTATTGTCAGGTGAAGGTCCGAGCTGAACATCAGTAGGAAACGTGTTTTGTTACTTTTCACAAACGTTGTTGAATTATTTACATACAGCCCTTTGATATGAGGTACACAGGGGTGACTGCCCTAGTAGTATATAGCCCCCCTGTAGTATTTAGCCCCCCTGTAGTATATAGCCCCCCTGTGCTCTCTCCCCCTGTAGTATATAGCCCCCCTGTGCTCTCTCCCCCTGTAGTATATAGCCCCCCTGTGAGCTCTCCCCCTGTAGTATATAGCCCCCCTGTGCGCTCTCCCCCTGTATATAGCCCCCCTGTGCTCTCTCCCCCTGTATATAGCCCCCCTGTGCTCTCTCTCCCCCCTCTCCCCCTGTATATAGCCCCCTGTGCTCTCTCCCCCTGTAGTATATAGCCCCCCTGTGCTCTCTCCCCCTGTAGTATATAGCCCCCCTGTGAGCTCTCCCCCTGTAGTATATAGCCCCCCTGTGCGCTCTCCCCCTGTATATAGCCCCCCTGTGCTCTCTCCCCCTGTATATAGCCCCCCTGTGCTCTCTCTCCCCCTGTATATAGCCCCCTGTGCTCTCTCCCCCTGTATATAGCCCCCCTGTGCTCTCTCCCCCTGTATATAGCCCCCCTGTGCTCTCTCCCCCCTCTCCCCCTGTATATAGCCCCCCTGTGCTCTCTCCCCCTGTATATAGCCCCCCTGTGCTCTCTCCCCCCTCTCCCCCTGTATATAGCCCCCTGTGCTCTCTCCCCCCTCTCCCCCTGTATATAGCCCCCTGTGCTCTCTCCCCCTTTATATAGCCCCCCTGCGCTCTCTCCCCCTGTATATAGCCCCCCTGTGCTCTCTCCCCTTGTATATAGCCCCCTGTGCTTTCTCCCCCTGTATATACCGTGTTTCCCCGATAGTAAGACACCCCCGAAAGTAAGACATAGTTGGACTTTCGGGGGCTGGGCTAAAGTAAGACATACCCCGAATGTAAGACATAGTACATAGGGCGGTATTTTTGTACTTTTATGTCCCTGCGCCCGTCCTGTCAGAGGCTCGCACGCGCGCGCACACACACACACGCGCGGCCCGGCACGAGCGCTGCACGTCATGTGCAGGGACGCCGGTATTGGTGCGGGAGCTGAAGGAGCAGCAGGGCCCAGGTGACTGCCCGCACCGCCCCCGTCTGGTCCAAGCGACCTTCCCCCCACCCCCCGTGCGCGCACCTGTCCGCCCTCTCTGAGGCCCCGTCCTGCCGCACCGTCCATGCGCCCACCACCCGTCCGGTCCGGCGTCCCTGCTCACTGAGGGGAGTACAGGACAGCCGCCCTCACGTGCTGCTGCTCCTCCAGCTCTGACATGGCCGCCTCCCTGCACACACAGGACAACGTGTGACAGCTGACCTGTCATCTCATCCCCTCAGTAACAGTACAGGATAGGAGGAATAATGGGCTGCAGCAGGCGGGATAACTTATAGCTGTGTGTGTTATCCTGCCAGCTGCAGCACATCCATTCCTCCTATGTTACAGTCCTGCACTGTTACTGAGGGGACTACAGTCATACACCCCTGTCCGCCCCCCTATACAGTCATACACCCCTGTTTCCCCCCCCTATACAGTCATACACCCCTGTCCGCCCCCCTATACAGTCATACACCCCTGTCTCCCCCCCCTATACAGTCATACACCCCTGTCCAATATAAGACATACCCCAAAAGTAAGACATAGTGGGACTTTTGGGAGTAAAAAGAACGTAAGACACTGTCTTACTTTCGGGGAAACACGGTAGCCCCCCTGTGCTCTCTCCCCCTGTATATAGCCCCCCTGTGCTCTCTCCCCCCTCTCCCCCTGTATATAGCCCCCTGTGCTCTCTCCCCCTGTATATACCCCCCCTGTGCTCTCTCCCCCTGTATATATCCCCCCTGTGCTCCCTCCCCCATCTCCCCCTGTATATAGCCCCCTGTGCTCTCTCCCCCTGTATATATCCCCCCCTGTGCTCTCTCCCCCTGTATATATCCCCCCTGTGCTCTCTCTCCCAGTATATAGCCCCCCTGTGCTCTCTCCCCCCTCTCCCCCTGTATATAGCCCCCTGTGCTCTCTCCCCCCTCTCCCCCTGTATATAGCCCCCTGTGCTCTCTCCCCCTTTATATAGCCCCCCTGCGCTCTCTCCCCCTGTATATAGCCCCCCTGTGCTCTCTCCCCCTGTATATAGCCCCCTGTGCTTTCTCCCCCTGTATATAGCCCCCCCTGTGCTCTCTCCCCCCTCTCCCCCTGTATATAGCCCCCCTGTGCTCTCTCCCCCCTCTCCCCCTGTATATAGCCCCCTGTGCTCTCTCCCCCTGTATATACCCCCCCTGTGCTCTCTCCCCCCTCTCCCCCTGTATATATCCCCCCTGTGCTCCCTCCCTCATCTCCCCCTGTATATAGCCCCCTGTGCTCTCTCCCCCTGTATATATCCCCCCCTGTGCTCTCTCCCCCTGTATATATACCCCCTGTGCTCTCTCTCCCAGTATATAGCCCCCCTGTGCTCTCTCCCCCCTCTCCCCCTGTATATAGCCCCCCTGTGCGCTCTCCCCCTGTATATAGCCCCCCTGTGCGCTCCCGCCCGTATATGGCCCCCCCCTGTCCACTCCAATGGCTTCCTCTCTGTCAGTGCTGCTGCCGCTCGGTATCTATGAGCTGTGCAGGGAGCAGCGCGGCAGCCAGGTTCGGACCGCGGTCCGCCAGTTGAGGACCCCTGCCCTATAGAAAACATCTCCTGCTCTGGACAGTTCCTGACATGGACAGAGGTGGCAGCAGAGAGCACTGTGTCAGACTGGAAAGAATACACCAGTTCCTGCAGGACATACAGCAGCTGATAAGTACTGGAAGACTGGAGATTTTTAAATAGAAGTAAATTACAAATCTATGTTACTTTCTAAAACCAGTTGATTTAAAAGAAAAAAAATTTCGCTGGACAACCCCTTTAAATGCTTGTTCTGGATATCCCCCCATTTGGTCCCTATATTCATAACCCAGCCCACCTTTCACATTGATAAATCTCAATTTCTATAGGACAAGAGACTCACGGCCCCCGCTCCTCGGTGCTCCGATCTCTTTGCTGGGATTATACTGGTATTCTGTTATATTATATCTCATGTTGCTGTATCATTATTATGTTTCACCTCCAGGTGTATATTGTAAGTACAGTGAGTGTGACAGGCGTGAGCAGACAGAATCTGCGGTAGATACAATTTGTATCCAGCTTTGATCTGATCTCCCTCTCTCCATCCGCTACAATGGATTCGTATTACATCTAGTGAATAGGATTATGTACAGTGTGAAGCAATGAGAACCTGCAGACTGCACTGGCATGAAAAACGGATGCATTGGAAGTCAATGGAAAAACAGATGCACACAGAGAGCACAAAGTACTGGAGAAGTTATCAGGGTTATAAAGATATTGGACATGGCAAACCACAAACCTGTCAGGAGAAGAAGGCGCCCACCAAACCTAAAGTGTGCAAGGACGTCCTCACCCAGAGGATCACCAACAATAACACTGACGGATGGGTAGATACACTGTGTGGGATTCGGCTCATAAAGATTAGGCTGTGAGTAGGTGTTTCCATTAACCCTTAGGGGACACAGCCAGTTTTCTTTTTTGCATTTTCGTTTTTCCCTCCTCGTGTATATAAGGCCATAGCGCCTGCATTTTTCCACCTAGAGACCCAAATGAGCCCTTATTTTTTGCGCAACTAATTGTACTTTGCTATGGCAGATGTAATTTTTGCCTAAAATGTGCCGGGAAACCTGAAAAAAATTATATGTGTGGTGAAATTGAAAAAAAAAATGTTTTTTTTTTATTTGGGGGGGGGGGGTTGTTTTTACTATGTTCGCCCTGGGGTAAAACTGACTCGTTATATATGTTCCTTAAGTTGTTACGATTACAACGATATGTAACATGTATAACTTTTATTTGATTTGATGGCTTGTAAAAAATTAAAACCTTTTAAAGAAAATATATGTTCCTTAAAATCGCTCTATTCCCAGGCTTATAGCGCTTTTATCCTTTGGTCTATGGGTCTGTGTCAGGTGTCATTTTTTGCGCCATGATGTGATCTTTCTATCGGTACCTTGATTGCGCATATATGACTTTTTGATCGTTTTATTGCAATTATTCTGGATTTGATGCGACCAAAAATGCGCAATTTTGCACTTTGGGATTTTTTGCACTGACGCCGTTTACCGTGTGAGATCAGGAATGTGATTAATAGTTTGGGCGATTACGCACGCGGCGATAGCAAACATGTTTGTTTATTAATTAATTTATTTATTTTTATTTATAAAATGGGGAAAGGGGGGTGATTCAGACTTTTATTAGGGGAGGGGATTTTGTGTTATTAAAAATACATTTTTCTTTTACTTTACACATATACTAGAAGCCCCCCTGGGGTTAGGGTTATTCCCCCCTGGGATTAGGGTTATTCCCCCTGGGGGACTTCTAGTATATGCACTCTGATCTCTCATAGAGATCCATGCAGTATAGTTATACTGCATGAATCCATGAGATCGGTGTTCTATTACTTTTGGCTGCTGCAGCCAAAAGTAATAGAATGCCGAGCCGGGATCAGCGCCATTACGGAGCAGACCCCGGCCCGGTATGGATGCAGGGATCGCCCCTCCGCAATCGCGCCGCAGGGGGGCGATCCCCCCACTAGACCACCAGGGATGTATAAAAGCAAGTATTTAGAAGCAGCTGTCAACTTTGACAGCTGCTTCTAAGTACTTAATTAGCGGGCACGGCGATCGGACCGTGCCCGCTAACAGCCGCGAGCCCGGGCTACATGCGGCACCCGGTATCGCGGCAGTTCAGAGGGGGGTCGCCGCGCGACCCCCCTCTGAACTCCCATAGCGGCACGAGGACGTTAAATAACGTCCTGGTGCAGCTATGGGTTAAAGTGTCACTGTCGTGAAATTTTTTTTGCAGAAATCAATAGTACAGGCGCTTTTAAGAACCATTAACTCTTTGTTGTCCTGTTTTGGTCTTTTCTTTAGCTCTCTCCATAGGAGAACAATGAAGACAGTGGGGAGAGCTTCAAACTGCTTTTTCATGATAAAAATGCATTTTTCGGCTAATAAACCCAATTACAAAGTTTCTTAAAATCGCCTGGACTATTGATTTCTGCAAAAAAAATATTTCACGATAGTGACACTTTAAATGTTATCCACTTATTATGGGATCGTGCTGTAAAGATGGCGCAACAGTCGAAACCTGTCACAGAATGTGATTTTACCTACTTGCGCCGTACCTATATGACTACACCTCTTTATTCTGCCCTCTGAGTTAGAAGATGATTAGAGCGTGATCAGAGGGTGACAGAGAGATGGAAAGGAATGCTGGCAGCCAACCAATGAGCTCAGCTCCTTGAAAATTATCATTGTAGTCATAATACACAAGCAAGAGAAAGACAGTAATCTGTCTAATCTGTAAATAACACGTTGTGCTAGCCTGACTGCGCAGAGCATGAAACTGCTACAATTTATGGACTGGCCTATCAGAGTGTGACATGTATGTGTCTTGTGACTTTGAACCCTGCCTGTATTGAATGTTTACATATTTCTTGTGAATACACTGCGCATGAGCAATACTGCCCCATATTCTATCTATAAAAGTTAACACAAATTAATAAAGTGCGCGCTTCCCAAACTTACATTACTGATACATACATCAGTACGTACTGGGTTGGGATTTTGTCTCCATAGAGGCAGGTCAACATCTAAATTTAGTCTTATCAGAACGCTACCTGTCACAGAACACTACCTGCCACAGAACGCTACCTATCACAGAACACTACCTGCCACAGAACGCTACCTGTCACAGAACACTACCTGCCACAGAACGCTACCTATCACAGAACACTACCTGCCACAGAACGCTACCTGCCACAGAACGCTACCTGCCACAGAACACTACCTGCCACAGAACGCTACCTGCCACAGAACACTACCTGCCACAGAACGCTACCTGTCACAGAACACTACCTGCCACAGAACGCTACCTGTCACAGAACGCTACCTGCCACAGAACGCTACCTGTCACAGAACACTACCTGCCACAGAACGCTACCTGCCACAGAACACTACCTGCCACAGAACGCTACCTGCCACAGAACACTACCTGCCACAGAACGCTACCTGCCACAGAACGCTACCTGCCACAGAACGCTACCTGTCACATAACGCTACCTGCCACAGAACACTGTACTGGAGAAGTTATTAGGATTATAAAAAATATCCTAAACTTTTCCAGTGAGTCCATTATAACCAAACAAGACATGGCAAAACCACAAACTCGTCAGGAGAAGGTGGCCAACAAACCTAAAGTGGGCAAAGAGGTTCTCACCTAGAGGTTCACCGACAATAACACTGATGGATCCAGAGATCAACCATGGAGATGGAAGAGTAGCAAGTCAAAGGCCTCAAGCCAGTGGAGATAATGCCCATACATTATGGGAGACTGGCTGCCTGGAGGGCCTGTAAAGTGACCAGAGTGGGAACCATTCCTGTAAGCCAGTGGACTGGTGGAGATGTTGGAGTAAAACAAAAGATCCCTGTTAGTGGACACAGGTAAGAGAAGGAGACCCCTCCTGGAAGCCCCTTCTTATTGCAACATGTGATGGGACAGTCACATAGATTTTCTGTCCCATAACTCATACTACAGAGTCTCTGTGTATTCCCGTGAGATGCAGCTTCAGCCTGTCCCCTTGGGAGGAGTTTCTCCCTGACAGCTCTTACAAGCGGCAGAGGGACGAATGGCAGCGTGCAACTTTTTCCGATTGTTCTCATGATTGGTCTGAACATTCAGAGCTCAATGGATAAAATCGTCTGACACGTGCCTATGATACGTCCAGAGTTTTTTTTTTTTTGTGGCAAGCAGTGGCATAGCAATAGGGGTTGCAGCTGCCCATAAATCTTAAAAAAAAAAAAAACCCTCTTTCATCTCTTTAAGGTTGACAGCTTAAAGGGGTACTCAGGAAAATTAACTTTTCCCCTATCCACAGGGGAATGAATAGAGCCGTAGGTACAGCACGTGCCGCGTGGCTCTATCCATTCCTATGGAGTGACGGAAAGTGCCAAGTACCCAGGAAGAGTGCTAAACTTGGCTCTTTCCGTCTGCTCTATAGGAATGAATAGAGCCACACGTCACATGCTATACCCGCGGCTTTATTCATTACACAGAAGCCGGGGCCCGATATGGAGATTGGTGGGGGGTACTTCTGGTGGCAGCTTATCTCACCATGAACAAGGTCTAAGTACGGAATATTATATTTCCCTGTTGCCTTGCCACCAAGTTTTTTTTGTTTTTTTTTAGTTTTCTGTGTATCTGGAAAAAATGGCATGTGTAAACCCCCCCTACAGCAGACGCTAGGAGCTGCAGGGGTCAGTGATGTCCGCCCTGGTCTTCCCCAAAGAGCAGACTAGTAAGACTGACTTTAACTGGATAGAAGAAGAAGCTTCGATCACACATGGCTGTAGATCAGGAAGGCTTCAGTCCCTGACTAGGCCGTAAATAGAAAGATAATAGATCCGGCCAATATATGGCTCACAATGATCAGTAAGCCTTGATCAGATGGATTAAGAGTCTTCTCCATGTGGTTCACTGGAAATATGGATGGTGGAGGATTCTTCTGTCAGATGGCAGGAGAAGAGGTAAAGACTGTTCTGCTCCAAGGCCTCTAACTTCCAGTGACCCCCTATACATAGTCCAGATATATCTACTGTATCTCTACAAATACATCATCATCATCATCATCATCCTGCTCCTGTGTCAGGGCCCGTGTAGCTCAGCCAGAGGTTTAAACCCTGCACTGCATTTGTAATACGGGGGTCTTATGTGGCAGAAGGCCTTCCGCCCCCCCTCAGGTATCGGGGATGTGATGCAGCCGCTCTCTGCACTCTCCATAGTTATACACTGATCTCCGCTCTCTCGTAAACATGCAGAGGAAGCAATTTCAGAGATTCAGAGAATGTAAGAATGTGAACCCGGGAAAATACATACAACACTGTAAGCACCCAGCAAATACTACTAAGAATAGATATAAATATATATATCGCTGACCTGTGCGCACGGTACTTCACTGACGGCCTTTGTTTCCGCTTACTCTGGACCCTTATATGTTCTGGATCCGGGTTATCATGTCCCCCGACCCCACCCCACCCCCATCCGGTGAGATCTCTATGCGACATTATTCAAGTAAACATCCAAAGGGCAGGAAACGGGTTTTCCTTTCACAATCCCATGATGTTACAATACATATTCAAATATATAGATTTTTTCCTTTTTCCGCTTCTTTCAAAGAGCCAAAAAACAATCACTAATCTGACAAAAAAAAACTAAAATACAAACTTTCTTTTTTTACCATTGATTTTTATTGAAAAAATGTAACAGAAAGTTTATTGGCCCATAAAACATTTAGAAGAAACCTAGTAGTAAGGTGGATAAAAGACGCATGTCCGTCAAATTCAACCACAGGATTTGGTAAAGCATGTAACGTCCGTGTCAGACATAGCGCACATACCATGTACACAATCGCTGGCTCATATAACACTCACCGCCGCCAGAGCTATGCGGTTAGGTTTCACCACTTCACTTAAAGTGATTATCTCGTAAATCCTTTTAACACCGTCCTTAACTGAGGTTAATAGACTCTTTAAAGCCGTTAGTATTACAATAAGCGGCGTGTCATGATCGGGTGTCGCTCGTGTCTCCTCGGCTGCTGATCTGTGATGCCGGCGGCCGCAGCTTTCAACACGATCAGTCGTCTTTCCCTTTCTCAGCTGACAATCATTCCTTTTTACTTTTCAACTCAACTCTCAAAAGCCTGAAGGACCTTTTACATGGGACGATTATCGGGCAAAAAATCGTTAAATAGTTTGACCTTAAACGATAATTTTCTGATGTAAATGCAGCAATGATCAAACTACAAACAAAAATGCTCTCGTATGTTGTTGATCGCATTTTCCGACCTATAGGCTGGTTTCCCTCCTAGCTCTTACCCCTCCCTCTCCATTTAATCCCGAGCTTCCTCTCTCTGCCCTTAGGGCCCTATTCCACCGGACGATTATCGTTCAGATTATCGTTAAATCGTTAAAATCTAAACAATAATCGTTCGGTTGAAATGCAGTTAACGATTAACGACCAAACGAGAAATCGTTGATCGCCTTATAAGACCTGGACCTATTTTTGTTGTTGCTCGTTCGCAAAACGTTCACGTTGAATAAGATGTCGTTCGGTCGTTCGGAATAGATACGAACGCAATAGCGAAGAAATAGCGAAGAAAAACGATTGCATATACGATCATAAGTAACGATTATCGTTCCATGGAAATGAGTGAACGTTTTTAGGTCCTTCGCAATAGCGGTCATTTGAGATCGTTAATTGTTAACGATTATGCGAACGATAATTGTCCGGTGGAATAGGGCCCTTAGTCTCCACTGGACTGACCTGCAGCCGGTTTGCCCACCCATCCTATCCTTTAGTCTTGGTTTTTTGTGGTGTTTTGTTCCTTTATTTGCTTTCTTGTTTGTTATTACACTAATTAAGTCACAGCTGGTGTAAATGACCTGGTAAGCAGGAGTGTGGGGATAGTATGGTGGACTTGTACGGTAGGAGTCTGTTGTCCGGCATATCGCTTATACCCCTAGGAGTTCAGCACTATGTACCTGGTTGTTTGTATGGTTAAAGAAATGGTTTTTATTATTATCATCTTCACCAAGTGAGCCGACTACAGTCCGGTAGCTGTACAGCAGAGGTTACGTCCATGGCTGAACCCGCCGCTCACTGAGGGGTATGGAGCCATCCTGAACAACCACCTACAGATGGTGTTGGTGGTGACAGGCAGTAGCGGATTACAATAGGTCCTTTTTGGGCGGTAGCCTGGGGCCCTGAGCTCCTGGGGGGCCCATGGCGACCCATACTTTCAGTCAGGTATTGTTTCCTGGCTACAGTTCTGCCATGATTTGCAAAAAATCGCAGCTTTTTTTTTTTTTTTTTTTTACCACAAATCAAGACATCATGACATTATCTGTCCTGTACTCTGAACACCAGGCTAGTGCTGCCATAGTTACAGTGGGGTGGGGGGGCCCAGGCTTGGTGAACAGCCCCGGGCCTATGGTAAATTTAATCTGCCCCTGGTGATACGGGTTAAAATACTGCAGGATACCCCAGGATACCCCAGGATTCCCGCCCCATAGAGAATACTGGGACACTTGGCCTTGCTAAGTGTTCCAGTGTATGGGGAGGACGGGCTGCTAGCGGGAGATATTACTGGTAATGGGGGGAACATAAAGATATATTTACCTGACCTGGTGCCTGCACAGCACCACGTCCCGATTCTGGACTGATAGTCTTCCTAGCTCCTCTGCAGCTACGTTACGACCTGGCTGATGGATGCCCCACAGTGACTGGGTCGGGACACCGCTGCAGTCACTGAATGGCTGAGCGAGCTAAATCCCACCCGTTTGTGATGTGCCAGCCAAGTCGTGACATACCCTGAAGCCAGGAGAAGATGACATCTGGTGGGGTACAGGAGCCCGGTGATGTGGCACAGCATGGGCATGGGGGGCGGTAAGCATACTGTCTTTACTGTCTCTACTCCCACCCCCTGTGGATAATGATTCCCCCCCGGCCAGACTTCTCCTTTAAATCTCTATAGACATGACGTTCATACTTGAGGTTTTGGTTTGACAAGATTTCAAGCCTGCGTGGCCAGCGGGGGAAGGAGATGTTACTGCGGGACGCCATAGTATGTTCAGGGAAAGAGGCCAAAACCGCACAGTAATAACTCCGACACCACATGTTATATTCTCCAGTAAATCTTACAGTCACAGGAAATATATAGGCTTTCTCCAGTACAGTCACAGGAAATATATAGGCTTTCTCCAGTACAGTCACAGGATATAGGCTTTGGTTTTTTTGACAAGGCCGCATCCTACACTCGAACAAGACCCTCCCTATACAGAAGCCACAGCTTTATATAAATAACAGTCTATATAAGATATAAAATAGGAAAAGTACTAAACACACCAACATTATTTATTATATGAATCAAGTTTTTATGTTTTTTAAGATTTTTTTTTAATATTTACTAAGAATAGATTTTTTTTTTTTTACTATTTTAGGACATAACTCTTGAATCTTACTGTTTTAATTTGAAAACTAAGCCAAGACTTCCCATTGTGTCTGTGATGATAAGGAGGAGGCTGCTGTAAAGTGATCTGTACAGCATTACAGCAAAAGATAACACCAGTAGATAGAGGAGACAATGGGGGCTCAGCTTCTCCCTCAGATTTTCCTTCAGGTTATTAGGAGACATTTTTGTGCTTTGGGTGTGGATAGGAGAAGAATTTCAGGATTTTGTTCCTCCAGCAAGGTCTTTTCTGAAACTTTGAAGTTTTTAGATAATTCTCTAGCTTTGTCTTTGATGGGAATTGTAGTTTTGGCTGGAGGGCCGTTCCCCATCCCTGCTCTGTACGGACAGGTCACATGTTAGAGACCCCCGGACCACTATCAGAAAATGGCCTGAACATACGGGGAGATTAATGGCGCTCTCTTACAGTAGTTTGGTTGTTTGTTGCCCATAGCAACCAATCACATTTTACCAGGGCTCCTGAATAGTTAAAAGCTGAGCTGTGATTGGTTGCTATGGGCAACAAAGGACATTCCTCCTATAAATCTCCCCCGTAGTCACTGTCTGACCATTGAAATGAATGAGGCCTGTGCCCATCTGAGCAGGGATGTGTCCGAGTGTTATTCGGCCAGTTTCCTCATTTTGTGGTGTGAACGAGTCCTTATCTCTTGTATCGCTCTGTTAGTTACATCACATTAGGAGGGTATTTAGCGAGTGGCGTGACAGGCCGTAGAAGCGTGACGGCACAGAATCGTCTGTCGCCCATTTTGCTTCTGCCAGCGTCCACACCTGTTTCGGTGTTTGTGATGTGCCGGCACCATGGATGAATGATGATGTGCTTACTACTATAGCGATTTTTAATGATTAACGACTAACGATAAATGATCGCAAACGAGATTGTTTATCGTTAACCTGAAATCGTTCACCATATTACACAGAGCGATAATCGTTAGTTACGATTGTTACTATGATCGTTTCCTCCTTCTGATCCCAGCAAAACAATGAACAATGTGCAATTACACTGAACGATTATGCTGCGTTTACACTGAGCGATAATTCGCCCAATCAATCGTTTAACGATTTTGAAGCAACGATTTGGTTATTATAACGATCAGCGTTTAGATGAATAAACCGTTATTGCGATCGTTTTTAAGATCGCTTAAGCCCATCTCACACATAGGGTGATTCTTTAAAAGACTGTTCACACAAAGCGATGTGCGTATTTTTAACGAACAACGATTTGAGAACCTGTTGAAAGATCAAAATGAACGATTTCTCGCTCGTCGCTTGATCGTTTGCTGTGTTTACACGGAACGATTATCGCTAAAATGCGATCGATATTGCGAAAATTCAAACGATAATCGTTCCGTGTAAACGCAGCATTAGTAAAAAAATGCGGAACTTGAGCAAACAAACGGGGAATTACAGCAAACAATTAATGATAATTTTAGGTTCAGATCTAAATCAATGACATACGAACAATTTTTCGATCGTTGCCTGCAATTACACAGAATGATTATCGTTCAAATTCGAACGATTTAACGATTTTATCGCACGATAATCGTCCCGTGTAATAGGGCCCTTAGGGTCCTATTACACTAAGCGTTTTTTAACGACTAACGATAAAAGATCGCAAACGAGATTGTTTATCGTTAACCTGAAATTGTTCACCATATTACACAGGACAATAATCGTTATTGCGATCGTTTCTATAATCGTTTAATACTTCTGATGCCGGCAAAGTAATGGACAATGTGCAATTACACTGAACAATTAGCGAACGATTAACGATAATTTTAGGTTCAGATCTAAATCAACGACATACGGACGATTTTTCGATCGCTGCCAGCAATTACACAGAATGATTATCGTTTAAATCCAAATGATTTAACGATTTTTTGCATGATAATCATCCTGTGTATAGGGCCCTTAGAGCGCCCCCCTGTGGTAGAAGTATTGTGCTAATATCCAGCTTCTAGCATCGATGTGGCTGCCAAATAGTAGTGCCAACCACTGTCTGTTTAAATAGATTGTGTATTTAATGTATTTGTTACAAAGTCATGCTGGAACTTATAGTACATTAGTGTTCCAGGGTATAGACAGGGACTTGTAGTACCTCAGTATTCCAGGATATAGTTATATATATACTTCTCTAAGTCCTTGTACAAGTGTATACAGCCTATTCATTGGAGGCCAAACATGCCGCAAAGAACGACACGCGTCAGATAATCCTCATTCTACTCATAACACTAATTCTTGTGTCACCATGTGTGACCTCACTATGAGTGAGTGTGTAAATCTGGCTTTCACTACTGTAAACACATCCGTCTGCCGCCGCCCTCCAGGAAGTATTTACTTTCATGGCCCGCAGCCACTTTTCTAAAGATAGCTCCTTTCTAGTAAAAGTGTTTACACACCAGACTGGAAATGTTATTGGGTAGTTACAAAGCAGCTGTAGTAAGCGGCTCCCACCGGGGAGGTCCGGGCTTGATGGGAGTTGTAGTTTTTCAACAGCTGGAAGGCCGCAGAAACACTAGAGCATGGGTCTCCAAACTGCGGCCCTCCAGCTGTTGCAAAACCACAATTCCCACCATGCCCAGACAGCTAAAGCTTTGGATTTGGCACTCCAGGCATGATGGGAAATGTAGTATTGCAACAGCTGGAGGGCCGCAGTTTGGAGACCCATGCACTAAATGGGTCCTAGAAAGCGAATGGAAGTTCATTATAGTGCAATACAGTCAAAAACATGGAAATGGCCGGGGTCAGTATCTTGGTGGCGCCATCTTTGTGCCCCTAGTAAAATCTGGGGAATAGCCAATACCACCAATAAAGTGGTCCCAAAGATGCTCATTTGGGTTCCAGTCTGGGGAATTAGGGCCCTATTACACAGAGCGATCATCGTCTGTAATAAAGACAACAACCAGGCAAGGACGATGACCATTGGCTTATCGTGTCATTAGGTCCTGACCTAGAATCATGTAAATAAAATATAAAAAATTATAATTCATATATTACCTCCCCACGCTCCCCGTGTTCTCTTTGCTCCTGCCCACTCCCCACAGCCTCCGATGCAACTTCAGAACGTATCTCTGAAATGACAGGCTGCTCAGCCAATCACTGGCCAGGACGGGACCGCCGGGGCCAATGATTGGCAGACACCAATCTGGCAGATCAGCACTTGTTTACTATAGTGATCGGGCTGTGTAATTGGCCCTTAGGGGGCAGGGTATTCCATGGAAGTCTTGGTCATGCTCTTCCAATCAGTGAAGGGTACAAAGCTTAATGGCATTGTTTGGGGGGGGGGGGGGGAGAGATTATTGCACGCAAGATTGGGAATTTCATAGAGCAAAGTAGTCCAATTGTTGTCCAGTCCACTTTGTCAAATTGTACCACTCTAAATAACCCCAATGGGTATTCCTATAGTCTATAACATGGACAGCCTATGGGATTAATGGATGTGAATGTGGATGTCGTCCTGATGAGAATATCGATTTGAAGAAAGCAAAGAAACCGAAGCACATTGTTATATAATATATTTAACAGAATAAGCCATAAAAAAGAGAAAAAACACCCGTACAGCTCAGCTTATAAGATGGCTTTCGTCTAGAATAAATTAACCAAATATACAATAGAAATAGGAAGCAAGATGGTATATATAGACCATCTGTCCAGAAACAAAACACCTTATAAAAGAAAAAACGAAATCTTTGCTACTGAAATGCCTAGAAAAAACAATGTGGAATGAGATTTCATAAAAAAAATTGGCATTAAATTTGTACACAACTTAAACTAGACAGCGAAAACTAAGACTAGACAGTCTAAAACTGCCTCAAATTTATCACAGTGGCTTAGGCTCTTTGATAAATTTGTCTAGTCATATATATATATATATATATATATATATATATATATGTATATATCCCCTATTACATGGCTTAATATGCAGCAGGATCTTGTGGCAGAATTCTGTTGCAGCTTTGGCACACTGGTTAACATTTTACACAGTGCTGCCTCCTGAATGTAACCATTTAATGAAATCATTATCAGTAATTCACTGCTCGCACCAGGGCTGCTTTTGTGATGTAACCCTTAACTTGCTAATGTTTTCTTTTCTGCTCATACAGCACCTTGTAAATTCAGCACGTTTATAACCCCCTTCCCCTCCGACATACCACCTGTAGCGCTGTACTGTAAATAATTTCCCCGGACAGTACCAGCCTGTTCATTGTAAGGAGAGAAGTGCACTTCTTCCAGCACTATCAGGGCATGGCAGGGAGGAGGAGGCGGGCTTTTGAGGAGGTGCTGTCCTGTGATTGGTTAGAGAAGTATGGTGTGTACTACTGGCAGTCAACCTTACTCTGGTCCTACCTTCTGAAATGTAGAGAATGAGAAATAGCTGTCCACCATGGAGGTGGATCTCTGGGGCTCAATAACAGCAGGGAGGGCTTGAAATAGCAATGAATATTCTAAATATTTTTACGCTGGTTGGCAGCAATACAGCTTCTCTGCTGCCATCAATGGCCATATTGGGGAACTGCAAGGTTGCACAAGCCCTGGTCCAGACACAGTTAAATATCACTAACGCAACTGTATGCATAAACCAAGCCTCCTCTGATGTTAGCATTAGCATATACATTACACTGGGGGCTTAT
Source organism: Dendropsophus ebraccatus (assembly GCA_027789725.1). Lineage (NCBI taxonomy): Eukaryota > Metazoa > Chordata > Amphibia > Anura > Hylidae > Dendropsophus > Dendropsophus ebraccatus. Next base: position 28,637,258 of record JAQFWZ010000022.1, read on the forward strand.
TACTAGTGATATGTAGGTGTGCTGGGACCAAGGCTTTTGTAGCCCTGCAGTTCTAAAAACAGCCAGTGGTGGCAGCAGAGGGTCTGTGTCATTCCTTACAGCTGCTATCCAATGCAAAAATTTAAAAAATTATAAATATTTACATTTTATTTAATAACTTTAACAAAGAAATGTAAAAAAAAATAATATATTATTTGCCGGGGAAAACCCCTACCCCTTTAAGTCCTATTAAAAGTGCCTGAATGTAACTGAGGTAAGAACCACTAACTCTAGCCTTCCTTCCTTCTGCTTGGATAGATGGATAAATTATAAATAACCTGCCCGCTTTTTACTGGGTCAGATACATTCCTATGCTGTTTGCTGGTTCCCTGATTTCTACCTAATAATAGTGGAGGTAGTCAGGCATGTTTTGCTGGTTGAATGAGCTGTAGCTAATAGTCGTGCTGCTCAGATGATCTTGCTTGGCCAAGAACGTGCTCATGGACAACCTCCAGAATGTCCTTCATGCACGCCATCTTCTTCTCCAGAGAGAGCTTCTTCATTTTGGCCCGAATACACATGCAGAAGTAGTGGTCCTCTTCATCCATCTGCTGTTCCTGACCTTCGTTTACAGTATTGGCGACACCATGCCGCGGAGTGATGGAGGAAGAGATCGTTTCATTCGGGAGATGGTGAAGAGCACTACGAACAGACGATACAATCAGTAAACGGAGCACCAACCCGTCCTTGTGGAACACAAGTTCAATGACCCTTATACTATCTTCACTAGTGTACACAATGGGGTATACAGGGCCATTCAGCCCATACCTATTCTTCCAGTCTCCGCCATTTGCATTTACGTCGGTCTCCTACAAGGGGAAATATCTGGTCATGCTGTAATCCAGTATGCCCAATCCTTCTATCCCAAGACTTCTGGGAGTCTCCAAACACCATAGATAACCAGGGCCGTCTTACCCATTGGGCATGGTAGGCGGCTGCCCGGGGGCCCTTGCGTCCTAGGGGGCCCCTGCCCGCTGTCACAGCGGGCAGGGGCCCCCTAGGACGCAAGGGTCCCCGGGCAGCCGCCTCCCATGCCCAATGGGTAAGACGGCCCTGCGCGCCCCCCCTTCCCCTTCTCTTGCGACCGCAAGCACTTTCTTGCTTGCGGTCGCAAGAGGAAATCCGTCCCCGGCTGATGCGTCGCTCCCCGGGGGATTCTCCGGGAGCGCACGCATCAGGAACCTCAGTGCGCGTCGCTGGGATGTGTGAGCTTCCGGATGTGTGCGCTCCAGGAGAATCCCCCGGGGAGTGACGCATCAGCCGGGGGCAGAAGAGGAGAGGAAGCAGCGACGGGGGAGGTGAGTTGGGTGTTTGTTTTTTTTATCTGCTGTGCAGGGGGGAGCCATCTATAAGGGGGGAATACGGGGGAGCCATCTATAAGGGGGGATACAGGGGGGAGCCATCTATAAGGGGGGATACAGGGGGGAGCCATCTATAGGGGGGGATACAGGGGGGAGCCATCTATAAGGGGGTAATACAGGAGGAGCCATCTATAGGGGGGATACAGGGGGGAGCCATCTATAAGGGGGTAATACAGGGGAAGCCATCTATAAGGGGGTAATACAGGGGGAGCCATCTATAAGGGGGTAATACAGGGGGGAGCCATCTATAGGAGGGATACAGGGGGGGAGCCATCTATAGGGGGGGGTACAGGGGGAGCCATCTATAAGGGGGGAATACGGGGGAGCCATCTATAAGGGGGGATACAGGGGGGAGCCATCTATAGGGGGGATACAGGGGGGAGCCATCTATAGGGGGGGATACAGGGGGGAGCCATCTATAAGGGGGTAATACAGGAGGAGCCATCTATAGGGGGGGATACAGGGTGAGCCATCTATAAGGGGGTAATACAGGAGGAGCCATCTATAGGGGGGATACAGGGGGAGCCATCTATAGGGGGGATACAGGGGGGAGCCATCTATAAGGGGGGTAATACAGGAGGAGCCATCTATAGGGGGGATACAGGGGGGAGCCATCTATAAGGGGGTAATACAGGGGAAGCCATCTATAAGGGGGTAATACAGGGGGAGCCATCTATAAGGGGGTAATACAGGGGGGAGCCATCTATAGGAGGGATACAGGGGGGGAGCCATCTATAGGGGGGGGTACAGGGGGAGCCATCTATAAGGGGGGAATACGGGGGAGCCATCTATAAGGGGGGATACAGGGGGGAGCCATCTATAGGGGGGATACAGGGGGGAGCCATCTATAGGGGGGGATACAGGGGGGAGCCATCTATAAGGGGGTAATACAGGAGGAGCCATCTATAGGGGGGGATACAGGGTGAGCCATCTATAAGGGGGTAATACAGGAGGAGCCATCTATAGGGGGGATACAGGGGGAGCCATCTATAGGGGGGATACAGGGGGGAGCCATCTATAAGGGGGTAATACAGGGGGAGCCATCTATAAGGGGGTAATACAGGGGGGAGCCATCTATAGGGGGGATACAGGGGGGAGCCATCTATAAGGGGGTAATACAGGGGGAGCCATCTATAGGGGGGGATACAGGGGTGAGCCATCTATAAGGGGGTAATACAGGAGGAGCCATCTATAGGGGGGATACAGGGGGGAGCCATCTATAAGGGGGTAATACAGGGGAAGCCATCTATAAGGGGGTAATACAGGGGGAGCCATCTATAAGGGGGTAATACAGGGGGGAGCCATCTATAGGGGGGATACAGGGGGGAGCCATCTATAAGGGGGTAATACAGGGGGGAGCCATCTATAAGGGGGTAATACAGGAGGAGCCATCTATAAGGGGGTAATACAGGGGGAGCCATCTATAAGGGGGTAATACAGGAGGAGCCATCTATAAGGGGGTAATACAGGAGGAGCCATCTATAAGGGGGTAATACAGGGGGAGCCATCTATAAGGGGGTAATACAGGGGGAGCCATCTATAAGGGGGTAATACAGGGGGAGCCATCTATAAGGGGGTAATACAGGGGGAGCCATCTATAAGGGAGTAATACAGGGGGAGCCATCTATAAGGGGGTAATACAGGGGGGAGCCATCTATAAGGGGGTAATACAGGGGGAGCCATCTATAAGGGGGTAATACAGGGGGAGCCATCTATACAGGGGGTAATACAGGGGGAGCCATCTATAAGGGGGGGATACAGGGGGGAGCCATCTATAAGGGGGTAATACAGGGGGAGACATCTATAAGGGGTAATACAGGGGGGAGCCATCTATAAGGGGGTAATACAGGGGAAGCTATCTATAAGGGGGTAATACAGGGGGGAGCCATCTATACGGGGGGGGGATACTGGGGGAGCCATCTATAAGGGGGTAATACAGGAGGAGCCATCTATAGGGGGGATACAGGGGGAGCCATCTATACGGGGGGGGATACTGGGGGAGCCATCTATACGGGGGGGGATACTGGGGGAGCCATCTATAAGGGGGTAATACAGGAGGAGCCATCTATAGGGGGGATACAGGGGGAGCCATCTATAAGGGGGTAATACAGGGGGGAGCCATCTATAGGGGGGATACAGGGGGGGAGCCATCTATAAGGGGGTAATACAGGGGGAGCCATCTATAAGGGGGTAATACAGGGGGGAGCCATCTATAGGGGGGATACAGGGGGGGAGCCATCTATAAGGGGGTAATACAGGGGGGAGCCATCTATAAGGGGGTAATACAGGAGGAGCCATCTATAAGGGGGTAATACAGGGGGAGCCATCTAAACAGGAGGGATACAGAGGGAGCCATCTATAAGGGGGGGATACAGGGGGAGACATCTATAAGGGGGTAATACAGGGGGGAGCCATCTATAAGGGGGTAATACAGGGGAAGCCATCTATAAGGGGGGGGATACAGGGGGGAGCCATCTATAGGGGGGGATACAGGGGGGAGCCATCTATAAGGGGGTAATACAGGAGGAGCCATCTATAGGGGATACAGGGGGAGCCATCTATAAGGGGGTAATACAGGGGGAGCCATCTATAAGGGGGTAATACAGGGGGAGCTATCTATAAGGGGGTAATACAGGGGGAGCCATCTATAAGGGGGTAATACAGGGGGGAGCCATCTATAAGGGGGTAATACAGGGGGAGCCATCTATAAGGGGGTAATACAGGGGGAGCCATCTAAACAGGAGGGATACAGAGGGAGCCATCTATAAGGGGGGGATACAGGGGGAGACATCTATAAGGGGGTAATACAGGGGGGAGCCATCTATAAGGGGGTAATACAGGGGAAGCCATCTATAAGGGGGGGGATACAGGGGGGAGCCATCTATAGGGGGGGATACAGGGGGGAGCCATCTATAAGGGGGTAATACAGGAGGAGCCATCTATAGGGGGATACAGGGGGAGCCATCTATAAGGGGGGAATACAGGGGTGAGCCATCTATAAGGGGGGAATACAGAGGGAGCCATCTATAAGGGGTAATACAGGGGGAGACATCTATAAGGGGGTAATACAGGGGAAGCCATCTATACGGGGGGGATACTGGGGGAGCCATCTATAAGGGGGTAATACAGGGGGAGCCATCTATAAGGGGGGAATACAGAGGGAGCCATCTATAAGGGGTAATACAGGGGGAGACATCTATAAGGGGGTAATACAGGGGAAGCCATCTATAGGGGGGGATACAGGGGGGAGCCATCTATAAGGGGGTAATACAGGAGGAGCCATCTATAAGGGGGTAATACAGGGGGGAGCCATCTATAGGGGGGATACAGGGGGGGAGCCATCTATAAGGGGGGGGGGGATACAGGGGGGAGCCATCTATAAGGGGGTAATACAGGGGGGAGCCATCTATAAGGGGGTAATGCAGGGGGAGCCATCTATAAGGGGGTAATACAGGAGGAGCCATCTATAAGGGGGTAATACAGGAGGAGCCATCTATAAGGGGGTAATACAGGGGGGAGCCATCTATAAGGGGGTAATACAGGGGGGAGCCATCTATAAGGGGGTAATACAGGGGGAGCCATCTATAAGGGGGTAATACAGGGGGAGCCATCTATAAGGGGGGGATACAGGGGGGAGCCATCTATAAGGGGGTAATACAGGGGGAGCCATCTATAAGGGGGTAATACAGGGGGGAGCCATCTATAAGGGGGTAATACAGGGGGGAGCCATCTATAGGGGGGATACAGGGGGGGAGCCATCTATAAGGGGGTAATACAGGGGGGAGCCATCTATAAGGGGGTAATACAGGGGGAGCCATCTATAAGGGGGTAATACAGGGGGGAGCCATCTATAAGGGGGTAATACAGGGGGAGCCATCTAAACAGGGGGGATACAGAGGGAGCCATCTATAAGGGGGGGATACAGGGGGGAGCCATCTATAAGGGGGTAATACAGGGGGAGACATCTGTAAGGGGTAATACAGGGGGGAGCCATCTATAAGGGGGTAATACAGGGGGGAGCCATCTATAAGGGGGTAATACAGGGGAAGCCATCTATACGGGGGGATACTGGGGGAGCCATCTATAAGGGGGGGGGATACAGGGGGGAGCCATCTATAGGGGGGGATACAGGGGGGAGCCATCTATAAGGGGGTAATACAGGAGGAGCCATCTATAGGGGGGATACAGGGGGAGCCATCTATAAGGGGGTAATACAGGGGGAGCCATCTTTAAGGGGGTAATACAGGGGGGAGCCATCTATAAGGGGGTAATACAGGGGGAGCCATCTATAAGGGGGGGATACAGGGGGAGCCATCTATAGGGGGGATACAGGGGGGAGCCATCTATAAGGGGGTAATACAGGGGGGAGCCATCTATAAGGGGGTAATACAGGGGGAGCCATCTATACGGGGGGGGGGGATACAAGAGGGAGCCATCTATAAGGGGGTAATACAGGGGGGAGCCATCTATAAGGGGTAATACAGGGGGGAGCCATCTATAAGGGGGTAATACAGGGGGGAGCCATCTATAAGGGGTAATACAGGGGGGAGCCATCTATAAGGGGGTAATACAGGGGAAGCCATCTATACGGGGGGGATACTGGGGGAGCCATCTATAAGGGGGTAATACAGGAGGAGCCATCTATAGGGGGGATACAGGGGGAGCCATCTATAAGGGGGTAATACAGGGGGAGCCATCTATAAGGGGGTAATACAGGGGGGAGCCATCTATATGGGGGATACAGGGGGGGAGCCATCTATAAGGGGGTAATACAGGGGGGAGCCATCTATAAGGGGGTAATACAGGGGGAGCCATCTATAAGGGGGTAATACAGGGGGAGCCATCTATAAGGGGGTAATACAGGGGGAGCTATCTATAAGGGGGTAATACAGGGGGAGCCATCTATAAGGGGGTAATACAGGGGGGAGCCATCTATAAGGGGGTAATACAGGGGGAGCCATCTATAAGGGGGTAATACAGGGGGAGCCATCTAAACAGGGGGGATACAGAGGGAGCCATCTATAAGGGGGGGATACAGGGGGGAGCCATCTATAAGGGGGTAATACAGGGGGAGACATCTGTAAGGGCGTAATACAGGGGGAGACATCTATAAGGGGGTAATACAGGGGGAGACATCTATAAGGGGGTAATACAGGGGGAGACATCTATAAGGGGGTAATACAGGGGGGAGCCATCTATAAGGGGGTAATACAGGGGGGAGCCATCTATAAGGGGGTAATACAGGGGGGAGCCATCTATAAGGGGGTAATACAGGGGAAGCCATCTATAGGGGGATACAGGGGGAGCCATCTATAAGGGGGTAATACAGGGGGAGCCATCTATAAGGGGGTAATACAGGGGGGAGCCATCTATAAGGGGGTAATACAGGGGGAGCCATCTATAAGGGGGGGATACAGGGGGAGCCATCTATAGGGGGGATACAGGGGGGAGCCATCTATAAGGGGGTAATACAGGAGGAGCCATCTATAAGGGGGTAATACAGGGGGAGCCATCTATAAGGGGGTAATACAGGGGGAGCCATCTATAAGGGGGTAATACAGGGGGAGCCATCTATAAGGGGGGGATACAGGGGGGAGTTATCTATAAGGGGGTAATACAGGGGGGAGCCATCTATAAGGGGGTAATACAGGGGAAGCCATATATACGGGGGGGATACTGGGGGAGCCAACTATAAGGGGGGGATAAAGGGGGGAGCCATCTATAAGGGGGGGGGGATACAGGGAGGAGCCATCTATAAGGGGGTAATACAAGGGGAGCTATCTATAAGGGGCCAATACAGATGTGCAGTGTGTAGAGAGATGAGGATGGTGACAGAGTGTGGAGCCTAATATGTCTGTCTGGCAGATTCTGTGGATTCGTGGCTCGGAGAAGTTCTCATAACGGCACAGGGCAAATGGAAAACAAGATGAAAAGGGAAGAACTCCGATCAGAGAAGACGTCCCATGTGAGTCACTTGATGTACCTGCACTGTAATGTATATGGTGTACAGAACCTGTGTAGAGCTGGGTACCTCTATATGACTGGATGAGGTGATAGTGATCTGTGTACAGTGGATTAGTCAGTAGCAGCGGTGGTGTTAGTCAGTATGCGGTAGTAATATTTGTTGCTTGTTATCTGGCATATATATAGAGAAGGGCAAAACAACATGTCTCATATAGACAGAGGAGCAACAACATGACTATTATATTATATATGAACCATGTTGTTTCCCTGTATTCTGTATACAGGGAAACAACATGGTTCTCATATATAATATATATAATATAATAGTCATGTTGTTGCCCCTGTATATTGTATTATTATAATATAATAGCCATGTTGTTTCCCTGTATATTGTATTATACAATATACATACAGGGAGACAACATGGTTCTCATATATAATAGTCATGTTGTTGCCCCTCTGTATATATGAGACATGTTGCCCTGCAGATTGCTGTTGGAAGTGCTGTCTCCATTGCGTTTTTTGGATACTTTGAAGCCAACCTGGTCTGGTTTGGTGCGGCACGCACGGTTATTTTTTGTTTTTGCGCTGCTGAAAGACTGTGTTGTGAATTAAAGTTTATGTTAACAATAATTTGTATTTTTTAATGTACGTAATTGTACTGGCTAGGGGCGGGGTTGCAAAGATGGGGGGGTTTTGATGGCGGCGGCCGCCGGGGGGCCCAATTCGCACCTCTGCCCAGGGGCCCATAATGCTGTTAAGACAGCCCTGTAGATAACTGACTAATCCTACAGAACCTGGCACGTTCAGCTGACATTTATCTAACGCCTACGGCCTGTGTAACCTTATCAGAGATCCTGATGGAGCCGTCATCACCTGGTCTACTCTCAAAAGGCTCCATGTAGTCTTCTATGATATGTAACTTCTATAAATTAAGAAATAATTGACTTACTTCATATCAAAAGATGTAAACTCATGACTGTGGTTTAGTCCCAGTGAAGGGGAAGCTGCCGTCTTGGGTCTGGTGGAGTAGTCTGCTGATGAAAAGACAAAAACCATCACCATCTCTGCCACCCCACATGTAACAACACTACTGGAGAAGAGGATGTGGTTATTGGACGTTAAAGGAGAAAGGAAGGAGATTTTTTTTCAAGAGTGCCGGAAAGGAGAAGGATGAAAAAAATAACATGTACATGGAACAATTCATTACGATGTTCTAGGGCTAAGACATCCCTTAGTAGTTGGGTACTTGCCGTCTAGTAGCGTATTGGCTGAATACAGCAGAGTCTCTTGATCGTCTCTTGAAGAAACTATTCTTTTTTGGAACACCACATTTTCCGATCGGCGCCCATCACTATAGTCATCACCGGTCTGCCTGTCTCTCTCAAACACCTGATACTCCGCTCTGGAATAAGGAACCACAGAAGAGAATGATATGAATGGGATGGTTTATTGGATACCAGCCCGATTCTTGCACCAGCTCTACGTCTCCCACCCCATGACCACACTCCATGCGTCTGCACTTCTTGACGTAACGTAGATTTTATGCTCAGATAATTCTTAGATTTTATTTTTCTTATAACATGGTTCAGATGACCTCCAGTTTCATAAGCAGCACAGCAGCCCCACACCATTATGGATCCTCCACCATGTGTTACTGTAGGTGCTGGGCACTTAGGCTAATAAATATTTCCTCTCTAGTTTGGTATCATCTGTCCATAGACCATTGTCCTAGAAGGATGAATTTGTCTATGTATAGGCTCTATGCTGTGGGACAGCGGCGCAGAGCAGATGGGCCAGGAACTGGCAGCGGTGGGAGAGCGGGACAGGTAAGTATACATAACAGATATGTTCCCGGTAGCATGGTTTAGTATAAATTTCCCCCGGATAGCCCCTTTATTGCCGCCTTTTAAAACCTGGTGAAAGTCATGTGATCACAGACAAGATGGAGACAGCGGCGGTCCTTTTCTAATTCATTACAGGATAGTCTGACTTTGTCCTTTGTTCACACTGAACATTAAACTCAGTCATTTTTATTATGTTATTTTTATGCCTTGTACGAACATAGGAGTCCATATATATTCACTACACATTTCCCATTAGGAGATATTTACATGGTGTACCAAACCTTCAGGTTCCAGTAATGTTGGCCACAACTGGAAAGTCACGGAGAGAGGGAACATGTTTTTTAACAGTACACTAAGGAGAAGATTTTTTTCTGCCATGCAGACAAAGGACCGGTCATGTTAGAATCCATTGTTGCAGATCCTTCTTTACCCTAACATGCATTAATGGGGTTGAATCGGGACCCTCTATACACAGAATAATTGGCCAAACCTGCTGAACTTGACAGTTGACCTTTACCTATCTTGTATGGTGTCTGGGAATACAGCCACCCTAATGGAGCTGACACCAGCTGGACATCTCCCCCCAGAGGCCTCGATGATACGAGAGCTCCTATACATCAGGATAGAACTGACTTACTTCATATCAATGGATGTCGGCTCACGATGGTGATTCATTCCCACTGGTGAAGAAGCTGCGGTGTTGGGGCCGGTGGTGTCTTCTGCTGATTAAAAGACAAAAACATCATCAGTACCGCCACTCTATACAAGAAGATCTTCCTCTATGACACCTGGAGGAGAGGATGTGGTTATTGTGGTATCCCATGCCTGGTATGAGAAAATCCGACAGACCTGATTTTTTAGGGTCAAGGTCTCAATGATCTTTGAGTAGTGATAAAAACTAATCTGAATTGAACATGAAGGACCTCTATATGAAGGGATTGGGGAGATTGTTCCAATGATCTCGGTGTGAGACATCCACCAGTTGTTGGCCACCTACCCCGTTGCAGTATGTTGGCTGGATACATTGGGGTCTCCCATGAACCGATTGTGTTGTGCCCCACAGCATTTTCCCATGTATGAACATTCTGCTCCTGGGTGTTGTAGTCGTCATCTGTCTGCGTCGCTTTGTCAAACACCCGAGGTTCAGCTCTGGAATAAGGAACCATAGAAGAGAATTGTATAAAGAAGGTTGTGTATTATATGTTATTACCTCTAGGTGGTATCGGCCCAATGTCTGCAGCCACTCTACTTCTACACCCTCGTGACAACCCTTCTTGTGCCCTCACCTTGTGCCTCTGTCGTATCATACAATGTTCCACAGAACCAATGTCCACATATAGAAGAAATGTAATAAAGAATCCCGGCACTCACCAAGTAGTAGAACTGCTATTTATTTACTGGTGTATTATCACTAACAGCAAACAAAGACATGTGTCAGCCAAGTGGCCTTCATCAGCTTAACTCACTAGGCCGGGACGTGTTCTTGTTTGCTGTTGATGACAATGTCTATGCATAAACAACAAGAAGGTAAACACCGGCACTACCACTGGAGAGATAGATGAAGCGCCGTATCCCGTCGGGTTCGACACTATATAGGAGCCAAATCTCCTACGACCACTGGTTGGTGCTCACTCTCTTAGCTAGCAAAGACAGCAATAATAATCCACGTAGAGAGAGAATAAAGAGGGCACTCACCCTATGGTGTGATCTTCTTTATTGTAGCGTTGTGGTTAAAAAATTAACAGGACATATGCGGGCTTCTTGTAGGACGCCAGACACCTGTGAAATAGGTAACAGCTGGTTCGCGCTTGCGCGCTTCGTCAGACCTCGCCTCTCCTGTCCGTACTGGGTTTAAAAACATGCCCCCGATGACGTACAGCAGTGGGCGTTACATTCTGGATAAAAACAAATGTGGATTTCTTGGTACAAGCATATGCTTAAATAAACATATTCAGTTCAATCTTGTCATTTAAGCCTATATCGGCTTGCGCTTTTGTTCTCAGTATAAGTCGGGCTTCTTTTTGCAACAATATTTTATTTGTATCCTGCCCGGCTTTATTGAACACGCGCTCTAAGCCTACAAACTTCAAGCATTTTGTGTTCCCTCCATGGGTTTCATTTACGTGTTTAATCAGTTTTGTGGCTCCTTTTTCTGTCCTACAGGAATATATATGTTCATAACTGTAACTCTAGGGGGTTATACCTGCGATATCACAGATTTTATTTGTTGCAGGACTAAGGGAGTAGTTTACGCCATAGTGTGTGAATGCGGTGTCCATTACATAGGTAAAACTATAAGAAACCTTAATAGAAGATTCTATGAACATATATATTCCTGTAGGACAGAAAAAGGAGCCACAAAACTGATTAAACACGTAAATGAAACCCATGGAGGGAACACAAAATGCTTGAAGTTTGTAGGCTTAGAGCGCGTGTTCAATAAAGCCGGGCAGGATACAAATAAAATATTGTTGCAAAAAGAAGCCCGACTTATACTGAGAACAAAAGCGCAAGCCGATATAGGCTTAAATGACAAGATTGAACTGAATATGTTTATTTAAGCATATGCTTGTACCAAGAAATCCACATTTGTTTTTATCCAGAATGTAACGCCCACTGCTGTACGTCATCGGGGGCATGTTTTTAAACCCAGTACGGACAGGAGAGGCGAGGTCTGACGAAGCGCGCAAGCGCGAACCAGCTGTTACCTATTTCACAGGTGTCTGGCGTCCTACAAGAAGCCCGCATATGTCCTGTTAATTTTTTAACCACAACGCTACAATAAAGAAGATCACACCATAGGGTGAGTGCCCTCTTTATTCTCTCTCTACGTGGATTATTGTTGATGACAATGGTGACTAAATAAATAGCAATTTTCCTACTGGTGAGTGCCGGGATTCTTTACTTCATTTCTCGGGATCTTCTGTTCATGATCACCACTAACAGCTGACATCCTTCTTTCTACTATACCATAAAACGTCCCTATGACCAAGCTTAATAACGTCCGAGAGGGACGTATGGTCATGAGAACCATTGAGCAGACCATTGTAGGGTACAATAGAAGAATAGATATATTATTGAATTCCAATATGAAGAAATATAAAAACCTCACTTACTTATTGTTTTATGGGTGTTTTTATAGTGCCAAGATTAACAGTGTCATACAGTGCCAAAATAAATAGTATCATACAGTGCCATGGTTGTGGTTTATACAGTGCCGGATAATATAGTGTCATTCAGTGCCAAAACAAATGATGGCATGCAGTGAGCAGGTAGGTAGTGCCTCTTTGTGCTCCAGTGATACCAGTTTTACTTACCTGTCTTTATCCCTCTCACTGGCTTGAAGGTGCAGGTCACAGGCCTTGTCACTAGCATGTTCTATATACAAACACAGGAAAGCCCAATGACATCATGCAATGACATCACTGCGCTGACCTTCATCAGGAAAGGTCGGATCGGTAAATCTGAATATTATAACGGATCCTAAGTCCCCACAACAGTTCAGCATCTGGGGCTTTCATAGGAATGAAAAGGAATCTGTCATCTCTAGATGATGGTCAGAGCTTAAGTGTCAGGGAGGCGTGGCCAGGCCGCAGCGTGCATGTTTTAATCCAACAAGTGCATTTTCTCCTGGTTCTGTTCCATGTGACAGATGTAAGTCTATGGGACTATCTAGGGTCGCATGCACAGATTGTGGGGGGAAGCAGCACTCCTCTCGCTAGTCCGAGCCATTGGTTGGAGTCTGAACACTTAGGCCCCCGACTTATCAAAACTTTTGACATGTTCTCATAGATGTGAACAATGCCTTAAAGGGGTTATCCAGCATTTAATTTTTTTATATATTGCTGCACTGTTAGTAACATAAAAAACATGTTATACTTACCTTTCCGCGCTCCCCCAGTGTCCCAATGCTGCCTCTACAGTCAGGGAAGTAGCATGGCTGCAGTCAGTGGGGGAAATCAGCAACACCGCGGGGAGTAAGGAGAGGTAAGTATAACATATTTATTATGTTTACCAACAAGGCAGCAATATATAATGCTGGAAAACCCCTTTAACTGAGGAGGCAGGAGCACAACTACTCAAAGGACCCGCGCTCACTGGATGGAAGGAGATCATCTCCCAGGGCCAGCAGAGACACTAGGATACGTCCTTCTCCTTCCATCTGAATGTCACGAACGCGGCTCCTCTGAAGACACAGCATTGTTGCAATTAAGTTCTCTGTAATTGTTATACTGTCCGCTTCTATCACTTTAGAGCAGCTTTCCCTTTACACCTGGAAGCTGCGCCAGTATCATCTCCGACATGTTTCCTTGTATCATCATCATGGGTGTGATACACATAGAAAATAGAGGTAGATGCTAACAAAATCATAGGGGGACATGTATTAAAAGGCGAAAATGCCTTTTTTCGGCGCAGATGGGCGGAAAAATATTCGCAAAAGGCCAGTGGGGCGGAGAGGGGGCGTAACCGGGGGTGCGGCATCGCACAGAGGGGGCACGGCCTCTGAGTGCGCCGCATTTATCATTTTTTTGGGGGAGAAATGATACTGAAATCTACCCCAGCTCTGAGCCCGTCCATGCGATCGGGATTTATGTAGAGGCAATGCGCCTCTACATAAACCCTCTGCGCTCCGGAGCTGCCGGGACATTTGTAAACCCGGTGTAAAAAACGCCAAACTTCATAAATGTCTCCCATAGTGTCTGTACAGCGCGTTTCCCAAGAATTACATTCTCCGCACACCTGGGGATTCCCTGGTGGAACTCCTCACCTACTTATTCAAAACCTTCTTGCACTCTTACTGCATTCCATTGTCATGATACACTGCCGGCTGTAACACTGCTGTAGTCTGCCTAGTATATAGATATTGCTATATATTCCATCAGAGCGCACCCCTCTGTACACTGCCGGCTGTAACACTGCTGTAGTCTGCCTAGTATATAGATATTGCTATATATTCCATTAGAGTACACTCCTCCGTACACTGCCGGCTGTAACACTGCTGTAGTCTTCCTAGTATATAGATATTGCTATATATTCCATTAGAGCGCACCCCTCGGTACACTGCCGGCTGTAACGCTGCTGTATTCTTCCTAGTATATAAATACTACTATATATTCCATTAGAGGGCACCCCTCGGTACACTGCCGGCTGTAACACTGCTGTATTCTTCCTAGTATATAGATATTGCTATATATTCCATCAGAGCGCGCTCCTCTGTACACTGCCGGCTGTAACACTGCTGTAGTCTGCCTAGTATATAGATATTGCTATATATTCCATTAGAGGGCACTCCTCTGTACACTGCCGGCTGTAACACTGCTGTAGTCTTCCTAGTATATAGATATTGCTATATATTCCATCAGAGCGCACCCCTCTGTACACTGCCGGCTGTAACACTGCTGTAGTCTGCCTAGTATATAGATATTGCTATATATTCCATCAGAGCGCGCTCCTCTGTACACTGCCGGCTGTAACACTGCTGTAGTCTGCCTAGTATATAGATATTGCTATATATTTCATTAGAGGGCACCCACGCTCACCCCTCGGTACACTGCCGAATGTAACACTGCTGTAGTCTTCCTAGTATATAGATATTGCTATATATTCCATTAGAGGGAACCCCTTGGTACACTGCTGGCTGTAACACTGCTGTAGTCTTCCTAGTATATAGATATTGCTATATATTCCATTAGAGCGCACTCCTCGGTACACTGCCGGCTGTAACACTGCTGTATTCTTCCTAGTATATAGATATTGCTATATATTACATTAGATTGCGCTCCTTGGTACACTGCCGGCTGTAACACTGCTGTAGTCTTCCTAGTATATAGATATTGCTATATATTCCATTAGAGCGCACCCCTCCGTACACTGCCGGCTGTAACACTGCTGTAGTCTTCCTAGTATATAGATATTGCTATATATTCCATTAGAGTGCGCTCCTCGGTACACTGCCGGCTGTAACACTGCTGTAGTCTTCCTAGTATATAGATATTGCTATATATTCCATTAGAGCGCACCCCTCGGTACACTGCCGGCTGTAACACTGCTGTATTCTTCCTAGTATATAGATATTGCTATATATTCCATTAGAGCGCACCCCTCCGTACATTGCCGGCTGTAACACTGCTGTAGTCTTCCTAGTATATAGATATTGCTATATATTCCATTAGAGTGCGCTCCTCGGTACATTGCCGGCTGTAACACTGCTGTAGTCTTCCTAGTATATAGATATTGCTATATATTCCATTAGAGTGCGCTCCTCGGTACACTGCCGGCTGTAACGCTGCTGTATTCCTTCTAGTATATAGATATTGCTATATATTCCATTAGAGTGCGCTCCTCGGTACACTGCCGAATGTAACACTGCTGTAGTCTGCCTAGTATATAGATATTGCTATATATTCCATTAGAGTGCACCCACGCTCACCCCTTGGTACACTGCCGAATGTAACACTGCTGTAGTCTTCCTAGTATATAGATATTGCTATATATTCCATTAGAGCGCACCCCTCGGTACACTGCCGGCTGTAACACTGCTATATTCTTCCTAGTATATAGATTTCGCTATATATTCCATTAGAGTGCGCTTCTTGGTACACTGCCGGCTGTAACACTGCTGTAGTCTTCCTAGTATATCAGGCATGTCCAAAGTCCGGCCGGAGGGCCATTTGCGGCCCGCGTTCCGAACTTTTACGGCCCCCCAGGTATCCAGCTTGCTATTATCTGCCTGTGTTATAAAGCATATAGCATGTAGCATGTAAAATGGTCGGCCCTCGCACATGTTCACTTCATCAAATTTGGCACTCTTCGAAAAAAGTTTGGACATGCCTGTAGTATATAGATATTGCTATATATTCCATTAGAGGGAACATCTTGGTACACTGCCGGCTGTAACACTGCTGTAGTCTTCCTAGTATATAGATATTGCTATATATTCCATTAGAGTGCGCTCCTTGGTACACTGCCGGCTGTAACACTGCTGTATTCCTTCTAGTATATAGATATTGCTATATATTCCATTAGAGTGCGCTCCTCGGTACACTGCCGGCTTGTAACACTGCTGTAGTCTTCCTAGTATATAGATATTGCTATATATTCCATTAGAGGGTGCTCCTCGGTACACTGCCGGCTGTAACACTGCTGTAGTCTTCCTACTATATGTATGGAGACTACTATATATTCCATTAGAGTGCACTCCTTGGTACACTGCCGGCTGTAACACTGCTGTAGTCTTCCTAGTATATAGATATTGCTATATATTCCATTAGAGTGCGCTCCTTGGTACACTGCCGGCTGTAACACTGCTGTATTCTTCCTAGTATATAGATATTGCTATATATTCCATTAGAGGGTGCTCCTTGGTACACTGCCGGCTGTAACGTTCCTAGTATAGTGACAGATACTGCAATATATCTCCATTACATATTCCGCTCAGTAATTGGACTAATAATGAAAAGATGAAGTGACCTTAGAGCGTCATGAGAGCCGCTGCCGGATCAGCTGTGACCTCCATGCTGCCAGTTGAGGTTCGGGTCTCCATGGCAACAAACACGCATGAGACTGTAATGCATGTGACCCCCATTAGATCAGAACGGGGGTCGTGTGCATTATAGTTTCATGCGACTATGACATAAATGTAATGATGTAATGGGGGGGGGATCAGTTGATCACATCTGCAGCCCATCTTGGTTATGTTGTTAGGAGGTGTGGCTTACTGGAAAGTGGGTGTGGCATAATTCCCAAGGCACTGTCTAGATAACCCATCTGATTTTCCCCCTTTAACCCTGTCCTAGGTCTGATGTCCTATGAGGATCGGGTGTCCTATGAGGATCGGGTGTCCTATAAGGGTCTGATGTCCTATAAGGGTCTGATGTCCTATGAGGATCG
This sequence comes from Dendropsophus ebraccatus, assembly GCA_027789725.1. Taxonomy (NCBI): domain Eukaryota; kingdom Metazoa; phylum Chordata; class Amphibia; order Anura; family Hylidae; genus Dendropsophus; species Dendropsophus ebraccatus. The sequence goes on from JAQFWZ010000022.1 coordinate 28,654,359, forward strand.
GGTGTCCTATAAGGGTCTGATGTCCTATAAGGGTCTGATGTCCTATGAGGATCGGGTGTCCTATAAGGGTCTGATGTCCTATAAGGGTCTGATGTCCTATGAGGATCGGGTGTCCTATGAGGATCGGGTGTCCTATAAGAGTCTGATGTCCTATAAGGGTCTGATGTCCTATGAGGATCGGGTGTCCTATAAGGGTCTGATGTCCTATAAGGGTCTGATGTCCTATGAGGATCGGGTGTCCTATAAGGGTCTGATGTCCTATAAGGGTCTGATGTCCTATAAGGGTCTGATGTCCTGTGAGGATCTGGTGTCCTATAAGGGTCTGATGTCCTATAAGGGTCTGATGTCCTATGAGGATCGGGTGTCCTATAAGGGTCTGATGTCCTATAAGGGTCTGATGTCCTATGAGGATCGGGTGTCCTATAAGGGTCTGATGTCCTATAAGGGTCTGATGTCCTGTGAGGATCTGGTGTCCTATGAGGATCTGGTGTCCTATGAGGATCTGGTGTCCTATAGGAATCTGGTGTCCTATAAGGGTCTGATGTCCTGTGAGGATCGGGTGTCCTATGAGGATCGGGTGTCCTATAAGAGTCTGATGTCCTATAAGGGTCTGATGTCCTATGAGGATCGGGTGTCCTATAGGGATCTGGTTTCCTATAGGGATCTGGAGGCGACGTTGGTCCCGGTATAGGTGACAGCTGGAGCAGGAGACACCGCTATATGGCAAACATGGACAAAGGACCAGTTGCATTCCATGACATTGTAACGTCCCTTACCCGGTCTCTTGCACTGGGTGGCTGAGCTTTTCGTCATCCATGTTTCCTCAGGACTGAAAAAAAACAAAACAGAAAATCTTTTTTTAACCTTTTCCTACAATAAATACATTTCATCAATTTTTAAAAAAAATTCTATTATTTAAATTAAAATGTCGCACATGATAAATCAGCCTAAAAAGCCGCTAATCTGAAACCACGCCCCAAAAACGGAGAAATGGGGAGGGTGACGTAATCCAGAGAAATGGAGCGGATTTACCTTGATAAATGCTGCGCAAAATACACCATGTGCAAAAACTCAGTATTATCCTAAAAAAAGAGCGCAGACACTTTATACAGTACGTGTGTTAGCAGTTAGCAGCAGTATACACATCTGAGGGATGTCACAGGCAATGAGGTCATCCTGTAGTTCATAGGAAGCCATCTGACCCAGGACACACCCCTTAACCCTGACACATTAAACACTGGGATTTTCTGTGGGTCAGGCTGGTGATCACATGACCCATGGATGCAGCTGTGCTGGGGTGAAACAGATGACACCGTGATGGTAATTGTGCTGCACAATATGGGTAAAAATACAGAATACAGGCTGCAAAAAACAGCACCTATATACTACTCACGACATCTACAGGTCAGTAGCACCTCCAGGCATACATGAAGCAACAATAAGGCCCCCTTCACACGTCCGGAAAAACCATCCGGATTTCCTATCAGGAAATCCGGACGGATTTCCGGACCCATAAACTTTAATTAGTCACGGACACCCTTCCGGATTTCCGGATAAGTGAGAGCCCGCCGGCCCCGGCAACCACTGGCACAACTGTCTCCCCCCCCTCCCCCCCTGCACGGACATCAGCACAGGCCGGCATGCCTCTCTCCCGGCACCCCCAACCCCCCCTGCCCCCGGACTGGACCGGCCCCCGCCCGATCAGCAACGCCACCCCACCCCCCCCCGGACCTGACAGCTGGAACACGGCATCCCCCCGGACCGCAAAGCAGCCGGACAATCAGCAACCCCCCCGCCCCCCCCCCCCCAACCCCAGACCGCAAATCAGCCGGCCGACGACCAAGCCCCCCCCCCCCCCCGGAACGGACAGCAGCCACCCGATCACCTGCACGCCTCCCCCCCCCCCCCCCCCCGGGAACTCACCACTCTTCTCTGCACCCCGAGCTACCGCTGACGTCCGACAGGTGAGATAACACATCCCGCACCCCCTCCAGAACTAAAACTACCATCACGCATGCATACCTCCCAACCGTCCCGGATTCCGCGGGACAGTCCCGTTTTTGGGGTGCTGTCCCGCGGTCCCGGAACGGCCCCCCCGTGTCCCGCATTAAATGTGTCCCCATCGAAAAAAACAATAAACCAGTAACTCACCTGTCCGCCGGCCCCAGCAGCTCCTCTCCCGGCAGAGCGCACACTCCCGTCATCCTCCGGGGCGGGCAGCGCGGTATACAGAGTCACTGACTGTACCGGAAGTGATTCATGATGGAGGCTGCAGGTCACTTCCGGCACAGTCAGTGTCTGTATACCCCGCTGCCCGCCCCGGAGGATGACGGGAGTGTGCGCTCTGCCGGGAGAGGAGCTGCTGGGACCGGAGGACAGGTGAGTTACTGGTTTATTCTTTTTTCGCTGGGACCACACTAATGGGGGGGGATTGGCTACTCTGTGGGGCGCTATATGGGGATTGGCTACTATGTGGGGCACTATATGGGGGGATTGGCTACTATGTGGGGCGCTATATGGGGGGATTGGCTACTATGTGGGGCACTATATGGGGGCATTGGCTACTATGTGGGGCACTATATGGGGGCATTGGATACTATGTGGGGCACTATATGGGGGGATTGGCTACTATGTGGGGCGCTATATGGGGCATTGGCTACTATGTGGGGCACTATATGGGGCATTGGCTACTATGTGGGGCACTATATGGGGCATTGGCTACTATGTGGGGCACTATATGGGGGGATTGGCTACTATGTGGGGCGCTATATGGGGGGATTGGCTACTATGTGGGGCACTATATGGGGGGATTGGTTACTATGTGGGGGCGCTATATGGGGGGATTGGCTACTATGTGGGGCATATATGGGGGCATTGGCTACTATGTGGGGCATATATGGGGGCATTGGCTACTATGTGGGGCACTATATGGGGGGATTGGTTACTATGTGGGGGCGCTATATGGGGGGATTGGCTACTATGTGGGGCATATATGGGGGCATTGGCTACTATGTGGGGCATATATGGGGGCATTGGCTACTATGTGGGGCACTATATGGGGCATTGGCTACTATGTGGGGCACTATATGGGGCATTGGCTACTATGTGGGGAATTTATGGGGGCATTGGCTACTATGTGGGGCACTATAATGAGGGATTGGCTACAATGGGGGGCACTATATGGATATGGGGGCATAGGCTACTATGTGGGGCACTATATGGATATGGGGGCATAGGCTACTATGTGGGGCACTATATGGGGGCATTGGCTACTATGGGGGCATTGGCTACTATGTGGGGCATATTTGGGGGCATTGGCTACTATGTTGGGCACTATATGGGGATTGGCTACTATGTGGGCACTATATGGGGGCATTGGCTACTATGTGGGGCACTATATGGGGGCATTGGCTACTATGAGGGGCATATTTGGGGGCATTGGCTAATATGTGGGCACTCTATGGGGGATTGGCTACTATGTGGGGCACTATATGGGGATTGGCTACTATGTGGTGCTCTATATGGGGGCATTGGCTACTATGTGGGGCACCATATGGGGCATTGGCTACTATGTGGGGCACTATATGGGGGCATTGGATACTATGTGGGGGATTGGATACTATGTGGGGCACTATGTGGGGGATTGGCTACTATGTGGGGCACTATATGGGGGCATAGGCTACTATGTGGGGCACTATATGGGGGCATTAGATACTATGTGGGGCACTATATGGGGGCATTGGATACTATGTGGGGCACTATATGGGGCATTGGATACTATGTGGGGCACTATGTGGGGGATTGGATACTATGCGGGGCACTATGTGGGGGATTGGATACTATGTGGAGCACTACGTGGGGGATTGGATACTATGTGGGGCACTATGTGGGGGATTGGATACTATGTAGGGCACTATAATGGGGGACTGGCTACTATGTGGGGCACTATATGGGGGCATTAGATACTATGTGGGGCACTATATGGGGGCATTGGATACTATGTGGGGCACTATATGGGGCATTGGATACTATGTGGGGGATTGGATACTATGTGGGGCACTATGTGGGGGATTGGATACTATGTGGAGCACTACGTGGGGGATTGGATACTATGTGGGGCACTATGTGGGGGATTGGATACTATGTGGGGCACTATATGGGGGACTGGCTACTATGTGGGGCACTATAATGGGGGATTGGATACTATATAGGGCATTTTGGGGGGATTGGATACTGTATAGGGCACTATTCAGTCAGCAGCATGTGGTGACTGTAGGAGAGTGGCTATGGAGGGTTGCTATGGGGGCGTGGCTATGGGGACCGCGGCGCACATGTCCCTCTTTGCTCTTTGCAAAAGTTGGGAGGTATGCGCATGCCATGATGGGAGTTGTAGTTCTGCAGCCTGTGGCCATCCAGGTTGCAGAAGTACAACTCCCATCATGCCCTACTGACAGGGCATGATGGGAGTTGTAGTTCTGCAGCCTGTGGCCATTTAGGTACACTAGGGGCTGTGTGGGTACCTGTGATGTATGTTGGCATACTTCACCATATTAAGAACTATTTTTTTTTTCTGAAGGTTTCCTGATGGTAAAAAACGGATTACTGTCAGGAAATCCTGATACTTTCCTGATGACATTTGAGGTCTCCTGATCAGGATTTCCTGACAGTAAAAACTGACACGGAGGTGTGAATGGGGCCTAACAATAGTCTAGGCAGGGAATGGCTGCCTGTGCAATCTGCTAATGTTATCCTCATACATCACAGGAATTCCCAGCATGTGCATGACTCATACAGTACACACATGACACTAGGACACTAGAGGTCGCCAGTGAGCAGGCTCTGAGCTGGGATACAGCTACAGTACTTTGCACTAACTTTCTCCCAGCCATACATACATACATACATACATCCATACAAACAACTCTGAGGTTAACCCTTTCCCTGCGTAAATCCCTTTCACAATCACCTGTAGGATAAGACTCCGGGGATGTTAAAGGGGAACAATGCAGAAACTTCTGCTGTCACTATATAACTTAAAGGGGGTTTCCATTACATAAAAATAACACTTTCTATGAATGTAAATAGAATGTAAAGACACTTACTGTTAAACTTCAGTGTGCAGAATTGCCCGACTGCAGCGCCTGGCCTGTGTTCCTGAAAAGCTGCAGATACTGGTCTAGGCTGGATATTCTGCATAGGAGTCTGATGAGAGTCTCCGCCCCTCTAAGGGACTGACTGCTGCAGCACATACCTACACATGAATAGAGCGCCCTGGGAAATGTAGTTTCCTTCCTAGAAGAGCGTCCCAACCTGCAGCTGTTGCAAAACTACAACTCCCAGCATTCCCCTGACCCCCGCCTCAACAACACACAGGAACACAGGCGGCTGCTGCAGGGACGGGCGCACTTCTCGCACAAGTGGCTTGTTCATGATCCTCACTGTCAGACTTTATGCATTTAATAGCAGTTTTACAGTCTTTAGCGACATCTGAAGCATACTCTGAACTTCTTTAGAAGCTCCTTACCTTCTTGGAGTGGTTTCCTTCTGAAGCCGATACACTTCTTGAGAGGATTTGGCTTCTTATGAATAGGACATAGACAATTAGGATTTTCAACCTTCTCACCTTGGTTGTTCTTACCGCTGGATTCTCCAGAAGCTGATGAGGATGGAGGAAGAACATCACGTCTTCTTTCCCGACACGGGACCTCTGGGTTTTCTGTACTCTTAGGTTGTGTCTTGGATTCTGCGATGTTCCTGATAAACTCACAGAAGTAGGAAAATGGAGGAAAGGAGATTTGTTTTCTCTTTTTATATCTTGACCCAACTGTAGTCCATTTTGCTGTAATACTGTATGGCAGCTTGGAAACTATTGGATTTACATGATGAGCGGTGTCCAGGTTGGTAAGCATCTGTCTTCTCCTCAGGACTGCCATAGGTTCGCTCTATGCTCCATGCTCACATTGTATTTGCAGAGTCTCCATTTCTGCCTTCTTTTGCACAAAATAGGCCAGAATCCTAGTAGCTTCCACTTCTGCATGGAATATTTTGAAGATCATAACCCAGACGTGCATTCTGAACGTCTTGTGGACACAGAAATATGAGATGTCTTGGAGTTGTGCAATTCTCGCCTCTGTTTTAGACTTCATTTCATATAGTAAGCCTTATTGTTCAGAAGAAACCAAAAAAGAGTCAGGGCGTTTTCTGGTGCAGTATTGTAGTACAGCGCTGGTACAGGTGAGGTATGTGGACGTCACCACTCACCTGGTGGAGTTGTGCAACAGTATAGGCACAACTCTATGTAGCGCATGCATTACCAAGAGCCACTGCAGCTCGTCCGGGGCACCACTCCAGGGATGTGGTGTGTAGTACAATGTGAATAGGGCCAAGAATTCAGCCAAGAATTTCCCCTCTATATGGAACAGCGCAGGTTGGCTGATGTATTCTTGGCTTTTCATTTTATAATGTTCCAGCATTGTCATCTGCTGCTCTAGTGCTCCCTCTAGTGGTAACACATCATATTAAGACAAACAAGTGCTGGAGATAGGAAATTGTAATTTTTGCCACAGATTCAGGATCTGAGGAAAATTAATGGTTAAAACTTTTAAGATTCTCTCTGACCTTCCAAGTAGGTTTAACAGAGCGTTTATCCTTATCGCTGGAGGTCAGACTGGCATCCATGTATTGCTGCATGTCAGAGTATCCCTCATCCATGAGACAGAACGCATAGGATGAGCCTGGATTCCACTGAGGAGATATAGCTGGCTGCTGGCGGGTTCTATGGTGTGGGAATATGAACTGTAGCTCCCAATTCACACACACACTGGGGATCCCTTGAGACACTGCAGGCAGCTTCCTATGATTGACTGTATCTCTGGAGTATTGTGACTCAATGGCATGGCTGTAAGTGTGGGGTGTATGAGATCTCTCTGTATCTGCAGGTCACACACACAGTGACTTCATCAGGGATGGAGATTAGTGTGTAATCATGTCTATTTTATAGGAAAATGTTTATCACAATTTACACTGTAAAGTTTATACATATAACAATATAATTACCTGTGAGAGCCAAATGGGAAGCGTGCCTCGAATAGCGGCGGCCAAAATGGCGCAGTCGGCGTGTATGTCTCGTAGCACGCATGAGCAAAGGAGACGTATAACATGATTGGGAACACATGCGTTCCACATTTTACACCAAACCAGGTAAGTACATAGCCAGGGCTGATCTTGCTGGAACAGTGTCTAAGCTGTACAGTATTAGTATTGTAATTTTACACAAACGCTGTAGCACAAAATACATCACAAAATCAATATGTCCCATAACGCACATGAGCAGACAAGGCGTATCATATGCCTAAGAGACACTTGCGTTCCATAACCGGCGCAGGCGTGATGAGAACACACAGGTAGTGACACATTTCATGGAAGCCAAGCAATGGTGTTATCAGAACCATACCTAAATCTTATCGGTTCAACAATGAACGTATGAACCCATAAGATTTATTATGGTTCGGATCATTGCGCTTGTGCTACATTGTATCAGGTGTGTTCCCGATCATGTGATACCGATACGTCTCCTTTGCTCATGTGTGCTATGAGACATACATGCTGACTGCGCCATTATTCTGTGCACAGGTAATTATATTGTTATATGTATAAACTTTACAGTGTAAATTGTGATAATAATTTTCCTATGAAAGTGACATCACACTAATCTCCAGCCCTGAAGAAGTCACTGTGTGTGACAACACGCGTCGGGCCCGGACCAGGGCATCAGCTCCCATGATCCTAGGGTGATGAGTTACTTCTTCTGTTGCATATGCTTTGGCTTTTCTTTTGTGTCTTATCACTTGATGCGTGCAGGGACATCACCCACACTCCTGCTTGCACAATACCACTGTCTTTTTGGATTTAACTTAACTGAATGACTATTACAAAACTAAGTGCAATCTCAGATCTGAAGGATCTCGTGACCCCCCCGTGGGAATGAAGGAACTTGTGGCAGTCGGCACTTCTGGTAAAATAAAAATTCCGTTTATTGATAATCTTGATAAAGAGTCATCACAAAAGTCCATAAAAATGCATACAGGACACACAGACTGACGCGTTTCTTAGTCATAGATAGTGTGTATGAGGCCAAGCAGGGAATTTATGTGAGAACCTCCCCTCCCACTCGCTGGCTAATTTATGCTTCACATAGAGAAACACTCATACAAAACTAGTATAAAACACACAGAAATACACAAAAAGTATCTAATAGTTTAGTAAAAGATCCATTCTATGATTTCAGCCATTTGGAAAAGATGTAGCTAGCATAGGTATCCAATCCCCCTCCGGATTGAGTCATTTTTGTCTTCTATCTCCTCCACGGTCGGGGCAGGACACCCTTTCTATGCCAGTGATACTTAGTGCAGACACATCACCTGCGGGAATGGAAGAAAAATGTTTTGAAACCTTAGAAGCATTTCTGACCTTATTGTGGGTGGCTCCATAAATGTCTTCTCATTTTTCGTTTGGTACAGCCCACATACCCAATGTTACATATCTGGCATTTAATAAAGTATACAATCCAGGTGGTGTTACAGGTAATAAAGCTGCAGACTTGGTGTTCTTGATGGTCTATGTTGCTGTGCACATGCTGCGTTTGTTCTATTTGCTTGCAGCAAGTACATTTTCTGCCGCCACGGGACATGCAGGAGTAAGTCAGCCCCGCGGGTATTAAGGTGCAATAGGACAGTTTGTGTGTGCAACTAAGTATAAAGTGGCCTTTCTCACGCTTACAATACTGCCATACATCGTGACCTATAAGGTAACAACAGAATTGCGAGGGAAAGAGACAGCCGATCTGCACCACTATCCAATGTTCCAGTCTCAAAGGGTCCACGGACGTCAGTATGCAGGATACACCGCGATATGTATGGCTGGGTGCCGGGGGTGCAAGACAGTAGGGAAGAAATACGTAATGTATGAGGTAGATGAAGACAGCACTCACCCGGTATGAGACAGCTCACTTTATTCCATGGATTGCGGGTAGCAGGGAGGGAGAGGTAAGGACGCGCACTAGGACGGCCGTTTCGGGGACACGCCCCCTTTGTCGACCAGGTAAACCTGGTCGACAAAGGGGGCGTGTCCCCGAAACGGCCGTCCTAGTGCGCGTCCTTACCTCTCCCTCCCTGCTACCCGCAATCCATGGAATAAAGTGAGCTGTCTCATACCGGGTGAGTGCTGTCTTCATCTACCTCATACGTAACAACAGAATTACTTCCGGGTTCATATCCCCGGTGACCGATACAGCGTTCATGTAAACAATAAACATTTCCAAACATTTCAAAATGTGGGTAAAAATGCTAATAAACATAATACAACATATGTTAAAGTAGCCAGGGAGACATCAAACCAATCTTCACAATCCAATACCATTCATAAGAATAGATGGAGATACCCATCAATGCATTTCTATCAATACGAGTTCTGGCTGGGTTCACACGCTGTAACTGTGCGGCTGTATTTTTTATGCGGCTGTAAATGTGCGGGTGAAACTCCGGCCGTGGGAAAAAATAGACATGCGGCTCAAAACATACGGTCATTTACTTGGAAATCTGGTTCAACTAAAAATAACAAATAAAATGTTAAGAAAGTGATGCAAACACCTCTGGAAGCATCTGGGAAAGCAGGGAAACAGTTTACATGAATTGCTATTACCGGGGTTTGCGATCCTCTGCACTAATGCCGATGTCTCTCATGGTTAATATATTGAATTAATAAAACACATTTTCGTTGTAATAAAGTCCCTTTCATTGTTCAATAATTAAATTTAAACGATTCCATCATTTTGCAATTAAATATACTGTTAAAATAAATATATATATATAAATAAATGTATAGTTATATATACATTTATTTTTTGACAGTATATTTAATTGCACAATGATGGATTCGTTAGAATTAAATTATTGACCAACGAAACTGTATTTATTTCAACGAAAATGTGTTTTATTAATTAAATATTAATTAGTACAGGAAGCTCCATAAGCCGTTAATTCATATTCCCGGCAATAGAACATTCTGTACTAATCATCACTTTACTTTAATTAAAACATCAAATGTTTCTTCTAACTATGTTATGACAACAGCATTATTAGAAGAAACATTTAGAATTATATGTGCGCTCAGCTGATTGGCTGTTCGGCTGAGCGCACATATAAAGAGCCGGTCCGCAGTACAGTCACTTCATTGTGCTGCGGACCAGCGAAGAGGCAACATCGGGGTGAGTATAGAGCTCTCCCCACCCCCTCCCCTGCACTGCACCCCTCCCAGCAAGGAAGGGGGGGTCACTTAACCCCTTCCTTGCTGGGATGGGTGCAGTCTGACATCAGTCTGGCCCCCAGGGAGTTAAGGGCGATGCAATACATTATCCCTTAACCACTTGGGGGTCAGACTGTAAGCAGCGATCTGTAAAGATGCTGCATACTGTAAGGTGCACAACACCGCTCACAATGATGGGTGTTGTGCTCCTGTTTGTGTGTTTTTTGTGTGTTTCTCCCTTTTTGTTTTTCAGATATCGGTATCCTGGGGATTACGTCGGATTCCGTGGACTACGTCGATGACCAGCGGTTGTTCTTTGAATTTTTTTAATAAAATGGTCAATGAGGGGTGTGGGGGTGTTTTTATTTGAATAAAAAATATTTTAAACTTGTGTCTTGTCTTTATTTCTTTACTTTATAGATTTAGTAGTGGAAGCGTCTAATAGACGGAATCCATTACTAAGTTGAAGCCTAGTGTTAGCCGGTATAAAATGGCTAACACTAACCCCCTATTATTACCCCAGTACCCAATGCCACCAGGGGTACTGGGAAGAGCCGGGTGCCAGTGGTCCCGGAGCGTCAAAATTGGCGCTCCTGGACCGGGCGGCAGCAGGCTGGTAAGATTTAGGCTGGGGAGGGCCTAAACCAATGGCTCTTCCCACCCTGGTGTTACCAGGCTGCTGTCGTTTGGTTTTTAACCCGGCTGGTTATAAAAATAGGGGGGACCCTATGCGTTTTTTTTTATTTATTTATTTCCTGTACGGCACATCTGACCCCAGTGACATACACCTCCGACGACAGTGCTGCCGCCATCATGTACTGTATATAATGTATAATTAATGTATATATGTATATTTTGTGTATATAATATATTTTTTAAAAACCTGTATGTTGCTTGTGCCACTGATTGGCTGGGAGGGACTGTGATGTCACAACCCTGAACCTGGACGGAGAGGCGTAATACCAACAGCAGGATGGGAGCCACGTCGCTATAACTCTCCTGCCGGGACAAAGCTGCACTTCCCATTCCAGTCTGTGACTTCAGTAGTGCCGACCGCTTTTGCTGTTCTATTTTTCTGGGCATACATTATACAGTATATCTACATTGCCAAATAAAGACACAGAAATGTCCGAATTAAGTGAATTTTATTAGAAAACAGTAGTGGATAAGACTGGCGTAATAATGCCACAGTGACTGCTTATAATAATACAATAGTGATTGGTTATATAATAATACAATAGTGACTGGTTATATAATAATACAATAGTGATTGGATATAATAATACAATAGTGATTGGATATAATAACACAATAGTGACTGGTTATAATAATACAATAGTGACTGGTTATATAATAATACAATAGTGATTGGATATAATAATACAATAGTGATTGGATATAATAATACAATAGTGATTGGATATAATAACACAATAGTGACTGGTTATATAATAATACAATAGTGACTGGTTATATAATAATACAATAGTGACTGGTTATATAATAATACAATAGTGATAGTGATCAGATAGTGCATAGTTATAATAATGCTATAATGAGAAATAAGACTAAGATAAAAGGAGACATCAACGTTACACATCAGCTGGACTACACGTGCGGTTCAGCGGCAGCTATTGTTCCCTGTTATCATCCATCTCTGGCTTAGGACAAGGTTTATCTTTCCTGAGTTTGTATATACTGTAAATCATATAGAGAGCCATATACAGCACAGTATACAGTACAGCTCATACAGGAACATAGAGAGCCATATACAGCACGGTATACAGTACAGCACATACAGGAACATAGAGAGCCATATACAGCACAGTATACAGTACAGCTCATACAGGAACATATCAGTGTTATAAAGAAAGAATTTAAAGGGTAACTCCATCCAGAATTCAGATATGCTTCTTAATGGGATATTGGCTGTTTCTGTAACCTTCTGTAGCTGTGATCCCCCTCCAGCCGCTGCTGCCGGGCCGGGGTCTTATTCTACAGATACAGGAGCGCCATCTATCTGACACTGATGGTATATACTGTGGGATGGGAACGCTCCATGCATGTGCAGACCAGGGGGTCTTTATCTGCCACAGTTTTCTATGTTTGTATGGGTAATGGCAGAATATCACCTCCTCCTCTCCCCACCCTCCACTGTAGGACACATGAAGACCATCTATTGCTCTCTGTTATCAGCCACATGGCCGGATGTTCTTCATTCAGAGATTATAAACCCTCCATACCCTACACCAGGGATGGGGAACCTTTGGCCCTCCAGGTGTTGCAAAACTACAATTCCCATCATGCCCGGACAGCTAAAGCTTAGGATTTGGCTGTCCAGGCATGATGGGAAATGTAGTTTTGCAACAGCTGGAGGCCGCAGTTTGGAGACCCATGCCCTACACGATCACTACTTACAGTCACATATCTTAGCAATCTTGGAGTTTCCCTTTAAGAGTAGCCCTAAGGAATAACATTCATAGATATGGTTACAATCCCAGATTAGAGCAAAAAATTTCCAGACATTACATAATTATCACAATATTCCAATAATCTGGTATCTACAGGACCTGATGTATAATCCAGAGGGAAGAGCGGAGGATCTATATCCCTGAAGGACCTGATGTATTATCCAGAGGGAAGAGCAGAGGGTCTATATCCCTTGAGGACCTGATGTATTATCTATGGGGGAGAACGGAGGGTCTATATCCCTGGAGGACCTGATGTATTATCCAAAAGGAAGAGCAGAGAGTCTATATCCCTGGAGGACCTGATGTATTATCCAGAGGGAAGAGCGGAGGGTCTATATCCCTGGAGGACCTGATGTATAATCTATGGGGAAGAGCGGAGGGTCTATATCCCTGGAGGACCTGATGTATTATCCAGAGGGAAGAGCGGAGGGTCTATATCCCTGGAGGACCTGATGTATTATCCAGAGGGAAGAGCGGAGGGTCTATATCCCTGGAGGACCTGATGTATAATCTATGGGGGAGAGCGGAGGGTCTATATCCCTGGAGGACCCCGCATCTCTGTACATTATAAGGACTGCCCATTCATCTCTGTTATCGGTGTAATTCTTCACTTTACCTGTGGGGCGCTGTAAGGAAACTGAACACTTAAAGCTAAATCCAATCACAGATTATACTGATCTCTGGAATTTGACCTTTACTTACAATGGGCCTAATGGAATGTTTTTATGTAAATATTTAATTGTTTGCATTTTTACCCTATTGTTGGCCCCAGCCAATCACATCTCAGTGTCAGCTCCGTGTTCCTCTGGATCTCTCTGACTACACCTCAGACTCATCATCATCTAAGTACAGGGTCAGGACCGACCTCTGTCTATACTTATTAGATTGAGGTTCCGCAGGGGAGGAGCTTGTTTTTTTTCCCCCTACATTCAGAACATTGTACTACGAGGAGCCCGGACTACTCTCCCCAGTATCCGCTGCCGCCTACCTATGGTGCTCATACATACACTGTATTGAACACTGTCAATCACAACGTACCATAGTGATGACTAGAGATGAGCGAACCTGCCGGATTTCTGGTTCGTACCAACCAGAAATCTCGGCATCTGACTCCCGCTGTCTGCCGACTCCGTGCAGCGGGTGGATACAGTGTAAGGAACACCTAGAAAACTGGGATACAGCCTATGGCATAGGGAAAGCGGGAATCAGATGCTGCGATTTCTGGTTCGTACGAACCAGAAATCCGGCAGGTTCGCTTATCTCTAGTGATGGGGAGTATAGGGATGTTTTGTCCACCAAAAACCTTCAAAGAGGACCTGTCCCCAACCCCACCCAAACACTGAGATGGTGTTAGCGTTATACAGCCGAGGGTTCCCTGATCACATATCTTATTACAGGTATATAAGATCTGTGGGTTTATAACATGTATGACAATTCAGTTAATAGTCAGATGGGTGGGGCCTTATTAAAATAATGGGCGTGGCTATCAGATTATACAGTCAGAGGATGTATATTAATCATACACTTCCCTAAGTGTAAAACATTCACACACCCAGACTGTATAACCCCGCCCATCACCTGATAATCGCAACCATTATTATAATTAGGTTGACGCCCATCTGACTATTAACCTAATTGTCTGATAATCTATGAACCCCCATATCTCAGGAACGGGAGGACGTATCAAGACACTGTAATAAGATGTGTGATCAGGGCCCCCGATGTATCCAGTGACAGGACAATCCAACAATGTCTGGGGTCGGCCATGGGTCTCCTTTAAAGCATTACAATAAACTTCTGACATGTTGCACAGTTGGGATAATAGTTTGGATTATCCGGGGTCTCAGGGCCGCGATCCCTTTTGATCATCAGTATCCCGGCTCTAGACTATATATAACAATCGAAGGGAGTCTCTGGTCTGGAACCTCCACCAATCCAGACTTCTTGGGCATTCTTGCAATTTACTAGTCAATTAACTCTAGGATTTAGAGATGGTCCACCATTACGATAGATGATACATTCCTGATCAGTGGGTGTATGACCCCGGGACCCTAGTGATCAGCTAAACATAGGAGCTCTGGCTCTGGAGGGGCGGCTGTATCTCTAGCATGGAGGATCGGTCCCTACACACCAGGGATGGGGGAACCTGTGCCACTCCAGCTGTTGCAAAACTACAGTTTCAGCTGGAGGGTCAAAGGTTCCCTATCCCTGCTATACATCATACACTGATGTCTTTGCAAAAAAAAATAATAATAAATAAATACACCATCAATGTCCCTTTAAAGTGTAACAGTCATGTAAATGTCACTTTTCAGAAATCAATAAGTATGAATGGTAAAACTCTGTAATAGGTTTTATTAAGTGAAAGAGTTTCCTTATGTAGTCACAAGCCTGTTTTCCTACCTCCCCCCTCACTTCAGAAGAAGCAGGATTTCCGGGCCCATTATGCTCAATGGAGAGGGGAGGGGCCGAGGGGGATGGGTGAGCTCGAAGAGGAGAAAAGGCAGCCCTGTACAGCACATCATCCTGCAATCTTCTCTCACCAAGCTCCCAGATAAGCACTGACCTTTCTGACCTGTAACTCCGGTGTTTTATGTGCCCAGACTCCAAACTATACAGCTGCTTATCTCCTCTTCCTGCTCACTCATCCCCCTCGCCCCCTCCTCCCTCCATAGGTTATAATGGGACTCAGCAAACCCGTCTTTATTTTGCTCCTTTGTAATGTAGACAGCTTTGCGGACAATGCTCAGATAAGCGGAGGGGGGTGGGGATGCTGGGAAACAACTTGTGAGGACAGAAAGAGGCTTTTTTTCCCTAATAAAACCTATTACAAAGTTTGTGTCTTACAATCACTTTAAGTGACAGCTACACTTTAAGTCCACATATTTTTCATGTACCCAATAAATCCTTCAATGTTTTACTGCACGGACTCCCACCATCTCCCCAGGTTTCTCCAGGTCCTTACAATACATACACTGTATTGAGCACTGTCAATGACAACGCACTATAGAGATGAGGAATATCGGGGTATGTATATCAGGGTATAAATATTGGGATATATATATATCGGGGTATAGAAAGGTTTTGTCCACTAAAAATGATGTTGTTAACTATAGATTCTGTGATGTGGGGAGAGTGAACAGTCAGGAGAAGGAAGAACTATAGATATGTTCACATGACCTTTTTTTCTGTTAGTGTTTTTGGCGCCCGTCATTACGATGACGGCCGTTGGTCTAATATTCTAGTTCGAGCCCTTTGGGGTGCGGTTCTTTTTTTGAAGGTCCATTGAATTTAATAGTAAAGACTGGGAAAAAAATATGTATAAACAGCTAAAAAATATAATCACAAATAATTGTCATGATAATTTCGTTATTTAATACACTGTGTGCACTGGGCGGCCGTCATTCCATTGATTTCAATTAGAAATCGGTTATAACAGACGTTATTTTACAAAAGAAAAAGCGGTCGCCTTTTCTCTTTCTTTTTTACACAGTGTGAACATGGCCATACAATGTTCTACTATAAGGGGTGGATCACGTATCGAGTTACAAAGTACATGTATAGCGGACGTCAGCGATATAGTGCTCAACGGAAAGTAGAAGCCTGATCCCTTCTATAGAGGACAATGGTCTCCAAAGTGTGGCCTCCAGACAATGGGATACTACAACTCCCAGCATGCACTCATGGCCGACCACAGGTTGGACACCAGTGGATTAGACCCCCCTCCCCCCACAGGACATTTAATCACCCCAATGGCCAATCCTCATGTTCCTGTATCAGATGACCCTGGTCACACTGACGCTCTGCAGATGATGAGGATTTCGAGGATTTTTCACTGTTCATTTAGAACATTAGAATTAGAGAGTCTAGAAGACAGAAATCTACAATGATGGATGCGGATACTACAGTCAGTAGTGGATTATAATAGGGTGTTTCGGGCGGTAGCCCGGGGCCCTGAGCTCCTGGGGGGCCCATGACCACCCAAAAAGTCTCCTGTCTCCTGGCTACACTTCCGCCATGATTTGCAAAAAATCACTGTTTTTTTTATGGCAATTTTGCACAAATCAGGACATCATGACATTATACTGTACTATGAACGCCAGGCTAGTGCTGCCATAGTTACAGTGGGGTGGGGGGGGCCCAGGCTAGTGCTGCCATAGTTACAGTGGGGTGGGGGGGCCCAGGCTAGTGCTGCTGCAGTGTCCCAGAACATGCAGACTACTACTCCTATTATGGCCATTTCTATTGCTGTGTCAATGCCTGTTCTGGTAAGTGTTTGCACTGCAACTGCTGCTGGTTTTCCCCTAGTATTCTCTGGTATTGTGCATTTTCATGTGTATTGTCATGTATTCCTGTGTATTATTACAGTGTACAGTGGTATGCAAGGCTGTTGATCACGTGACCTGTAACCATGGTTCCTCCAATGGCCGACTAGTTCTGGCCAGGAGCAACCATGTGACCTCCCACTTCCTCCTAACAAGTTAGTCTTCCCCCTGCTTCCAAGCAAGGAGGATGTGTGTCGTCCCTCTCCTGCCTCAGAGGAGTTGGGCTTCTTCTCTGCAGCCTTTTCACCATAAGAAGAGTGACTGATTCTGCTGCTGTATTCAAGTCTTCGGCTGTATCTGCCTGCTCAAGTGACCGGATTCTTCTCTCTCATCTGGGTGTCATTCCGTTATCTCTCCTCATCGCTGCAAGGATTCACAGCAAGTATTATTCTCAAGCTAATCCACCCAGCAACGCTATTTCTCTCATACTCCTACTCCCATCATCCGGCACGTATTCTCACAGCCTGTGCAGCACCACTCCTGCTTTATTTGTCAAAGCCTGCTATATACCCGGTTGCATCCGGACAGAACTGTTGCTACTAGTTACCTTATCTATAATAAAACCGCTGTTACTGAACCCTGGCATTGGTGTCCACTAACTGGTGCCCCGACTAAGTGCAGCGAAGAATCGCATGCCCATCATCACCCGCAGATTCCTCAGACCGGCCCTGCAGCTGTGCTGCCCTCAGGCCTATACCGTGACAAGTATACACCCTGCAGCTGCCCCGGTCATTGCCCGCTCATAACACCAGCACTGCGGAAGTGGCCCCCAGGGGCCAGGGCATCGCATTTGGCGTCACGAACAGGATACAGACTGTGTTGTGCCAACTGTCAGTGTCCCCAGAACTGTACTGCTACCCCTTATCATCCTCAGAGACTCTGCTATTGCCGCGCTGCGGCCTGCTAAGGGGTCAAGTCAGCTTGTGACGCACTGTCTTCGCGCGCGCGCGCGCTCCACTCAAGCTCCGCCCCGGCCCTGCAGTATCCAAGCCTCTGTTGCAGGAGGGAAGGAGATTGTGCCCGGACCGCCGGAAGTGTTGGTGCTGACTTCCGCCCTATCCCTCTCCGGTCCCGGACACCCTGCCTATCGGTGCCTGCTGTTCCCGCAAGCTCTCCTCACCTCTGCTCTCTTCCAGACGCCTTACACCAGAACCCCTCATCATGTCCACCGGCCATCACAGTGACTCTGACGGGTCCGGCAGTCCGCCGATGGCCCGGCGAAGACTTCCCGCGGCTCCCGTTGCTATGGCTACCGCAGCGGTCCCGTTCTTCATTGGGCCCAACAATCTTCCCAGTTATAAAGGGGAACCCCACACGTTGGCTGATTTCAAGGAAAAAATTTCCCGCACCCTTGAACTTGTCTCACTCTCTCCCACTCAGCAGGTGCAGTTGCTGCTAGGACAACTTGAGGGTCCCGCTGCAGAGGAGGTGCGGTCGTGGCCAGCTACGGAGAAAGCTAATGTACAACAGATCCTGGCCCGGCTGAGTAAAGAATTTGAGGTACAGTCACCCACGGAGGTCCGCCTTAAGTTTTATGACCGACGACAAAGGCCAGGTGAGACCCTCAGAGACTATGCACTAGCCCTCCAATCTGCCTACCGGGCCCTGAGACAGGTTGATACCATAGCCCCCTCGGCTGTGGAGAGTATGATCACTGACCGCTTCATAGAGGGGGTGGACTCTAGACTCATCCAGAGCCAACTGCGTATGCTAGCTGCCCAAAACCCTACAATGCCTTTCCTGGACTTCAAGACTCTGGCTCTGAGGGTGGTTGGCATTGACAATCCCTGTGCCGGCTGTACTCCAGGTTCAGATTGCCCGGACCCGGTGGGATCTATACCCTCACCTCCAGTGCCCAATATGGTTCCGCCGGTTTCCGCTATACAAGCTGCCCAACAGTCTATCCCGGCTAGCTCACCAGCGATCCCTGCTCTCCTTACGCAAGTGGTTGACTCTCTCTGCCAAGCCCTAAGGGGGCTACAAGGGGCCTATCCAACACCTCCACCACCACAGGACCCCTGCCCTGAGTATGCAGTTCCCGATCGGCCTCCTCCACAGAGACTTAGATCCCCTGAGCGCCCCTATTGCCGCCACTGTAGGCGACATGGACACTACCGCTCCCAATGCTATCAGTTAAACGGGGCTACCCCTGGGTCCGAGGGCCAATACCCAGGAGGTCGAGATCCAGGCCCGCAGGAAGCACAGTGGTTCTCAAGGTTCCTCTCACAATGCCCGCATGTGACTCTCTGGGTGGACGGAGTCCCCCTGGAGGCTCTGGTAGATACAGGTTCCCAGGTTACCACTATCCCGAGGCATGTGTTTGAAGAACATTGGGATCTGAGAACCCTAGGTCCAGTTGAGAAATACCGTCTGAAACTTATTGCTAGTAATGGTCGTCCTATTGTGCAACTAGGTTACTGGGAACCCACTGTCTGCATAGGGAAGCAAGAGCTAGCACGTCAGGGTATCATTGTTACTGAGGCTCAGGGAGATAGTAGGACCGTGGTATTAGGCATGAATATTATCCGTCATGTATTCACTGAAGTGTTGGATGCCTTGAATGCCTCTATGTCTTGTGCTTCTCCTCAGTACAGGCAAGCCGTCCAGAAGACCATTAAAGTGCTCACCGCTCAGCGGAAGTTTGCCAATCCTCGAGGAGAAATCTGCCGTGTCCGCACTAGAGATGCTCGTCCGATCATCATCCCAGCTAACAGTGAGTTCCTCATCTGGTGCAGGGTCCGTCCGGGCCTTAACAATGCTGACTATGTGGCCCTTCTGGATGCTATTGAAATTGAGGGGCAACCTCTTGTCAGGGCCGCTAGAAGCCTGGTGACCGTCTCCAATGGTCAGGTCCCTGTCCGTCTGGTGAACCTTGGAGACTCCCCAGCTGACCTACCCAAGTTCACCACCGTGGCCATGCTATACCAACTCGATCCTGAGGACATCGTCTGTGAGGAGACCATTGCCTATCAGAGATCCATCCGTGGCACTCAAAGGGACTCAAACAGGGCTCTCGCCCCTTGGTGGGACGAGCTCCATATTGGCGATGCCAATACCCCACTTGAATACCTCCACGGCATCCTCAAGGTGGCCAAAAGGTATCACGAGGCCTTCAGCAAACACTCTCTCGATTTCGGAAAGACCAATCTGGTCCAGCATCGGATCAACACTGGGGACCATTTGCCTATCAAAGAGAAACATCGGCCAATCCCCCCTGCCAACTATCAGCAGGTCAAGAAACTGCTCAAGGAGATGAAAGACTCTAACGTTATCCAAGAAAGTCAGAGTCCGTGGGCTGCCCCTATTGTCCTTGTGAAAAAAAAAGACGGTAACATCCGGTACTGCGTGGATTATAGGAAGATAAACACAATCACCCACAAGGATGCCTATCCTTTGCCCCGGATCGAAGAGTCTATTGCTGCTTTGGGGTCAGCCGCCTACTTCTCCACCTTGGACCTCACCAGTGGGTACTGGCAGGTGCCCATGGCACCCGAAGACCGTGAGAAGACGGCCTTCACCACCCCCATGGGGCTCTTTGAATTCACCAGCATGCCCTTCGGTCTGTGCAACGCCCCCGCTACCTTCCAGCGGTTGATGGAAAGGTGTCTCGGCCATCTCAACTTTCAGAGTGTCCTGCTCTACCTAGATGATGTGATTGTCTATTCACGTACCTACGAAGATCACGTCCATCATCTGGCTGAAGTGTTCCAGGTCCTAATCGATCACGGCCTGAAAATCAAGCCTTCCAAGTGCCACCTTCTCAAACCCCAAGTGAACTATCTGGGGCATGTTGTGAGTGCTGAGGGGATACAACCCGATCCAGAGAAGATCTCGGCTGTGGAACACTGGGATACCCCTAAGACAGTCAAGGAGGTGAGAAGTTTTCTGGGATTTGCCGGCTATTACCGCCGCTTCATTCCCCACTTTGCCCAAGTGGCCGAGCCCCTCAATGAGTTACTCCGGGGTTGCCCTCGAGAAAGCTACAACCGACGGCTCCCCGTCGAGTGGTCCGAACGGCAGGAGATTGCCTTTCAAACCCTGAAACGCCTGTTGACTACGCCTCCTATCCTGGCCTACCCGGACTATAACCTTCCTTTCCGGCTCTACACGGACGCCAGCTTCCAAGGCCTGGGAGCTGTGCTGTCCCAGGTTCAAGATGGCCAAGAGAGAGTTGTAGCTTATGCCAGCCGGAGTCTTCGGGGCGCTGAAAAGAACGACAACAATTATAGCTCCTTCAAGTTGGAGTTACTAGCCCTAGTGTGGGCCGTCACCGAAAAGTTCAAGGACTACCTGGCTGCCACCCCTGTTACCATCTATACGGATAACAACCCGTTGGCGCATCTCAACACTGCTCGGCTGGGCGCCCTGGAACAGCGGTGGGCTTCTCGACTGGCCAATTTCCAGTTTGAAATTAAGTACCGCAGTGGCAAGGCTAATGTCAATGCAGACCTCCTGTCCCGACTACCCAAGGGCGAAGAGGCCCCAGAGGACAGCGATTGGGAAGATGTAGAAATGCCTCCCTTCTACCAAAGGTTCGCTACCCAGAGTGCTATTGATGCAGCTAGGCCTGAAACGCCTTCGCCTCCACCTAGGGCCCCGCAAGACTTGGCCAGGTGGCAGACCATCCAGGAAGAGTCCCGCGTCCTGGGGGAGATCTATGACTACCTCTCTACTGGTCGGGTCCCCATGCGGATAAAGAGGCCCTATCCTGATGTCGAGCTAAGGCGACTCTGGAGGCAAAGAAAGAGGCTCTTCCTACAGAAGGGACTGATCCTGCGGAACTCTCTTGACCCGGTCTCCGGGGAGAGGTGCCACCAGATCCTCATTCCCCGACGAGACGCTAAGATGGTGCTAGATGCCTACCATGACCGGTCCGGTCATTTCGGGGTACACAAGACGGAGGCCACTATCCGACAGCGGTTCTACTGGATCGGGATGAGGGCTGACATCGAGAACTGGTGTGCCGAGTGCCCTGCCTGTAATATCTCCAAAGCTGGGGGAAGAGAAGTCAGGGCCCCTTTGCATCCAATCACCTCCCACCGGCCGAATCAGCTAGTCGCCCTGGACCATGTGAAGCTGGCCCCTACAAGATGCGGGTATACCTACGCCCTCACCATGGTCGACCATTACTCCAAGTGGGTAGTCGTGGTACCTGTCAGGGACTTGACCGCCAAGACCACCGCCCTTACTTTTTACAAGGAGTATGTAAAGCACTATGGGTGCCCAGAGTCTCTGCTGACGGACCGGGGACCGGCCTTCGAGTCGCAACTTTTCCAGGAGCTGTGTGCCTACCATGAATGTAAGAAGCTCCGTACCACGGCCTATCACCCTCAAGGGAATGGTCTGTGTGAAAAAGTTAACCAGGTCTTTATCAACATGCTCCGAACGGCTTCAGTGACGAAGAGAGTAGAGTGGCCCCACTTGTTGGATGAACTAGTGGAGATCTATAACAATACCACTCATTGTTCCACTGGCTACTCCCCGTTCTACCTGATGTTCGGCCGCCAAGGCCAACTTCCTCAGGACCGTGCTCTGGGAGTCCAAGCTCCTGACACCTTCAACCCCCTACCTGAAACTGACTGGGTTCGGGAGCATCAGAGGAGAATCCAGGATGCCCGGGAAATTGTTGACCGGAGGATGGGGGAAGCTCAGCAGCGCCAAGAGGATGCCTACAACCAAAGGGCGAATGCCACACCACTACAAGTGGGAGATAAAGTTTGGCTAAAGAAATATCATCGCTCTCACAAACTTGAAAGCCTTTGGGAGCCTGAGCCCTATGTCATCTCTTCTATCCCTTACCCAGAGACTGATGTGTATGAAGTAAAAAAACCAGGGCTAGCCCCGCAGACGGTGCACCGGAATAGGATAAAACGTTGCACTAAGGAGGACCTACAGGGCCTTACAGCACCGTGTCCGGTACCTGCATCCACACCTCCGGCTCCCCCAGCAGCTCCAGCTAAACCTCTCTCTCTGGAAGAAATGTTCCAAGTTGAACCGTTCCTCATGGCCATAGGCTATCCAGCGGTCCCTGTACACATTCCAGTGGCCCCTCCACTTCCAATTGTGCCTCCAACAACTCCAGCTCTACAACCAGACACTGGGCGTGATCTTCCACCTGTACCTGCACCAATCACTGTTGAAGAGGATCCTCCGCTGAGACGGTCTGAGCGCTCTACCAGAGGAATTCCTCCACTTCGCTACAGAGACCAGAGTCCTTAACTGTTTCACCATTCTAGTGTATGCAACGTTCAAGGTTCGTGCCTGGTCCTCCTGACCAAGTTCCCTGTACTAACCAGCCATGAGCTGATGGACACTTACAGTAACAAAAGGTTCTCTAGTGCCTGTCCCAGAGCCTTTTACATGGACGATGTTCTAATTGCCTAAAAGAGACTCTACCTCACAGAGACACTTAACCCATTCCTTCCTAATGCACTTTCCTGTGATTGTGTGTTCCACACAGGGTATTATTGCATTTATTTCATTATTGCACTTTTCCTACTATTGTATTCCAGTGTTATCGAAGTCTTTGTATTTCCTCCTCTGAGTAAGCAAAAGGTTATTTAGATTGCCTCAGAGTAGAGTGCCTCTTTTGTAAAACAGTATATTTTTCCAGTGTCTAAGACAGATAGCTCCTCCTCTGAGTAAGAGAAGTCAGTTTACATATACCTCAGAGAAAGTCCAGTTTATGTAGGAGTGTATTTTCTCATCCAGTCTCAGTATTGTGTATTATTATCATATCTATAGCTGGAAAGATTTAGTTGAGCCAGTTCGTATGCAGATTTTTCTCAGATTTTCATTCAGATTTCTCTCAGGTTTCATTCAGATTCATGTGAGCCAGTTCTCCTCAAGACCTCGCAGTATTTGTTGTCTTTTGTATTTCCCTTCCTTTTGTCTCCAGTGTTTGTTCACCTCTGTCTTGTCCCAACACAGTAGTAATCACACATAGTCTTACTTAACATTCACACTGGTCCATACATATTGCACCTTGGATACCCTTTCGTGTGTTTGGCCTATTGAGTAATTGTGTTGTATGATTGACCGGTATGTAAGGGGCCCCCATGTATGTTTGCTTTTATTATTTTGTTCTTTTCTCTTCCAGGTATCCAAGACACTACTCAGACACGCCAAGGTAGTACACAGGTCTTCACGTTCTCCTCCAGTAGGGTAACACATTTAACAGAAAACCTACTGTCTAACTGGCTGGAATATGGAGGGTCACCCGCCAGCAGTTAAGTTGTCCTGGCTTACACGTCAGATGGTTCACGCACTAGCTACCTGGTCGCCAGAGTACGTTAGGCACCCCTAGGTGAAGTCCTGCCACTAGGGTTTCTCATTCTCTCTCTTCTCACCTGTGCCTTGGGCGTGGGAAACACACACCTCATCACACTCACTCTCATCATTCATTCCTGTTGTTTGATTGTCCAGTCTATTCATGTTTGCTGCCTTCTAGATTCGCCGAGGTCGGCTCAAATTTGCTAGGGAGGTATGCAGTGTCCCAGAACATGCAGACTACTACTCCTATTATGGCCATTTCTATTGCTGTGTCAATGCCTGTTCTGGTAAGTGTTTGCACTGCAACTGCTGCTGGTTTTCCCCTAGTATTCTCTGGTATTGTGCATTTTCATGTGTATTGTCATGTATTCCTGTGTATTATTACAGTGTACAGTGGTATGCAAGGCTGTTGATCACGTGACCTGTAACCATGGTTCCTCCAATGGCCGACTAGTTCTGGCCAGGAGCAACCATGTGACCTCCCACTTCCTCCTAACAAGTTAGTCTTCCCCCTGCTTCCAAGCAAGGAGGATGTGTGTCGTCCCTCTCCTGCCTCAGAGGAGTTGGGCTTCTTCTCTGCAGCCTTTTCACCATAAGAAGAGTGACTGATTCTGCTGCTGTATTCAAGTCTTCGGCTGTATCTGCCTGCTCAAGTGACCGGATTCTTCTCTCTCATCTGGGTGTCATTCCGTTATCTCTCCTCATCGCTGCAAGGATTCACAGCAAGTATTATTCTCAAGCTAATCCACCCAGCAACGCTATTTCTCTCATACTCCTACTCCCATCATCCGGCACGTATTCTCACAGCCTATGCAGCACCACTCCTGCTTTATTTGTCAAAGCCTGCTATATACCCGGTTGCATCCGGACAGAACTGTTGCTACTAGTTACCTTATCTATAATAAAACCGCTGTTACTGAACCCTGGCATTGGTGTCCACTAACTGGTGCCCCGACTAAGTGCAGCGAAGAATCGCATGCCCATCATCACCCGCAGATTCCTCAGACCGGCCCTGCAGCTGTGCTGCCCTCAGGCCTATACCGTGACAAGTATACACCCTGCAGCTGCCCCGGTCATTGCCCGCTCATAACACCAGCACTGCGGAAGTGGCCCCCAGGGGCCAGGGCATCGCACTGCCATAGTTACAGTGGGGTGGGGGGGGGGGCCCAGGCTAGTGCTGCCATAGTTACAGTGGGGTGGGGGGACCCAGGCTAGTGCTGCCATAGTTACAGTGGGGTG
The DNA here is from genome assembly GCA_027789725.1 of Dendropsophus ebraccatus. Taxonomy (NCBI): domain Eukaryota; kingdom Metazoa; phylum Chordata; class Amphibia; order Anura; family Hylidae; genus Dendropsophus; species Dendropsophus ebraccatus. The sequence goes on from JAQFWZ010000022.1 coordinate 28,679,968, forward strand.
GGGGGGCCCAAGCTTGGTGAACAGCCCGGGGCCTATGGTAAAGGTAATCCGCCCCTGACTACAGTGAAATAAAGAGTTACTGTCACTTTAAAAGCTTGCCAAAAGTTTTGTTTTTGTGTTCAGACCCTGACCGGTTATTACATAGAGCTGGGAGAAGCGTGCGGCTCAGCTCTTCACTCCCTGGCTGGCTGTATAGAAGTCTATGGAGAACGTGTCCTGCAATGAGATGGGAAGAGCAGCAAGGAGGATGAAGCGCACAGACACGCGCTTCTCCCTGTTCTACGCGGTCAGAGTGATCACACGGCCACCTATCAACACTCTGACAAGTCAAAACTTTTTTTAAAGTGACAGTAACAGTTTAAACCTTCACATCTGTATTATTTATTATATTTGGCTCTTTGATGTTCTACTACTCCCCCCAGTATCCGCTGTGGCCTGATCATGGTGCTCATACATACACTGTACTGAACACTGTCAATGACAACCTAATATAGGAACAAGGAATATAGGAATGTTTTATCCACCAAAAACAATACATGAACAGTTTTTGTAATATTATGTTCACACTATGTAAAAACAACGGCCGCGGTTTGACACATTCCTGCGGACGATATTACCATATTGGCTGCAGGAACATCATTTTAGCCTATTTGGATTGTGGACACATTTGGGTGTAGCTGCAATCCAATAAGCCATTGAAATCCATTCAATGTATGGCCGTCGGAACGGCCATACATTGTGTGGACAGAGCAGAAACAATGGCCATTGTTCCTGCATTAGCGACATGTCAATTATTTGTGCGGCTGTAGGGGAACATCGGCCGTTGTTCAATACACTGTGTGGACAACAGCTGTTTTTCCCTATGGGGATCAAAGCAGTGTATTGGTTTAAGGCAAGATCGGCCGTTGTTTTAATTGCCAACAATGGCCATTCTTGCCTTAAAAAAATACACTGTGTGAACATAGCCAAAATCTGCCATTCAACTTCTGCCCCCTGTGCTGCCACCAGCAGCCCTGCAGATCCCCTGCTGTGATCCAGCCCTGACACCCAGCACTATACAGAGCAGGCTGCCATTCCCACCCCTGAGTACTGTATATTCTTATATACAGTACGGGGGGGGGGGTTGATTTTCCTTTGAGTTTCTGAGTACATCTATAACCCACCATGCTATACCAGTACATCATGGCAGTGTAAAGGGTGTGTGGGTCAGGTTCAGGAGCGGGGACCACTCCATACCCAGCATCATCCTCCGCTAATAGCCAGCATGGAGCCATCTCTGCTGCCGGCTATCATCTGTAAGGCTGGAAACACACACAACAGTTTTTGTGCCAAAACCAGAAGTGGATTCAAGTGTGATGGAAAATATGCAGGGAGGGCGTGTGCGTCTCTCTCCTCTTCTGGTTTTGATACAAAAACTCCTGTGTGTGAATTCTGCCTGAATGCTGCTGTCAGAGTTATTGGTGGTGTAGTGGGCAGATCGTCTCCCTGTGCTGTGATTGTGGGCAACCAATCCATTGTCATGGCGGCCCAAGGCCTCTACTAGGCCTCTATGGCTGCTGTGACTCTATAGGTTCTGCCATAGGCTGATCCAATGGCTCTATGACATACTATAGTATTACATTTATACCTATGATGCCCCCCCCCCCCCCTCACCTTTTCCTATTTTTCAAATACTAAGTGTAAATAGTGAAACAATATATAAATAAATAGTTAAATATTAATTATATATATATTATTTTTTAAATAATATTTGGTATCGCCTCATGTGGAATTAAAGGGGAAGTCCGGCCCTGGCTAACATAACAAGCGGTGCTTACTTACCTCTCCCTGTGCCTGTGACCGGCCTCGGCACCCCCGCTGGAAGGCATTTTCCCGCTAGTTGTGATGATGTGACGACTCGGGGGAAAATGCCCGTCACGGCTGATGGACAGCCCGCTCAGCCAATCAGTGACTGGAGCAGCATCCTGCCCTACTGACTGGCTGAGCGGCCAATCTATCAGCCGTGATGAAGATTTTGGAGCTTGGCAGGAGCCCCGGAGCGGTGATCCAACGCTGGAGAGGAACAAGGAGAGGTCAGTTGTAATAGTTTTTTATGTTCCCTTCTGCCCCTGCATTTGAAAAATTAAAAATTACGTGGCCAGACATTAATATGGCACAGAGAAAAATAGGATGGCACAAAAAATAGAAAATAAAAAATCTTTTGACTTCCAGGCACTTTTTACTTAAAGGGAATCGCCTAGATTATTTTACTTCTAATCTGTAATTTACCTTTTTTTTTTTTTACTTTTTGTACATTGTTATGGGGGTGGCCATTTTGCCTGAGCTGTTGTTCTTAACAGCATTTAGTGACATGCTTTACAGCAAGGCTCATGGACATAAATGACAATAGACAAACTCTGTCCCCTTGAGATGAATGTGAAACATTACTGAGCGCGCTCTGTGACCTGTGAAGAGGGGATTCCACAGGGAGCTGCTATTTTTTCCTCTATCTACTGGTGTACAGATAATTTTACTGCAGCCTCCTCTTATCACCACAGACACAACAGGAAGTCTCAGCTTAGTTTTAGCCCCAGTGGTGAGAATGAGAACTGCGAGATCTCAGTATTATTTTATATTATAGTTGGCCACATGGAAATTTATAAAAAGAAAGTGCTTTCCCTTTAAATGTAGTGAATTCCTTAATGCTTTACTGCACGGAGCGCTGACTATTATCTCCCGAATCTGCTGTCGTCTACTTGTGGAGTTTCCAATACATACACTGTACTGAACACTGTCAATGACAAGGCACGATAGTGGAATATTGGGGTAAATATCGGGGTATAGGAATAATTTGTCCACCAAAAATATATAGGTCATGTATCTCTCCCAGGATTGGTTCTGGCCAACGGTCATAGCTCTCTTACATCACAGCGTCTATGGGGAACATCATCAAAAATATAGGGATATTGGATTTATAAAAGACAGCATCTTTTTTCAACTAAGTTGCACCTGTCAAGTGGGTGGAGCTTAGTGTAAAGTGGGTGGAGCTTAGTGTAAAGAGGATGGGGAAGGGGCGTGGTGTTACTTGCAGGGTGAATGTTTTTTTTTTTTTTTTAATTAACACTAAAGAGCGTAAAACTTTAGAACAGAACACTCAGACCCAATCAGGAGAACACACCAGGAGAGCCCCGCTCTGGGTGATACGACAGCTGCACAATGTAAGTCTATGGGGCCATAGCAAGGAAAGATGTGCGCAGCCGCATGCTTCTCTCCCTGATCGTTCTACTGACCTGTAAAATCTTACCAACCTATGATTCCCTTGATATATTAATGGTGATCTGTGGGGGTCCCAGGGGTCGTACACCTATTGATCATACAAAAAAAAAAAACACCAAAAAGTTATGAAGTATAAAGCACAGAATATAAAGCACAGAATATAAAGTAAGAAATAAGGATAAAGTAGCTTAGAGAATACAGATATAACAGCTTATATATACTGGATAAAGCAGGTTCATATCCGATCTATAAAAGTTATCAAATGCTAAAAGTTACTGATCGCACCGGATCTCTCTCCTGGGACCAGCTGGAACGCCGATACACTGGGGTGTGTGACAGTGCGCTCCACTCCACAGCCGGCAGGGATATACGACTTTTTTGCACAATAATAGGGCGAACAAGGTGGTTTAGTCTGACAGCCTGGGAGGTGAGGAGCGCTGCTACTTCCAGCTGTTTCTTGGAATCGCAGTGGGTCACTGCACCGAGACCCGGTGTGATCAGTAACATTTCATGTATGAGGATATGGCAATAATTACTGAAAATGACAGCAACACTTTATATATTACAGCTACTATGTCCCTGATACAGCAGGTGTCACCCGCTCATCACACAGCAGCAGCTGGCTCCCAGGAGCCTACGCACAGAAACAGAAAACAGATAAATGCGTGGCTATAGTTGACAGGGCGAAGAGCCATAGGCTTCCCACCCTGCCAATCATTCATTCTGGCTCTGGCCACATAAGGCAACCCACAGCACCCCAACGCATGTGCGCTCAGAGCAGGGAGAGGAAAGAGATGCTGGATGTCCAGCTAGGTGAGTGTATGGAGGGGGGGAAAGGGGGCAATTAGAAGTTTGCTATTGGGCCCAGCCATTTCTCATTATGCCCTTGGTCCCTATGATTAGTTTAGGATCTGTATACAAGGTAGATACAATTATTATCTTATGGATATAGCTATAACATGTATAAGTGCAGTCACTGGCTCCAGCACATAATCCTATGGGACACTTAGTAAGCTTTGATCCTTATCCAGGCCGCTCTGGTCAGCGTTCCGACCTTCTGGGTTGTAGATTTCCCTATTAAGAGAAAAAACATTATTGGATTATTGGTAGAGTGAACTTCACTGCTAAGCCTGCAAATCTATACAATGCAGCTCACTATATGGGCCGGTGCATGTAAGGATAGCCACTGTGTGGCAGTGCACCGATAGAGACTGTACGGCAGTGCACGGATAGAGACTGTACGGCAGTGCACGGATAGAGACTGTACGGCAGTGCACGGATAGAGACTGTACGGCAGTGCACGGATAGAGACTGTAACATGTATTATATAGACATCAGGGGAGGCTGTAGCACCAGTGACACAGACAGCTCCCCCCAGTGTAATGTCTATTCTAATGGTAACAGGTATTATATAGACATCAGGGGAGGCTGCAGCACTAGTGACACAGACAGCTCCCCCAGTGTAATGTCTATTCTAATGGTAACACACAGTGTTCCCTCTAGGCTTCTGCCACTGAGCGGAATGGCAAGAGAGCTGAGCAATGATCAAAGTTCAGCAAACTAAAAAGTTAACATGGGAGTCTAAAGTCTAAAAGCTAATGTAGAATAGCAAATTAAATCTAACAGTTAGTACACATTCACATATACATCTGTTGCAGATTTAATGCAATATTTAGAAATATAGTTTTACCAGTTTACACAGCATCAGATCAGCATCTTTAAGTGATTACAGTGCAGCTACATGTAGTGACTCACATGAGGGTTAGTCTCTGATCAGAGTTGTTCACTTTTCCTTTCATACCAGAGCAGACGGCCTTGAGGACTACTCCCGGCAATGAATTTCTTCTCCAGAACCTGCACGAAAAACATTTTAGGTTCCTTGCCCCAGCACATATTGTAGTTAAGTTTCTCTGTGCCCCCATATAGTAGTTAGGCCCCTCTGTTCCTCTATAAAGTTTTAAGCCCCCCCCCCACCCCTCGAACCCTCACATAACAGGTAAGCTCTGAACCCCTCCTGTATACAATAGTAAGGCCCCTATATGGTATAGGGCCCTCTGTGCAGTCCTTATAGTGTCAAGCCCCTCAGAACAGAATCCATACAATATAAGCTTCCCTGTGAAGTCCCTATGTAGTATCGTGTCCCTCTGTGCAGTCCCCGTATAGTAAAAGGCCCCTCTGTGCGGCCAATATAGTATGAGAATAGTATAGTATAGTATGTGTAGTCCCCTTTAGTAGACAGTCCCCTGTGTAGTTCACCTTTAGTAGACGGCCCCCATGATGGCAATAAACGATTGGGAAAAAAAACTCCCCTTCCACATGCTCCCCTGTTTATGCAGCTCTCCCGAGTGAGCTGTCCTCTTCCAGCACAGGCATAGTGTGTTACAGACCAGACATCCCACTGGCTTGTCAGCGATCCATCAGTTACCCAGTGCTGACAGGTGGGTGGAACTTACAATGTAGGCAGTGCCTTTAACACACACTGCCTGCGTTGGGAGAGCTTCAGCAAGGGGGGAGTGTGTGAAATGTGAGCTGTTTTTGTATTGTTTTTCCCTGGCAATTACCCAAGTGTAATGTCTATTCTAATGGTAACATGTATTATATAGACATCAGGGGTGACACAGACAGCTACCCCCAGTGTAATGTCTATTCTAATGGTGACATCTATTATATAGACATCAGGGGAGGCTGCAGCACTAGTGACACAGACAGCTCCCCCCAGTGTAATGTCTATTCTAATGGTAACATGTATTATATACACATCAGGGGAGGCTGCAGCACTAGTGATACAGACAGCTTCCCTCGGTGTAATGTATATTCTAATGGTAACATGTATTATATAGACATCAGGGGTGACACAGACAGCTACCCCCAGTGTAATGTCTATTCTAATGTATAATATAGAGATCAGGAGAGGCTGCAGGACTAGTGATACAGACAGCTCCCCCAGTGTAATGTCTATTCTACTGGTAACATGTAATATTAGACATTATTATCTGCATGCAGCAGCACTGGTCATATGTCACTGTGCTGGGACCAGCGCTTGCGCATCCCTAGAGTTCCTGACACAGCCACTGGTGGCAGCAGACGGGCAGTGTCACCTACTACTGCTGCCAATGTAAAAATGTGTAAAATTACTCTTTGATAAAGTCATATTACAAAGTTATATAACATTATTAAAGTAATGAAGAGAACAAAAAATGTATTTGCATTAATACCCTTTGAAGAAAATTAACCCAGGACGTGGCGCTATGTGGAGTTTTTATTTTTCTTATTGTTCTGGTTTTTAATTCCGTTAAAATGAAGTGTCACATAATACTCACGCTTGTTTCCTTTTCTTGTATATTATATAGGCGAGTGTGAGGATGATGATGATGATGATGATGATGGCTAGGATTACATAAACAGCATACATCCAGTCAGGATGCTCACCGCCATTCTTTGTGCTTTCTAGAATCCCTGGAGGGGTCGGACAGGCTGACAAAACAGAATGACAATTCAACCTTAACAGCCAATCTTCACCTAAACAATAAAAATAGCCGAAAATTGCCGCTAAAAAGATTCACAAGGATGTGAAATTGGTCTGTTCTACCAGCAGAGGGCCCTCTTATTCCACATGAGATAATAGGGTTTTCCTATTATAATTGGTGTCACTGTTATAATGCAGGGAGTATAATAGTGATGGGTATAGTGAATAGTGTTTCCTGTTCTTCAATGTTCTTTGGGTGTCTAAAGGGAGACCTGATCCCTGGGGGTGTGGGAAATTCAGAATATATCTGGGGAAGGGTCCTCTCTCCCCATGTAAGTCCTAGTGGTTAGGGTCTTTTCTTCTTATGTAATCCCTCACGGGCAGGGTCCTTTCTCCGCATGTAAGATCTTGTGTGTAGTATCCTCTCTTCTTAGATAAGCCCTCTTAGGCAGGGTTCTCTCTCCCTACTTAAAGGAGAAGTTAAAATTTTTTTATTAAAGCACTGTATTGCCCCCCAAAAGTTATACAAATCACCAATATAGACTTTTTAAGGGAAATGCTTATAAAGTGCTTTTTTCCCCTGCACTTAATACTGCATCAAGGCTTCACTGCCTGGATAACATGGTGACGTCACTTCCTGGATAACATGGTGATGTCACTTCCTGGATAACATGGTGATGTCACTTCCTGGATAACATGGTGATGTCCCGACTCCAAGAGCTGTGCGGGCTGTGGCTGCTGGAGAGGATGATGGCGGGGGACACAGGGCACTGGAGGGACACTGAGCATCCCTCTGCCATCATCCTCTCCAGCAGCCACAGCCTGCACAGCTCTGGGAGTCGAATGGTGACATCACCATGTGATCCAGGAAGTGACATCACCATGTGATCCAGGAAGTGACATCACCATGTGATCCAGGAAGTGACATCACCATGTTATCCAGGAAGTGACATCACCATGTGATCCAGAAAGTGACATCACCATGTGATCCAGGAAGTGACATCACCATGTTATCCAGGAAGTGACATCACCGTTTTTATCCAGGAAGTGACATCACCACGTTATCCAGGAAGTGACATCACCATGTTATCCAGGAAGTGAAGCCTTGATGCAGTAGTAAGTGCAGGGAAAAAAGCACTTAATAAGCATTTCCCGTAATAAGTGTATATTGGGGATTTGTATACAATACTTTACAAAAATTTTTTTGCTGGACCTCTCCTTTAAGCACTCATAGGCCGGGTCCTCTATCCCTATGTAAGCCCTCATGTGCATGGTCCTCTCTCTCCCTGTATAAGCTGTCGTAGACAGGGTCCTCTCTCCCTATGTAATCCCTTGTGGTCAGGGTCCTCTCTCCCTATGTAATCCCTTGCGGTCAGGGTCCTCTCTCCCTATGTAAGCCCTTGTGGGCAGGGTCCTCTCTAACTATGTAAGCCCTCATGGGCAGGGTCCTCTCTCCCTATGTAATCCCTCGTGGGCAGGGTCCTCTCTCCCTATGTAAGCCCTCATGGGCAGGGTCCTCTCTCCCTATGTAAGCCCTCATGGGCAGGGTCCTCTCTCCCTATGTAAGCCCTCATGGGCAGGGTCCTCTCTCCCTATGTAAGCCCTCATGGGCAGGGTCCTCTCTCCCTATGTAAGCCCTCATGGGCAGGGTCCTCTCTCCCTATGTAAGCCCTCATGGGCAGGGTCCTCTCTCCCTATGTAAGCCCTCATGGGCAGGGTCCTCTCTCCCTATGTAAGCCCTTGTGGGCAGGGTCCTCTCTCCCTATGTAAGCCCTCATGGGCAGGGTACTCTCCCCCTATGTAAGCCCTTGTAGGCAGGGTCCTCTCTCCCTATGTAAGCCCTTGTGGGCAGGGTCCTCTCTCCCTATGTAAGCCCTCATGGGCAGGGTACTCTCCCCCTATGTAAGCCCTTGTGGGCAGGGTCCTCTCTCCCTATGTAAGTCCTTGTGGGCAGGGTCCTCTCTCCCCATGTAAGCCCTCCCGGGCAGGGTCCTCTCCCCCTATGTAAGCCCTCGTGGGCAGGGTCCTCTCTCCCTATGTAAGTCCTGGCGGACAGGGTCCTCTTTCCCTATGTAAGCCCTCATGGGCAGGGTCTTCTCTCTCTATGTCAGCCCTCATGGGCAGGGTCCTCTCTCCCTATTTAAGCCCTCATGGGCAGGGTCTTCTCTCTCTATGTCAGCCCTCATGGGCAGGGTCCTCTCTCCCTATTTAAGCCCTCATGGGCAGGGTCTTCTCTCTCTATGTCAGCCCTCATGGGCAGGGTCCTCTCTCCCTATTTAAGCCCTCATGGGCAGGGTCTTCTCTCTCTATGTCAGCCCTCATGGGCAGGTCTTTTCTCCCTATAAACCAGTCTGTCATTTTCTTTGTTCATGTTGTTTTCTTTACTGAATGCCATGTCCTGTACTCTAACCCCTCATCATATGTACAGCGCCTTGAGCTGTATGTACACGTCTTGGTGTAGTACAATATTATGGGCCCTTACCTGCATTGTATGAGAAGGTAGACTCCCCGGGCTCCCCATCCTTCCCATAATTCATGATGTAAGTAGCACCTGATCCTCCATTTGTCTCCAGCAGGACGTGAGTTTCATTCAGCCTGGTGGCCGTAGCATTGCCCTCACAGCGGACCCTCTCTCCATGGTTGGATGTCTTCGGGAGACTGCAGTTATCCTCCCGACCCTCAGTAATCACCAGAGTTTGATTCGAGAAATCGAGTCCATGAAAATAGAAACAGGAGGAGACTGCAGGGCGGAAGAAGAAATAACACGAGGTTCATGTAAACCACAGAGAAAAAGGAACAATAAGTGATCAAACCGGAGCGTTCCCCAACCAGTGGGCCTCCAACTGCTGCGAAACAACAGCTCCTACCATACCTGCAGGTGTCAGGGAAAGGGAGAATTGAAATTTTTGTTTTACTGGTTTTATTGAAGGATATAAACAGATCGCAAACAAGTATACATTGTGCTAGCAGAAAGATGTATGAATGATACGGTTACATAAAGCGTACAATAAACCGGATTGGCACTGACATTTCATGTCTGAAGTATCTATATATAAACCATAAAACATAAGTATATCTCCAACAAGCCACATATAATTAGCTTCCTTTCCTTGCATATTAAAGAAGCACTCTGGATTTTTTTTATTTGTCCCCCCACTGAGCGCTGGAGCATATACTCACCAGCGATGATCAGTGTCCTGTGATGCGGCTTTGTTCTGATCCTGCGATGCCGTCTCCATGTCGATCCAGGCCAGAAGTCAAGGTCGCCAAAGCGTTCTCTATGGAAGAGCGTGACTTTCGGCATTCAATCGACATGGAGACAGAAGAGGGGTCAGAGGAGCGTTGACATGAACGTGCGCGGGATTTGAGCTGAGTGAAGCCACGCCGCAGGACACCGATCATCGCTGGTGAGTATACGCACTAGCGTGCAGCAAATTTAAGAAAAATCCGGAATGCTTCTTTATGGTGCGTTCACACCTACAGGATCTGCAGCTGGTTTTCTGCAGCAGATTTCATTTAAATAACTGAACACAGCATCAAATCTGCTGCAGATCCGCAAGGTGTGAACGCACCCTTAGGGTGCGTTTACACCTACAGGATCCGCAGCAGATCCGCAGCAGATTTGATGGTGCAGATTTGATGCTGTGTTCAGTTATTTAAATGATATCTGCTGCGGATCCGCAGCAGAGAATCAGCTGCGGATACGGTAAGTGTGAACGTACCCTAAAGATGTAGCTTAGCCATCACCTCTAGGTGAAGGTATCATATTCCCTTCTATTCTAGTAAACCTATCTAGTTGGAAGTTATTCATTTGCAATTCAAACCACCATGTCTGCCCATGTCTCCTCATCTAAGAGGCCCAAAGGACATATATTAGGTTGGCATGGGACTGGAATTTGGGGCAATTGAAACATTTGGGGCAATTGATCAGTAACATCCTGCCAAAATTCAGATCTGGGTGGACAGGCCCAAATCATGTGCCAGAAATCTGACTTAGGGTGTCTAAACCTGTGGCATTCCTCCGAAAGATGTCTCCTCGGAAAGATATTTTATGCAAGTGCACCGGAGTGTGATAACCTTGGTGTGTCAGTCTATTGTTATGAGCCGGCGAGACCTAGAGATGAGATGTGAAAAGGTCACACCATTCCTGTTCCTCCAAAGTCCATAAAAACCTTCACCACCTCTCCTCCATCTTCAGTGTGTTAGCTTTCAGTTTTGCCTGAATAAAGCCCCTATTCCACAAACCAACTGTGAGGAGCAAACAAGCACTATCAGCGCTCGTTCCCTGCTCGCTGCCCGCTCAGCCAATCACATGCCGCTGTACTATCCCATTCTAGTCGGCCTGTGATTGGCTGAGGGGACCTTCACCATAGAAGACTCCGGGACAGGACTGGAGAGTCACCAGGAGACACCGGGGAACAGTGGACAGGTGAGAATATGTTTTTTTTTGTTTGTTTTTTTACATGAGCACGGCCATCTTGCCAAACCCCTCCGAAATTTGCAGAACGTTCAGTACGGTAACTGACTGATTTTTTTTGCAATTTGAAACAAATCTAGGTTTGGCAAGTTTGATTGCTCATCTCTTATCCGTATACACATCTCGCAGCCTGCTAACTCCATGCTGAATCCGGAATTGGGGATCTATTTGCTTCAGGAAGTGAGATAAGTGTGGGTGATACCAGAGGGGCATTTCCAGCATAACCTCATTATATTGCAATCGCTTCCTAACCGCCTCTGATACCTGATATGCTATTGTATGCAAAGGTAACAGCTTAGAAACCGGTATACGTGTGCTTGAATACAGATTTTGTCCAGTTAATATGTAAACCAGAGAACCAGACAAACGTATGAATCAGGGATATGGCTACCGGTAATGTATCGCCAAGGGATGACATCATCTGTGTATGACCCGACTCTTTCCTCCCTAATGCCGTTGTATGAGGGATACTTCCTAAGGGCCCTATAGCCAGGGCAAACAATGGGCACCCCTGTCTGGTGCCCCAGGATAGAGGAAAGTACGCAGAGTAAACCCCACTGACGCCTTAGGGGAGTGATACATCAATGAGACCCACTTGATAAAGTTGGATCCAAACCCAAATCTCCTTTAAAACTTCAAAAATATTGCCAATGGTCAAAGTCCTTGGCCAGGAAATTGTAGTTTTGCTACAGCTGGTCCAAAAGATGGGGGACACAGTGTTAAGGATAGATAACACCCCCCCCCCCCCCCCCCCCCCGCCAACAACAGTGATGCCTTCCCCCGTCATTAGCGAACCTCAGCACCACGGCACCAACCATTCCCTCGATCTAAACCTCAATGCTGCCAGCTGGAGGAGACTCACGGGTTAACTGTTTAGTGTCACATGTTAAGTTTTGTCCACTCCCCCTATGTACTTTCTAGCACTGCACAGTTCCTGTGTCTTTCATAAAGAGAATCTGGAACTGGCTTGTTTGTGTCCCTGACATAGGACCTGGCCTAAGCCGGGCCCTGGCTTAACTTCACCAGAGACTTGGTCCTTTGCAGGAAGTCTCGGAAGTCTTCTTAGCCCAGATAACTAGGCCCGGGGCTCATACTACCTTGCAGGACGGGTAGCCCGCAACTATAGGGCAGAGGGCGGTCAGATTGTTTCTATACATGAGTCTCTTCTGAAAACCTTCTCTTACAAGGACCTTGTCTCAGCTATAAGTACCTGAGTAACCTCAAGTATTGTTGTATTGCACTAAACTGTATTTTGGCCAAGTATACTGTACCTGTATTGCACTGGTACTTTTCAAGTGTTGGCCTGTCTTTGCGCATACCTGCACCTATACACACCTACACTTGGGTTAAACCTTCTGCAGACATGGCGCCAAACTGTCCGGGGTGGGTCCCATACCACTCCAGGCTACCGTGTGACCGTACACCCACTCAGCTCCCACTCCACCGTACCAGCTTACCCGGCAGTAAGCCAAAACCACGGCACCCGGGCCATTGCAGAACCAGGACAGCTGAGATTACCCCCCTAGAACTACAACCCCCACCATGTCCTGCTAAACAGTTCATGGTGGGGGTGTATTTTTGCAGCCTGTGGCCACCCAGGTTGTAGAACTACAACCCCCATCAAGTCCTATATGCAGTTTATAATGGGAGTTGTAGTACTGCAATAGATTAGAGGGTGGCACAGTAGAACTACATCTCCCAGCTTGCTGTGTGGTAATATGCAGGACTACTTCACATAATGGGAGTTAATCAAACAAAAAAATAGATCCACAACAGGATCACAAAAAATGCAGGACAATCAAAGATAAGTAGTATTGTAATCTTTACTCAAATAATTCATATCAGATAAAATTCATTAAAAAATGAAAGGCATGAAACAGAACCATGCACAAAAGAAATCAGTGAGGGGACCTACATATATAATTCATATAGCAGAAATTTTAATTACTTACCGTAATTTTGCTTTCTTCGAGTCTAGAGGCAGCACAGATGGGAAATGGGTTCCTCCCACTTTCTCCTAGGACCGCCCACCTAAAAAAAACCTGAACACAGGTTAACCAATCACAACATAGCATGCATGACAAGAGAGCATCCGTCCCAACAGAACACTGTGTAAATGAATAGACTCATATGATGCTCAAACAAACAAAATTTATTGGGTGGGTATACATGTGCTGCCTCTAGACTCGAAGAAAGCAAAATTACGGTAAGTAATTAAAATTTCTGCTTTCTACTTCGTCTAGAGGCAGCACAGATGGGAGCTTGCTAGCTAACAAAAAAACAATATCAGGGTAGGGAATTTAAATAGCAGCACTTAGAACTCCTGTGCAAAAGGCTGGACTCCTGCCAACTTTGTCAAGCCTGTAGTGACTCACGAATGTCGAGGCTGACGACCAGGATGCTGCGTTGCATATGTCAAGTAATGGCACTTGCGCTCTCTCCGCCCAGGTAGTTGCTGTTGACCTCGTCGAATGCGCTCTAAGATTGACAGGTGGGTCTTTCCCTGTAATCTTGTACGCCTCTATAATAGTAGTCTTTAGCCACCTAGCCAGGGTGTCTTTTGAGGCTTTTCTCCCCTTATTAGCTCCTGAAAACTGGAGAAAAAGGTTCTCTTCTCTTCTGAAATCTTCCACTCTATGAAGATAGCAGGCTAAGGCTCTTCCAACATCCAGCAATTTCAGTCTGGATTCCTCTTCATTAGCTGGATCAGGCAGGAATGTTTGAAGAAGAATTTCTCTATTAATATTCTGCACTGAGGCTACCTTCGGGATAAACGATGGAACCGTTCTTAATAGTACGCCTTCTGGCACAAACTTTATGAATGGGTCTTTAGAAGACAACGCCTGTAACTCTCCAAGCCTTTTCGCCGATGTTATGGCTACTAGAAAACTTACTTTGAGAGTAAGCCATTTCAGCTCTGCCTGTTCCAGAGGCTCAAATGGAGAATCTAATAATGTCTGTAAGACCATCGGTAAATCCCAAGAGGAGATTGGTGGTTTTATCACTGGTCTCAGATTACGTAGGGCTTTGAAGAACCTTACTATTATAGGGTCTCCCGCATATAATCCATCTGTATAAGAGTTGATTGCAGTCATGTGCACTCTTAAAGTGTTCGCTTTTAAACCCTTCTGAAAGCCGTCTTGAAGGAATTGTAAGACTGCAGGTAACGATACTTCTGTAAAGTTATTCTGCTGTCTCCAGGTCACAAACTTCCTCCACAATCTAGCATACAACTTATTAGTGGATTCTTTCCTAGCAGCCAGTAGTGTGTCAATGACTTTATCAGAAAACCCTTTTAACCTGTATTTTGACCGTTCAAAATCTAAACCGTAAGGTGTAGGTGCTCCAGATGAGGATGAAGAAGGTCGTTCTGCGAGAGCAGATCTCTGTGGAGAGGAAATGTCCAATACTCGCCCCTGGACAGGCGAAGAAGAAGCGGAAACCATGGTCTCCGAGGCCAGAATGGTGCCAACAGTATTGCTCTTGGTCTGTCCTTCATTATCTTCCTCAGCACTCTCTCGATTATTGCTGTTGGGGGAAAGAGGTAGACAAACTTGTGTTTCCAGCTCACTGAGAAAGCATCTAGAATATGAGGTCTGTCCGCTGGATTCAGTGATGCGAAATTGGCCAACCTGCGATTCTTCCTGGTTGCCATTAGGTCCCAGTCGGGCATTCCCCATCTCTCTGTTATCTGCCTGAAGTATTCCTGCTTCAGGACCTAATCGTTCGCGTTCAAACTCCTGCAGCTCAGCAGGTCTGCTTGGATGTTCTCTGTTCCCTTGATGTGAATTGCTGCTATGCTGGTTAAGTTCAACTCTGCCCACAACATCAACGATCTGCACTCCCTCTCTAGGGACGGGCTCCTGGTGCCACCCTGTTTGTTGATATAATAGACCGTCACGGAGTTGTCTGATTGCACCAGGACTGATCCCCCTCTCAGTATCTGTGCAAAATGGAGCAGGGCCAAATGTACCGCCTTCATTTCTCTCCGATTGGACGAGAGTTGTGACTCTGACGTGGACCATCTTCCCTGGACCCAGAGGTCCCCCAGATGTGCCCCCCATCCTGTCTTGGAAGCGTCCGTGGTTAGTACTGAGGATTCCATTAACTGAAAACTGATCCCTTTCGTCAGATTGGGAGTCTTCAACCACCACCTCAGATCCTTCTTCGTTTGAGGTGAGATGCTGAGTAGGGAGTTCAAAGATGTTGTGCTCCTGTCCCAGGTTGTGAGGATCTCTTTCTGAAGTCCTCTTAAGTGCGCTTTCGCCCACGGGACTGCATCTATCGCTGCTGTAAAAAGACCTAGAACCCTCATGGCCTGCCGAATAGAAACAGAAGGAGTCTTTATCAGATGACGTACTTTGTCTTGGATGACAGTGATCTTGTCTGGTGGAAGAAACAGTCTCATCTGTGTCGCATCCACTAGTAGGCCTAGAAACCTTTTCACTGGAGCAGGCTGGAGATCTGACTTTTTTAAATTTATTATGAAACCGGCATCTTCTAGCAAGCGCATAGTGAGCTGGAGGTGATGTAGTAGGAGGTCTTGTGATGACGCAATGAGTAGCCAATCGTCTAGATAGGGCACTAATTGCACTCCTTGTAGGCAAAGATGTGCTACCAGTACTATTGCCACTTTTGTAAACACTCTTGGCGATGATGTAAGACCGAAAGGTAGGGCTCGAAATTGATAATGAAGGACTTCTTCTTCCATCTGAATCGCCACTCTGAGAAACCTTCTGGACCAAGGATGTATTGGTATGTGCAGGTACGCATCCATGAGATCTAATGAGACCATCAAATCCTCCTGCTGAATCAGAGCTGTGACCGCTCTTATTGTCTCCATGCGAAACTTTTCTTTTCTTACAAAACGATTCACATAGCGGAGGTCTATAATCAAACGCCACTTTCCCCCTGGTTTGGGGACTGGGAACAGGTGAGAATATACGCCTTTTTCTTTCTCTGCTTCTGGAACAGGTTCTAGCGCTTGCTTGACCAGAAATTCCTGGAGGAGTGTAGGCACTACATGATCTTTTGGTCTGTTTATCAGAAACCTTTCTCTTGGTCTTTCTGCAAAATTTATGTTGTAGCCTTTTTGAATGATGCTGAGCACCCAACCGTCTGTCGTGATCTGCTGCCAGGTTGACAAGAAGTCTGTAAGCCTTGCCCCGACTGGTTGGGTGGGGGGAGGCCTGGCGTCAGAACTCAGTCTTTGGCTGTGGACCTTTACCCTGCTTGGGCTTACGGTCTTGATTACCTCTTTGCGTGCGTCTGGTGTTGCTACTGGTATAGGGTCTGCGACGAAAACTATTTCTCCCTTTTGCCTTAAAGTATCTGTAAGGCTTCTTTTTCTCATCTTGTGGAAACGCCAGCCCCTTTCCACGTTTTGTCTTTTCTAGAATTTTTTCTAATTGTGCCCCTATCAAATGTCCAGGCTCAAAAGGAAGGGAGCAAAAGTTATTTTTTGATGAAACTTCGCCTTTCCACGGCTTCAACCAGACAGATCTACGTGTGGAATTCAACAGTGCCAGATTCTTCGCGGAAATCTTAACAACATCGACCGGGAAGTCGCATAGGTAATCAGCCGCCATTTTTATTCCATTAACTTGGTCCAGTAAGTCTTCTCTAGGGACACTGTCCTCTATATCTCTACTTAGTCTACTTAGCCAGACTCTCATGGCCCTGGATACTGGTACTGCAGAAAGGGCTGCCTTACTTAGATCTGCCGAATTACGGTAGGCTCTCCTCAGTAATACATCAGTTTTTCTGTCGCTGGCATCTTGTAGCAGCGAAGATTCGTCTGAAGGTAGCAGTATAGCTTTAGATAGCTTCGCAACCGCAGGATCAATCTGACCTGGATTTTCCCAAGCTTCAGACTCCGTAGGATCTAGACGGTACACCATTCTGAATCTAGAGCCCAATTCCAGTCGTTTATCTGGCCTCTTCCACTCCCTCTCCATAATAGTCTTTAATACATGATGTCCAGAAAGGACAGTGGACTTTTTAGGAGGAAAGTAATACAAGCTTTCTTTGTCTTGGTTAGAGGACTTGTCTTTTTTCACTTCAATAATGCTCTTTACTGCTTTTATGAGCTTGTCAGCATTCTCTTTTTTAAATAAATAGTAATCCTCAGATATAGGTTCTTCCGACTCAGACTCTGAGTCAGAATCATCGCTGGACTCAGAATTGCTGTCAGAGTCTGGCTTCTCTACTTCCTGAGTCTTACTTTTCCTCTTTTGCCATGAAGTAGAGGCAGAAGCACTGGCTGGGGGCTGAGCAGAAACAGCAGAGGTAGATGGCATATGAGTCTTAAACCATGTAAAGAAGGACTTTGCTTCAGTCAGAAAAGCAGAGGTTTCATCCTGGGGAGTACAGGAGGCACATACATTGGATGTAGAATCATAAGGTAGACGCCTCAGGCATGACACACACAATCCTTTTTTGTTTTGCTTTCTCCTCTCTGCTTCCCTCATAATGCATTGGTCACAGGTGGATGTAGGTGACTCATCTGGCAGGGGCTGTTCACAGAGTTCACAGAGTCTATGTTTCGCCTTGCTCCTCCTTTTTCTTGCAGATGAATGGCTTGACATCTGCAACATATATATATATATATATATATATATATATATATATATATATATATTGGCATCTTTTTAACCAGAAGGAGGTAATCACAGTCCCCAGCACACCCAGTCTGTCCCCCAATACCTTAACTAGCAGGGAGTCCGGCTGCCTCGCACCAGAGGTGCTCTATGCCGGCTCCCTTGTGCCTAAATGAGCTCTGAAGGGGGCGTGCATAGTGCGAGCGCGCGCTCCCTCTAACTTCCGGTCTGTGGAACGCACGCCGGACCGGAAGCTCCGAGTGGAACGCATATGCCTAAATCACCCCTCCAGACCGCAGGCACGCTAATCGGCTGCAGGGACAGCTGGAGGAGGCTCCACTTACCTGGTCCGCTCCCCCAGAAGTGTTGTACACCCGCGGCGCGTCTCCCTGGCCCGCAAACTAGGCCCTGTGACGCACTTCCGGTCCGTGAACCGCAAACCGGAAGTAAGATGGCCGCCGGTTGGAACGCACGCCGGCGAACACAGGAGCGTCCAGAAGTGATGCAGATGCCGAGCAGACACCAATCCACCTTGAACAAGGAGCCTACTGGGACAAACAACATGTCCAGGTACTCAGACCACATGTCTCACAACATGGAGGGACAGAGTATTGTGCAGACTCACCAATATGGCAGGGCATAGGTCGGCATAGGTCCACATAGGAAGGATTGCCCTGCAGTCCGCATTAGCAACTTAGCCAGGACAAGCACACTGGCCGATGCCTTAAAAGGGGCCATATATCATGCCAGAGCATCCTAAATGGCATGGCTACCCTTCAATATACTGCTTTAGCAGTAGATGCTCTGGCCAGGGTTTCCCACATTGGCCACCCTGTAAGATAAAGTAAGAACAAAACAATATTAATCACCCAAAAGGTGGGCAGGCAGGTGAGATACAAACCTCACCTGCCCTCCCGGAATAGGAGGACAGAAAAAAACACAGTGTTCTGTTGGGACGGATGCTCTCTTGTCATGCATGCTATGTTGTGATTGGTTAACCTGTGTTCAGGGTTTTTTTAGGTGGGCGGTCCTAGGAGAAAGTGGGAGGAACCCATTTCCCATCTGTGCTGCCTCTAGACGAAGTAGAAAGTGATATATTGCACATGTACAAAGATGCTAGATGGAAATAAATATATGGGTGTTGCAATACAGGCAACCTCCACTAGATGGCAAACAAGTAAATGGAAATGGCAGTAAGAAAAGGATGCAGAATTTTACTAGGCTCTTCCTGCGTTCTTTACATTTACTCCTTGTACCTTAACGCCTTAACCCTTTGAGGACCAGGCCCAAAATGACCCAGTGGACCGCGCAAATTTTGATCTTAGTGTTTTCGTTTTTCCCTCCTCCCCTTCTAAGAGCTCCAGCACTCTCAGTTTTCTATCTACAAGGCCATGTAATGGCTTATTTGTTACAGGAATAGTTGTACTGTGTAATGGCATCATTCATTTTACCATAACATGTATGATGGAATCCCAAATATATTATTTATGAAGATATAAATAGGTGAAATCGTAAAAAAGAATGCAATATGGTAACGTTTGGGGGGTTCCTGTGTCTACGTAATGCACTATATGGTAACAGCGATGTGATACTAATACTCTATAGGTCAGTCCGAACACAACCACATGCAGGTTACACAGATTCTCTAATGTTACATATTTTTTTTTAAATGAAATCCTTTTTTTTGGCAATTAATTATAAATAAAATGGGCCTATTGTGACGCTTATAACGGTTTTATTTTTTCACCTACGGGGCTGTATGGGGTGTCATTTTTTCCGCCATGATCTCTAGTTTTTATTAATACCATATTTGTGGAGATCGGATGTTTTGATCACTTTTTATTATTTTTTTTTATATATAATGTAACATAAAATCGGTAATCCATGCACTTTTTCCCCTCTTTTCGTGTACGCCGTTCACCGATCACAATGACGCTTGTTATATTTTAATAGATCGGACAATTACGCACGCTACGGTATATTATATGTTTATCTATTTATTTATTTTTATATGTTTTATTTATATAATGGGAAAGGGGGGGGTGATTTCAACTTTTATTGGGGGAGGGGTTTTGGGGTAGTGTAATAGTGTTTTGTTTTTTTTTTACACATTTGAAGTCCATTTTGGGGACTTGTACATACACTACTTGGATTTCTACACTGATGATTGCTATGCCATAGGCATAGCATTGATCAGTGTTATCGGCGATCTGCTCATTGAGCCTGACTGTGCAGGCTCAGTACAGCAGATCGCCGATCGGACCGCACGGAGGCAGGTGAGAGACCTCCGGCAGTCCGTTTTACCGATTGGGACCCCCGCAGTCACACTGCGGGGGTCCCGATCGGTAAGTGACAGGGGACTCCCCCTGTCACTTACACTTAAACTCCGCGGTCGCGCCGCGATCTCGGCGTTTAAGGAGTTAATGACACGCGGCAGCGCGATCGCTGCAGCGTGTCATTACCGGTGAGGTCCCGGCTGCTCACTGCAGCCGCCCCCCACCTCCTATGAAGCGCGCTCCACTCCGGAGCGCGCTTCATAGCGGGAGAAACACCCAGGGCGTACAGTTACGCCCTAGGTCGTCTGGGGACAGACTTCCATGGTGTAACCCTACGTCCAGGGTCGTCTAGGGGTTAAAGAGAACCAATCAAGGGCGAAAATGAATTTTTTTAATTCCCTAATTAGATGTAAATCCTAATTTTAACAATATTTGTAAATATAATTAATTAATTTTAAAGCTGGGTTTTTTAAATATTCCTGTTTTACTTTCCTCTTTTTAAAAGAGCCGGCGCGAGACAGGAAACTCCCATCATGCAGAGCGGCAGCAAGGCCGGGGCGGGGGGGGCGCCATCTTGATGACGTCACATGCGTTCCACCGCTGGAACGCAAGTTACGTCTTCAAGATGGCGCCCCCCCCGCCCTAGCTACACCAAACAGGCGGTTTAGGTAAAGTACAAGACTGTAAAGGCAGTCTGTATCTTCATGAAGTCTATTTATGAAGATACAGACTGCCTTTGCAGTCTGTATCTTATGCCTTATCTACTACTCTGTGCCGGTGCAGCAGGGCCGGCGCCGCCATCTTAATTACGTCTTTGCGTTCCACCGCTGGAACGCAAGTTACGTCATCAAGATGGCGGCGCCGGCCTTGCTGCACAGAACAGAGGATTAGGTAAAGTAGAAGATACAGACTGTAAAGACAGTCTGTATCTTCATAAATAGACTTCATGAAGATACAGACTGCCTTTACAGTCTGTATCTTCTACTTTACCTAATCCTCTGTTCTGTGCAGCAAGGCCAGGCGCCGCCATCTTGATGACGCAACTTGTGTTCCAACAGTGGAATGCAAATGACGTCATCAAGATGGCGGCGCCCGGCGTTGCTTACACAGAAACGAAAGAGTAGTTCATAGATAGACTTAGGGAAAGATATACTTTAATATTAGGGACAGTGAAATTTAGATGATTCTCTTTAACACAGGAGGAAGGAAATATACGCCCTGCCGGGGTCCCGGGCTATGGAGCTGAGCTCGCTACATTGCCGGTGAGGACCAGCTGCTATCTGCAGCCAGGCCCTCACCCTCAATGGCGGGCTGCCACAATCGCCTGCCATTAACCCCTTAAACACTGCAGCATTAAAGTGTAAGTGAAAAGAGAATATCCTGTCACTTACCGATCGGGACCCGATCGCACTGCCTGACTTCCGGAGGTATATTCCTTACCTGCACAGAAAGGCGTGAACAAAAGCAGTAAAAAAAAAAACAAAACAAAAAAAAAACAGGGATTACTTTTTTAACCCTTAGGGGACACAGCCAGTTTTCATTTTTGCGTTTTCGTTTTTCCCTCCTCGTGTATATAAGGCCATAGCGCCTGCATTTTTCCACCTAGAGACCCAAATGAGCCCTTATTTTTTGCGCAACTAATTGTACTTTGCTATGGCAGATGTAATTTTTGCCTAAAATGTGCCGGAAAACCAGAAAAAAAATTATATGTGTGGTGAAATTGAAAAAAAAAAATGGTTTTTTTTTAATTTGGGGGGGGGGTTGTTTTTACTATGTTCGCCCTGGGGTAAAACTGACTCGTTATATATGTTCCTTAAGTTGTTACGATTACAACGATATGTAACATGTATAACTTTTATTTGATTTGATGGCTTGTAAAAAATTAAAACCTTTTAAAGAAAATATATGTTCTTTAAAATCGCTCCGTTCCCAGGCTTATAGCGCTTTTATCCTTTGGTCTATGGGGCTGTGTGAGGTGTCATTTTTTGCGCCATGATGTGATCTTTCTATCGGTACCTTGATTGCGCATATATGACTTTTTGATCGCTTTTTATTACAATTATTCTGGATTTGATGCGACCAAAAATGCGCAATTTTGCACTTTGGGATTTTTTTGCGCTGACGCCGTTTACCGTGTGAGATCAGGAATGTGATTAATTAATAGTTCGGGCGATTACGCACGCGGCGATAGCAAACATGTTTGTTTATTAATTAATTTATTTATTTTTATTTATAAAATGGGGAAAGGGGGGTGATTCAGACTTTTATTAGGGGAGGGGATTTTGTGTTATTAAAAATACATTTTTCTTTTACTTTATACATATACTAGAAGCCCCCCCTGGGGTTAGGGTTATTCCCCCCTGGGGTTAGGGTTATTCCTCCCCTGGGGTTAGGGTTATTCCCCCTGGGGGACTTCTAGTATATGCACTCTGATCTCTCATAGAGATCCATGCAGTATAGTTATACTGCATGAATCCATGAGATCGGTGTTCTATTACTTTTGGCTGCTGCAGCCAAAAGCAATAGAATGCCGAGCCGGGATCAGCGCCATTACGGAGCAGACCCCGGCCCGGGATGGATGCGGGGATCGCCCCCCCGCAATCGCGCCGCAGGGGGGCGATCCCCCCACTAGACCACCAGGTATGGAGATTATCAAGTATTTAGAAGCAGCTGTCAACTTTGACAGCTGCTTCTAAGTACTTAATTAGCGGGCACGGCGATCGGACCGTGCCCGCTAATAGCCGCGATCCCGGGCTACACGCGGCACCCGGGATCGCGGCAGTTCAGAGGGGGGTCGCCGCGCGACCCCCCTCTGAACTCCCATAGCGGCACGAGGACGTTCAATAACGTCCTGGTGCAGCTATGGGTTAAATTAAATTTTATGTATAAAAAAAATTATAAAAAGCGATCAATACATCTGATCGTGAAAAAAAATGTTACTAATAAAAACTAGAGATCATGGCACCAAAAAAATGACGCCTCATACGACCCCATAGGTGAAAAAATAAAAGCGCTATAAGAGTCACAATGGGGCCATTTTAAATATGCCTTTTTGCAAAAAAAAAAAAGTTTTACTGCTAATAAAAATAGTAAAACGTTAGAAAACCTAGTAACCTGCGTATGGCCGCGTTCAGACCGACCTATAGAATAAAGGAACAATGCCAGTTCTACTGTAAAGTGCATTATGTAAACATGGAAGCCCCCCAAAAATTAGCAAAATCCCATTTTATTACACAAATTCACCCCATAAATGATATTTTGGGGTCCCATCATACATGTTATGGTAGAATAAAAGACGCCATTACAAAGTACAACCACTCCTGTATAACATGGCCCTGTGGGTGAAAAAAATACCTGAAAAAAAAGATAAAAAACAGGGTACTTCTATTCAGCGCTGCCCAAGAAAGACATCCAAGATTGCAAAATAAAATGAAGATGCAGTTTACTTATAAAACAGCACTGATATTGACGCGTTTCGGGAACAGGCAGGTCCCCTTTCTCAAAATTAGGTGCACGGCCGGACGGAACAGCCGGTTTCTGGATGGATCATCCCAACCGGTACTTAAGTACCGTCTGGATGATCTTTCCGGCCGTAGTGTTCTGATGGGGGTGCATCAGTACGCGCCCTCATCAGAACTTCCCATAGCGCACAATGAAGCTTCATAGTGTGAACTGACAAGTCTTTCTACGGCCGCTATTCACTGAATTCCGGCCGCAGAAAATTGACATGTCAGTTATTTACGGCGCTGCACGGGATCCTGGCCGGAGCATATACTATGTGTATACGCTCCGGCCGGGATCCCATAGATCAATAGGCAGTGTTCACAGGCGTACAAAGTAGGCCGTTGTTGCCGATGGCAACAACAGCCGTACTTTTACGTAGTGTGAACATAGCCTTAAAGGGGATTGCAAACTTTAAAAACAACTTGGACAAGGGCCTTAGAATCTATGCTTCTTTTTGTGTGTAATTTCAAGTTATAACATTGACCACTAGGTGTCGCTGTTTGTCAATGTGTCTTTGTCAATGTGTCTTGTCAATGAATGTTTGTGCATGATAACTACAAAGCTTGAATGAAGAACAGGAAGCCTGTGGTGGGACATTCAAAGCTAAACGGGAAATTACATAACACTAAGGGCCCTATTATACTGACAGATAGCTGGCAGATTTTTTAGCTAAAGGCAACATAATGCAAAATATGTAGGATTGTGGAGGATAGGGGACAGAAAAGGGGCCCGATAAGAGAAGAAAGTGGCATTTTTCTCCGATAAGATATATTACAAAGTTACTTACTTCAGTTTTTAATGATTTACACAAAGATTTTTTAAACAACAGTGATCATTTAAAGGAGCAGCAACTATTTTAAGCAAGTTCCATAATGTGTCAATACTTACCCATACTTTCAGCAGGGTCTCTTCTTTACTGCGCCATACACTCCTGTTCTGCTCCTGCAAATAGAAACATGTCAGTGATCATACATGAAGGGACCCATCTGCATGCTGGGAGCTGTACTTTTAGAACCAATCCAAGCTAAAGATGACTGGTTTAGTGGGACTTTTACAAAGTTTACAACATGGCAGCGCTCTATAAACCACAACAAAAACAAGCTAAACAAATGGAAAGTAAGAAAGGAAAAACATCCAGTGAGTAGTTGTGGCGAGCCAGGCGGTAGGGAACAGATTCATTCATATTATTTATTATTAGTTTGATCTCACAATGTGACATAATAAAGTATTACCAGGCACGGAGAAGGCGCTCATACGCAGAAAAAAAGGTGGCGAGAACAATGGTAGTCCTGGCAGGAGAGGTCGTACTTACCTGGGGGGGTTATGCACAGACACAACACCTACATTCACACTGGGAGAGAGGGATCTCTGCAGCCTCTGATCCAGTGCAATGCGTTCATCCAGAAATAAAAGAAATACTTACAGCTCTGCTAATACTAGCACAAGGAAATGACATCACACACAACCTGCCAGAGAGAGTTTAACCCCAATAGATGAAACAGTCATAAAGTACTAAGAAATAATTGTGTCAGCAACTTCATTTAACTCCTTCGGGGCGAACTAATACATCCAGTAGACGGGGCTCTCAGTACCTCAAATCTATTGGTGGCACGGTTGGGTACGGTATCTATCAGCATGATATTCAATCTTTATCACGTTGCCCACAAAAATGGGGAGATAAGCCATAAGATTTAGTGGAGAAGTCCGGGGTCGGCCTTTTTTGTAAAAAATAAATAAAAAAAAACAGTCAGGGAGGAGGTGGCTCTCCGGCTCCAGTGCTGGGGTCCGTTATCATCTGCTTCGGTTCCCAGTCCCCCTGCCGCTTCTAGGTCTAGGTAGTGACTGTCTCAGCAGTCCTGACACATCATGACCCGGGTCCCTGTTCAGACCTAGAAGCTGCCGGGGGACCGGGAACCGGAGCAGGGGACAGTGACCCCAGAGCTGGAGCCGGAGAGGTAAGTGAATGTTGTTATGTTCAGACACCTCCTCCCTGGCTGTTTTTTTTTTAAAGGCTAACCCCGGACTTTCCTTAAAAAATCTTATTCTGCCCCACATACTGAAGCAAAAATTACAAAACGAGACCTTCAAGATAATAGTGAAAACTCCTGGCCCGTAGCTGTCTTTCTAAAGAGAGTGGCTCCACCATCAATGGCTGGACAGCACAGACATCACTTAATATGACATCTATATGAGCCAGGGTCGGATTTTTCAGGGCGTATATTCGTTTTCTGCCGTGCTTGACTTGGGGCTGACCTGTTTAATGGTGGGGGCTCTACGAAATGTAAAACCAGGATTGGCAGGAAGATGACTTCTATGTAATAAAACCGACCAATGGTTTCTAAAAACATTTCTGATTTCCCTTATGCTTAAAACCGTTAAAAAAAATGACTCTCAAAGCTGGCAACACTATCCTCCCCAGTCTGAAGATTCTGAGTAGGTAGATTAGCTGTGAATTAGCAGAAACCAAGGATTGTGGGGATCCAAGAAGATCTTCTGATTTAGTGCAATATTTACAGATGCACCTGAACTGCCCATACGGAATATTTTGCACCTATTTACCACCCGTTTAGTGGCCACTATCATATTGCAATTTCCCCTGGGTTGTGATGACGTGGAAAATGCCTGTCCGGCACACAGTATACACTCCGGCCGGCTATTCAGTGAATATCGGCCACAAAAAACCCTGTCAGTGCTCACTATGGAGGGAGCGGCTCTGGCTGCTTGCTTCATAGTGTGCTGTGGGGAGTTCTGATGCGGGCGCGCACGGATGCGCCCACATCAGAAGTCTGTGGGGCTAAAGATCATCCAGAGACCGGTCGTTCCGTGACGCAGGTCTTCGAAATCCCCGGCTCCCCTCTTCAGTGCACTGATTGGCTGAAGTGGAGCAGTTTGAATTTCCCAGCTCCCCTCTTCAGCCAATCAATGCACGGCAGCACTGATTGGCTGAAGAGGGACCGTTTGAATTTCGGAGCAGCGGCGGGGGTGGCGATTGGAGCGGCGGCGGCGGGGGTGGCGAACGAGGCGACGCAGGGGCCTGCGAATGAGTGGAGGGCCGGGCTGCGAGCGGGGGGCCGGGCTGCGAGCGGGGGGACGGACTTTGGGCGGCAGGCGGCGGGACTTTCGCGCGACGACTGTTTACACGGAACGATCGGCGAATTTTTTGCGAACGACGATTTAAGAACATGTTAAAAGATCAAAATGAACGATTTGTCGCTCGTTGTTCGATCGTTCGCCGCGTTTACACGTATGATTATCGTTCAAATTCGATCGTTATCGTGCAAATTCGCACGATAATCGCTCCGTGTAAATCCAGCATAAGTCTCTCTTAAATTGGATTAGTCATATTAGAATTTCCTACAGTTGCAATCTAGAAGTGTTTGCCAGTATAAAAGTTATTAGACTGAGAGGGAGTGTACCAGACAATGTCCACTACTGCTGCTGTTTTTAATAGATAACTAATAAAAATGAGAATGAAGCATGATTTAGTCCAATCGTTCAGCATTTGATTTGAGGGTTAAATAGTACAAGTGATTTTAAGAAACTCACTGTTTCCCAGCCCCCACTGCCCTGCCAGGAGACCCCCACTGCCCTGCCAGGAGACCCCCCACTGCCCTGCCAGGAGACCCCCCCCCCCGCTGCCTTGCAAGGAGACCCCCCCGCTGCCCTGCCAGGAGACCCCCGCTGCCCTGCCAGGAGACCCCCCACTGCCCTGCCAGGAGACCCCCCACTGCCCTGCCAGGAGACCCCCCATTGCCCTGCCAAAAGACCCCCCACTGCCCTGCCAGGAGACCCCCCACTGCCCTGCCAAAAGACCCCCCACTGCCCTGCCAGGAGCCCCCCCCCCCCCCCGCTGCCCTGTGACTGCCCACACAAAGTACAGCAGCAGGGACAAAACTAATCCAGAACAACTCACAAATCTGACTTTTTTTGTGAAATTCAGACTGAATCCAATTCATGTAAAAATTGATTTGTTATCAGATTGTAAGAAAGCAGCCGGATCAGACGATCACACAAATAATAAGAGGCATCTGGGTGGTTAGAGTAAAGGGCCCCCTCTGTCATCTTTAGGGGCCCCACATATGCCATTGTGATGTACTGCTGGTCCTAACCGAGACCACCAGGGCCGTAAGGTGTAGGGATTTTCAGCCTGGAGGTGCACGGTGGAGGCCGGGGTGTATATACTGTCACTGGGTGATGAGTCCGGTTCAGGTAACCATGTGATGGATGACAGGGGCGCAGGGTGCGGTTCTCTTACATCGGCCTGGAGACACAAACCTCAATTTTATTGATAGAGAACGTCAGCCCTGCACAGTCCCTGAGGGAACCAGCTGAACCTGTCGTGTACCTCACCCTCCCACCACCACGTGCCCCTCTCATTGCCTCACTCTTTCTTTTAAGTCTTTTTATAAACTCAGGGTGTGGGAACCAACACACCCTCCAAGACGGATGAATAACGTGCAGCTGCAGGCGCCCATGGATCTGGAAGTACAGAAGTATTACAGAAGTATTACATCACAATGTAATACTAACCCCTCAGCCCAGTATCATGGAAACTACATATGTATGGTATAATATACAATAGGGGAAATTTATGATACTGGTGTAAAGCAGAATTGTCTCAGTTGCCCCTAGCAACCAATCAGATTCCACTTTCCATTCCTCACAGATTTGTTGAAAAATAAAAGATGGAGACTGATTGGTTGCTAGGGGCAACTAAGACAAATTTGCTTCACACCAGTATGATAAATCTTCCCTAATATGTGTACAGGTCAATCATATTGGCAATAAAATCACATGTTCACATTACGTGAGAGACCGGCCGTTCCGTGACCCGGCCGGGTCACGGAGCAGCTGGTCTCTGAAAAGATTATCTATGTGTATACGCTCCGGACGGGATCCCATAGAAGAAAAGCCAATGTATTTTTCCGCAGAAAGTAAGACCGTTGTAGACGATTTCAGCAACGGACGTACTTTTACGAAAACATACGTTGTGTGAACATAGCCTAAGGGAGAAGACATCTCATGAGTAATTACAACTAAGGAACCCCAACATTGCTCACAAAACCCCTTATACTCTTACAGACCTGCCATGGCTGTATGCCTATGAGGCCATGCCGAAGGCAAGAAACATAAGGGGTTAATTTGCTGATCTGTTCTATCTTGAAGGGTCACCCACTGAGCCCTTTACTCACAAATGTTTGGAGGCCCAATAGAGAATAAATGGACCAGGGAGCGCACAGATTTGGTCCGCCCCATTAGTTCTGAACACCCTTCTTGGTCCCTGTGACCGGTTCCCCCACCAGGCTCTTGTCCTCTATCCTGTGGATATTTTTATGTATTATAATTCTTCTATGAATGTTTTTTAACCTGATTGGAGCACAATGCGCCATACTTTGATAGGTTCACCACGCTTCTCCAGACGTGCGCCAGATTAGTATATTTGGTAAAAATAAGAAATGGGGGAAAACCTACCAAAATAGGAATTCTGGACCAGGGTTTCTAGTTTGCCAAATGTATAATGCTGTGTGTGCTGCTATAGTATCACATTTGGCCCAATTTGCACCATTTTTTTTTATTTTCTGAGATGAGAATTGAGAAAAAAAAACTAAATAACTATATTTAATTTCCATCAGGGGAATAGAACCAAACAAACCAAACTGTTGCTGGTTTTAAGACAGATGATTTATCCCTAGACCGCAGCTCCAACACAGGCCAGGAGGTTCAACTATATCTGATTGCAGATCAGTCCTCTGTTGGTTGATACTGTCTGACAGCTGAGCGAGCAGGAGGCCGGGCAGCATTGATTATTCATGAGGAGGAGAGAGAGGAGGAAGGAGGGGTGAGGACTGCTATAAAGTGGCACAAAAGCTGGGCCACAACTCCTCTCTGACTCTTCATTACAGTAGGAGACCTGAGATTGTGCATAATCCACTCCACGGACACATTACCAAAAGGCACACTGTCAGCACCTCAGGTAGGGCCCAGAAGCTGACAGATTCCCTTTAAATTGGGAAAATATCAAATGAATCCAAGATCCCAAAATGGATAAAAAAAAACAAGATAAATGCCTGAAACATGAGCTCTGTGACCACAGCCTTACAAGTAAGATTTATATACACCCTATCATCAGGAATAGAGATGAGCGAACCTGGAGCATGCTCGAGTCCATCTGAACCCGAACGTTCGGCATTTGATTAGCGGTGGCTGCTGAACTTGGATAAAGCCCTAAGGCTATGTGGAAATCATGGATATAGCATGGACGCCATTGTCCCTGAAGGGTTAACTGCTGGGACCATCACAGGAGGTGAGGCTGTGATGCTGGTGTTCTGCTGAGCCAAGTTGGCTGTGGCAGAATTGCTGGCAGCAGGCAAAGCAATGACTGGAGGGTTACTGATGCTAGGTGCAGGAGCAGGCAGTGAGGGGTTAATCTGATCCTGTTCCTCTGCAGCCACCTGTGCTGACTGCACATTATTCTCCTGAACTGTGGTAACTGCGCTGTCTGCCTGGTCTTGGGAAGTGGAGCTGGAGGATCCTGGGCGATTCCCCATGTCGCAGACTGAAGGGAGCAACTGCAGTGCAATGGAAGCAGGAGGAGCACAGCGTGACCGGAAGTGCAGGGAAGATTGGGCGCGAAGAGGTGAGGAGGAGGGGGAGGGGAGGAGGAAGGGGGGAGGGAGGAGGAGGAGGGAGGGGGCAGAAGCACGCTGCTACCTGATGAAGTGGGACACAGATCAGGCTGCCTAGCTACAACTCCCCTTGCTCTCCTTACATGTCTTTGGGTGGGGGGACTGGGACTTAAGCGGACCGGTGGGCGGATGCGCCGTGCGGACCGCCTGCCACCTACCGCAGCTAACGCTGGGTGATCTGCACTGACAGCATCACCTAGCCCAGACACCAGCCTGGACAGAAAGCCAGCATCTCCCTGTATTTGTGAGCGTAGGGCTGCAATCAGAGCCGCCTCATCCGACATACTTACGGCAGGTTTTATCTACTAGCAGACGTCGCTTGTCTGAACCAAAAGAGAAAGCTCACTGACAGGAAGGAGCTAAAACAAGCAGAAGCCTCTGCTGATTGGACCAGGGCTTAACTACCACCCCTTAACAACCAAACCTCCAATAGCACTGAGAGGGGAGGGAACCCAGGCACGGGACTGTTAACTCCTCACTACCCGAACAAATTAACCCCTGGCAGTCCCTGTACACCTCACTTAAGCAGATCGCTGTCCACCAAACATGGATATAGTCATTGGCTGTATCCATGTTTTCCAGACAACCTTAGAGCTTTATCCAAGTTCAGCAGCCCCCGCTAATCAAATACCAAACGTTCGGGTTCGGATCGACTCGAACCCTTTCTTACTATGATCAGATTCTGAAAGGGCTGAATTGCATCTGTCAGATAGCTAATTGCTTCCTGTATCCCCTATATCACTATCTGTAGCTGCCATTTACGCTGAATGACTATATTACATGGGAATTCATTAGGACGAATGCCAAGTCCTTATAATAATAAAAAGTAATGTACATCTAGATATAGCAGCAACATATTCTGCAGCACTGTACACTCATGGGAGAAGATATATAGACAAAGCCAGACATTATAGAGAGATACGGGTAACCATCATGTCAGACATGAGGAGACACCCCCCTACTCACAGGAGCCATCACCAATCCATGAGGAAAGACCCGTATACAGGAACTACGACCCCTCATCAGACCCCCAAATTAATGTAATCATTTACATACTGCTCCATCCTCTATATACTGCTCCTGTCTCTATATACTGCTCCATCCTCCATTTATATACTGCTTCTGCCTCTATATACTGCTGCATCCTCTATACATCTATATACTGCTCCTGTCTCTATATACTGCTCCATCCTCTATACATCTATATACTGCTCCATCCTCTATACATCTATAGGCTGGGTTCACACGCTGTAACTGTGCGGCTGTATTTTTTATGCGGCTGTAAATGTGCGGGTGAAACTCCGGCCGTGGGAAAAAATAGACATGCGGCTCAAAACATACGGCCATTTACTTGGAAATCTGGTTCAACTAAAAATAACAAATAAAATCTTAAGAAAGTGATGCAAACACCTCTGGATGCATCTGGGAAAGCAGGGAAACAGTTTACATGAATCGCTATTACCGTGGTTTGCGATCCTCTGCACTAATGCCGATGTCTCTCATGGTTAATCTATTGAATTAATAAAACACATTTTCGTTGTAATAAAGTCCCTTTCATTGTTCAATAATTAAATGTAAACGATTCCATCATTTTGCAATTAAATATACTGTTAAAATAAATATATATATAAATAAATATATTTATCTATATATTTATTTTTTGACAGTATATTGAATTGCACAATGATGGATTCGTTAGAATTAAATTATTGAACAAAGAAACTGTATTTATTTCAACGAAAATGTGTTTTATTAATTAAATATTAATTAGTACAGGAAGCTCTATAAGCCGTTAATTCATATGCCGGCAATAGAGCTTTCTGTACTAATCATCACTTTACTTTAATGAAAACATCAAATGTTTCTTCTAATTATGTTATGACAATAGCTTTATTAGAAGAAACATTTAGAATTATATGTGCGCTCAGCTGATTGGCTGTTCGGCTGAGCGCACATATAATGAGCCGGTCCGCAGTACAGTCACTTCATTGTGCTGCGGACCAGCGAAGAGGACACATCGGGGTGAGTATAGAGCTCTCCCCACCCCCTCCCCGGCACTGCACCCCTCCCAGCAAGGAAGGGGGGTCACTTAACCCCTTCCTTGCTGGGATGGGTGCAGTCTGACATCAGTCTGGCCCCCAGGGGGTTAAGGGGGATGCAATACATCCTCCCTTAACCCCTTGGGGGCCAGACTGTAAGCAGCGATCTGTAAAGATGCTGCATACTGTAAGGAGCACAACACCGCTCACATCTATTAGACGGCTTCCACTACTAAGTCTATAAAGTAAAGAAATAAAGACAAGACACAAGTTTAAAATTTTTTTTATTCAAATAAAAACACCCCCACACCCCTCATTGACCATTTTATTAAAAAAATTCAAACAACAACCGCTGGTCATCGACGTAGTCCACGGAATCCGACGTAATCCACAGGATACCGATATCTGAAAAACAAAAAGGGAGAAACACACAAAAAACACACAAACAGGAGCACAACACCCATCATTGTGAGCGGTGTTGTGCTCCTTACAGTATGCAGCATCTTTACAGATCGCTGCTTACAGTCTGGCCCCCAAGGGGTTAAGGGAGGATGTTTTGCATCCCCCTTAACCCCTTGGGGGCCAGACTGATGTCAGACTGCACCCATCCCAGCAAGGAAGGGGTTAACTGACCCCCCTTCCTTGCTGGGAGGGGTGCAGTGCAGGGGAGGGGGTGGGGAGAGCTCTATACTCACCCCGATGTGTCCTCTTCGCTGGTCCGCAGCACAATGAAGTCACTGTGCTGCGGACCCGCTAATTATATGTGCGCTCAGCCGATCAGCCAATCAGCTGAGCGCACATATAATTCTAAATGTTTCTTCTAATAATGCTATTGTGATAACATAATTAGAAGAAACATTTGATGTTTTAATTAAAGTAAAGTGATGATTAGTACAGAAAGCTCTATTGCCGGCAATATGAATTAACGGCTTATGGAGCTTCCTGTACTAATTAATATTTAATTAATAAAACACATTTTCGTTTAAATAAATTCAGTTTCGTTGGTCAATAATTTAATTCTAACGAATCCATCATTGTGCTATTAAATATACTGTCAAAAAATAAATATATAGATAAATATACATTTATTTATATATCTATTTATTTTAACAGTATATTTAATTGCAAAATGATGGATTCGTTAGAAATAAATTATTGAACAACGAAAGTGTCTTGATTACAAACAAAATGTGTTTGATTAATTTAATAATATTAACTATTAGAGGCATCGGCATTCGGCATCATTGCCGGCTATTTTTGAAGTACTCCGTACGGACCGCCTGTCAATCCTCGGCCGCATGTCCAGCCGCAAACAATGGTCTTGTTCATTTTTTACGGGTCCGTTTACGATAGGGCCGTAGATTCAGACATAGTGTGCACTGTGCAGCCGCATATCCTTTATATATACTTTCCAGCGTACGCATGAACCGCCAAAAATACCGCCGCACAATTACAGCCCCAAATACAGCCGCACTGTTACAACGTGTGAACCGAGCCATATACTGCCTTATCCTCTATCCATCCATATACTGCTCCTGTCTCTGTATACATCTATATACTGCTCCTGTCTCTGTATACTGCCCCATCCTCTATATATCTATATACTGCTGCATCCTCTATACATCTATATACTGATCCATCCTCTATACATCTATATATTGCTCCTGCCTCTGTATACTGCTGAATCCTCCATTTATATACTGCTTCTGCCTCTATATACTGCTGCATCCTCTATGTATCTATACACTGCTGACTGCTCCTGTCTCTATATACTGCCTTATCCTCTATACATCTATATACTGCTCCATCCTCTATACATCTATATACTGCTCCTGCTTCTGTATACATGTATATACTAACCCCGCATCTGTATACTGCCCCATCCCCGATACATCTATATACTGCTCCTGTCTCCATATGCAAAGATAGAAGCAGTACAGATTGTATTGTATAGGTATATACAGTATAATAAACCTATAGAGAATATATAGAGAATCCAGGGACCCCTCAGAGTGGCCTCTCCCCCTATACAGCTGGGTGTATATAACGTGGAGACCTCAACTGCAGTCACGCTATCAGCACTTCACTGAAATGGAGTCACACTATCAGCACTAGGAATTACAGTGCTCCTATATACCATGTTTTACGGTAACATCACCATGTTATCCATGTTATCCAGGAAGTGACCTCACCTTGTTATTCAGGAAGTGACGTCTTGATGCAGTAGTAAGTGCAGAGAAAAAAGCGCTTTCTAAGCATTTCCCGTAATAGGTGTATATTGGGGATTTGTATAACTTTTGGGTGACAATACAGTAACAATACAAATATGTTTTAGCCAGACTTCTTCTATAAAAGCATAGAAGTCGGCATGGGGGAGGGGCATCAGCAGGCGCCAGCAGCTCACACAGGCCCCTCAGCACTCTTTATTAGGTGGCAGAGACAAGACCGCTAGGGCGGTAAGTAGCTGTCAGTCAGTGGCAGCTGCATGGCCCTATAATGCACTGGGGAAGACTTGCAGAATAGTAAGGGTGCTTTCACACACTGCGGATTTGATGCAGATTTTCTACAGCAGATTTGAAACTTCAGGTTGACTTTGTTTTGGTAACAGACAATCTGCTGCAGAAAATCTGCCTAAAATCTGCAGCATGTGAAAGCAGCTTTAGTCTAGTGGGGCTCCTTGATGGCTCGATGTCCAATCTTCAATGAGGTATTAGTAGATATCTTTTACCGTTGAAAACTAGAAGAAAAAAATAGGCAAGAAATATCGTAAGCTCGCAAGCCACATCAAGGGTCCTCATTCTCCTGCGAGTCCCTAACCTAAACCTAAAAGGAACATAGACTTATTAAACTAGAATAGAAGAACAGTCCTGAAAAAAGTCTCTTAATGGTTATCCTCCATCAGCCATGAAACTGGTCCCTCCTGGGATTGGAAGTAGTCTACCAAAAGCGTCCAACAACAAGAACAAGATGGAGAACTAATTGATTTCGTAATTTTATTGGACTTCAAATTATCAGGTGTATAGCCCCAAATAGACACTTTACCATCACATTACTCCAAATCCGTACAGTAAAAATGTCAGAAAATCACAGAACCTGTACGAGAGTAAGCGCTCTTCTAGGATATGGTAACAAGATCGGATAACAATTTGATTTCGTGATTTTATTGGACTTCAAAATGTGCGACATATAACCCCAAATAGACACTTTCCCATCACATTACTCCGAATCCCTACAGTAAAAATGATTTTTCTATATCTAAGACAAATAAGAGAAATAAATTAAAACGAGCCTGGTTTTCAGGTGTTAAAAATTACATATAGTTAGAAAATAATTAAATATTCCTGGAGCTGATGGGGTTAACAGTATATGAATTAAACTGTGGTAGATGTGTAGGGGTTAAAAGTGGATGAATTGAAGTGTGGATCTAAAGGGGTTAACAGTGGATGAATTAGATTGTAGTGGATGTGAAGGGGTTAACAGTGGGGGAATTGAACAGTTGTGGATCTGAAGGGGTTAACAGTGGGTGAATGGACCTGAAGGGGTTAACAGTTGACATTCTTTAGTTAGTCTCACATGTAGGTTTCACCCTGTGATCTTCCTGGCACATTCTGAAGCCTGGAACTAACTAGTCCTGGCTATTACCGTAAAACATGGTATATAGGAGCACTGTAATTCCTAGTGCTGATAGTGTGACTCCATTTCAGTGAAGTGCTGATAGCGTGACTGCAGTAGACCTCAGTCAGGGGAGAACAATGCAATGTGACCGCCGTGACCCTGACAGCTGACAGGTGACCCTGCTGGGGTGTGCACTGAGGGTCCCTGCTGCACCTGCAGGGGTCCTATCCCCCACCCCCTGTCTCTCTCTTACCCTTTTCATGTACTTCATGACTCTCACACGTGCAATAAAAACTTTTAAAGAGAAAAAATAATTCTTTCTAGCGTATAAACCCCCTTAGTCTGTGAGTTTATAGACGACAGGGAAAGCTGGGTGACCGGTCCTGGGGGTCCCAGAGTTCTACTTACCCCTTATTATAGGGACTGAGCTCCTGAAGAAGCTTCCCGCACACACACACAGCAGCAGCACGTCCACACAGACTGGCTCCAGCCGGATCTGCCCTATACTCCACCCTGATCTGTCACGGCAAGGAGCTACAAGCAGACACTTAGGGGGAGATTTATCAAACTGGTGTAAAGTAAAACTGGCTCAGTCGCCCCGGCAACCAATCAGATTCCACCTTTCATTCCTCACAGACTCTTTGAAAAATGAAAGGTGGAATCTGATTGGTTGCTAGGGGCAACTAAGACAATTCTACTTTACACCAGTTTGATAAATCTCCCCTTTAGTATGTACTCAGTACAAAGTCATCCAAATAGCTGCTCTGGTCTTGCTTCGGCGGTTCCCAGTGTCTTTAGCAAGCCGGAGCCGGGATCAGGTAAAGTATATGCTCGCTCCAGCAGGCGGCGGGCGGCGGGAGCGAGCATATACTTTACCTGATCCCGGCTCCGGCTTGCTGAATACACTGGGAACCGCCGAAGCAAGCCGTAGCCAGGATCAGGTGAAGTATATGCTCCGGCAGCCCGGGGGTTAAAGGGGCGGGCTGGGGACAAACTCGCAGCAGGGATTTTATGGTGATAAGGATTCGCTGCACCTTACTGATGTATATGGAAAATCAGCTACTTCGAGTGCACTACTATCTCAGCGCTAGGAGAGTAATAATGAATAGAAAAAAGTAGTAGGCTCTCTAGAAGAGGGTGAGATGATATATGAAAAATGATGTAGAATGTATACTTGAATAGATGTAAATTGGGATGATATAGACCATGTATAAATAAAATTGGATCTTGGTAATAATTAAACATTCAATATAACACTTGAAAATACATGAAATGATTAGTCAGTGTCTATGGATATATTTCCATAAGAGACATGGATTTATAAAAATCAAATCAAAATAAATCAATACCACAATGACCAAATGCAGCTAAAAATGTACTTAATATATTAAACATCTAACAACATATGATGAAAAATATAAAAAATGTTAAATATAAATAGAAAAGATTTAATGTAGATTAAAAAAAAAAAAAAAAAAAAAGATGATTAAAAAGTAAAAAATATATATAAATATGAGCCCAGTGGTGTTTGACTGCGCCGGGCCCAGCGCAGTCAATCCACATAAATGTATAGACAAGTGATCCCGAATCACTGTGCCGAATACTAGTTCATGTCGGCAATATGTAGTTATCGTAATCTCCGCTGTCGAATGATAGATATAGCCTATCTTGCAAATCCTATGTATTTTATAGGCTGTTGCAATACAAGTGTCTCAAAGGCTCCGTAATGAAAAATAGCTGTGATACGGGCCGTGATCCTTACAATCGAAAAATGTCTTTAGATGTAACTGTATTTGTAAACATATACGATAAATTGGGACAGTGGCGGTGGAGTAATCCACCCCTCACCCTTCTGAAGACGGCTCTCACGGACCGATGCGGTGCTGTCGTGGTGACCCGACCATAGATGGATTCGGTCTCCCTGGGGTCTATGTTTACGTGCTCTGAGTTAGCACTCATGTGCTGTCTTGTGTGGAGTATCCTCTGAGCCGTTGCGGTGTCCGCTTGTCAGTGAGCGCGCGCTCTTTCAAACTGTTATTTGAAATGGATGCCGTGGAGAGTACGGCTCCGATTCGGGATCTTTTTAGCAAACTTGAATATAAGTGAATGGCTCCGTTATCCTTTGTTCTTAGGACGTGTTTCAGGAGGGCTACTCGCTCCTTTCTTCAGCAAAGAATTTTGGATAACTGTGTTGAGATGGTATCAGTTCAGGTTTTATATCTGCTCGGAACCTCTTGTAAGACCCGTTCTGGATCGTTCCAGATCGTTCCGGATAGTTTTCCCACATTTTCAGATCATTCAGTGGTCCATAGTTACTTTACAGATCATTCAGTAATATATAATTACTTATCAGTTATATACATGTAGTATGTAGTTGTGCGGATAAATCTCATACGGAATATTGGTCTTATTATTATTTGACACATTATTTACTACATTCCCAAATATTTATACTGTTCAGGTTATATGTATAGGCTACAATTAGTCCAAGGCCATAGAGGGGTATATGTCTCATATGTGTGTTGTTATTGGATTTATTTGTGTTCTTAAAGGGAACCATTCACCCCCTGGCCCCAGGCAGAAACTGACATACAGTGACATAAAGGTCAATATACTTACCACATCGCTCCCGGTCCCGTCCCGAATCCCGTTGTTGACACGGAGAAATCGGCGATTCTTCTTCTCGCGCCCATTATGGTAATGAGCGCCGCCGGGTCCGAAGTCCAGCCTTCTCCCCGCCTCCGACACTTGATTGACGCCGGGTCCTCTTCCTCCTCGTCTTCTTTCTTCTCGCCGGATCCCGCGCAGGCGCCGTGATAGTCGTTTTCGGCGCACGCGCAGTTCACAATTGAAGCCGCTCCGCAGCTTCACTGTTTACTGCGTGTGCGCCGATTGCCTCGAACACGAATCCTGTTTACCGCGCAGGCGCAGAGAGGTGATGAGACCATCGCAACGGCGCCTGCACGGGAATTCGTCAGAAGACTGAAGACTGAAGACGTCAATCAAGTTCCAGGAGGCGTGGATGGGCGGCGACGAGAAGAGGACCTCATGAATAAGTTGGACTCGTCCGTCGTTTCCTATGGACGTTGGACTCATCTCAGCTCATTACCATAATGGGCGGGAGAAGAAGAATCGGCGATTTCTCCGTGTCAACAACGGGATCCGGGACGGGACCGGGAGCGATGTGGTAAGTATATTGACCTTTATGTCACTGTATGTCAGTTTCTGCCGGGGGCCACGGGGTGAATGGTTCCCTTTAACCTCTAATCGGTATAGGGGTGTATACATTGTATATATACGATCTGCCAGTGTGGCTTCTCCCCTCTGTGACTTCAATAGTGAAATGTAGTGAATTCTCAGTCCTGTAGATTCATATCTGTATCTGGAGCTTCGTGTATGGAATGTATGTGTTAACTTGTGTATGGGTGGTCTAGAGAACTGCGTAAAGATTATGTTGGCTCTAAAGGCCTGGCAATGTAATGTATGGTAAATGTGACTCTACTGGTATAGATGCATGTAGGGTCACAGTGCTATCAGAATATTGTTAAAATAACATTTAAATAATATGGTAAAATAGAATATAGAAGACAGATAAGAAATGTCATATTGTAATATAGCATGGTGTCAGGGGTCTCCAAGGGGCGGTCCGGGCACTGATCGACAGTCTGGCACCGTACCGTCCAACAAAAATATTCCATAGAGGACATGGTATACATCACCAAACCTATCCATATCATTAGGTCTGCATCATAGAGGTATATTCTTCCCATATACAGAGGGATCACCTGATCGTGGCTCGTTGTGTATTGAATACATACTCAAATTGCGACTTATGTAATACGATAACTTACGAGTATACCCTCCCCATATATGGTGAAGAGGGATCTCCATAATGTCATGCATAATTCTATATTGGATATTCAATCCAACTGCAACCTCACAGGATATCGTATGGTACATTGGGACATTGGGTAGTGTGTATTCAGGTAGAAAGAGACCTGTAAAACGTGAATCTCTTTGCGGGGAAAACGGTATCTCTGAGGTCGCCGAGGGGTGGTCCAGGCATTGAATAACAATCTGGCACTGTACCGCCTGTCAGCGACACCATTTAAGTAACCGATAACTCACAGGAAACCAAAGATCTCGAGCTCAGTATTCAGGCCGTGGGGTGTGAGTGTCTGAAACGCAAAAATATATCGGGACTCCTGTCTAGACATTTTGGATATGAAATTGCCTCCTCTCCAGTCATTCTCCACTTTCTGTATAGCTGCATATGTTGTGCCCCTCAGTCTACTTTGATGTGCTTCCTTATAATGGGCCGAGAGTGTGTGTTTTTCATATCCCCTTTTGATGTTATATAGATGTTCTGCTATTCTCTTTTTTAGGGTTCTAGACGTCCTCCCTATGTATTGTTTATGACATGGGCATTCTATGATATATATGACATTTTCAGAGTTGCATGAGAGTGTGTCTTTAATTCTATGTTCCCGTCCGTTCACTGTTGATTTTACTATTTCAGTGCGTCTTTGGAATTGTGTGGCCTTGCAGTTATTACACATACCACATCTGAAAAATCCATTTATTTCTGGACAGATGGTTGACTGTGAGATAGCATTTCTTTTCCTTACTGTCGGTGCAACTTTTAGGCCTAAGTTCGGTGCCCTAGAGTAGACTATAGGGGGTTTTGGGGGTAATAAAGGGCCAATCAGTCTGTCATCCTGTAGGTGATGCCAATGTTTTGTGATAATTTTGCCTACATGTTTGTGGTTGGAATTGAATGGTAGGACTAGTTTTGTATCCTGATATTTCTCTTCCTTGGTTTCTGTACTTGATGATTCTAGGAAGAAGGATCTTCTGTCTAATTCCCTGGTTTTATTTAGAGCTTTCTCAAGGGCTATTTCTGGATATTCTTTTCCTCTAAATTGCTCTCTCAATGCGATTGCTTCTTGTTCAAATTGATTATTAGAGGTGCAATTTCTTTTAAGCCTCCGAAATTGTCCGAAAGGGACATTGAGTACCCATTGAGGTAGATGGCAGCTGTTGAAAAGTATGAATCCGTTTTTAGAGGTGGGTTTGTGGAAAGTGTTGCATTGTAGTTCAGATGTATGGGTAGTGATTTGTAAGTCTAAATATTCTATGGAGGTATGACTGAAATGTGATGTGAATGTGAGGTTGAATTCATTTGGATTGAGTTGGTTGACAAACTGTCATCTAAATCTTATTTAGACATTTTTGAACACACAATTGTTCATGCGGCATCCCCACCCTGACAGAGTAGCCTGGGTATACGTTTATTTTAAGGTTCCCCAGGGTAGCCCTTATATCATTTTTGCAATACTTAATTTCCTCTGGAGAAAGAATTTTACTAATAAAATTACGAAAAAATGTTGTTTTACCCGTTTCTGAGTTATATATAGATTCTGTTTTTTCTATCATGACTTTTTTTTAAGTAAAGGAGAGGTCTGGCCTGACCCATTTTTTAGCAAGTGCGAGGGTGGGGGACGGTAAAAGGAATAGCGTGCCCTTACCTCTCCTGCTCCAGCGCTGGTGGCCGCATACCGCCGCTCCATTTTTTTTGGTCTACTATTCATTGCCCGTTGGTTACAATCCTGCTCCACACTGAGGAGGGGCAAATACCCCAAAACAGCTGTCTTTGGATTGGTATTACCCTTGTCATGTCGCAATACTTGCAACTGACTTAAAGGGGTTATCCAGCGCTACAAAAACATGGCCACTTTTCCCCCTCTCTTGTCTCCAGTTCAGGTGCGGTTTGCAATTAAAGGGGTTATCCAGCACTACAAAAACATGGCCACTTTTCCCCCTCTCTTGTCTCCAGTTCAGGTGCGGTTTGCAATTAAAGGGGTTATCCAGCACTACAAAAAACATGGCCATTTTCCCCCTACTGTTGTCTCCAGTTTGGGTGGGGTTTTGAAACTCAGTTCTATTGAAGTAAATGGAGCTTAATTGCAAACCACACCTGAAATGGAGACAACAGTAGGGGGAAAAGTGGCCATGTTTTTGTAGCACTGGATAACCCCTTTAAGCTCCATTTACTTCAATGGAACTGAGTTTGAAACCCCACCCAAACTGGAGACAAGAGAGGGGGAAAATTGGCCATGTTTTTTTAGCGTTGGATAACCCCTTTAAGGACCTATTACACAAAGCGATTATCGTTTAAAAATTTGCTATATTGATCAAAAATGATAATCGATAAGTCGATAATCTGTCCTTGTAATAACACCCACTAATAAAACAAGTGAAAAATCGTTGAAAATTTATAGTTGCTAGTTCGTTAATCGTTCGCATATCTGTTTGTGCAATAAGTCATTCACCAATAACACATGTTATGGGGTTCGTCCTGAGGAACGATTAGCGACCATATAACGATGTAAAAACGATAGTTCATAACAGTAATCTGTGAATGAAATATCCTCAGAATCATTCACTATAAAATCGTAAGTTTTCACTAGCAATTTATCGTTATAGCGAATCTTTAAACGATAATCGCTACTTGTAATATGACCATTAGACTTTGATGCATAAGGCGCCATTCGGGTATTTCCCTATCTGTGTCCTTATACTCGCAACCAAGTGGGACTTTAGGGGAACCAGGATGGCCACTGGGAGGCGCTCTTAGCTACAGGTTTCCTTCCCAGGTGGGATATCTGGAAATTCCAGTTTTTTGAGGCTCCAAGGACCCTTTGTTGCATACTGAAAAAATAAAACCGCCCTTTCACAATAAAGTCCTTCAATTGTGATTAAAAAGCGGCATGTACTGCAAGAGTGATGCCAACAAATACCGCAGCGCGTCCCACAAGAAATAAGACCTGACACAACCTTGTCACAAAAAGTGTTTGTTTTTTATTGATTTTATTGTGCAAAGACAGTAAAGCCCCTATTCCACGGGTCGTTAAGAGGAGCAATATCGTCCGTATTCGGCCGATATCGGCCGATACTAACGATAATCGTCCCGTGGAATAGAGTGCAACAATCAGCCAACATCGTTCATGTCGGCTGATCGTTGCAGTCACTTGTTTTTCAACATGTTGAAAAACAAGCGACTGATATAGCAGCGATCTGCTGTCGTCGCTCCGTTGAATAGGAGCATCGACAGCAGGCGCTGCTATATCCTATGGGCTGCCCGGCCGATCAGCGATCCCCCGGGCAGCCCCCCCGCAGCTTCCCGCCACCCCTCCCGCACTCTCCCGCTCGCTGCAGCCGCGTTGAATAGCGGCGGCATTGAGCGGGGAACGAGGAGCAAACGAGCGATGAGAGCGCTCGT
This sequence comes from Dendropsophus ebraccatus, assembly GCA_027789725.1. NCBI lineage: Eukaryota > Metazoa > Chordata > Amphibia > Anura > Hylidae > Dendropsophus > Dendropsophus ebraccatus. The sequence goes on from JAQFWZ010000022.1 coordinate 28,723,167, forward strand.
TTGCTCCTCTAGACGACCCGTGGAATAGGGGCATTAGACAGTAACCCATAAGCCACCTAATGCCCCTATTCCACGGGTCAATTAGAGGAGCAATATCGTTCGTATTCGGCCGATATCGGCCGATACTAACGATAATCGTCCCGTGGAATAGAGTGCAACAATCAGCCAACATCGTTCATGTCGGCTGATCGTTGCAGTCAGTTGTTTTTCAACATGTTGAAAAACAAGCGACTGATATAGCAGCGATCTGCTGCCGTCGCTCTGTTGAATAGGAGCATCGACAGCAGGCGCTGCTATATCCTATGGGCTGCCCGGCCGATCAGCGATCCCCCGGGCAGCCCCCCCGCAGCTCCCCGCCGCCCCTCCCGCTCGCTGCCGCCGCGTTGAATAGCGCTCGTTTGCTCCTCTAAAAACGACCCGTGTAATAGGCCCTTTAGATGTTTTCATCTTACAAAAGTCCCCCCCCCCGCCCGTCCTGCCGCTGAAGCAGCTTGTTGCAATTTTCCTAGAATCAGGTGACAGAAGAATGATGATGTCATCCATGGAATGAGAAAACAACAGGTGGCAGATTGTAGACTATGTCCTATCTGCAGAGTCTCCCATCCCCCCTCCTCCTTGTGACTCACACATACCATCACATTCTTACATTACTGCACCGCTCGCCTTCCTGTATACAAAAGAAAGTAATAAAAACGAAAGGATTTTGCGCACAAAATAATCTAAACTGGTGTACAGTGCGGGGTCATGACTGTCTGTGAGGTGGGGGGGGGCACCATCAAGCTTAAAGGGGTATTCCACCCAAAAACTTTTTTTCTATTGTTAAACCGAGTTGACTCTGACACGCTCCCTGACATCCAAGAGTCGCACCGTTGTTTTATTTTGGCCCATATAGCAATATAAGGTCTCGTTTTTTGCGGGACAACTTTTACTTTTTATTGCCGCCATTTTCAGATTCATAGAGCTTATTGTTTTATTTTTATTAACCCTTTTTGAAGGGATAATAGAAAAAAAAAATCATTTATTTTTCTTTCTTTTTTTCTCCAATATTGAACTTATGCTATTCAGTGTGCAGTAAAAACAATATCATAAATGTATCCTCTGGGTCACTACGGTTATGGCAATACCAAATTTGTATAATTTTTTCCCACATTGCAAAATCCTAGTGTTCTTATCTTTTGTGTGACTGAGCTGATTTTTTGCGGGAAGATGTGTAGTTTGTATTGATATATATGGCTTGTTTTTTTCTTTTTTACAGTGTACGTTGTGCAGTCTAAATAATAATAAAGTTTTATAGCCTGGGTCGTTACGGACGTGGTGATACCAAACATGTATAGTTTATGCAAAAAAAGAGCCAGTGGAACCTCATTTAAGAGTCTCAAAACACAGGACTAGCCAGATATCCCTCCGGAAAGGGCCCGGCCAAGGGGTGGCTCCTGTAAGGAAACCACCATATCAAGTGGCCCTATAAGCCAATGTAATGACAACGGAAAAACCAAGGCCAGGTATCCATCCACATACAGCTGTTTCGGCCAGACAACCAGAATCCTGCTCCACACTGATGAGAGACAACACCCCGAAACAGCTGTCTGTGGATGGATACCTGGCCTTGGTTTTTCTCTTGTCATTACATTGGCTTATAGGACCACTTAATATGGTGGTTTTCCTAAAGAAGCCGCCCCTTGGCTGGGCCCTTTGTATTTCCCAGGGAGCAATGCACCTACGATTTCACTGTATTGAGTGCTGCATTGAGTGCTTTAGTCGGTAGCCGACAGTGTTATCTTTGGCAGGTCTATATTACTGATCTTCTGATCACTGATACAATACACTGCACTACCACTGTAACATAGTAACATAGTTACTAAGGTTGAAAGAAGACAAGAGTCCACCATGTTCAACTTAGGGAAACCCTACTGTGTTGAGGGTAAAAACCCCTATGAGACAGATGACAATTGCCCCATCACAGGGAGACAATTCCTTCCCGACTCCAATGGCGATCAGAATAATCCCTGGATCCTATCACATGTCACATAATGTCCATAACCTGTAATATTATATTTATAGAGAGAAGCATTATGCTGCCTCTGGCATGGCTGTGTAGAAGCATATACATGGCAGGCCCACAGAAGGCCCCAGGGATTACCACGAAGACAATCAGGAGACCAGATCTCACCACAGGGCTTCCAAACGGTGAGTATATGGCACCGTAACCCATTAGATCTCGCATAAAGGGGACTTAATAAAATATGGGGCACAAAGTTATACTTACTATACAAAGGCACACAAGAGCCAAGGTGACAAGTCATGTCTGGGAAAAGCCTTCATGATGGTCCTGGCAGATGGAGAATAAATGTAAGATTGAGTGACTCCGATCAGAGAAGATGCCCCCTATGATCGCCTCAGGGAATCTGCCCTACTGTCAGTCACTGGATGTAACTGCACTGTAACCACTTGTATGGTCTGCAGAACCTGTGTATCTTCCTTTATATGATCACCGTATGAGGTGATATTGGGCTTTGTACTGTGGATTTTAGTCAGTGGTGGTATTAGTAATTGTGTGTTGCGGTAGTACCTTATAACTTGGTACTGTTGGCATTATTTGGTTATTTGAGTTGGTCCTCATCACTATGCTGGTAATAGTAGTGGTTATGGTGTAACAGTAATATTCGTCCCATGTGTACTGGTGTAATTGTACTGGTCTCTAAATGGCTCCAGAAAGAACTAAAGTGGCACCCGAGGAGTCATCCATGACTGTTGATAGGGTACACAGAATTGGACCGGAACAGGCAACGTCAAGCAACGTTAAAACCAGTCACCTTCAAGGTACTCAAATGTGAGGGCAAGGTCCGAGTGGAAGGAGTTTGCACCTCATTGCAAAATGCTGATGGACAAAGGCATAACATTCTCCTGACTAAATCCATCTCAAAATGTATAGATCAGAGGATCGCCCTGTACATTCCTCTGGGTGCTAACTGTGAGTGTAGCAGGAGTGTGTGGTTAGTGTAAGTGTAGGTAAGTCTGTGTGGCCCACCCCTTGTTTGGTGAGTGGGGGCCACAGGGCCCTCTACAGTCTAAACAATTTCAAGTCTTCCTCTATTGGCCCCAAAAATTGAGTGGGGTCTGTGCCTTCTTATTAACCTATGGTAGAATTGTAAGTCTTTAGGTAGTGATGGACATAACCGTAGGAAATGGAATTCTTACTTTTTCTTCCTCACCATCTTTTGACTGCCGCATCTAGGGGGCTAAGTGGCTAGGGTAGGAGTTATCTCTGTTCCCGTCCACTAATGGCGGATGTCAGCTAACAGCCGGCCTCTAAGGTGTATTTTTCCTTTAATGACAGGGTCTATTTACAGACCAGAGGCGTGGCGATGGGCGCGAATGTCGCGCCCACCTACGCCAACATCGTCATGGCCTACTTGGAAGAGCACCGAATCTATGTGGCGCCCCACTTTCAGAACGTTCTGATGTGGAGGCGTTACATAGACGACGTGTTTCTGCTGTGGGGGGGAGGGGTGGACGCACTACTGGCATTTGTAACATATCTAAACACTATTGACAGAACAATAAAATTCACCATTAATTATTCTGAGACAGAAATGCAATACCTAGATGTATTGGTAACACGCACAGGGAACAAACTGAGTACTGACATCTACAAAAAACCTACGGATTCTAATACCACTTTACATTTTTCTAGTTGCCACCCCAGAAGAATGATAAGATCTTTGCCACATAGCCAAATGCTCAGGGCACGACGCATTATTGATGAAGACAGTAAACTTGTACCAGCACTTCAGAAGATGACATCAGATTTTCAAAACAGGGGCTATCCTCTCACACTACTGAAAGATTGCAGGGATAAAGTGATTGATACCCCTAGAGACACATTACTGCAGCAAAAGACAACATCAGTACATACGAGTAAACGTATACCATTTATATCAACTTATACTGATTGCTCCCCACACATTGGCCGCATTGTACAAAAACACTGGCGCATCCTGAAGGATACATATCCCAACATCAGTGAATTTCAAATTCCACCTTTACTCTCATACAGACGTAACCAAAATATACAAGACAGACTAGTCAAATCAGATGTATCCAAGAAAAAAGAAAATACACAAACATTCCTCACTGCCCCAAAGGTGGGGTGCTTCCCCTGTGTTGGCTGTGTTACATGTAAACAGCTAGTCAAGGGTACCCACTTCATCCATCCTGAGACGCAATGCAGTTATAAAATTAGACACTTTCTAACATGTACTACAGACTGGATAATTTATGTCATCTGGTGCCCCTGCAGAAAGATATATGTAGGGGAGACCACCTATGATTTAAGGACACGTTTTGGGCAACATCGATATTCTGTGAGAAAGAAAAGATTAGATCTACCAGTTTCAAAACACTGTGTAGATATGAATCACCAGGAAAGTGAATTAAAAATCATGGCGATCGATAGATAGAGTACCACCTCTTAAATATGGGGGTAACAGACACATGCTCTTGAAAAAGAGAGAATTAGAATGGATCTATAGACTGAAAGCCTTAACCCCACAAGGCCTAAATGTAGAATACAAGATTAAAAATGAAATGTTAAAATGAGTAACAAATCCACTTGCCCTACTTTTCCACCTTCTGATGCGGAGTAAGCATTAATGAAACATTGTACAATATTATATTATCCAAAGCATTGTATACTTATCTTTTTTTTATCTTTCTCAGATTTGAGTATTCTGCTGGAGGACAGGACTCACCATTACCTTCTGGAATCTGATGTCATGAACTTTCACCTTTATTTCGCGAGCCTGTGGAGCAAAAATAGGTCTCAATTTGGAGCAATTCACACAAAGCGGCATTGGTGCGTTTCCCAATATGGACCTGGAGAGGTCCGCAACACTGGCCTTGTCTCCGGGATGAAGAGATCCTCCCCCTAATCGGGTAAGTGACCAGACTCCTGGAGACGTGGGTGTACAGCGATCCTTAATTGGACCGCAGTGTCCCCGAGCCGTGTTTTATGTCTGTCACAGCAAGCTGCGTATGTGGAGCTCCTGGCTGCATTCTGCTCCGGTCGTCATGACAATACAGGACGCGATGGATGATCTAACATGACCTTTACTGACATCATAGAGAAGGTGGTGAGCCCGGATCCGAAAGTATGTCTCTTGTTTGAACTATTTAAACTAATATGATTTTGAAAGCGGTGATTGATCACCCTTTTTTTCAAGTGGTCACTGTTTTTATTATCCACTATGTGTGATGCACGGACTCTGTCACGGACTTCCACTAATTATGCACGCATCACAGTGGGCGGAATGAAAGACTACCAATATGAAGTTACACGCCCCAAACAAGGCGGTATGTGGACACTCTCCAATGAATTGTTTCTTGCACATGTGTAAATTAATTGCTAATCATTGTACACCAATCACATTGTTTGAATTGCTTTATAAACCCTTTGAATGTTTCACAAGAAACGCTTGAAAATGGCGATATGTCATCACCGAAACGTCGCGTCTGTTGGATTGCTGCATCTATGATTTAAATAAACCACAAATCTTTACGACCTCGGTGTGCTGCGGATTCTCTGCTTATAGATAGATAGATAGATAGATAGATAGGAGATAGATGGATAGATAGATAGATAGATAGATAGATAGATAGATAGATAGATAGGAGATAGATAGGAGATAGATAGATAGATAGGAGATAGATAGATAGATAGATAGATAGATAGATAGATAGATAGATAGATAGGAGATAGATAGATAGATAGATAGATAGGAGATAGATGGATAGATAGATAGATAGATAGATAGATAGATAGATAGATAGATAGATAGGAGATAGATAGATAGAAGATAGATAGATAGATAGATAGATGGATGAGAGATAGAAGATAGGAGATAGATAGATAGAAGATAGGAGATAGATAGATAGATAGATAGATAGGAGATAGATAGATAGATAGGAGATAGATAGATAGATAGATAGATAGATAGATAGATAGATAGATAGATAGATAGGAGATAGATAGATAGATAGATAGAAGATAGATAGATAGATAGATGATAGGAGATAGATAGATAGGAGATAGATAGATAGATAGATAGGAGATAGATAGATAGATAGATAGATAGATAGGAGATAGATAGGAGATAGATAGATAGATAGATAGATAGATAGATAGGAGATAGATAGATAGATAGATAGATAGATAGATAGATAGGAGATAGATAGATAGATAGAAGATAGATAGATAGATAGATAGATGATAGGAGATAGATAGATAGGAGATAGATAGATAGATAGGAGATAGATAGATAGATAGATAGATAGATAGGAGATAGATAGGAGATAGATAGATAGATAGATAGATAGATAGATAGGAGATAGATAGATAGATAGGAGATAGATAGATAGATAGATAGATAGATAGATAGATAGATAGATAGGAGATAGATAGAAAGATAGATAGATAGATAGATAGGAGATAGATAGATAGATAGATATAGCAAGAATCTCCACAGCACTCCAAAGTAGTCAAAAAAATTGTGATTTATTCCATGGTGAAACAGCACAGCAAAGTGTCAGATAGCGACGTTTCAACGACCTCCGTCGTCTTGAAACGTCGCTATCTGACACTTTGCTGTGCTGTTTCACCATGGAATAAATCACAATTTTTGGAGTGCTGTGGAGATTCTTGCTATATACTAAGTCAAGTCGTGGTCTCGACTTCCCGCTGGCACCCAATACACCGTGGAAAAGGTGGTGCCGCTCCAAGATTCAATATATATAGATAGATAGATAGATAGATGATAGGAGATAGATAGATAGATAGATAAAAAAAGAAAAAAGCGGCACTCAAGGTATATAGTATAGGGGTGCCAGCGGTAGACACCCAGGTCCAGGGTGTATGCAATATAAATCAAAAATATACCGCAGCACACCTCAATTGCAATTAAAAAAAGTGGTTTATTTGCCCATGTAAGAAAATATAACGTTTCAGCTCAAGCGATATGAGCCTTTCTCAAGCAGTGAACACACACCCCTCCGTGGGGGGATTTTATACACAGCAAGCCAGTAAACAATTAGTGATAATAAAGTGCAAAAATAGTACAAATTTATACATATCATGTGTATAAGCGCATCATGCGGTAATATATCATTGTCACATATTATATCCCAAGTTGCAAAAAAAGTGTATAACAAATGTGAGTTTAAAATGGAATAAAGAAGCATTTGAGTCAATTAATACCCATGTACTGGCCTACACCGAAAGGGAAGCCAGACGCATCATGGACGGTCTGAGGGGGAATACAGCATATCTACATTCACCTTCATTACTGGACTTGAAACGTGAGTTTGAACTTGAATCTAAGAGACTAACTAGTTTGGATCTACATTTGAATACCCTGGGGGAATATTATCGATATAAAAGGGTTCCAAGGGGAATGCGATCCCATCTGAAACCGAGTTTGATGACTAGCAATGAAGATTATAAACGGAGATTTGAAATGATATCAAACAACTATGCTCTGGAAATTTTGTTACTCACCATTGATTTTCTACAGAAAGATTTGACTGCATTAACCAGCAAAGTGGAATTGTTAGAAGAGAGACTCAAGAATTCGATGCCAGAACAGGAATTTTCTGCTTACATAAATCGCCACAATGAAGTGATAAACAAGATACGTTGTGACACGGAAGAAACAAAAAAACGTAAATGGTATCGGGACGATAAAGACTACAATCTGGGAAATCTCTACATATGGAATAAGGACTTTGGCTTTAATAAACAACGTAAGAACCGTGTACAGAGTACTAACGGAGCCACTGATTCCCCAAAGGTGACTTTTTTAGAACAGCGCCCCCAAGGGGGCACACTAGGAGGAGGCAACACACCAGAAGAGGGGGCCGCAGGCGGAAGCGATACCCCAAAACCGACAACAGCCAAGACACCACGTACCCAGAAGACCAGCAAAATGTCAACCAGGAAGAAGACGGACTCCAATCTGGACTGAATGACGATCACACTGCTTCAATAGTGGTAAATATCTCTACCCATACGCTTTCTAATGATCAGACTGAACTACTGAGTAAAGGACTATCTTTTTGCCCTGACAGTAAAGTAGATTGGTTTAATGTGGAATTGGACTTGTTTTGTTTTTTCAGGAGGCTGAAACTGAAAATATGGAGTGACACTGTTGACACTAATCAAAATGTATCTGTTACTGACCAATGTGAATTAAATCTCGGTGATCTGGGATTACACAACAAGAGTGATTTCACCCCCATGAATACCAGCCACCCAATAGAAACGTATATCCAGCTAGTGAAAAGGTACATTGACCAATTACATCACAATACACCAGAGGGTTATTTGAGAAGGCCTAACCTCACACATAATTTAATACAGGCATTACAAGAGTTGACCAGCAATAAACAAATTACCATCAAACCAGCCGATAAAGGCGGAGCAGTGGTAGTTATGGACACTACAACATATCTGTCAGAGGTATACCGACAACTCAATGACACCTCAACATATTTACCACTTGCTAGCGATCCCTCCTCTTTGGTGAGGTCGAAATTGAAACACATATTGGATGAAGCTGCAGGGGGTGGGATAATTGACAAAAAACTGAAACAATTTCTTATGATTGAACACCCAAAGATCCCGAGATTTTATGTCTTGCCAAAAATCCACAAGCGATTAGTCGATCCACCGGGTCGACCGATCGTGTCAGGTCGTAACTCTCTACTTAGCCATGCTGCAATTGTTGTGGATAGGGTACTTCAACCATTTGTCTCTTATATGCGATCTTACATTAGGGACACTACAGATTTCCTTAATAGGATCAAAGACATACACATTCCAGAAGGGACGATAGTGGCATCGTTAGATATAACTAGCCTTTACACTTCAATCAGTCATGAGAAGGGGATACAGGCCATCACTACAGTCTTACAGAGATCCACCTTTACCACTGAGTGCCAAGTCTTCATTTTGCAGTTAATACATCTCATTCTGACTAACAATTTTTTCATTTTTGATAAAAAGTTTTTTTTGCAACAGAAGGGCACAGCCATGGGGTCCAACATGGCACCGGCATATGCCAATCTGTATGTGGAGCACCTTGAGGAGGCGTCGATCTATGTGTCCCACCATGCCCGTTTTTTACGTGGCTGGTGGAGATACATAGACAACGTGTTCCTCATTTGGGATGGCTCTGAGGAAGATCTGATACAGTTTTGGCTGTTCCTAAACCAGTTGGACCTTGACATTCAATTTACTTTGACACATTCCAAGAATGAGGTCACGTTCCTGGATACAGTGGTATACATTAAAAACAACAAATTGTACACAAGATTACATGTGAAGCCTACTGATAGGAACACCCTGTTGAGGTTTGATTCCAATCACCCCCCTCCAATGAAACGCAGTCTCCCTAAGAGCCAGTTCTTAAGGGCAAAACGGATAGTGGCTGAACCCCAACATCTGGACACGGCACTAGATAACATGAGCAAGAATTTTCTAAAAAGAGGCTACCCACAGAGAATAGTGGATGAACAGAAGGACATGGTCCAGACACTAGATAGGGACACATTGTTGACCTCGACTACTGTTAAACAGAAATTTAATAGAATTCCTTTTGTTACAACGTACAACTCCTTAACAGACATTGGAATGTTTTGAGTAGGAGTTTTCCTGACATTGAAGAATTCAGAAATCGCCCCTTGATGTCCTATCGGAGGACTAATAATTTACGAGACCAATTGGTCAAAACGGATGTACATGATCTCAGGGAGACAGGACATACCTTCCTTGGTCCCAAAAAAAAAACGGGATGTTTTCCCTGCCTAGGGTGTGTAACTTGTAGATACATGCAGAAAGGGTAAGCATTCACACATCCGCATACAGGCAAGGTTTATCCAATTAAGCGTTTCCTGACATGCAGCTCCGACTATGTTGTTTACATATTGTGGTGCCCTTGCAAACTTCTTTATGTAGGAGAAACTACCTATGACATTCGTACACGTCTCAACCAACACCGATACATGATTAGAAAAAAACGCCTTGACTTACCTGTATCGAAACATTTTACTGAGGCTGGTCATGCGGAAAAGGATCTTCGTTTTATGTTGATAGACCAGGTGCCCCCTCTGACCATAGGAGGTGATAGATTGTCCATCCTAAAAAAACGGGAGTTGGAGTGGATTTTCAAATTACACACCTTGAGACCCTCGGGTCTAAATGTAGATTTTAAGTTACTTCCAAGATACAGTAACTAATTAATTAATTTTTCTTATGTTTATCTTCATCATTTACAATGTTTAACCAGCCAGTTCTGATTAAGTGTATGGAGTATGTGCCAGAAACCCTACCGACCTATCATGGTGCGTCCGAGATACTTACCTTGAAGTGTGGTGTCATGAACACACATATTGATTTGGTATTACTTTAGTTTATGTTACTGATCTTTAATAATATTCTAACATTTTTTCTCTTTCTTTTTTCTACTTAGATTGAATTATCAAGCACCTCTAGTGTGAGTTGACATCCGACAGCTGGCAGCGTGAATCCCTCAAGATTTTTGTTTCTTTTTTTACTTTATTACTACTTTGGATCAACTGGCCGTAGATAAGCTATCAATAGGGGGAGTGTATACTATTGACATGCACGTGTATATATCTTTTATATTTTCTTCTAACACATTCAAAGGACGCGGTTACAGGGTAGCAGGGAAGTATGTATGTTGTGAGCCCCCACTGGTTTGTCTGGAGCACTACTCGGAGCAGATTTTCCCCTGCGCTGAGAGGTGACACCGGACACCTGTAGTTGTCTGGATAGTGTTTGTGTCCGGCGACTGCGAGTCCAGTGGTAATTGGTGTGCTTGTAAACTGTATCATGTTGGTGTCCTGCATTACCCACTCTGCGCTCCTGATTATCTTTACAGAATACACAGTATATATACTATTATGCTTTGTACACTAGATTACGTTTCCAACACGTCATAGTCATGTGATTTTGTATACACTCCCCTTTCTCTCTTTCCATTGGCTCCTAGCGCAGTACCAGCGCATGCGCACAACACACTGACACGCACGTAGTTGCGTTCTAATATGGCTGTGCGCTTCACTTTATGAGGGACATACACATGGAGCGTTCTCCAGACGGTCAGTTTGTCTGTTATGTTTTTTCTATTTTTTCTGTAAACAAGCTTGTCCACAGCAGAGGGTTTGGATCGCTGTGTTGGCCGCCGCTGTCTACTCACAGTTGGTTGTTAATTACTTAATTGACTCAAATGTTTCTTTATTCCATTTTAAACTCACATTTGTTATACACTTTTTTTGCAACTTGGGATATAATATGTGACAATGATATATTACCGCATGATGCGCTTATACACACGATATGTATAATTTTGTACTATTTTTGCACTTTATTATCACTAATTGTTTACTGGCTTGCTGTGTATAAAATCCCCCCACGGAGGGGTGTGTGTTCACTGCTTGAGAAAGGCTCATATCGCTTGAGCTGAAACGTTGTATTTCCTTACATGCGCAAATAAACCACTTTTTTCAATTGCAATTGAGGTGTGCTGCGGTATATTTTTGATTTAGATAGATAGATAGATAGATAGATAGATAGATAGATAGATAGATAGATAGGAGATAGATAGATAGATAGATAGATAGATAGATAGATAGGAGATAGATAGATAGATAGATAGATAGATAGATAGATAGATAGATAGGAGATAGATAGATAGATAGATAGATAGATAGATAGATAGGAGATAGATAGATAGATAGATAGATAGATAGATAGATAGATAGGAGATAGATAGATAGATAGATAGATAGATAGGAGATAGATAGATAGGAGATAGATAGATAGATAGATAGGATATAGATAGATAGGAGATAGATAGATAGGAGATAGATAGATAGATAGATAGATAGATAGATAGATAGATAGATAGATAGGAGATAGATAGATAGATAGATAGGAGATAGATAGATAGATAGATAGATAGATAATAGATAGATAGATAGATAGATAGGAGATAGATAGATAGATAGATAGATAGATAGGAGATAGATAGGAGATAGATAGATAGATAGGAGATAGATAGATAGATAGATAGATAGATAGATAGATAGGAGATAGATAGATAGATAGATAGATAGATAGATAGATAGATAATAGATAGATAGATAGATAGATAGGAGATAGATAGATAGATAGGAGATAGATAGATAGATAGATAGATAGATAGATAGGAGATAGATAGGAGATAGATAGATAGGAGATAGATAGATAGAATCAAGAACTTGCAGCACATCCAAAATTGTGAAAAAACTTGTGGTGTTTTATTGGTGCATAAGAAAAAATCAGCAACTTTTCTGTCTCATCATGAGACCTTTCTCAAGCATAAAATTCAGTGGCTCATATCCTTATATACAATTAGTGTAATCAACAATATCTGTGGACAATCTTCGTGAAACAGGTTAAAACAAAAGTGCATTACATCATAGTGAGTGAAAAAACATAATCAGGTCCTTAATCAGGACATAGTGTACAGAAGATATAGTATATAAATATATCAATGTCAAAGTCATACAGTGTTAAAATAAACAGTGTATTATACATAAGTGTTGGTAATTAATAGGCGGGGCCAGCTACCACTCACCACTGCTCCGTAACGAAAGAGAAAAAAAAAGCAAGCTCCATGTTCAGTCTCCCACGTTGTCTGCAGTTTGTAAACATTACAATCACGCATGCGTGAGTTTGTGGGCGTGCTAATCCCAGTTTACGTCATGGGAAAGGACATCATCGTATACAAGTACACGATCATATGGACCTGTCAGGTGAGTATTAAGTAATAAAGTGTAACTCGCGATCATTAGAATATCTGGACACTATCAACGTATCTGGTATCCCAGTGATGCGCATATTATAGAAGGTGAACTGTTCGTAGACTGCAGTGTCTGTTAATCGCCTGCTAAAACTCCCAAGTGATAAAGACATTCCGTCTGAACACTGTCTAACTACAGGCATTAGACAAACAGCTAGGATCGGGTTTCCAGGGAAAGGAACTCCATCCTGTGACATGGGGAAATCCAGCAGAGGGGCGAGTGTTCCCGTAAAACGGGTTCACTCACCCGTCAAAAACATTGTGGGGGCATTTATTAAGTCCGGCGTTTTTTACGCCGGACTTAAAAATGCCCCCGCAGCTCCGGCGCTACGGAGATTTATGTAGCGGCGGACTGCCTCTACATAAATCCCGTGCGCGCCAGTGCGCACCGCCGAAAACCTGCGCCAGCTAAGGACTGGAGTAGGTTTTCGGCGTATATTTGGGCGGAACGGATGGTTCCGCCCACTACACGCCCCCTTTCCGCCCCCCTGGCGTACTCGGCGGAAAGTGCCGATTTGCGAATATTTTATTCGCAAATCGCCCATTTGCGTATAAAAAAATACGCAAATCGGTACTTTCCGCCGAAAATCATCCGTTCGCCGGATGATACATGCCACCCTGTGTGTCTGAACACGGCCAAGAATATGACCCTCAAACACTACAGATAGTCGCCCAAACCCCTATTGGGAAACTTCCTTTCTACCCCAGCCCGAATCCATGTATATGCTGTAAAACTGCATTCCAGTCGATCGCTTAAGAGTATGTTCACAACATCTCAGGTCAATTGCTGAAGGTTCGTCAGAGCACTTAGTTGAACAGGAGCAGTTGGTAAAAACACATAAGAGCAGTGATTGATAGGAAGCTTCCCTCGCCGTATCCAAAAGAGATCTAAAATAAGAAGAAAAGAGAAAGGATATAAGTAACATAATATACAAAGCAAAAAAGGCAAACAGGTCTGGAATGAGCTGTAAGACAAACCACCACCTATCAAAGTTTATCCGTACATTTTTGTGTTAATTTTAAATTCCACATTCAGACCTTTTGGTTGCAAGGTATAAAGTTTGTGTATCCACATAAGTTCACGTTTTTTTAGGGAAGTGCTTCGATCACCTTCCCTCTTTAAAGGAGGGATGTGATCCAAGATCATAAATCTGAGATCCCTTTCACAATGGCCCCGTTCCAAAAAGTGTTTGGAGACCGGTAGGTCCTCCCTCTTTGTCCGTATTAAATACCTATGTTGGTTCAACCTTGTTCTCATGTCCCGGGTTGTTTCCCCAACATATAAAAGCTTGCATGGGCACCAGAGCACATATACCACCCAGCTGGATGTACATGTGAGATAGAAATTGATCTTAAAATCTCTACCAGTGGATGGATGTGTAAAGCTAGTGCCCTTTGATATCTTTCTTAGTAATCTCACTCCTCAAGTCTGTCCCTCAAGTTCTTACCTGTTCTGTAGGACATCAATGGAGGAGCTTGCAATTACGGTATTGTTTTAAAACTGTTTTTAATGATACCCCAGTGTTGCCTAATTACACCTGCTATTCTAGGGGAGAGATCACTATAGGTGGAAACATATGGTATTCTCACATCCGATTCCCTCACCTTGTGTTTTGTGTTTTCTTTAAGAGTTTTTTCTTTTTGTTCCCTTAGGAGTCTCTCAGGATAGCCTCTGTTTGCAAACTCATCGGCCATAGTATCAAGAGCCATCTCTAACTTAGCAGGAGAGTCTGTGATTCTACGTGCCCTTAACATTTGGCTAAACGGTAGGCTGCGTATCATGGGTCTAGGGTGGCAGCTATCGAAACGTAGGCATAAATTGGCATCTGTAGGTTTTCTGAAGATCTCAGTACAAATCCGATTGTCAACAATGGAAATGCTAACATCCAGAAAATTAATCATGTCTCTAGAGTATGTCAGCGTGAATTGGATGTTAGGCTCAATGCTGTTAAGAAAGTTATGAAAATCAGTCAGTTGTTGTTCGTCAGCTGTCCACAAAAGCAATATATCATCTATGAATCTCCACCACCCCAGCACATGGCTGAAGTGGTGGGATCCATAGATGTGTGTGTCCTCCATTCTGGCTATGTATGCGTTAGCGAAAGTAGGGGCTACATTAGCCCCCATCGCGACACCTTTCCGCTGTATGTACAGCAAACCATCAAACAGAAAATAATTGTTTGACAAAACCATGTCAAGCAGTGTTAGTATGAATGAATGGGTGGTAGTAGGGATGTCTAGTTTATTTAACCCCTCTTTTATTGCTTCCAGGCCTGTCCCATGGGGGATCGATGTGTATAGGCTGACGATATCAAATGAAGCCAAGATTACACTTTCAGGTAACACAACCCCTTTAAGTTTTTGTAAGAAATCACCAGTGTCTTTGATATAAGATTTAATGTCAGTTGCAAGTGGTCTTAAGATTTTGTCAAGAAAAATGGACGCATGTTGCACTACTGAATTCCTACTGGAGACAATAGGTCTCCCAGGTGGTGTGTGCAAGTCTTTGTGAATTTTCGGTAGGAAATATATGACAGGTGTCATAGGATGTTTAACTATCAGGAAGTCTGCCAGGGGTTGATCTATGAGATTATCATCCAGAGCATTCCCTGACCAGACTTTCCAGACTCTTTTCAATGTCATGTACTGGGTCCCTCTTCAGGGGTTCGTACACTGTCGTGTCCCCAAGTTGTCTGAGTGCCTCCTTGACATACATCGCTTTGTCCATGACCACGATCGCACCGCCTTTATCGGCCGGTTTGATAACGAGATCATGGTCACAGACAAGTGAGTCAAGAGCTGTTCTCTCAACAGAGAGCTTTTCTTAGTATGGACTGGTAGTGATGGGACTGTGTGGGTAGTATGGACTGGTAGTGATGGGACTGTGTGGGTAGTATGGACTGGTAGTGATGGGACTGTGTGGGTAGTATGGACTGGTAGTGATGGGACTGTGTGGGTAGTATGGACTGGTAGTGATGGGACTGTGTGGGTAGTATGGACTGGTAGTGATGGGACTGTGTGGGTAGTATGGACTGGTAGTGATGGGGCTGTGTGGGTAGTATAGACTAGTAGTAATGGGACTGTGTGGGTAGTATGGACTGGTAGTGATGGGACTGTGAGCAGTATGGACTGGTAGTGATGGGACTGTGTGGGTAGTATGGACTGGTAATGATGGGACTGTGTGGGTAGTATGGACTGGTAGTGATGGGACTCTGTGGGTAGTATGGACTGGTAATGATGGGACTGTGTGGGTAGTATAGACTGGTAGTGATGGGACTGTGTGGGTAGTATGGACTGGTAGTGATGGGACTGTGTGGGTAGTATAGACTGGTAGTGATGGGACTGTGTGGGTAGTATGGACTGGTAGTGATGGGACTGTGTGGGTAGTATAGACTGGTAGTGATGGGACTGTGTGGGTAGTATGGACTGGTAGTGATGGGACTGTGTGGGTAGTATAGACTAGTAGTGATGGGACTGTGTGGGTAGTATGGACTGGTAGTGATGGGACTGTGAGCAGTATGGACTGGTAGTGATGGGACTGTGTGGGTAGTATGGACTGGTAATGATGGGACTGTGTGGGTAGTATAGACTGGTAGTGATGGGACTGTGTGGGTAGTATGGACTGGTAGTGATGGGACTGTGTGGGTAGTATGGACTGGTAGTGATGGGATTGTGGGCAGTATGGACTGGTAGTGATGGGACTGTGTGGGTAGTATGGACTGGTAATGATGGGACTGTGTGGGTAGTATAGACTGGTAGTGATGGGACTGTGTGGGTAGTATGGACTGGTAGTGATGGGACTGTGAGCAGTATGGACTGGTAGTGATGGGATTGTGGGCAGTATGGACTGGTAGTGATGGGACTGTGTGGGTAGTATAGACTGGTAGTGATGGGACTGTGTGGGTAGTATAGACTGGTAGTGATGGGACTGTGTGGGTAGTATAGACTAGTAGTGATGGGACTGTGTGGGTAGTATGGACTGGTAGTGATGGGACTGTGAGCAGTATGGACTGGTAGTGATGGGATTGTGGGCAGTATGGACTGGTAGTGATGGGACTGTGTGGGTAGTATGGACTGGTAGTGATGGGACTGTGTGGGTAGTATAGACTGGTAGTGATGGGACTGTGTGGGTAGTATGGACTGGTAGTGATGGGACTGTGTGGGTAGTATGGACTGGTAGTGATGGGACTGTGTGGGTAGTATAGACTGGTAGTGATGGGACTGTGTGGGTAGTATGGACTGGTAGTGATGGGTGTGTGAGCAGTATGGACTGGTAGTGATGGGACTGTGAGCAGTATGGACTGGTAGTGATGGGACTGTGTGGGTAGTATGGACTGGTAATGATGGGACTGTGTGGGTAGTATAGACTGGTAGTGATGGGACTGTGTGGGTAGTATGGACTGGTAGTGATGGGACTGTGTGGGTAGTATGGACTGGCAGTGATGGGACTGTGTGGGTAGTATAGACTGGTAGTGATGGGACTGTGTGGGTAGTATGGACTGGTAGTGATGGGACTGTGTGGGTAGTATGGACTGGTAGTGATGGGACTGTGTGGGTAGTATGGACTGGTAGTGATGGGATTGTGGGCAGTATGGACTGGTAGTGATGGGATTGTGGGCAGTATGGACTGGTAGTGATGGGACTGTGTGGGTAGTATAGACTGGTAGTGATAGGACTGTGTGGGTAGTATTGACTGGTAGTGATGGGACTGTGAGCAGTATGGACTGGTAGTGATGGGATTGTGGGCAGTATGGACTGGTAGTGATGGGACTGTGTGGGTAGTATGGACTGGTAGTGATGGGACTGTGTGGGTAGTATAGACTGGTAGTGATGGGACTGTGTGGGTAGTATGGACTGGTAGTGATGGGGCTGTGTGGGTAGTATGGACTGGTAGTGATGGGACTGTGTGGGTAGTATGGACTGGTAGTGATGGGACTGTGTGAGTAGTATGGACTGGTAGTGATGGGACTGTGTGAGTAGTATGGACTGGTAGTGATGGGACTGTGTGGGTAGTATGGACTGGTAGTGATGGGACTGTGAGCAGTATGGACTGGTAGTGATGGGACTGTGAGCAGTATGGACTGGTAGTGATGGGATTGTGGGCAGTATGGACTGGTAGTGATGGGACTGTGTGGGTAGTATAGACTGGTAGTGATGGGGCTGTGTGGGTAGTAAAGACTGGTAGTGATGGTACTGTGTGGGTAGTATGGACTGGTAGTGATGGGACTGTGTGGGTAGTATGGACTGGTAGTGATGGGACTGTGAGCAGTATGGACTGGTAGTGATGGGATTGTGGGCAGTATGGACTGGTAGTGATGGGACTGTGTGAGTAGTATGGACTGGTAGTGGCCGGGGCTGCAGGGGGGCGATCGGGGCTGTGTTCTGGGCTGCGGGGGGGCAATCGAGCGGCCGGGGCTGCGGGAGGTGTCAAAGGGGCTGTGGGAGGTGTCAAAGGGGCTGCGGGTGGGCGGCTGGCTGGAGTACAGGGGCAGAACTACCGCCGTAGCGGCTGCTACGGGGCCCCGCCGCATCGGGGGCCCGTTGCGGAGGCCCCCGGAGCTCACATAGCCTGCAGCACCGGGCGGCCGAGCAGGCCTCCTGGGTGCTGCAGCTGTTTGAGGTGTCCCGGGCAGCACAGGTGACGGGCTCCGCCAAGGCAAGTACTTCCGGGGCAGGGAGCATCTCTAACAAGCGCTCCTGTGCCGTGCCGGAAGTACAGGCTGGGGGCGGACGCTGAGCTCACTGATAACTGTGCGAGATTGCCGTCCCGGCAGCACAGTTATCAGTAAGCTCAGCGTCCGCCCCCAGCCTGTACTTCCGGCACGGCACAGGAGCGCTTGTTAGAGATGCTCCCTGCCCCGGAAGTACTTGCCTTGGCGGACACTGAGCCACGCTGATCACGTCACCTGTGCCCGGGAGAAGACAGCCGACGGTGGAGTTAGGTGAGTTGTGTTGTTTTTTTTTTTTTATCTGCTTTGCAAAGGGGGATATTCAGGGGTCATCTATGGGGGATATACAGGGGGTCATCTATGGGGGATATTCAGGGGGTCATCTATGGGGGATATACAGGGGGTCATCTATGGGGGATATTCAGGGGGTCATCTATGGGGGATATACAGGGGGGGCATCTATGGGGGATATACAGGGGGTCATCTATGGGGGATATACAGGGGGTCATCTATGGGGGATATTCAGGGGGTCATCTATGGGGGATATACAGGGGGTCATCTATGGTGGATATTCAGGGGGGCATCTATGGGGGATATTCAGGGGGGCATCTATGGGGGATATACAGGGGGGGGGATCTATGGGGGATAATACAGAGGAACCATCTAGGGAGGATATACAAGGGGGACATCTTTTGGGGATAATACAGGGGGCATCTATGGGGATATACAGGGGCCATCTATGGGGGATAATACATGGGGGGGAGCATCTATGGGGGATAATACAGGGGGGGAGCATCTATGGGGATAATACAGGGGGGGAGCATCTATGGGGATATACAGGGGGCCATCTATGGGGGATAATACAGGGGGGGAGCATCTATGGGGATATACAGGGGGCCATCTATGGGGGATAATACATGGGGGGGGAGCATCTATGGGGGATAATACAGGGGGGAGCATCTATGGGAATAATACAGGGGGGGAGCATCTATGGGGATATACAGGGGGCCATCTATGGGGGATAATACAAGGGGGAATCTATGGGAGATATACGGGGGGCATCTATGGGGGATATACAAGGGGCCATCTATGGGGGATATACAGGGGGAGCATTTATGGGGGATATACAGGGGGAGCATTTATGGGGGATATACAGGGGGGGCATGGTCCAAGGGGGATGGACAACACACAGGGGTAATTTATAAGGGGTAAACACAGGTGGTATCAGTAAGGGGGAATACACATAGGGGCATATACTATAAGGGGGTCACATAGTGCCAGGGCTATCCACTAAATGAGGGTGTAAAGGGGCCAATACAGATGTGCAGTGTGTATAGAGATGAGGATGGTGCCAGAGTGAGGAGCCTAATACGTTTCTCTGCCAGATTCTGTGGATTCGTAGCTCGGAGAAGTTCTCATAACGGCCCAGGACGGATGGAGAAGATGATGAAAAGGAAACAACTCCGATCAGAGAAGACGTCCCCTGTGAGTCACTTAATATAACTGTACTATAATTTATATGGTGTACAGAACCTGTGTAGAGCTGAGTGGGCTGATGGCATAGTGGTCGATTAAGTGGGGGGGGGGCCCAATCAAAAGTTTGCTATGGGGCCCAGCTATTTCTAGTTACGCCCCTGCTGGAGCATATACTTTACCTGGTCCCTGCTCCAGCCTGCTGAAGACATCGGGAACCGCCGAAGCAAGCCGGAGTCGGGATCAGGTAAAGTATCAGCTCTGGCGGCCGGGGGTTAACGGGGCGGGCTGGGGATAAACTCGCAGCAGGGATGTACATCCCTGCTGTGTGCTTGTCTGCCATTGAAAGTACAGGGACGGGATCCGCAGCGAGAAACTCTCTGCGGATATGTCGTGTGTGTTTGTACCCTCACTCAGATTTGTTGAGAAACTTATTAATAATGTAGATTCATGGGTCATTATAAAATCAGGCCACAACTTGTGCGGCCACAGAAAAGTAGTTTCTATTTTCTATTTCTCAGAATGATTCGTTGACATGGGGCGTGATTGCAATTCAAAAAATTTGAAGTATGTTTGACAATTTAGCGATCAGATTCAATTTAGCGCTCAGACTCAGATTCAAGCCAATCAAGAACTAAAAGGCTTAAGCATGACGTCACATATATTGTTGAAAACACAAGTGGCGACAGACACACAGTCAGATCGAGTTCAGCCATCCACCTGAGAAGCAGGCATCCATTATACTACATAAAAAGGGGACGTGGAGTCAGAAGAATCACAACTAAAAAGAAAAAGGCGGACACCAGGTATACAAACTTTATTGTACATTCAGCATTTATTGTAAAATTTGAATGGAGTGGGTGCAGGGAGTTCCATGGAGTGGCCATAAATGATGCTGCCTGCTACCCACCACTGACTTCATTGACCCTGTGACCTGAAGATGATAACCGGACACAGATTGAGAATGCAAGTCACTACCACTATATATGGAGCACAAGGTGTAATAGTAGTACTGTATGGAAGTATAATGGTAGTATGGTAGTATAATGGTAGCACTGTATGGTAGTACTGTATGGTAGTATAATGGTATCACTGTATGGCAGCACTGTATGGTAGTATAATGGTAGCACTGTATGGTATTATAATGATAGTATAATGGTAGCACTGTATTGTATTATAATGGTAGTACTGTATGGTAGTACTGTATGGTATTATAATGGTAGTACTGTATGGTAGTATAATGGTAGTATAATGGTAGTACTGTATAGTATTATAATGGTAGTACTGTATGGTAGTATAATGGTAGTATAATGGTAGTACTGTATGGTATTATAATGGTAGTACTGTATGGTAGTATAATGGCAGTACTGTATGGTATTATAATAGTAGTACTGTATGGTAGTATAATGGCAGTACTGTATGGTAGTATAATGGTAGTACTGTATGGTATTATAATGGTAGTACTGTATGGTAGTATAATGGTAGTATAATGGTAGTACTGTATGGTATTATAATGGTAGTACTGTATGGTAGTATAATGGCAGTACTGTATGGTAGTATAATGGTAGTACTGAATGGTAGTATAATGGTAGTATATTGATAGTACTGTATGGTAGTATAATAGTAGCACTGTATGGTATTATAATGGCAGCACTGTATGGTAGTACTGTATGGTAGTATAATGGTAGCACTGTATGGTAGTACTGTATGGTAGTATAATGGCAGTACTGTATTGTATTATAATGGTAGCACTGTATGGTATTATAATGGTAGTACTGTATGGTAGTATAATGGTAGTATAGTGGTAGTACTGTATGGTATTATAATGGTAGTACTGTATGGTAGTATAATGGTAGTACTGTATGGTATTATAATGGTAGTACTGTATGGTAGTATAATGGCAGTACTGTATGGTAGTATAATGGTAGTACTGAATGGTAGTATAATGGTAGTATATTAATAGTACTGTATGGTAGTATAATGGTAGCACTGTATGGTATTATAATGGCAGCACTGTATGGTAGTACTGTATGGTAGTATAATGGTAGCACTGTATGGTAGTACTGTATGGTAGTATAATGGCAGTACTGTATGGTAGTATAATGGTAGCACTGTATGGTAGTACTGTATGGTAGTATAATGGCAGTACTGTATGGTATTATAATGGTAGCACTTTATGGTATTATAATGGTAGTACTGTATGGTATTATAATGGTAGTATGGCAGTATAATGGTAGTATATTGGTAGTACTGTATGGTAGTATAATGGTAGTATGGTAGTATAATGGTAGTACTGTATGGTAGTATAATGGTAGTATATTGGTAGTACTGTATAGTAGTATATTGTTAGTACTGTATGGCATTATAATGGTAGTATGGCAGTATAATGGTAGTATATTGGTAGTACTGTATGGTAGTATAATGGTAGTATGGTAGTATAATGGTAGTACTGTATGGTAGTATAATGGTAGTACTGTATGGCATTATAATGGTAGTATATTGGTAGTACTGTATGGTAGTATAATGATAGTATGGTAGTATAATAGTAGTACTGTATGGTAGTATAATGGTAGTATAATGGTAGCACTGTATGGTAGTATAATGGTAGTACTGTATGGAAGTATAATGGTAGCACTGTATGGTAGTATAATGGTAGTACTGTATGGAAGTATAATGGTAGTACTGTATGGTATTATAATGGTAGTGAAACGAGTGAGAGCAGTTCGGCCTGCACCAGCTGATGTAGACACAGATAAAGACTGAGGACTAGGGGATATGCAGTAATTATAATGGTAGTACTGTATGGAAGTATAATGGTATGGCCGATGGCAACAACGGCCATGCTTTTACGTAGTGTGAACATAGCCTAAACAGGGAATTCGATACAATGGATAACAAAACAATTGACAGCTGAACTTAGAATGTTTCCTGTCCAAACAAAACAACAATAACAACAGCAGAGCAATAGAGATGAGTGAATACGATTCGATCGAGATGGTATTCGAAAGATTCAAATTCAATCGAGTAGTGTGACGAATACGCGGGAAACATTTTAAAGTCCTCTCATCGCAGTTGGTGCTTTTTTTTAATCCAATCACCATGCAGGGAGGCCGTTAGGGACCCTCGGAGTACGCACGCAGCGCCAAAATGGCGTCTACCCTCATTGGATGGCTGAACCACATGACCTTGAATCTTAAATACTTGGTTCCCGCCTCTCGACCGCAGATGAGCTTTCAACCTAGGTAGGGAAAGATCTTGGAGCAGGGAGAGATAGGTGTTAGTAGCGTTTTGGTCAGGCAGGATTACTACAGAACCCAAAAGTCCTTTTCAGGGCGAAGATCCAGCGAAAAAGTCATCTCTGAATCCAAAGCTTCTCAGTGCTAAGAAATAGATGATATAACAGCAGCATCAGCAGCATCAGCTGTATTCATTCCAGTACCCTGTGTGTACAAGTGACTTATAGTGTCCCTGGTTTAGCCCACTAAGGGCATGTAAATGTTATAATTGTGCCAGTACCCCAGAAAAAGGCACGTGATACCTATTGTGCCAGTACCCCAGAAAAAGGCACGTGATACTTATTGTGCCAGTAGCCCAAAAAAACGCACGTCTTATATACTGTTCCAGTAACGTTCGTACAGCATGACGCGTGATACGCGAGAATAACATGACGCTCTCCGGACGCACATTGGAATCATGTATGTAACGCTGCGCAAGAAATACGAAGGAAATGTGTGAACATTGCTATAAACGTTCGTAAAGCGTTCTCAAATATTTTTCATTCGCAACTGCGGAGAGTGGCATTATACTGCGATTTTGGGGTGTTGGGTGCACCCAGGCATGCTCCCCCTAATGTCCCAGTGTCATTCCGGAGGTGTTGGCATCGTTTAGGGAGGTTTCATGGGGGACTTGGTCACCTCCAAGTGGTCAAATTTGGATTTCCAAGTGCAGAGAATTTTTTTTCCCATAGACTATAATCGGTGCATGTCTTCCTTCGAATAGTTGAATCTCGGTGCCTACTTGATTCGAACTCTCGAAAGTCGAGTATTTCACTACTCGCTCATCTCTTATCATTATGTGCATGGATAGGCCTCAGTGTGTCGGGACAGGACTGTGGCTGGACCTCTATATTACAGAAAATAATAAGCAGCGTAGGTTGTACAGTAAGGAAGGGGTCTGCCTATTACCCCCCATCTTTTCTGTGTCTAATATTATCCCTTAGGAAACACACATCCAGAGAAGAAAAAAGATGCATCAATATTCTGAGTTACCTCTGTGTAATGTGTGCCATTTTATGAATAACATTTATTGATATGCTATCTTATGTATTTTGCAGACAAAGTAATTAAAGATGGCAGAGACAGCGTGCAACGAGTAAGTATATTATATTTTACATTATGTTACACTTATATGTATGTCTTTTGATTGTAGCATGCAGAATTGGTTACGTTGGAGGCTCATATAACAGTAGCAGTACCTCTACCCCAGGTCATATCAGAAATTCTTGCTCTCCATAAAGTTAAATTCCCAGGGCCCTTTGCTTACAGAGTGGTGGCAGAATATACCATATTTTCCGGCGTATAAGACGACTTTTTAACACCGAAAAATCATCTCGGATGTTGGGGGTCATTTTATACACCGGGTATGGTCACCGCATATGGTGGGGGCTCAAAAGTGGTCACATCCTCACCATATGAGGCGACCACTGTGAGAAAAAAAAAACAGTTAACTCGCCCGGGCCTGTTCCCGTCCTCCGCGCGTCTTCTCCGCCCTCATTCCCGGCACAGGCAGTGTGACGTACACTGACTGCGCCGGGGATGGCGAAGCACTCCCGAGCCAGGGCCGTTTCTATAGGCGGGCGGGCCGGGCGACCGCACGGGGCGTCGACAGCTAGGGGGCGCTGGTGTCACCCACCGCCGAACGCCCGCACTATCAACTGCCCCTCTGGCCGCCCCTTCGCCTACCCCATCACCTGCTGTGGCGCCGCCCGCCCGCAGCTCTGCTCAGCTTGAGGACGGAGGCTGCATTCTGCCTCCGGCCACAAGAGGCCGCTGTCTCTCCCCAGAGCTCCAGCACAAGAGTGACGTCACTCCTGTGCTTGAGCTCAGAGTCGGGAGAGAAGACGCGGGACGCAGGACCTGCTGTGCTGCATTAAGGTGAGTATAACTGTTTGTTGTTTTATACAGAAAGCCTGGGGAAAACAGGGGAGATGCCTACATAGGGAGCTGATCCAACAGGGAGATGCCTACACGGGGGGGGGGGGGGGGGGGATTTAACAGGGGATATGCCTACATAGGGGGGGGGGGGGGGATTTAACAGGGGATATGCCTACATAGGGGGGGGGGGGATTTAACAGGGGATATGCCTACATGGGGGGGGGGATTTAACAGGGGATATGCCTACAATGGGGGGGGGGGGGGGCGAATCTAACAGGGGATATGCCTACATAGAGGGGATATGCCTACCATGTGCTGGGGGGCTAACTAACTACCTAAACTGGGATGTCTCCTACATTGGGTGTTACTATATATAGGGGGGAATGTTTAACTATCAGGGAGATTCCTTACAGGGGTTATGGCTAAATGCCTAAGGGGGTGGGGGCTAACTAACGGGGGATTAACTGCAGAGGGAATGCTATATTGGGGGACACAGCAGAGGATCCTAGATACAGGGGGCAACCAAACTACCTACTGACTTTACTGCAGATGACACAAAAAAGTGGAAGTTGTTGAAAAAGTGCGGAGCCTAAGATGTTTGTCTGGCAGGTTCAGAAGAAATGAATTGTGGCTGCAAGAAATCGTCATGGGGGTACGGGCCAGAAGGAGAGGAAAAGGGGAAGTGACTCCTCAGATCAAAGAAGACGTCACCCGTGAGTAACCGACTTTTTTTTGGCCCAAATTGAAAAGGGTTGAATAACTGTGCTCTATGCCATAATACATACACTGCTTCTCCCTAGTAACAAATGCCCCCCCCCCCCGACATCGCCTGGGGGGGGGGGGGGGGGTCGCTTTTAGCAAGACTCGCCCTGTAGTTAAAATTACCTAGAAACGGCCCTGTCCCGAGCAGCCGAGAGTCTCTGATTAGCTTTGGGAATTCCCAATGCAGTCAGTGTACGTACACTGCCTGTGTCGGGAATGAGGGCGGAGAAGACGCACGGAGGCCGGGAACGGGCCTGGGTGAGTTAACTGTTTGTTTTTTTATTCATTTAGCTTCAGTTAAGCCCTGCCTGACCGTAGCAGCACTGCGGTCAAGCAGGGGTTAACATTTTCAGGTGTATAAGGCGAACCCTGACAATCTTCATGAAAGTCAGGGGTTGTCTTATACACCCAGTCGCCTTATACGCCGGAAAATATGCTAGTTTTAATATAGCCTTCAGATGGTTCTGCCCAGTGCCTGTGGAAGTACACAAGACTGCTCTCTGCTGCCACCTCTGTCCATGTCAAGAACTGTCCAGAGCAGAAGCAAATCCCCATAAAAAACCTCTCCTGCTCTCCAGACTGGAAACAATACACCACTTCCTGCAGGACTTACAGCAGCTGATACGTACTGAGATTTTTTATTAGAAGTAAATTACAAATCTCTGGCACTTTCTGGCGCCAGTTCATTTAAAAGAAAAAACTTTTTAAGTGAACAACCCCTCTAAAACATTCAAACCAGACAAGAGAACTTATTTTTTTCAACTAGGCTGGAACCGGTATAACAACTACCAGGCTCCCTGCAGGCAATTCCACCTTCACAGCTCCTCCAGGAATAGAAACTTTCTTTTTTTTTTAAATATATTTTTATTAATTTTTTCACATAAAATTTTTTATACAACTTCACATAAAGACATAAATCCAACACTAAACCCTCCCCCCCAAAACTCCAGGCTCCCCCCCCCCCCTCGCAGTTCACCACTCCATGTCGCTCACAAATTACACATAATCACAATAGCACAGTATTGATAAAACAGTAATAGTGACGAAAGTGATGTTGGTATTGAGAAAAGAGATATGACAATTGACGATTGATAACTCCCCTGCCACCAATTATTGGCTTGGGGGACTCCCCTGGTCACTGCAGTTTAAGTCTCCCCAAGGAACCCGCCAGGTCCGCTTTCAGGTACCACTCTGTCATTCTGAATGGGGAGATAGTGTCAATAATTTCCCGGTCGCTAAGAAAGGAACATATAAACGGTTTCCATTTGGATATGAAGTGTTTGGTTTTTGTGGACTTATGCTGTTCCGCCTCTAACTGGTGCATTTCCATGTAGTGTTTTACCTGGGCAACGATCTCCGATACAGAGGGAATGGTGGGTACGAGCCAATTGGCCAGCAGACACCTCTTGGCTACTAAAATAAATATATGCATGAGGTGGGAGATCGGGTTATCGTCATCAGGAATATGAAGTATAACGGTAGTGTCTGTTATTGGCAGTTGCTGGTGTAATTTTGACCTCAACAGGTCTTGTAAGGCGGACCAGTATGAGTCCAATTTAGGGCAAGTCAAGAGACTGTGCAAAAGATCAGTATTGGGTGTTTGACAACGGGGACAGGCTGTTAGACGGTTAATAGAAACTTTCTTAAAGAATGCTAGCTAAGACTATGATGAAGAATAAAAACAACACAAAAGCATCAATAACATATCTCCAGAACAAACCCCAATAAAAAGTGTAAGGAAGGAAGGGTGGGACAACTCACCTATGGATACATTAAGGAGGCTGAGCTAGCCAAGAGGGGTAATATATAAATGAGGCAGAAGTTGGGCAGTGCTGATGGCTCCAGACTGGAGGCGGCTGAACATGGTGGTAGAGCATGGGCCACAGGGGGGTTAACCCTATCACGGGCAGGCAGCTGCCAGCCTAATTTAACAGACACCAAACCCCTATAGTCCGCATCCACCCTCCCTATGCAGTAACATGTCCTGCTTATTAGAGATGAGCGAATACGATTCAATCGAGATGGTATTCGATGGAATATTGCGGTATTTGAAAGACATGAATTCAATTGAGTAATGTGGTGAATATGCGGGAAACATTAGAAAGCATCGCAGTTGGCACTTTTTTTTAATCCAATGACCATGCAGGGAGGCCGTGAGGGACCCTGGGAGCAGGGCCGGACTGGGACTGAAAAGCAGCCCTGGCAAACACACCCCACCAGCCCACATACAAGTCTCCCTGCACCCATTGCGCCAACTTTACCACGCAGAAAAATTTTCAGATGTGATCAGATACCAGGTGTGCGCAGGTGCTGAAAAGTATTATCACCCTGCAGACTATATAAAAGAGTATACAGCTGTGATCAGACACAAAATACAGAACAATCATAGATCATCTGTTTGCTTATAATACTAATAAAGGTAAAAGTATTCTGCCCTGTAAACGATTCTTCAAGAAAAGCAGAGCCCCAGGAGAGTTTCATCTTATGGCCATATTCACACAACGTATGTTTAGCATAAATCACGGCCGTTGTTGCAATGTGCAACCACGGTCATGATTTATGCAAAAACATATGTTGTATTGGAATTAATGGAATGCGTATACACACATTGAATAGCGGCCGCACAGACATGTCAGTTCACACAATGGAGTGTGCGGCTCTGGCCATACGCTCCTTTGTGTGCAGCGGTGAATTGGGATCCTATTAAGCAGAGGATTGGTAACAACCAGATGTCAGTCAGGCCTGGGATACATAGAGTGTTATAGAATGTAGGATTCTCCAGAATTGTTATCTCATGGGCAGCACAGATATTCCCTATAACAGATGTCAGGAGAGCGGATAGTAACTGCACCGGGCGGGGACTCACAGGTGACGTCTTCTCTGATCCCAGTCATTGTCCTATCCTAGATCACTAAGTTATGACCCAAGACCCCTAAAAAAATGAATACTCATGAAAATTCAGACCACCGTGTTAACATACTCCAAACACAATAACTACTCAGCCGAACACCTCTAAACCCTATTCTTCGTGGTGCACCAACTCCCTACCTGAGGATGTGATGCACTATAAAGGATGGGGGGGAGCAAATAACACCGCCATACCATGACCACATATTACCACCACCTAATGACTAATACCATCATGCTGTATACAGTACACTATATGCAGACCATTTAAACCTCCATACAGTCAGCATATTACCGCACAGTTACAGTACATTCAGTGACTCACATGTGACGTCTTCTCTGACTGATGTCTTCCTCTTTGATTGTTTTCCCCACTTGGCCCCGGCCGTCATGATGACGTCTTCTGGTCACCGCTCATCTCCACTGAATCTGTCAGACATCTTAGGCTCATAACACCACTTACCCACCTCTATACAAGCTGCCCATCCATAGTGCCCCAAATGGTTATAACACCCCCTCCTGTAGCCCATGCAGTATTAAATCAACCTTAATTCCAGAGCGCTACTATAATAGTGTCCCAAATAGTAATATGTAATAGTAATAGGGAAAGCTGAGTGACCCCATTATACAGGATGCCAGGAAAGCTGAGTGACCCCATTATACAGGATGCCAGGGAAGCTGAGTGACCCCATTATACAGGATGCCAGGGAGGCTAAGTGACCCCATTATACAGGATGCCAGGGAAGCTGAGTGACCCCATTATACAGGATATTAGGGAAGCTGAGTGACCCCATTATACAGGATGCCAGGGAAGCTGAGTGACCCCATTATACAGGATATTAGGGAAGCTGAGTGACCCCATTATACAGGATGCCAGGGAAGCTGAGTGACCCCATTATACTGGATATTAGGGAAGCTGAGTGACCCCATTATACAGGATGCTAGGAAGGCTGAGTGACCGCATTATACAGGATGCCAGGGAGGCTGAGTGACCCCATTATACAGGATGCCAGGAAGGCTGAGTGACCCCATTATACAGGATGCCAGGGAGGCTGAGTGACCCCATTATACAGGATGCCAGGGAGGCTAAGTGACCCCATTATACAGGATGACAGGGAAGCTGAGTGACCCCATTATGAAGGATGCCAGGAAAGCTGAGTGACCCCCATAATACAGGATGCCAGGGAAGCTGAGTGACCCCATTATACAGGATGCCAGGGAGGCTGAGTGACCCCGTTATACAGGATGCCAGGGAAGCTGAGTGACCCCATTGTACAGGATGCCAGGGAGGCTGACTGACCCATTATACAGGATGCCAGGGAAGCTGACTGATCCATTATACTCTCCTCCTCTGGTCCTGTGTACTCTGCGGGTTAGTTAGCCTCGCGGTGGGCGCCGGGGCAGGGCATACCACGAAGGGGGCGGGTCTTACCAGGACATACCCGGGACTATTGGTAACTATGGAGAGGGGACATGGCTCCCAGGCTGTGGCTCTCCTCCTGCTATAGGATGCGTCCGGTGCATGCCGTTACTTGCCTGTGCCGGGATGCTACTTCTCTCACCTCAGCTCCCAGGGGGCCCTGTGTGTATCCCCAGAGCGAGGCTGCAGACTCAGCCCCACACCTCGACCCAGCAGACAGCGCCACCCACTGCACGTAGGCTTCTCCTCCTCCTGCATTAATGTTATGGGGCTCGCAGCACAGCGTGCAGTGTGAAGTGTGACAGTTTAGTGTCCGAAAGCGGCCCGGAGTCTGACTCCGGCAGCGGCCCAAAGCAGGAGCAGAGCGGCGGCTTCAGGGCCTGACTGGCACAACAACCCCACCAGCCCACATATAAATATCCCAACTGTGCAATGGAAAAATAGAACATTTTTGAGATACTAGGTGTACGCAAGTGCTGAAGAGTAATATCACCCAGCAGACTATAGAAAGTACAGCAGCGATCAGATGCAGAATATAGTACAATAACTGAGGATCTGTCCGCTCTCCTGTCATCTGCCATTCATAATAATAAAGGTAAAGGTATATTTGCCCTGAAAACTATTCTGTCCATTCTTCAGGAAAAACAGCACCTCAAGATCTTAAAGTTATAGTATTGAAATAATTCAGGGGCATCTTTACTTCCTGCCTCCATATTGTGCTGTTCCCCTGTTATTCCTCCTGGAAATCTATATACTCCCATTATTTATAGTGTGCACCTCCTCACCAAACTATAGGGACAGAGAAGGTGATGCACCATAAAGGATGGGGGGAGTATACAATAAACAAGTATAATCCCATACATGGTGCCATCATACTGACCATATCCAGTACACACAGACCAACTGTACAGTATATAAGGGTTAAATGATAACACCACACCATTACCAGATATTACCACCAAATAATAACTAGATGTTACCATTATAGTCTTACTAAATAAAACCAAAGGTAATATTACCAATAACACTATACAGGGAGCAAATAATGCTGCCATGCCATGACCATCACCACCACATAATGACTTATACCATCATACTGTGTATAAAACCCTTTATGCAGACCATTTATACCTCCATACAGTGAGCATATTACAGCACAGTCACAGTACATTCAGTGACTCACAAGGGACGTCTTCTCTGATTGGCGTCTTCCTCTTTTATTGTCTTCCCCACTTGGACCAGGCCATCATAATGACGTCTTCTGGTCATGATTAATCTCCACAGAATCTGTCAGACACACATTTTAGGCTCTGCCATTTTATAACACTACCTACCCACCTCTATACAAGCTGTCCATCCATAGTGCCCCAAATGCTAATAATGCCCCCTTATGTAGCCCATGCAGTATTAGCTCCCTTAACATTCCCTCTTATTACTGCCCCATACAGAAGTTACCCCATAATAGTGCCCCTGCACAGTAGTTATCTAATAGTGCCCCTATACCGTAGTTACCCCATTATTTCCCCCATGCTGTAGGTAATACTATAAGTGTCCAAAATAGTAGTAATTCCCCAATGGTGCACCATATAGATTTTCAATCCCCTCCTTAGCGCCCAATATAGTAGCTAACTCCTCCCAGTAATGCCTCATATACTAGTTCCCCCCCCCCAATAGTGCCACCCATAGTAGCCATTCCCAAATAGTGTCCCATATAGTATCTATTACCCCATAGTGCCCCATATAGTATCCAATCCCTCACATAGTGACCCGTATTATATCCAATCGTCCGATAGTGTCCCATATAGTAGCCAATCCCCCACATAGTGACCTACATTGTAGCTAATTTCCCAATAATGTCCCATATAATATCCAATCCCCCTAATAGTGACCTATGTTGTTGCCAATTCCCCAATAATGTCCCGTATAGTATCCAATCCCCTTAATAGAACCCCATATAGTATCTAATCCCCTCAATAGAACCCCATATAGTATCTAATCCCCTCAATAGAACCCCATATAGTATCTAATCCCCTCAATAGAGCCCCATATAGTATCTAATCCCCCAATAATGTCCCGTATAGTATCCAATCCCCAATAATGTCCCATATAGTAGCCAATCCCCCAATAGTCCCCCATATAATATTATTGCCCCATATAGTGGCCAATCCACCCCCCCAATAGTCCCCCATATAGTAGCCAATCCCCCAATAGTATTATTGCCCCATATAGTGGCCAATCCACACACCCCAATAGTCCCCCATATAGTAGCCAATCCCCCAATAGTATTATTGCCCCATATAGTGGCCAATCCACACACCCCAATAGTCCCCCATATAGTAGCCAATCCCCCAATAGTATTATTGCCCCATATAGTGGCCAATCCACACACCCCAATAGTCCCCCATATAGTGGCCAATCCACACACCCCAATTGCCCCCCATATAGTGGCCAATCCACACACCTCAATAGTCCCCCATATAGTAGCCACCCAATAGTATTGTTGCTTATATAGTGGCCAATCCACCCTCCCAATAGTCCCCCATATAGTAGTCACCCAATAGTATTGTTGCTTATATAGTGGCCAATCCACCTCCCCCCCCAATACTCCCCCATATAGTAGTCACCCAATAGTATTGTTGCCCCATATTGTGGCCAATCCACCCCCCCAATAGTCCCCCATATAGTAGCCATTCCGCCAATAGTATTATTGCCCCATATAGTAGCCGATTACCCCCAAAAGTATCAGTGCCCCATATAATAGTAAATCCCTACCATAGTATTAGTGCCCCATATAGCAGTCAATCCCCCTCCCCCAATAGTGCCCCATATAGTATCCATCATTGCTGCCCCACCCCCACAGTATGCAGTGCAATGCAGTGCCCCCACCAGAAAAATAACAAAACAGTAACTCACCTGTAATCCGATCCCCAGCAGCTCCTCTCCAGGCAGCCTTCTCCTCTGCCATCTTCCTCTGCGCATGTCCTCCTTGGTCTCCACTGCCATCTTCCGGCGCAGGCAGAGAGGTACAGACACTCTGTCCTTCCCTGGAGGTCCCGGCAGCCTCTATCATTTATCTGTGTCTGTGCCACACACACGTGACATGTGGGTGAATGATAGAGGCTGCCGGGACTTCCAGGGAAGGACAGAATGTCTGTACCTCTCTGCCTGCGCCAGAAGATGACAGCGGAGACCAAGGAGGACATGCGCAGAGGAGAAGGCTACCGGGAGAGGAGCCATGCTGCATGGTGGCATAGTGTATGGCAGCTGGTGGCCCTCTCAGTTTGGCGGCGGCCATCAGCCACCAATAAGTGGCCGGAGGGGGCGGGCCGTGTGGCTGCCAGGTAATCTAGGCACAACATTTCCGCAGTCCGGGCGGTGGCTTAATCAGCTGCTTCGAGCCGCTGCCGGACACTAGACTGTCACATGCTGGTAATAGTGCCAAATTAAATTTTCAGCCCGGCGGCCCACGGACTGACAATCTGGGCAGCCCAGCGGGCATTTGCCAGATCTGCCAGATTGTCAATCCGGGCCTGCCTGGGAGTATGCACGCAGCGCAAAAACGGCATCTACCCTCCCTGGATAGCTAAACCACATGACCTCGAATCTTAAATACTTGGCTCCCGCCTCTCGACCGCAGATGCGCTCTTAACCTAGTCAGGGAAAGATTCTGCAGCAGGGAGAGATAGGTTTTAGTAGCGTTTTGGTCAGGCAGGATTACTACAGGACCCAAAAGTCCTTTTCAGGGCTAAGATCCAGCGAAAAAGTCATCTCTGAATCCAAAGCTTCTCAGTGCTAAGAAATAGATGATATAACAGCAGCATCAGCAGCATCAGCTGTATTCATTCCAGTACCCTGTGTGTACAAGTGACTTATAGTGTCCCTGGTTTAGCCCACTAAGGGCACGTTATACATATTGTTCCAGTAGCCCACTAAGGGCACCTGATATATACTGTTCCAGTAGCCCAGTAAAAGGCACGTCATACATACTGTTCCAGTAACGTTCGTACAGCATGATGTGTGATACGCGCGAATAACATGACACTGCGGACACACATTGGAATCATGGATGTAACACTGCGCAAGAAATACGAAGGAAATGTGTGAACGTTGCCATAAATGTTTGTAAAGCATTCACACATATTTTTCCTTCGCAACTGTAGAGAGTGGCATTATACTGTGATTTTGGGGTGTGGGGTGCACCCAGGCATGCTCCCCCTAATGTCCCAGTGTCATTCCGGAGGTGTTGGCATCATTTAGGGAGGTTTCATGGGGGACTTGGTGACCAAGTGGTTGAATTTGGATTTCCAAGTGCAGAGAATTTTTTTCCCATAGACTATAATGGGATCGAATATTTGTTTGAATAGTCGAATCTCGGTGCCTATTCGATTTCAAATTCTTGAAAGTCGCTCGCTCATCTCTACTGTTCGCTCTTCTCTACCCTTGTCTAATTTCAACTTTTCCTGTGCAAACCAAGAGAATCTACAATTATCTTTATTTTTGTTTCCAGAAGCATCCGTTTGAGTGTCCAGGAAACGGAAGGATTTATTACTATACCCAGAGATAGTAACAGATGGAGTAGAAATAATGAACAAGAACGTCCCAATCCCAATCAATGGGTCACTAACCGAGACCAAGGAACCCAGAGAGATGATGAGTCCTTATCCGGACAGCAGAGTGATGTAGCTGAGAATTTTCATCTAATGTGTCAGCAATGCAAGGAATTCTCCTGTGGTCTCTATAGATGTTCCTGTTATTGTTGGAAGACCTGCACTTCAGTGTGTGGGGGCTGCTTCTACTGCTGCAAGTTAATCGGGTCATTGTGCACCCTAATCGACAGAACCATTCGTAGAATTGGTAACTATTTTTAGAGTTCTGTGATCACTATGGTCCTCTAGGTCCTCTCCTGTCCTTACCTGTTTGGCTGTTGAGAGTTGTAGTCATGGTACAAGGTCTACTTTCATACATTCCTGAAAGACACCATCCCCTTCAGCTTACTCTGATACATGTAGTGGCATAGCTATCATAGAGGCAGGGAAGGCAGTTGCTCTGGGGCCCCCGGGGGGAGGGGGGCCCGGGGTTGCACCCTTATTTACCGCAGCGTGTAAGGGACCCAGTGTTCTCTTACATGCTGCAACACAAAAAAGGGTTAATAAGCTAAAGACAATTAGCTCTCTGCTTTACTACTATGATAACCTCTGACTTCTGAGCTCCTGCAGAGGTCAGGGGTTATCAGTGCGGGAGTTATAAAGCAGAGAGCTAATTGTCTTTAGCTTATTAACTCTTTTTTGTGTTGCAGCATGTAAGAGAACATTGGGTCACTTACACACTGCAGTACATAAGGGGTTAAGCAGAAGGTAGTCTGCTCCTGAACCTATGTATATAACCACAAGGCTCCTAATAGGCTGTTATAGTTAAATACAGTGGATGGACAGAACAAGTAGACATTGGCTTTCTCCTCTGCCAGTCACTGTTGTGGCTGCACGCAGGATTCTGTCTCTGGCTACAAGAGATTTTTTTTTTGGTCCTAGCTATGCCCCTGGATACATGGTGTATTTTATGTTGATTAGCTGTCTAGGCACCAAACCAGACAATCTCCCAGGTGTTCGTGGGTAATAATTTATTTTGTCATGATTTGTGGATTTGAGTAAAGCAGTCACCCATAGTAACCAATCAGATTGCTTATTTCTTCCAAAAAAATTAAAGCTTGAAGCTGATTGGTTGCTGTTGGCAACTGCTCCACTCAAATCCACTTTCACTTTGCACAAGGTTTGATAAATCTCCAGGTAAACACAATGTTATTTTAATTTTCAATAAATAGCAACCGGTGTTGCAACACCTGTTATTTATTGAAAATTTATGTCGTGTGAACTTAGCCTTACAATTATCATAGGCAAGCAAACAAAGAATTACTTAGAAAAACAAATGTAATAAAATGTTCTACTTTTGTTTCATTTTAGATAAACATATGTCTCCTTTCAAGCGCTGCTGTAAGAACATTTTTTACCAAAAGAAGGAAACATTGCACAGGTAAGTACTTACAGGTACAATGTTGTTACGATGCCCTAGATCACCCTGGTAATTGCAAACTACAACTCCCAGCATGTCTTGTGGATGTAATTGTAGTGAGCTTTAGGATCCTGGCGTTGGTTTTTAAAAATAGCCTAGCGGCATTAGTATCAGCTATAGGTGTAATGTGCAGCAGCTCCTTTCTCTCCATGTCTCATTTTATTTTTCTCCCTTTTCTGAGCAGCTGGCACTCCCCTTTATAAGACCCATGTGACCCAAATTAGCAGGATATACCTGTGCTCACATGTCAGTACCTCCTATCTATCCCATTCTATCTGCAGCAGTGTGGTGAGTGTAATACCATATTCATACTTGTGTTGTTTGGGGGCAGCCTTCCCCGCCGGTGGTGCCGGCTGGGTATTGGTGGGGCATGTTGGGTTTGGTCCTGTGACATTGGGGTTGCTGGGCCATTCCATGGCCTCCCTTCCCTGCATGTGCATGCTTTGCGGGATTGGCAATCACTGACCGACACAGTGTGGAGTTGGTGTTGGTTTTTAAACATAGCCTAGCGGCATTAGTGTCAGCCATAGGTGTGATGTGCAGCAGCTCCTTTCTCTCCATGTCGAGCTTTAGGATTCTATTACATTAACTGATTTTTGGTCACAAACAAGCGCCAATCAGCAAGATGCAAGGCCTTTACTCTGCACAACAAATTGAGCGGCCAGGCTGCATGAACGATCCTTGTATCATCCGTTCAGCCATGGAAACTGACAGCACAGACATGTATATAAGATATATTGTACATAAAGAATATGCATATATATCTGTGCTGTCATTTTCCAGCAGTGTATACCTATCATCTGTGCTACTTATGATCTGGAATCCAGCAATCTTCAGGTCCCACCTTCTGGCTGTCAATCATTCTGGAGGAGGCGGGCCTGAAGATACAGCAGCGGTCAAAACATGGGTTAGGGAGATGCCGGATCAGAACCAGCACGGATAGTAAGCATACACTACTGCTTGTAATCTGGAAACTGACAGCATGAATATATACATATTCAATATGCACATCCTACAGTCAGGGCCGATTCTGGGGTTTCTGCCGCCTCCCCCCCCCCCCCCCGCCGCCGCCGCAGCCATCCACTCACCTGTCCACCTGTCCCACACCGCAGCCGGCCCGCGCTCTCTGCTGTCTCCACATCCCGTCAGGTCCCGCGATGTCACCCTGCAGCTGTCACGGACCTCCAGGCTGTAGTGAGTGAGTGGGGTGATCGGGCCCCGCGCGACCCGATCACCCCAGCGCGTCCCCCACCGACCCCGGGCACTCACCACAGCCTGGAGGTCCGTGACAGTTGCAGGGTGACGTCGCGGGACCTGACGGGATGTGGAGAGTGCGGGCGACGGGACAGGTGAGCGGCCGCTGTCATTTTTGTTAAGTGATACTTAACAAAAATGACAGCAGGGGGGACATAATGCCGCCCCCTGCCGGACCGCAAAATCTGCCTCATTGTGGCTCATTCCGCCTCATGGCAGAAGCAGGCCTGCCTACGGTATCTATAATGATTTGTCTTAACTTGTCACCAGCAGAACTGACCTGAATATGGTTTGAGCATCGATGGATGACGAAGAAGATCAAGGAACTGTTTGAAGAGATGAAAGATGTTGGGTACAGTAATGGGGTGGGGTGGCATTAATGCAGACATTCATTATTCCTTGTGAAATGTTTTAATTTTTTAAAATTGAAAAATTGTAAAACCTACCAGCTCCAGCACTGGGTTCCGCTGTCCTCCGCTCCGGCTCCAGGTCCCCGGCCGCTTTCTGGTCTGTGTGGAGATCTGGGTCGTGATGTGTCAGCCCCACTCAGCCAGTCAATGACCAAGGCGGGACCCCACTACGGCCACTGACTGGCTGAGCGGGCCTGACAAATCATGACCCTGGTCCCTGCTCAGACCAGGAAGCGGCCGGGGACCGGGAACCGGAGCGGACGACAGTAGACCCCAGTGCTGGAGCCAAGGCTCTTTTTAGAAAAGAGGCCGATAGCAGCAAACTTCTTCTTTAACCTTCTCCCACCACTGCACAGTTAATTAACACTGATGCAGCTGTAACATTTATTAACAGAGGGAGAAGTCTCCCTCTGTTCACCATTGGGCTCTGTTAAATGATCACAGAGGCCGATGGTAGCCAGGGCAACAGGGGGCATGGCTATGTCCTGAGTCTGATGATTAGCTATGACTGTCAGTATAACACTGACAGACATAATACAGTAATGAGTACTGCAGTGTGTTATACCTCATACATCAGCTGATGGCAAAGTTAAGTCCCCCTAGTGGAACAGTAAAAAAAATGTAAAAGTAAAAAAAAACTGAAAAAACTGAAAACAACAAAAACAATCCCTTATGTCCCAGATTACAATTGATCAATTTAGAAAAAAAAAGGATTCTGGCAATACAATTATCACATCATTTAACCTGCACAGTTAAAGCAGAGAATGCCAATTTTGTAATTTTTAAAGAAATGTTGATGTTTTTCACAAAGAATTAGTAAGGATATTGACCAAAATTTACGACTAACTGCGCATACAACATTTCCCAAAAAAACTGTCTCAGAATCATTTGGATACGTTTTAGCATCCCAGAGCCATAACCACATAAAGTGAGACAGGTCGGAAATGAACAATAGGCCTTAACCTCTTAACTACATATGATGTACACCAAGTTATAAGGATAAGAATAGAAATTTAAACACTTTAGTTTTTTTTTTAAAGGTTTATATTTTTTAAAGTTATATTTGTTTAAGTTATATAAATTGCCTCTTGTTGTAATTGTTCCGACTTTAAAAACATAGATAACATGTCAGACTTCCCTACGAATTAAAAAAAAAATCCTTTTTTTTTTAAGTAGGTAACCAAGCTACCAAAAACATATTTGCTTTATTTCAGTAAATTCGCTCTTCTCTAATTATGTTAAATGAAACACATTTCCAATGTACAAGCATTTCTTAAAAGTTATCATTTGAAAGTTATAGATTCACCAAATACCCCATGTGCTGCTTTGTTAGATAACCAGTCGCCTTCGGTTCCCGTTTACTGAGCATCCACTAGGCTGGGTCACTCATTCTCAGTTCAGACAGTTACCCGATCTGCCCCATTAGTACTGGCAGATGGTTTTTACTTCACATGCAAGTAAAGTGTTTGCACTGTTGCCTGGCAACCTCAGGGTCACAGTTCAGAGTGAAAACCAGGAAGTAAATAGATCCATGGGGAAGGAAAATGGTACAGGCATGTAAGTTACTTTACTAAAAACAGCACATTTGTTCTTCCAGCATGGGACTGCAGGATCATGATGTGAATGTAGCCTTAGACAGACTGCAGTTGTGCCAGATTTAACACAGTGTATAAGACCAATTAATAAATCTGGTGCATCTGAAGTCTGTCTAGTTTAATGGAGAAGTTCCAAGATTTTAAAATGTTTTAAAAACATGGCCACTTTCTTCCAGAGACAGCACCGCTCTTGTCCAGAGACAGCACCGCTCTCTGGGTGCCGGTTTTGCAGCTCAGTTCCATTGAAGTGAATGGAGCCTAATTGCAAACCACATCTGAGCTGGAGACAACAGTCATGTTGTTTTAACATGTCCGAAACGACCCAAGCTATAAAACAAAATCATTATTTATACCGCATGGCGTGCACTGTAAAGTAGTAAAAAATAAAAAAAGACCACTTTATCAATTTATCTAAGAAAAAAAGTCTTAAATAAAAAAGTCATATATAAGTAAAACTTCATATTAATAAAAAGTATACATTTTCCCATAAAAAAAAAGCAAAAATCATTGTCACATGAAAGATAAGGAAGCTACAGATCTTGTAATGTGGTGACAGTTTCTGCTGTTTTTCTTCAGGAAGATAAAAAAAAAACTATAGAACTTTGGTATTCCCATAACTATAGTGACCCAGAGAATACATTTATTATGTTATTTTTTACAGCACGCTGAATAGTGTAGGTTTAATATAAAGAAAAATGAATGATCATGATTAGAGATGAGCAAACCGGGTTCAGGTTCGAGGCGATCCGAGCCCGAACGTTCGGTATTTGATTAGCTGGGGCTGCTGAAATTGGATAAAGCTCTAAGGTTGTCTAGAAAACATGGATACAGCCAATGACTATATCCATGATTTCCACATAGCCTTAGGGCTTTATCCAATTTCAGCAGCCCCCGCTAACCAAATGCCGAACGATCGGGTTTGGATGGACTCCAGCATGCTCCCGGTTCGCTCATCTCTAATCATGATATTTTGATGTTTTTCACAAAAAACACACTCAATAGTCACCAAATTTTGCCACTAACATAAAATAGAATATGTCACAAAACACTCTCAGCATCACAGATCTATAAGCGCAGATTTAAAAAAAAATTGTAGCTGCAGCATGAAGGGGGTTAATGATTATAAGGCATCTAGGCTCTGAGGCAGCAAAGTTACCCCAAACCATAATCCCCCCCCCCCTCCCCAAATGCTTCTCCGTTGGGATGACCTTATGACCTTTTATTATCTGTAAAAGATTCAATATGTGTTTAAAATTTCACCAGTTTTGTCTTTCAGGAAAAAATGAAGATGAGTGAAGAGGACCCTCTGCAGCTTAACCCAACTTTTCCTTGCAGGTTATAGCTAGATATTAGAGGACCTTAAAATATTTTAGTTTTTTTTTAAGGAGAAGCCTCTAAGATAAGTTCTGTTGGGTCAGGTGGGTTAAATTCTAAATTACATTTTTATTTGTTTTTATGTAATGGGTTAAACTATCCGTTCTCATACTTTGAACCAGGATGGAGCCATTGTAACTAGGTATAGGTCAACATTCCCTTCACTGTAAGGCTTGTGGGTGGTCTTAGCGTGGAGTCCACAAAGTGGTTGGTGACAGGAATGGACCAAAAAGACTAAATAGTCAAACTCCAACATCCCTTTATCAATGGCGAGCCAGGCCCAACTATTTTACTGAATCTCTATTAGGATATAGTGTTGAAATAGTTGTTATACTGTGAACCTAGGTTGGCAGACTGGGGAAGTTCGGACAGGTAGCAACAACAGGTCCCACTATAGGACTAGCAAAGATTACTAGGATAGCAATGAGTGACCAGGCAGAACGTGTAGTAGTTAAGTAGTTAATAGTTAAGTAAATGTAGCACAGCGCTACAGAATCTGTTGGCGCTATACAAATAAATATCAATATTATTATTAGTAGTAGTACGTTTAACCCTGTAATGTTGATCTGCTAAGATGTAATGGGAATCCCTGTTAAGGAGCAGGCTCATTCCTATGATAAACTCCATATAGCTAAGCACAGTGTGATTTACCAAACCTCTAAGCGGTTACACATGCTGGCTGAGCTGGTGTTTGAGGATGCCCTTAAGGCCTTTTTCCCCACGTTCCATGCACGGTCATTAAATACTGACAATGTGCTACTGAACGGAGTTAATATTTTCCATCATCATCATTCATCATGATGTCGGGAGCTCTGAAACAGTTTTTCAACTTTGCGCTACAGTACTGACGCCCTGACGTGTATTTATGGAGCGTGCATGAAACGTGAGAATAAGGACTAACTTGAAGGAAACGTGACATCAGAAAATAGCCTACTGTTTCCATCACGTTTTTATGGTAAAAATTTTTTAGGTATTAGTGATTTTTTTTTTCTCAAATTTTTCATTTTCTATCTATAGTATGAAATAATTCTGAGATCTTTCAGTTTTCATTCTCACCACTAGGTCTAAAACTAAGCTGAGACTTCCTGTTCTGTCTGTGATGATAAGGAGGAGGCTGCGGTAAAGTGATCTCTGCAGCATTGCAGCATCATGTGACACCGGTAGATAGAGGAGACAATAGCAGCTCCCTGTGGAATGACCTCTTCACAGGTCACAGAGCACGCTCAGTAATGTCTCTCATTCATCTCAAGGGGACAGATCTGTCTTTTGTCTTCTATGTCCATGAGGCTTGCTGTAAAGCATGTCACTAAATGTTGTTAAAAATTGCTCATACAAAATGGCCACCCCATAACAATGTATAAAAATTTATAATAAATTAGTAAATCCAATTAGTAAAAATAAATTAAATTCCCTTTAAAGAAAGAAATTAGCAAATTTTAGAGAAAGCTAACCAGATTAGCATGATGCAGACTCACATGGCTGACAAGGAAAATATTATACAGATGTGGATAAAGATTTTATACAGCTGTATATGGATATTACTAGCTATAAGGAACGAGTCTCATCATGGAAAGTAGAGATGACCCAATCAAATCTCATGACCTGAAATTCGTTACAAACTCTCCCGATGAGCCCTCGGTGATGGTAGCCTCTTCCAGCCCGCTCAGTCAATCACTCACTGAGACTGGACAGCACAACGGCCAGTGATTGGCTAAGTGCGCTGTCTCTCTCGTCTTAGTTATCAAGTCAAAAACACCAGGGGAGAGCAGACAGGTAAGTATTGATAAGCGAACTTGCTGAACCGCACTAAAACAGCTGAATGCTTTCAATTGTCTAGCTGTTCTTTTTGGACGAACCTGAACTTTGCTTCAAAGTTCAGCGAACCTGCCGAACCGAAACTTTTGAAAAGTTCGCTCATCTCATAAAATATTCTTTTGTTGTGTATACTATATTTGTTTATTCTTCTGATAAGCCTTGTCTATACCAGTGCTTCTCAAACTGTTTAGGAGACAAATGAAATGAGTATATTTTGAGCATATTTTTAGTATTTGTAGTATACTTTTGGTGTTGCATGGACTTCCACCACAGATGGAGAGGCCCAGGCATACTTTTGATCTGTCTGGTGGGGCCCAGGCTTCATGTTGGTCTTTTGGGTGAGGCTCCAAAATTTGAGAAATCACATTGGAAGTTGAGTGTCCATGGGGCATTAAACTTGCTGCAGGTTGCTTGGGCATCCATGATTGACCCCATG
Organism: Dendropsophus ebraccatus; assembly: GCA_027789725.1. Lineage (NCBI taxonomy): Eukaryota > Metazoa > Chordata > Amphibia > Anura > Hylidae > Dendropsophus > Dendropsophus ebraccatus. The sequence goes on from JAQFWZ010000022.1 coordinate 28,766,421, forward strand.
CTGTTGATCAGTAGGACACATGTTCCTGTATACTAGTTCCTATATATAAAGAGAAGACGTTGTTATTTTTCTGCTTCTGTGCTGCCTGTTTATTGTTAAAGCTCTTATACTCCCTCAGTTGTTTGTAATGTCATCGTTCTCAATGGTTGGCACCTTAGTAATCTTATACCGGTAAAGGGGTGCATCAATTGCCTATAGAAAAAGCCTTCCCTAAGCCAATTGTTTCCATACTGTGTATCAGTAGTTCCTGACCATGTTCATCTGCAGCCAGCCCTGACCTTCCTGCCTGTCCCTTGTCTTCATATCCCGTATTGGTTCTACAATTCACCTTTGGCCGCCTCTGCATCAAACCCATACCAGAGAGACTTTTCATTTTTATTTTTTTTACCACATTTGTTTATTGAATAATTTAAAAATCGAACAGTTTTTACGCTAACAAAGTCCTTCAACTCATCGGCATTTTTCTTTATTACGATATCGTGGTGTTCATGAGAAAATTTATGGTTTCTAAATTCGAGTAACGGGGAATTGAGAAGCAACCTTTGCTTCTGACAATAACAGTCGCACTTTGGTACAACACAGACCGCTTAGTCCAACACAGATATTTAAATTTACGAAACATACCAGAGGGGGGAAGACTCCAGCCTCAGTTCATACCAATTACACCGGGGATGCTACGTTTCAAAGTATTCAACAAAACACTGCCGGAGTGATCTGCTAACAAGCTCGTGTGGAGATGCAGGTGTGGTGTGGTATCTCCTGATGGATAAATGGGACTGGCATATTATCTGGGAGGAAAAAGGACTATATGCACAGGGACGATGCTTTAGCCTAGAATACCACCTTCTTTAAAAATGTTATGTATAACGATGCACAGAAGAACAACGGAAGCCCTTGACCAAAAAAAATTGACCAACCATCTGCCCAAGCACCTCATGAAGCCAAAGGATACCCACTCTAAGATGGAGAGAAACTAGAACCACCCATGCCCAAAGATCGGCCATAAATGACTACATGAATACAAGAGCCCAATCTGGACAACCTTCTCATCTTTTTTTTATGTATTTGTTTGTTGTTTGTCTTTAGAGATGAGCGAATTTACAGTGATAATGAAGATAAGCGTTTTATTATCTCTGCAACCCGCTTATCGGCCAGCTGTCTTCTTGCCGCTCCTTCCCAGGACTGGATCCAGCTGTTCCCGGAGAGGAGCGGCACGGAGCAGCAGTCGGTTGGAAGCAGCTAATGAGCGGATTGCTTCACTTCCTTATTACTGTATTACTACTATATTATTCGCTCATCTCTACTTGTTTTTTCAAATGTTAGCACCACCACACAGAAGACCAGGATGGATATGTTATACCATGTGTCTCCAAACTGCGGCCCTCCAGCTGTTGCAAAACCACAATTCCCATCATGCTTTGGATTTGGCTGTCCAGGAATGATGGAAAATTTTGTATTGCAACAGCTGGAGGGCCGCAGTTTGGAGACCCATGTGTTATATGGGCCAGATTTAGTATGAAGAAGGTTAGGAAAGGAGGTATCTGTGTGTGGTTGTGATCGCTATGTAATGCATTATATTTACATGTAACATTTAGTGCTTTGTTATCAGTAAAGTAATTTTATACATATATCTGTGATGGTTGTACGTTACTCCTATAGTGTGTGAAGGTTCGGAGGGTGTGTATACCGTATATAACACAGAGTAAGAGGCCTGTATAGGAAACAAAGGTACCAGGCTAGCAATGGACAAAAAGGGCTACATAATCATGCACCAACTAAGGGTGCCTTTACACACACAGTTTTTTCTGACAGATTATTGAAGCCAAAGCCAGAAATGGACTATAAACAAAGAACGGGTCATAAAGGAAAGACTGAGATTTCTCCTCTTCTCAAATCTGTTCCTGGCTTTGGCTTCAAAAATCGGTCAGATTAATCTGTCTGTGTAAAGGCACCCTAACCCTTTGGAATGACCCTAACCCTTTGGAATGACCTGGTCTGCACCTATTAAACAAAAACAGGTACAGTATGCACCATATGCACTCGAGGTGTTGGTGTCAACATCGGGATCGCTGTACCCCAGTAAACTCCAAACATATAACAATAGCTGAAGACACAATAGTGTGTGGTGGCTGCTTGTGTGGTGTTGCAGCAGCTGCGACCGGTCACTTGCTAGATGGTACTGTGTGACTCCACTGCAAGGGTGGTTGGTGGGTGGAGTATAGCTCAGCCAGATGGTAAGTTGTTGTGATGCCAGGGCTGAATCAGCACACAAGTATGGAGGAACACCTGCTTTTAGTATTGTGTGGCTGGCTATAATCTTAGCCCAATGGTCGGTGACCTGCCGGGCTGTGAGGGGGCCTTTTGGGTACTTATCACAGTGGTCCAGAGTGGAGTTATGACCCACCCGGACTGTTGGTACCGCCACCCACAGAAAGGGGAGATGACCCAAGGACAGTGTAGCTGGTGTGTAGGTGCTGGTGCAATAATCAATGAGTCCCAAAAGAATAAATAAACTCCTTCTTTTACTGATAAATCTACCGTGATACAAGGGAATTGTCAGGTAGGGTACTGGAAAGACACGTGACGAGTGCAGCCCTAGACTGGCACCCGCCCCAGCTGTCCCTACCTACTTGCCACAAACAGTACTAAAGGTTACTGTGGACAACTGGTCGACAATCCTTACGCTGAATAAGTGCAACACTAAACAAGACAAACAAACACAATAAAGAATGGTCAGGATATGAGGTCAGCAACACACGGGCAGCGAAGGTACAAAATCAGAATCCAGGAACCAAAGTCAGGGTACGAAATCCGAAAGGTCAGAATCACAACAACAAAGTCAGGAGAACACTAGGTCAAGGCACAAGGCGCTATCACAGGCAATGGGATAAGACCAGGGGCTGGGATTTATAGTGAACAGGAACCTAGGTGCTGACAGCTAACTGGCTAGGTCACCTGTCAGTCACCATCAAGGGTACACCTGATGCCGATTGACCGGGGGTGGTGAAGCCCCGGCCGCGGCTACATACAAAACAAAAAGTAAACATAGCAGGCGGTTGCCGTGGGCGCGATCGGCGGGCCCCCAGCAACCAGTCGCACTCATCAGCAGCGTAGCAACGTCTGAGCGCGGCCAGAGACCAGGAAGTGCAGGACGGCTGCTAGGGACGCCATCGACGCTCTGCCTGTTGTGAAGGACCCTGTTGGCGTTACTCCCAGCTGAGCCGCTCGCTTCGGCAGAGGCAGGAACCGGGCACGCAGCTCGATTGCTGAAAGGAATCTTATAGTACAGACGTGACTTCATAAGCTTTACACTGGTTGAGCTGGTTGAGGTAGAGAGTAGAATAGCAGTGCTGACTTGGTTGCGTGCTGAGAAGAGTAGAGAGTTTAGAGTAGCGGAGAGAAGTTTGTCTTGAGAGTCCCAACCCAATGTAACACTGTGCTCTGCAAGAACTTTAGAAGAAGAGGAATACTTGAGGAGAATACGTGAAAGAAGAAGAATACTTGTGCCCGTGTTTTGACCTTTGACGCTGTACCACCTTTTGCCCTGCAGTGTGGCGTTACCCGTCCTATCAGGGTGACACAAGCCCCAGTCCTAGTTACCTGAGTTGAGTTAAGTGTCCGAGCGTTTCCCAGTGTCACCTGTATTGCGAGAGTACGTAGGCTCTTAGCTGCTTTGCTCTATCCTGATCAGTTTCTCTGCTTTAGGATACTGTCCTGTAAATAGTGTTCTAGCTGGGTGTATAGTTGTGAATAGTGTTCTAGCTGGGTGTATAGTTGTGAATAGTGTACTAACTATGTGTATAGTTGTAAATAGTGTTCTGGCTGTGTGTATAGTTGTAAATAGTGTTCTGGCTGTGTGTATAGTTGTAAATAGTGTTCTGGCTGTGTGTATAGTTGTAAATAGTGTTCTGGCTGTGTGTATAGTTGTAAATAGAGTTCTTTTCTTCGTTTTCTATTATTTTTACTTTTTCTTTTCATTCTGCTATTTCCTGTATCTGTTTGCTCCTTCTGGGTTTTGTGTTTCACCATATCCATACTATTTCTTGTGATTTGCTCTCTAGCTTTCATTTCCTATGTGATTATCATATATCTTGCTATTTATATAGAGAGGCTTTTTGCTCGTTTTTAACTATGCTGTAATCAAGGCCTAACGCAGGCTGAAACACGTCTTAGCGATATGGAGACGAGGTGATTTTTCTTATAAACTCTAATAAAGAAACTGGATTTGATCAGATACTGCTAGGACCAATAAATAGTGTATGTTCTGATGACATCAAATTCTAGACTATAATGACAAAAATACAATTTATAATCCACATATTAATTAAAAGCAAAGTTTCACAGGGTATCAGCATACTTCAACATGCAGTATTCCAGTATATACTTTAATGACTTTACAAATAAATATTTTAAAATATTTATATATAATATGTAACTTTACAAATAAATATTTACAAAATATTATTATTATTATTATTATTATTATTATTACTTACGTTTTTTACTATTAATATTGCTATACCCATAAACGGCCACCAGATGGCCTCAGCACCCTCCTATTCTCGATACTCACAGAAATGATCGGAAACTGGAGATCTCATTCAGACCAAGCGGCTGCTGAGAATCCAGCAGAAATAGCCAAAAAGCTTCTTTTTGCAGCTTATTTTTTAATTCACTTTTGTCCCTGCTCCACACGTCTTCTAATCCCAACCACCTAAGGTCGCTTACCCTATGGCCCTTTTCATCGAAGTGTCTAGCCATGGTAATTTCTCCAGAAACCTTTTCCCTCCTCTTTATCTTGTTTCATTTTTTACTCAAATAACCTAATAGCCGAGTGGTGTTAATTGAGCCTGGTTTTAATTGTCCCACTGGCAGGGGCTGACTGGCAAATTGTAGCCTGGGGGGCAAGCACACAGCACTGGCCCATGAGTAGCCGGCTAGTGGCCCATGCTTCAAGGACCACTCTGTCCCCTACCTATTATTACCCTCCCCACATCAGTGCAGGGAAGGTAGATTGCCACCCGGACCTGTACGTCCTCCAACGGCAATGTTCCGACAGTTCGGATAATGTCTTCAGCCCTTCCAGTCATTTGTGACCAGGGAATTCCTACTGCTCTATGTGTGAAAGGGCCAGAAGTCACTTTCCTGTATAAGTATATTGGACAGCTCAGCGATGACACAGAACCGTCCCATAGACTTACATTGACAAAGTGATTTCTGGCCCCTTCACACAAGCATGACGGGTCACACAATGGAGAGTGGGGCTCCGGCCGCACTCTCCATTGTCGGCTATGGTGAATTGGGATGCGGGCGCACAATAATGCACCAGCATTCCAATTCAGCACAAATGAAATTCATCTTCACAGACACCAGCCGTTCTGGGATCCGGCCGTGTCACAGAACGTCCGGTGTCTGTGAAGATCATCCTGGCCAGTACTGCAGTACCAGCCGGATGAACTTCATTTCTGCTGAATTGGGATGCGGTGGCATCTGTGTGTTCCTGCATCCCAATTCACCATAGCACACCATGGAAAATGTGGCTGGAGCAGCATTTGTGGTGTGTGCTGGACTGGTCATTTGCCAGATGGTACTGTGTGACGCCACTTCTGTGGTGGTTGGTCGGAGTATAGCTCAGCCAGTTAGTCTGTCGTGACGCCAGTGCCGGTTGGGAACACAGGTTTGGGGGCACACCTGTTTTTATTTTAGAGTGGCGAGCTATACCCTTTCCCCTATGGTCAGTAACCTGCTGGGCTGTGAGAGGGTCCCTTGGGCACTTATCACAGTGGTCCGGAGTTGATTTGTTACCCACCAGGACTATCGGTACTGCCACCCACAGAAAGGGGAGAGGACCAAGGATGGTGCAATTGCTGTGTAGGTGTTTGAGTAATAATCACTGAGTTCTGTTACCATAAATAAACTATTATTTACTTCAGGAATACTTGATACAGTGATATACAGTAGACTTCTGACGTGGTAATATACTTTGGACTTGACTGACAAGATTTGTGCTGAGAGCTTGAGAGGTAGAATAGCCATGCTGGCTTAGTTGCGTGCTGTCAAGTAGAGAATGTTCAGAGAAGTGGTGAGGAGGATGTCACAAGAGTCCCAACCCAATGTGGTACTGTGCTCTGCCGGAACTTTTAGAGTTAGGAGAAGTAGAATACTTGAGAATAGAGAGAATACTTGTGCCCGTGTTTTGACCTTTGTCTTTGTACCACCTAATGCTCTATAGTGTCGGGTGACCCGTCCTATGAGGGTGTCACAAGCCCCAGACCTTGTTACCTGGGTTGAGCAGAGTGGTCCGAATTTTCTGGTTACACACACGCTGCGAGATAGAGTACATAGGCTCCTAGCAGCTTTGCTCTATCCGGATCAGTTCCTTTTGCTTCAGGATACTGCCCTGCACCTTTAAATATGTTCACAGCGTTGGCTGGAGAACAGAGGAAGAGGAAGAACAAGAAGAAGTGTTCTTGGATTACCAGGCAAGGACAACAGTACCGAGAGAGACAAAGAAGAGCCACCGTCAGGAGAGCATCCCGCCAAGAGTAGAGCAGCACAGCCAGAGAAGGAATAAGGCATAATTTGATCCAGAGGAACCAACCAAAGGTCAGTTCAGCCAGTGAGTAAGGAGCGTCCCACTTCTGTAGGTCACCCAGGCCATTCAGAGTTTCTCAACCTTGCTTCCCCGGTCATGTTCCTCGGCTGTCAAAGTTTCCATCCGGTAAAGGAAATTCATTTCGGCGACCCACTCTGAAATAGACGGAGGGGTCGTCAACTTCCAATGCCTAGGGATTACCTCTCATGCGGCTGTCAGGAAGTGGCGTAGCAGACCTTTTTTGGCAACAGAGGAAGGCCCAGGAAACAGAGATAGAAGCGCAAGTTCAGGGGAGGGAGTGACAGCCTTGTCTGTAACCTGCGTGTAGATGGAAAAGACGGCGTCCCAAAAAGGTTTCAGGACAGGGCAGCCCCACCAGAAGCCAGGGCCCAACTTGACTGCTGTAGGGACCGTTCTGGCTTGTGTCCTCCCTCTCACAAGAACCAGACTAAGACTGACTAAGTGTGTGTCAACACTTCCTCTTCCCATGTGACAACCCCCACAGGGTATGTAGTACCTGCTGTGAGTGGGTAAGAAGAGAGTGCAAAAGAAGAAAGAGAACAGAGATAGGTGGAGAAGAGAAAAAAGCTCTCATTGGTGCACAAATCACAAAGTACAATAACCCCTTGAGTACTACAGCTGTGCAACACTTACAAAATATACATACTAGCGACATCTAGTGGCAAAACTTAGGTACAACTCCATGACCACTTGACCATTGTGTGAACTGACAGTTCTGTGCAGCTGCTATTCAATAAATAGCGGCCACAGAAAACTGACATGTCAGCGGCCGGTAGGGATCCTGGCCGGAGCGTACACTATGGGGGAGATTTATGAAAGGGTGTAAATATACAACTAGTGTAAACTGCCCACAGCAACCAATCACAGCTCAGCTTTCAGCTCTGGTTGAATAAAAGCTGAGCTGTGATTGGTTGCTGTGGGCAGTTTACACCAGGTGTATATTTACACCCTTTCATAAATCTCCCTCTATGTGTATACACTCCGGCCGTGATTCCATAGACAACAGCACAATGTAAATTTTCTATTAATCAGTCGTGATTAATAGAAAAAATATATGTTGTGTGAACTTAGCCTTAGGCGGTGTTTACTGTACAACCCCACATGCAGCAGATGCCAGACCCTCATGTGGTAACCAATAGGCATATGGCCAATAATCCTGGTAACATCAGATGACTACTAGGAAGAAATAAGAACCTGGTTTCGGCCACATACATTTCTCTACATGGAGAAACATTGTCTGAATCGCGTTTTTCATGTTTTTTAACAGCTTAAAACATAAACAAATTTCCACATTGAGTCAATGATTAGAGCCGTCTGCATATTGACTGAGGGAATTCTCACCACAGGATTGGTAGATTGGTAGGTAATAGCTCCAGGCGTCACATTTACCAGACCTGACCAATACCGCCATACTGTGACTGGATAACACCGCCATACCAGACCTGACCAATACCGCCATACTGTGACTGGATAACACCGCCATACCAGACCTGACCAATACCGCCATGCTGTGACTGGATAACACCGCCATACCAGACCTGACCAATACCGCCATACTGTGACTGGATAACACTGCCATACCAGACCTGACCAATACCACCATACTGTGACTGGATAACACTGCCATACCAGACCTGACCAATACCACCATACTGTGACTGGATAACACTGCTATACCAGACATGACCAATACTACCATACTGTGAGGGGATAACACCGCCATACCAGACCTGAGCAATACCGCCATACTGTAACTGGATAACACCGCCCTACCAGACCTGACCTATACCGCCATACTGTGACTGGATAACACTGCCACACCAGACCTGACCTATACCACCATACTGTGACTGGAAAACACCGCCATACCAGACCTGACCAATACCACCATACTGTGACTGGATAACACTGCCATACCAGACCTGACCAATACCGCCATACTGTGACTGGATAACACTGCCACACCAGACCTGACCAATACCACAATACTGTGACTGGATAACACCGCCACACCAGACCTTACCAATACCGCCATACTGTGACTGGATAACACTGCCACACCAGACCTGACCAATACTGCCATACTGTGACTGGATAACACCGCCATACCAGACCTGACCAATACCACCATACTGTGACTGGATAACACCGCCATACCAGACCTGACCAATACCACCACACTGTGACTGGATACCACTGCCACACCAGACCTGACCAATACCACCATACTGTGACTGGATAACACTGCCACACCAGACCTGACCAATACCACCACACTGTGACTGGATAACACCGCCATAAAAGACCTGACCAATACTGCCATACTGTGACTGGATAACACCGCCATACGAGACCTTACCAATACCGCCATACTGTGACTGGATACCACTGCCATATCAGACCTGACCAATACTGCCATACTGTGACTGGATAACACTGCCATACCAGACCTGACCAATACTACCATACTGTGTGTGGATAACACTGCCATACCAGACCTGACCAATACCACCATACTGTGACTGGATAACACCGCCATACCAGACCTTACCAATACCGCCATACTGTGACTGGATAACACCACCATACCAGACCTGACCAATACCACCATACTGTGTCTGGATAACACTGCCACACCAGGCCTGACCAATACCGCCATACTGTGCTGGATAACACTGTCATACCAGACCTGACCAATACCGCCATACTGTGACTGGATAACACTGCCACACCAGACCTGACCAATACCACCATACAGTGACTGGATAACACCGCCACACCAGACCTGAACAATACCACCATACTGTGACTGGATAACACTGCTATACCAGACCTGACCAATACCTCCATACTGTGACTGGATAACACCGCCACACCAGACATGACCAATACCGCCATACTGTGACTGGATAACACTGCCACACCAGACCTGACCAATACCACCATACAGTGACTGGATAACACAGCCCCACAGACCTGACCAATACCGCCATATTGTGACTGGATAACACTGCCATACCACATCTGACCAATACCGTTATAGTGTGACTGGATAACACCACCATAGCACCATAAGCTTTTAACAATTTTCTTTAGGGTACTGTTATAAGAAATAATTACATTGCCACTCCTAATGTTGTGTTACGGGAAATACATTTCCTTTTTATTCATAAGGCCATATACGCTTTTAACTTTTCTTCTTCTACTTCACCTGGCAATTACCTGAAAAGTTGCCCAAAATGTGCACTTCCTAAGAAGGATTTGTATCTGTACTGTGCTTGGTATTGTGTACGTGTTCAGGAATTTTGGGATTCAGTACGGCTTTATCTTTTATCCACATGGGGTCATGCAATACCTCTTCTCTCTCTTAGCTATCTTTTTCATTTCATTAAAAGGGGAACTCCGGATAAGAAAAACTTGTTTTCTATTAAAAGTACATTAAAAGTTATATAGATGTGTCTATATAATGTATTACCGTATCTGTGTGGTTCTGTCACACTGGTGGCTATTAGAAATCTAGGAAGTGAAGAAATATGGCCTCTGTGCGGATCTACATTGTCTCCTGCTCCTTCTGCTTTCCCCCCCTAGGAGACAAATCTTCCATGCCTCTGTCTCACATCGTGTGTGTTTGCTGAGCACAGGCTGATGATGCAGAGAGGGGGCAGGGCGTGATGTCACAGGAGGCGGGGCTGGATCCCCAATCCCCTGAGTGATTCACCATCTCTGACCGGCCACAAGCAGGTGTTTCAACTTCACTGATTGTGCAAAAGTCTACAGAGAAATTAGAGATGTGTTCACACATGATGGAGTGTCATTGCAGTACTGCAGTATGTGCACAAAAATGATGCAGTAACACAAATAGATAATGCTAAATAGCAGAGAGGATAAGAGCCGGCACTGCCAATCCCACCTGCACAAAAAACAAGGCATAAACAGTATATCCCATGTAAGATAATATCGAATAATTTCCTTATTGTGGGAATCAACTTCAAACATAAAAGATGCTCGATCATAATATGTGTGTGGAGATGAAAAGAAAAAAAAAGGAATTTAAAAAGTTCTTTTCTTTATTCCAATATCAGTATTACAGGTAGAGAATACAGCGTGCTGTGCGGGTGGGACCACAATGACATGATAAATTACTGCAAATAATTCAGTAACACAATGAAACTGCAATGTGTGAACACAGCCTAGATGTTCTGCAATAGATTTGGGCGGGGAATGGGCGGGGGGGGGGGGGGGGGGGGGGCTGTGATGGAACAGCTGAGGGAAAGCATTGCATTCTGGAACCTGTAGTTGTGAGTACATCTGCTCAACCAGGAAATACAGAAACACAAAACAGAACAAACCCCCCCAAAACAAATGGATTTTTGGTAGTTTCAAAACTGGGATAGATAGGTAAGTATTGCTATATGCTTCTGCAGAAGTTTCTTTTTTTTTTACCTCTACCCGGAGTTCCCCTTTAAAGACGATTCTACTACTTCTATGAACCATTTAAGCTCTTCAAAAGGGATTCACCTAACATTATTGGTTTCCCTAAAATGTTTACTAAGACACTGGTTGCTAGACACTATACCTTTTATATCCAAAATAATATCTACCTTAAAGAGGACCAATCACCTAAATTAAACTGTCCCTGTAAAAGTTCCTCTCTCCCTAAGTCTATCTCTGAAGATACAGACTGTCTTTGCAGTCTGTATCTTTCTAATTTACCTAATCCATCCTAGCGGCGCAGTAAGGCCGGGCGCGGCCATCTTGATTATGTCCCTTGCGTTCCAATGGTGCGTTCCACCGTCGGACCACAAGTGACGTCATCAAAATGGCGCCCGGCTTTACAGCACCTCTACAGAGGACTGGGTAAAGTATAAGATACAGACTGCAAAGGAAGTCTGTATCTTCATAAAGTCTATTCCTGAAGATACAGACTGCTTTTGCAGTCTGTATCTTATACTTTACCCAGTCCTCTGTAGCGGTGTAGTAAAGCCAGGCGCCATCTTGATGACGTCACTTGCGGCCCAATGGTGGAACGCACTATTGGAACGCAAGGGACATAATCAAGATGGCCGCGCCCGGCCTTACTGCGCCACTAGGATGGATTAGGTAAAATATAAGATACAGACTGCAAAGACAGTCTGTATCTTCAGAGATAAACGTAGTGGTGATTTCTTCTTTTTTGCACTTTGATTCGCCGATCCAAAAGGTTCTGTGGGGTGTCTGGGGCTGGGTGAAGATTTTCAAGTAAAAGACCGCTGTCAGATTGCTACGTAGGGCGCTCGGGAAGCGTAAGTAGACTACGGGCGTAAGTTCGCGGACCGTACGTAGCCGGCCGCAACTTACGTAAATCCCCGGCCGGAGTTTCACACGTATATGTTCGGCCGCGTAAAATATGCAGCCGGACATATACGTAGTATGAAGATAGCCTAAAGGAAATATTTCATTGGGAACTCTTAGATATACTATGTACTAAAGAAAAATCAACAGAAATATTTATGACTAAATGGAAACAATTCCTAATTCATGACTTCACTACTGAAGAGAGAGAACCTATTGTGAATAAGTTTAAAGACACTGGCTGGTATTGCATGGCCGCTCACAGAGGTACCCTGGGAGCACTCCAACTTACCTAATCTTTCTTTTCCTTCTAATACAAGATACTTTGTTATGCTTTTTTGATAGTATTAGTGATGAGCGAATACTGCTCGATCTATCAAATATTATCGAATAGTTGGCCGAATATTTGATAAGCGTTCAAATCCCCCAGCTTCTGTTTTTTTTCCTCCAAGCGGTTGAATAGATGTTTTCAATAATCGAATACTTATTCCCATAGACTTTAATGGGAATAATTGGGAATATTTGAATATCCGTACAATATTCCTACGAATATTGAATATTCGAATATTTGCCTTCTCTGCCTAGGGCATCAAAGCTCCTTGTCCCGGCCCTGGATGAGACCCCAAAAGCCTTTCTTAGGGCTAATACACAGCACAGCATATAGCTCGGTCCATACAGTCCATAGACTGCCAGCACATCAGCTACTTAGACAGGCTGTGTATAAATTTCCTGTATACACCTGTGTTGGCCTATTAGATGTAACATCCAAATTGTCGCAGGACACCTTATTGCGCTTTGCACTACGTTAAAAAATAACAAAAAACTGCTGCACACACACACAATGACAGCTAGCGGTGGGTGCTGTTTGATTCCCCCCTTGCCTATGCCATCTGTGGTTGTCATAGTGATTTAAAGGGGTGCAGGAAAATGTTTCTTTGGCCTACAATTTGGATTTCTGTCCATGCTAAGGTACAGGAAAGAAGGTTTCCAGGTGTTGTGTTATATTGTGTTTGGAGTGTATTGTAGACAGGCTGTGATGTGGTGTAATGCTGCGACTTGGCTGTATTAGATGCACCCAGGCTGCTTTCCCTGCCGTGCCAGATGCATTACAGAAGTGTTGGCATCATTTCCTGAGGTGTCATGGTGGACGTGGTGACCTCCAAATGGTCAAAATTAGGTTCCCAAGAAACGAGCATTTTTCTCCCATAGACTTTAATGGGATTCGATATTCAATCGAATTTTCTAGAATTTGGAGTTTCTGAATATTTTACTACTGGCTCATCTCTATCCAATACCGCCAGGGGCGGTCTTGGCATTTCTGGGGCCCCAAGCGAAGCTATGTCTGGGGGCCCCCCCTCGACACACGTTCCAAAACAATAGACCGCTGTGTGTTGCCCCCAGTAGTATATACCGCTTGTGCGCTACCGCCAGTAATATATACTCCTTGTGTGCTGCCCCCAATAGTATATAGCCCTTGTGTCCTGCCCTCAGTAGTATATACCCCTTGTTTGCTTCCCCAAGTAGTATATAGACCCCTGTGTTTTCCCCCAGTTATATATAGCCCCCCGTGTGCTCCCCCAGAAATATATAGATCTCCTGTGTGCTGCCTCAGTTGTATATAGACCCCCTGTGTGCTGCCCCCAGTTGTATATACCCCCTGTGTGCTCCCCCACTAGTATATAGGCCCCCTGTGTGCTCCCTCAGTGGTATATAGCTCCCTGTGTGCTCCCCCACTTGGATATAGACCTCCTGTGTGCTCCCCCACTTGGATATAGACCCCTGTGTGCTCCTCCAGTAGTATATAAACCCCCTGTGTGGTTCTCCCAGTAGTATATAGACCCCCTGTGTGCCCCACCAGTATTATATAGACCCCTTGTGTGCTGCCCCAGTAGTATACAGACCCCTGTGTGCTCCCCCAGTTATATATAGACTACCTGTGTGCCTCACAAGTAGTATATAGACCCCCTGTATTTTCCCCCAGTAGTATATAGACCCGCTGTTTGCCCCACCAGTAGTATATAGACCCCTGTGTGCTCCCCCAGTAGTATATAGCCCCCCTGTGTGCTCCCCCACTTGGATATAGACCCCTGTGTGCTCTCCAAGTTGTATATAGACCCATTCTGCTGCCCCAAGTAGTATATAGACCCCCTGTGTGCTGCCCCCAGTAGTATATAGACCCCTCTGTGAAGCCCCAGTAGTCTATCGCCCCCCTGTGTGCTCCCCCTGTTATATAGCCCCCCTGTGTGCTCCCCCCATTTATATAGACCCCCGATGTGCGCTCCCCCAGTTAAACAGACCCCTGTGTGCTCCCCCTCCCATATAGTATATAACACAATAAAACAAACACTTATACTCACCTGGGTCCGGGCGTCTCCTCTTCTCTTCACTCTTGTGGCCACAGGAAGGGTTTTCCCTGCGATCACAAAAGGCCTCACTCCCCTTGTCCTGGCGCCGATGCTCCAGTGATGTCACTGGAGCGCCGGCACCACAAGGACAAAGCTGCCACTTGTGACCGCAGGGAAAACACTTCCTGCAGCCACAAGAGTGACTGACAGGAAGGGGGCCAATGTCTCCCGCCCTGTCAGTGCTGCTGCATGTAACTATGAGCGCTCATTACGAGTGCTCATAGTTACAGTTCAGATGGCAGCAGCGAGCGGGGCAGCGGCCCTGTCCAGCCGTCTTGAACACAAGAGCGGGGCGTGGGGGCCCCCCTGGATGTTGGGGGCCCCAAGCGATCGCTTGGGGTGCTTGGTGCCAAAGACCGCCACTGAATACCGCTTCCACAAAGAATATGGAAAACATGCAAAAACTCATTCAGCCTCACCGTCTGGTATGTAATACAGATATTGCAACGTGTTTCTTCCAAAGAATGTCATTTTTTTGCTTTTTTATTTTATTTTATTTTACATGCAGGGGGGCAATGTACATGAATCTACTGTATTTGCTTGTTCTAATAGTTAAAGGAGAAGTTTTTTTTTACATACATAGGATTATATTGGAATCTCTGCAAAGAAAATGCTAATTTTAACTTTTCACTCTTACTTTGCAGTTATTCATGTGAAATGTCCAAAGGGTTAAAAAAAACCCTGTATAAATATCAATTTTAAATACTCTAAAGGGTGAAGATTTTAAAATGGGGTAAGTTATGGGGGTTTTAGTATACAGGCCTCTAAAATATGCTCCAAAACTGAACTCGTCCCTAAAGAATTTATGAGTTTGAAATTTTCTTTAAAAAATTTGAAAATTGCTACTAAACATTTACAGCCTCTACCATCCTAAAAAAGCAAAAGCATGTTCACCAAATGCTGTTATTATAAAGTAGATAAGTTATAGAAATGAATTAATAAATAATTTATGTGGTTTGACTATCTTCCTTATTGGCAGAAACTTTCAAATGTAGAGAAATGCTATTTTTTTTTTTTAAATTCACATTTTGGCATTTTTTACAAAAAAAAAAAAAAATTCTAAAGGTATTAACCCAAAGTTACTACTAACATAAAGTAGAATATGTCATGATAAAAAAAAAACAATTTTGGAATCACAAGGATCGGTAAAGGCATTCCTAAGTTATTGATGCTTAAAATGACGCATGTCATATTTGAAAAATTTGGCTGTGTCATAAACGCCAAAACTGGCTGTGTCCCTAAGGGGTTAAAAAAAAAGTACTTGGCCAGACTTCTTTAATTGTCAAAATGTCTCCTGAAAATGAATTTATCACGATTGCCCTAATTTGTTGCTGTGCGACTTTGCAGGAGGGGATCAGTCCTGGACTGCGATTGGGAAACAAATGATGGAAGCCAAATGCCCCAACTTACTGGCCAATCTACCCAACACATTCAGAGGATGAACGGACTGCTTGGAGAACCGATGATGAGGCGGCTTCCAGGCCAGACCATACTGAACATGGAGAAACTTTATACTGTTGAAGAAGCATATGCCCTCCTTGCCTCTGGTACCGAAACAGCCAGTGAAGGAGAGGAGGAAGATCTCACGTTTATTCTTCCTCCTTATCATCCAGCGAAGGTCCGTACCCAAGAAGGCACAGTACAAGTGACCCCATGTGGACCTCAGCCCCCCCCCCCCTATACAAGTGACCCCATTGGGACCTCAGACCCCCATACAAGTGACCCTGTCTGAACCCCAGCGCCCCCCCCCCATACAATGATTAAGACCCCTGAGGTAATTTTCTACTATATACAAATAACCCCAACTGCAGCCAAGGTTATAAGAATCTCTCGGACAGAGTTTTGCACGTATTTGACAGACCCCCTCCTCGTAGCATCCTAACCTTCCTCTTATATTAAAATTTATTAAAAACTCACAAGGGACTTTACTACCCTGCACCTTCACACTACAAAAAACACCTGCAACAATATATGAAGGGGCATGTGCTGGCACCTAGGGAGGGCTTCCACCACTCTTACATCCGTGTCAAGTGCTGCAACGGTACAATACCACCAGCCCTTGCAAATACCGCCTACCATTCCTGGATTACCACCGATACCAGAGGTGCACACAGCAGCTAAAGCTCACAGCTCAACCTCCCCCTTTACAGGTCCCAGAGCATGCCTAGAAACACTCCCATTATTGTCAATATGGTTTGGATCAGTCTATTGTGTCTGTGGTCCAAGGGACTTGCTGTAAAGCATATCTTCTAATGCTGTAAAAACATCCCAGCAAGATAGCTGCTCCCACAAAAAAGGTAGTAAAAAAAATCAGAAAACAGAAACAGAATAGAACATGCGTCAATATCTGGCCCTGATCAATAAAACCTAAACCTAGTTTAAACTTTCAGTTTAGGGGTTAAGTGTGAAGGAAACCTTACGGGGACTGTAAGGACGTCAACAAATGAGGAAGTACAATGAGCGGATGCGTAGTTTGCATTTGTGGTTTCCTTTCCTCCCCTTCGAACACTTTATAAACTCCCTGTGGACTTCTTCTTAACTCAAGGCACCAAAATTCGGGTAACATCTGGTGGATACAAAGAACTGGGTGACGGAATCTACTGAAGGTTCCGAGAGAAGAGCGGTGGATGGATGAACCCCAGGACATCGTCTACAGCAGATCCCATGACTTGGAGTATTGTTTTTTTTTGTGGTTCTATAGTTTATTATCCATTTGTTTTAACATCTGAAATGGAAGCTGTGACCTGGATCTTCTCAATGTGGTCTCCACCATGGACTAGTAGTGGTGGTATTGTGGCCAGTAAGGACTTACTGTGCATTTTTGTTGCCTTTTTGGTTGATGAACTCATTTAGACATGTGGAAGATCACCAAAAATAGATAATGCAGTAAAGAGGCATGGTGTGAACCCGGCCACAGTCACTTCATGCTGAAGAGCCTTCTGGCTAAAAGTTTTTGGAGGATTAACTAAGATCTTACAGGTAAGAACCCAACAGTAACTTGTATCTCCATGTCTGGGAGAGTGTAGAACTTCTGGGGGTATCTGGTTATAGAGTTATAGAGCGCTCAAAGCCTTTGTTGAGCACAAACATGAGGCTATTTTAGGGTCTTTCTATATTAGAAGACCCCTTTATGGGGAGGGTCCCTGGTGTATGTTCAGGAGGACCCTAGTGTCCTTGTGTTGATTCAGTGGGTGCTATATAACACTTGTACATAAGATGTATTTTGTTATCCAGCTGTTGTCTCATGGGAAACCACCATTGGCTATCAGATTGCCCATACGTATGGCCATCCGCCCTTCTGAAGATTGTATATAGCATATAATTAAGGAATGTAACTGTTTCTGTCAATGTAGACTTATATGTCTGGATGACTCTTTTAAGAGCTGGGTGTCAACTTACATGACTACAAGAACTGGGCGTAGATGGAAACATCAGACCAAACCACGCTGTAATGTCCAGCCAATCGGCGATCAAAATGACGCCAACATAGGGGAGGAGAAATAGCGCACTACGTAGGCCAGGGGTGGCAAAACTACAGTTCCCATGATGCCTGGACAGCCAATCATAGCCAGTCTTTTTCTCCATTGGAAGAGAGAAAAAAGGCCGAAGCCAGACGCCATCACGTCTTCTCGTACACGGCACCACCAGTAAGACTATATTGCCATTGATATAAAATTCTGTCGGGTTCAGGAGTCTCACAGAGCAGCTCATCTACAAGTAGTATTAGTGTATTGTCTTCATGACAGACTACATAATGCACAGTGTTCTTTTGTAGTTTGACATCACTAGTGGCCATTTTATCTGCAAGACGAGGGCCGTGAAGAGAGAGGAGGGGGGTGGGCACCGGGTAATGTAACTATCTGACGTCTTCATATCTGTCCTTAATGTTGTCACAACCTTTGGGGCAGAAGAACGTCGTTTACATACCGGATCCCAGCAGTTTAACCCTCTACATGCTGTGATCAATGGCGACCGTGGCCTGCAGAAAGTGAACTGGTTACTATGGCTGCTGTAAGCCCTTACTAGTACCGTACGATAAACCCGTACCAGCCATAGTGCCTCTGCTGGTTAAAGGGGTACCCCGGGCATTCAGGTTTTGCTGCGGCTAAAAACTAAATGTTTCTTGCTTATGGTAAGATGAAGGGTCCTACACATGAAGCCCTCATATGGCTCTGGATATGGAGAATAAGGGTTATGGCTCTTAGATGGGGGGGGGGAGGAGAGTTACTAATCTGCCAAAAAATCTCTGATGGGAAACGGGATCAATCCGAACACCCCTTTACTGTATTATAATTATTGATAAATGTTCTTTATTATCTGAAGTGTACCTCTCTATTTCCAGGAGAAGTTTATGACAATGGCGGAGGTCGTGTTGGACAAGTAAGTAGACATCTCACACCTATAGCTATACTATAATATACTTCTATATACTATACTATATAACCAGCCATGTCCTAGAGGTCCTGGGGTCTAGAAGTCCAACTACCAGGACCCCTGGTGCCGTAACTAAGACTGAATAGAGTTCCTATTGTTACAACTTTGGACAGAAGTTTTTTATTTTCTTTTTAAAGAGGCAATGGCGCTTGATGGTTGCAGAACAGTCTTAGAGGCACAGTGCTTGAACGCTGTATTCTCTTCCAAGCAGTTCTTCACCATGGCCGGGGACTACCTGATACTTCTATGGGTTGGAGGACATGGCCAGTCTCGCATTACACAGACAGACCACTGATGTGAATGGACACTGTGCAATGCTCGATTCTCCATGTGGTGGTTGATCATGAGGGGGGTCCAGCGAGTAGACACTTTGTGATATTTTTATAGGCACAAGACAATTCCTAAAAGTAGGGACTGTCCATAGCTCAAAACCAATGCAAGCATTTAAGAAGCTATCTAGGATTTTTTCTCTGCTAATATACTGTAGTGCATAGGCTAGTACAGAGAACAATGTATAGGTTCCTGTTTATGCTTTGTGGTTACTTTCATTAGCTGATATGGCAGGGGTTTCCAGCCACAATTATTCCCATTTCTCCACTGAAATGATTTCCTGATAAGGCCTATATTTCCCGTGAAGCCTCTGTGATTCCATAATAATTACAACAAAAATACCAAAAAAGTATGTGAAGCCTCGGTGTTGGCGTGCAACTATTTTACGTCCTCCTGATCCAATAGAAATAGCAATAGCATACAGGTACAGATAGGAAGAGTAAGAACAGGGAACTGCAAAGAGGGATCTGGTGGGCTGATCCCCAGGAAGTCAGCTGACCCAGGACAGAGCCCTTTCTGAGACAAATAAACGCAAATAATTTTTTGGTGGTCCGAACGCTGGTCACATGACCTTGCTACATTACTGAAATGCACAGATGCAACAGAGCTGGAATGAAACAGATGACACTGTAGAAATAGCGGAGAGGAGTGTGGCATGTATGGAGGAAAAAAGAAAGGGGTTATCCAACGCTTCAAATTTTTTGACAAGTTGCTGCCATATTAGTAAACATAATAAACATGTTATGCTTACCTCTCTGTGCTTCCCTGCTGTCCTGTACGGTGTCCACCACCTCAGCCAATCACAGGCCACAGCGATATCCGGTTTCAGTCTTTGATTGGCTGAGGGGGCTGTCATTCCTGAGACAAGCTCATCTTGGCAGTAACGGCGGCAACAGACAGCGGGGGACACCAATGAGTCTGCACAGGACAGCAGGGAAGAGCAGAGAGGTAAGCATAACATGTTTATTATGTTTACTAATATGGCGGGAACATGTCAAAAAATCTTGAGTGCTGGATAACCCCTTTAAGTAAGCAGTGACTGTTACTTAGTAGTCGCACCTCAATAATTCTACTCCAGCATAGCTCTATGTGACCCCATGATTGATGTACAACATCTTCTTGAGTAAGTTCAGGGATTTAACAAATACTGTATGTCCATTCCTCTTTTCCAGGAACATCCCTTTGAGCATCGAAGAAACCAATAGATTTATTGATCTATCCAGAGGAAGGGGCGGAGGCAGTAGACGTAGAGAAGCACAAGCTCTCGATTTCTTCCAAGAGAGGGTCACTTACCGAGACCAAGGAACCCAGACCCATGAGCGGCCCCCGAACACCTGGAATATCCTTTGCTGCTGCTTTCCCGAAGGTTCGTATCAAGTATAGCTGCAAAGTTTCTTATATGTGGTGACTGGTCTGAGTCCTGTTGTTATTATTGTCATCCACAGCTTCATCTGTTTCTGGCTAAACGTCAAAGCCAAGATCTGCCTCCATGTTATCAGTTAGTCTGTCTCCTTTTAATCTCAGACAATGCAAAAACTTAAAGGGGTTATCCACCTAAGACCTAAAAAATTAACTGCTAGCTGCTCTTACTCACCAAGTATTTTGAGCCGTCTCCTGTATTTCTAGCTGCTGCCATTCCTGAGTTACAAGTTTTTCTAAAAGCTGATCTATATCCAAGATGGCTACGGCCAGGAAACTACATTTCCCATCATGCATCTCCCTGATTGGTCCATTTGTGTACACACCCCCTTAGCTTCCTTTCCTGCCCACTGCTGTCATTACTATTACACAGTAAGCACAGGACTGTTTTTTTTCTTTGATTTTAGTGTAGGTTTAGATCTCTTGCTGACTGTAAATAAAAACATTCTAGTTCCATCCAGACTCTAAGAACATCTATAACACTTACAATATACAGAGCGGTGACACAGAGACAGGTACATATGCCTGAATTCACTGACAGAAAGCAGAGATAAAACTATATCTTTTCATATTACAGAAACCTAGGCTCAGGGACACATGTAAGTCTATGGAAGCAGCACAGGTGCATGGAGATGATGCAGATAATGTGTCCTGGGGGTCTGGTTACGAAGTCAATAGACAGCTAACCTTGCCCCCAGAGAAAAGATCACATGTCCTGTGTGTGCAAAGGGAGGGGGAAAGAAGGAGCTGAGTGTAGTCAGAGTTGACATAGAGAAGATGAATTTAGACTTCCAGAATGGGTAAATATGAGGAAAAAAAACAGGGAAAGGATGCAGGATAGGTTATACATGTATATAAGGTGGATTGTTTAGAATATTGTTTTTATTACCCAGATAATCACTTCGCTTTAATTTTCCTTCACAACAGGGGCATTATATACATTTAAGGCTATGTTCACACTACGTATATTTCCGGCAGTAGTGCGAACCGTGAATATATGCCCGTAGTTTTGAGGTTGATGCGTACGCTTGAAAGTATACGATATACGGCCGCACAGTTCACACTACGTATGAGCCTACGGCCGGATCGTATACGGCGCCGTGAAGAATGAACCATTGTTTGCGGCCAGAACTGTTCCAACTCACGGGCGTGGATTTCAATGTGGCCCCGTACGGAATACTTTTTTCAGCCAGATCGAACTTGATTTTTATATTAAAAGGCTCTGTGTGGTTTACTGGGCTAGGCCGTAGTTTCAGCCGCACATGTCTGGCCGCGTATGAACTACGGCCGGACTCATACGTAGTGTGAACATAGCCTAAAGGTGTACTCCAGAGAAATCAAGTGAGGTCAGTAAATGGTGTATTCTCTCCAGTATGACACAGTGCTCTCTGCTGCCACCTCTGTCCATGTCAGGAACTGCCCAGAGCCGGAGAGCACTGTGTCAGACTGGAAAGAATACACCACTTCCTGCAGGACATACAGCAGCTGACTACAATATTTAGGAGGTTATATAACAGTCATTGGATGATATTTTATCCGGCAGCCGGCAGTGTTATCGTTTGGCTGGTCTCCCTGAGATCAGTGATCTGTTTCTCTTATCACTGTATATACTGACAGTCGCTCCCTGTGTACTCACTGTATATACTGACAGCAGCTCCCTGTGCACTCACTGTATATACTGACAGCAGCTCCCTGTGTACTCACTGTATATACTGACAGCAGCTTCCTGTGTACCCCATAGAGCTAAAGTCAGACTCCCCTCCTCCAGACTGTTCTGTCCTGATCTGTGGTGATTCTGTCCATAAGATTGCTAACGTGGAGGAGCTTGTGACCATGTCCCGCCCCCAGCGTCCACCACTGAGCCTGTATAAGCCTATAGAGGACACTGTGGGTGGGGCATGGTCACATGCTTCTCCATGTCGGCCATCTTATGGACAGACTCCCCACAGAACAGGACAGCTCAGCCTGGAGGAGCCTGATTTGAGCTCTATGGGGTACACAGGGAGCTGCTGTCAGTATATACAGTGAGTACACAGGGAGCTGCTGTCAGTATATACAGTGAGTACACAGGGAGCTGCTGTCAGTATATACAGTGAGTACACAGGGAGCTCCTGTCAGTATATACAGTGAGTACACAGGGAGCTCCTGTCAGTATATACAGTGAGTACACAGGGAGCTGCTGTCAGTATATACAGTGAATACACCTACTAATACTGTACACTGACCTATTTCACTATAAAGTGGCCAACCCCTTAAACATACTTTGGCACCAATGGTACATTAAGTTTGGGGTGAATGATGGCAGCGTTTAACACCCTTTTGGGTGTGGCTACTTTTAAAGGTCCATTGAATTTTGTTGACAAGACAGTGAAAGGACGGCCAAAAAAATCTACTTGTGATCAATATAAAATAACGGCCGTTGCTCGCTAAACAACGGCTGCCAATAAATGTCCTGAACATTAAAGGGGTAGTGCGGCGCTAAACAATTATTCACTAAATAACACACCTTACAAAGTTATACAACTTTGTAATGTATGTTATGTTAGTGAATGGCCCCCTTCCCCGTGTTACCCCCCACCCACACTAGACCTGGAAGTGTAGTGCTCTATACTCACCTGATTCGTGTCGACCCCCGGCCGCCATCTTGTGACAATGATGTCATCTTCGGGAGGCCGGCTGAATCGCTCCGACCGTCCCTCATGCCGGCCCCCCTCTGCCGAGTCATCAGCTGCTCAGCCGCGATTGGCTGAGCAACTTCTGTCACTCTATGCATTGTGTGAACTAATGGCCATTGCTTCCATAGCCTTCAATGGAAGTCATTGAAGACTGAAAACAAGGCCATTATTTTACCAAAAAATACAGTGTGTGAACATGGCCTTAAACAGAAGCACTTCATGTCATGTAGAGTAGGGGCTGGATGTGCTCCTCACAAAAGGATCATGGGGAACCGATCTATCGTTACGGCAGCCTGAGGCCTTGTGAAGGTCTCTGTGGCTTCTGTGACAGATCTGCTACTACAGTCCGCCATAGGCAGGCTGCTCCAGCAGAGCCCAGACAAATACCTGCATATAAATCTAGGGAAACATTTCGAAAAAAAAATTAGTTTAACAGTATTTTTTTATGTACAAAAATCTAATCAAAAAGATAAACAAAAAAACTGTAAAATATCTAATAACTTTTTTATTTTTTATTGTAGGTATTGGATTGTCTTCTCTTGTCCGCTGCTTTAGAGAAATCTGCCCCCGAAACAACAAGCCATTCCCGGGGTAAGTTCTTATAAATGTGAACACAAAAATAGATGAGTAACTCCAGCGCTCCGATCTGGAATAAAAAAATCTGTACACGACAGATAAGAAAAGACCAACATGTGACAGATATAATCCTCCATCACGGCTCTATACATAATGCCTGGCATACAATTACATAGCGTAATAGGAGTAGTAGTACCGCCCATTATATGGTGTGTTTAAAGGGGAACTCTGGTGATTTTTTTTCTCATTAAACTGGTGTCACAAAGTCACACAGATTTGTCATTCACTTCTTTTAAATAATTAAATTAGAACTTTATACAACTTCCTGACACAAGTTAATTTGACAGAAAAAAAAATTGCCAGAGTACTGCTTGAAACTTGATATCCAATTTATAGAATTTTAGATTTTTGTTGCGTTTCAATAACTTTAAAATTTCACAAAAAAAGGCTGTTGAATTTTTTTTTTTTTTTTGGTGCTGTGACCTGTACCAGTTTGGGTTAGATGGGACATTTTGTTTAATTTTTATGATATTTTATGTGTTATATGAAATTACCAAAAATGGCAACTTTGGTGTTTGGTATTATTTTTCCCTTTATGCCGATCGCTGTGTGGGATCAGTGCTGTGTTATTGCATAGTGCTGATCAGTTAGATCAGTGCTCTACTGCTACAGCCTGGCCTGTAAGCACTGTACAATTGTGGTAAGGCAGTGCCAATTGTGGTAAGGAAGATGTGGCACCTGTCAGCTCACTGATCATGGCATGTAAAGGGTTAAACTGTCAGGATCTGCACCTACACATAGCCCGCTCTATATGCAATAACCACCAAGTGAACATTAAAAAAAAATCAACCAACCAACAGTTACACAGTCATTGATGTTTCAACAAACATTGCATAGTGCAATAGTACATGTCAAAATAAGAAAGTTTGTAATATATCTTATCAGATAAAAATGCTTCCATCTCCTGTTATCAAGCATCCCCGCCTTTCTTCTAAACTGTTTTAGTACAAAGTTGTTTCATCACTGTCCCCAAGTCTGCGGCTCATCATAACTATATGCAGCATGCTGGGAGTTGTAGTTCTACGAGGAGAGTCAGGGTTATGTAAAACTGCTCCACCCATCTATCAGAAAAACTAAAAAATAGTAATTTGTCACTTACAGAACTGATCCAGATGAGACCCGAGTGCTGATCGAGGATGAGGAAGAGTGAGGAAGGAGACATAAGTGTAAGTAAGAGGCAGGCCACAGTAATGGAGGGACACTGGCCACAGTAATGGAGGGACACTGGCCGCAGTAATGGAGGGGCACTTGCGGCAGTAATGGAGGGGCACTTGCGGCAGTAATGGAGGGGCACTTGCGGCAGTAATGGAGGGGCACTTGCCGCAGTAATGGAGGGGCACTTGCGGCAGTAATGGAGGGGCACTTGCGGCAGTAATGGAGGGGCACTTGCGGCAGTAATGGAGGGGCACTTGCGGCAGTAATGGAGGGGCACTTGCCGCAGTAATGGAGGGGCACTTGCCGCAGTAATGGAGGGGCACTTGCCGCAGTAATGGAGGGGCACTTGCCGCAGTAATGGAGGGGCTCTTGCCGCAGTAATGGAGGGGCACTTGCCGCAGTAATGGAGGGGCACTTGCCGCAGTAATGGATGGGCACTTGCCGCAGTAATGGAGGGGCACTTGCCGCAGTAATGGAGGGACACTTGCCGCAGTAATGGAGGGGCACTTGCCGCAGTAATGGAGAGGCACTTGCCGCAGTAATGGAGGGGCACTTGCCGCAGTAATGGAGGGGCACTTGCCGCAGTAATGGAGGGGCACTTACCGCAGTAATGGAGGGGCACTTGCCGCAGTAATGGAGGGGCACTTGCCGCAGTAATGGAGGGGCTCTTGCCGCAGTAATGGAGGGGCACTTGCCGCAGTAATGGAGGGGCACTTGCCGCAGTAATGGAGGGGCTATTGTCGCAGTAATGGAGGGGCTCTTGTCGCAGTAATGGAGGGGCACTTGCGGCAGTAATGGAGGGGCACTTGCCGCAGTAATGGAGGGGCACTTGCCGCAGTAATGGAGGGGCTATTGTCGCAGTAATGGAGGGACACTTGCCGCAGTAGTGGAGGGGCACTTGCCGCAGTAATGGAGGGGCTCTTGTCGCAGTAGTGGAGGGGCTCTTGCCGCAGTAATGGAGGGGCACTTGCCGCAGTAATGGAGGGGCACTTGCCGCAGTAATGGAGGGGCACTTGCCGCAGCAATGGAGGGGCACTTGCCGCAGTAATGGAGGGGCTCTTGTCGCAGTAGTGGAGGGGCTCTTGCCGCAGTAATGGAGGGGCACTTGCCGCAGTAATGGAGGGGCACTTGCCGCAGTAATGGAGGGGCACTTGCCGCAGTAATGGAGGGGCTATTGTCGCAGTAATGGAGGGGCTCTTGTCGCAGTAATGGAGGGGCTCTTGTCGCAGTAATGGAGGGGCTATTGTCGCAGTAATGGAGGGACACTTGCCGCAGTAATGGAGGGGCACTTGCCGCAGTAATGGAGGGGCACTTGCCGCGGTAATGGAGGGGCACTTGCCGCAGTAATGGAGGGGCTCTTGTCGCAGTAATGGAGGGGCTCTTGTCGCAGTAATGGAGGGGCTCTTGTCGCAGTAATGGAGGGGCACTTGCGGCAGTAATGGAGGGGCACTTGCGGCAGTAAAGGAGGGGCACTTGCCGCAGTAATGGAGGGGCTATTGTCGCAGTAATGGAGGGACACTTGCCGCAGTAATGGAGGGGCTATTGTCGCAGTAATGGAGGGGCTCTTGTCGCAGTAATGGAGGGGCTCTTGTCGCAGTAATGGAGGGGCACTTGCGGCAGTAATGGAGGGGCACTTGCCGCAGTAATGGAGGGGCACTTGCCGCAGTAATGGAGGGGCACTTGCGGCAGTAAAGGAGGGGCACTTGCCGCAGTAATGGAGGGGCACTTGCGGCAGTAATGGAGGGGCACTTGCCGCGGTAATGGAGGGGCACTTGCTGCAGTAATGGAGGGGCTCTTGTCGCAGTAATGGAGGGGCTCTTGTCGCAGTAATGGAGGGGCTCTTGTCGCAGTAATGGAGGGGCACTTGCGGCAGTAATGGAGGGGCACTTGCCGCAGTAATGGAGGGGCACTTGCCGCAGTAATGGAGGGGCACTTGCGGCAGTAAAGGAGGAGCACTTGCCGCAGTAATGGAGGGGCTATTGTCGCAGTAATGGAGGGACACTTGCCGCAGTAGTGGAGGGGCATTTGCCGCAGTAATGGAGGGGCTCTTGTCGCAGTAGTGGAGGGGCTCTTGCCGCAGTAATGGAGGGGCACTTGCCGCAGTAATGGAGGGGCACTTGCCGCAGTAATGGAGGGGCACTTGCCGCAGTAATGGAGGGGCACTTGCCACAGTAATGGAGGGGCTATTGTCGCAGTAATGGAGGGGCTCTTGTCGCAGTAATGGAGGGGCTCTTGTCGCAGTAATGGAGGGGCTATTGTCGCAGTAATGGAGGGACACTTGCCGCAGTAATGGAGGGGCACTTGCCGCAGTAATGGAGGGGCACTTGCCGCGGTAATGGAGGGGCACTTGCCGCGGTAATGGAGGGGCTCTTGTCGCAGTAATGGAGGGGCTCTTGTCGCAGTAATGGAGGGGCACTTGCGGCAGTAATGGAGGGGCACTTGCCGCAGTAATGGAGGGGCACTTGCCGCAGTAATGGAGGGGCACTTGCGGCAGTAAAGGAGGGGCACTTGCCGCAGTAATGGAGGGGCACTTGCCGCAGTAATGGAGGGGCACTTGCGGCAGTAATGGATGGGCACTTGCGGCAGTAATGGAGGGACACTTGCCGCAGTAGTGGAGGGGCATTTGCCGCAGTAATGGAGGGGCACTTGCCGCAGTAATGGAGGGGCACATGCCGCAGTAATGGAGGGGCACTTGCCGCAGTAATGGAGGGGCACTTGCCGCAGTAATGGATGGGCACTTGCCGCAGTAATGGAGGGACACTTGCCGCAGTAGTGGAGGGGCATTTGCCGCAGTAATGGAGGGGCACTTGCCGCAGTAATGGAGGGGCACTTGCCGCAGTAATGGAGGGGCACTTGCCGCAGTAATAGAGGGGCGCTTTACTATGTTACTATCTTGATGTGTCCTGACAAGTAAGTGAACCCCTTGAAATTCCTTGGATTTCCTTGGGATCTGATTGTTGCTTGTAGTACAGTTATAGACAGGCATAAAGTAACTAAAATAATGCACATACACATATATATGAGTGTGTGTGTGTGGCATGTACGGATTGTCTGCTATTCCAATCCATTTTCCCCTCTGATATGGCTTTCCTAATACAACAAACATTTCCCATAATGCCCCTGGCTTTGTAGAGAAAGAGTAGGGGTCTCATCTCTGCTCTAAGTGATAGATCAGTGACATAGATTTTCTATTACTTAGATCACACTACAGAGTCTCAGTGTCTCCCTATGAGATGCAGCTTCAGTCTCTCTCCCTTTGATAGGTCCTTCCCTTTCAGCTTTCATGGGGTAGAGCAGCATCTCCCTACATCTAATAGGGCACAGTGAGGATTATGCATACAGAGTGTAGCGAAAACATAAAGTATGAAGCTGCATCACGTAGGAGTGTCCTTTGGATCACAGGAATCAATCATCAATCCATCTGGGATACCATGTATGCAGTGTCCTCTCCAGGTCAGGCCACATTATGTCTATGGTATTAAGGTTTTATCTTTCAACATCTATTCTTTTTCTTTTTGGGAGAAGCCCATCACTGAGCACTTCTCTCCTTGGTTTGCAGCAGGAGATTGGTCTCCCTAAAATCTACAATACAATCTGTCTCCTGCAGTAAGCTGGGAAGAGAAGTGCCGGAACGCACACACATTGCTCCCAACTCACTCAAAACTTTTGACATATCTCTATGTGAAAAGTGACATCTGTTTTATTTAGACACAGTTTCTTTCATTCATTACATGGTTGTAACTTGGTCATGTGAACACCAGCCTGACCCACAGAAAATCACAGTGTTTACCGTGTCAATGGAAAGTGATCAATTACATTAGTGTTAATTACAGGATGACATCATCATCACCTATCAGATCCCCAGCACATGCAGCCTAACTGGAAGAAATGCAAGGATGAATCAGAGGCATCATGGGAAATGCAGGCAGCATTGGGGAATCATTTCTGTGATAGAACTGAAATCATTATGGCTGGAAAACAAATATACAATAATAATCTATGATCTTGAATTTATAGGATTGAACAGAAGATCCCCATACTGTGACCACCCACCATCCATGTACAGAGGGAGGACGTTCCCTAAAGTCTCTTATATCTGCATTCCTGCACCAAAATTATTGAGTTGTTTTTTTTTATTTTCCCTTAGAAATCCACCGAGAATTTTTGTATATTTGTGAATTTTGCACAATTTTTCTCACTTGGTGGTAAACGGTTGGGCAAAGTGTTTGCACAAATAATAAGGCCCCTTTCACGCGTGCGTTAATAATTCTGTCCGCATTTGTCGATCAATTCATTTCTATGGCCCCATACACACATCTCTATGTTTCGTCTGTGTGTTGGGGTCGGGATCCCTTACAGACGGGTTGCGGGCGGCTGCAGGTGCTTATCCGTAGTCCTGTCCGGCTGCAGTTCTATGGATGTTTGAATGTGGCCTAGGTCTAATACTCAGATACAGTTAGTTGCATGATAAAAAAAAAATGCAAGCCCACTGGTTTTAGCAATGATAAATCCCACCATGGAGAGGAGAGGCCCTGCTATTACGATACACTACATACAGCCCCATATACTGAGCGCACTCAGCACAGCCATGAGCGGTGGCTCAGTATGTAGCTTCCATGACTTTACTGAAGTTATAGGTACCTAATCCTTAGAGTACAGAGCCGGCTTCTATATGTCTATAAGTCTTTCTGTACATTGTCTTCTGTTCTGTATATGTGGTTATTGTAAATCTGTTACTTTGCTGACATCTAGTGGCAGATCTCTGTAGGTGCATGTGAGAACGGATCCCATACAAAATCTAGCTAAATTCATCCAACATAAGGGTATGTGAATACTGCTGAAAAGTGACAGAAACTCCATCGCATAATCCGCCGCCCGCAGACTGCGGCAGGCGCGCGTGTCTCCCGCGGCCAGTGGCGGTCTTTGGCACCAAGCACCCCAAGCGCTCACTTGGGGCCCCCAACATCCAGGGGGGCCCCCATGCCCCGCTCTTATGCTCAAGACCGCTGGACAGGGCCGCTGCCCCGCTCACTGCTGCCATCTGAGCTGTAACTATGAGCACTCGTAATGAGCGCTCATAGTTACATGCAGCAGCACTGACAGGGCGGGAGACATTGGCTCCCTTCCTGTCAGTCACTCTTGTCGCTGCAGGAAGTGTTTTCCCTGCGGTCACAAGTGGCAGCTTTGTCCCTGTGGTGCCGGCGCTCCATTGACATCACTGGAGCATCGGCGCCAGGACAAGGGGAGCGGCCTCTTGTGATCGCAGGGAAAACCCTTCCTAAAAACCCTTTGGAATGCGTGTCGAGGGGGGGGGGGCCCAGACATAACTTCGCTTGGGGCCCCAGAAATGCCAAGACCGCCCCTGCGATAGACTCCATTCTATGCACGGGTGGATTCCTTCCTCCGTCCAAAGAATGATCAAGTTCATTCTTTGGACAGAGGGAAGGAATATGTCCGTGTGTAGAATGGAGTCTATGACACAGGGGGAGACGCGCGCGCCCGCCGCAGTCTGCGGGCGGCGGATTACGCGATGGAGTTTCCGTCCCTTTTCCGCAGTGTGCACATACCCTGAGATTCACAAGAACCTGTTCCTTTTTTATGTGTAACTGCAAGAACCTGAGACTGGGACCAGTACTTTGTGGCTGTTACATCGTGTCTCCATTCAGACCTGCATCCTGTGATAGGAAACTGCAGCTCAAACTATGTGAGTACTAATACACAGCACGAATCTCACCCACGGGGGCCGAGCAATGAAGACCTTTCTAGTGGAGCATTTCCAGACTGCTAAAGCTAAAGGAGAGCTTAGTCCTCTTAATATCCCCCCCCCCCCATTACACACCACCTGTGACTAGAATGGGGGCCCTTCTCACATGCACCATTACTTTACTGTGACAAAAGGCTATAAAGAACATTGACTCTTGCTCCTTACCTAATACTCTAACTTGAAGAATGAATGTTCTGGTCCCTGCACTTTCTGGACCACCCCTATTGACCTATTTGTCCCTCATTCCCCCCCACCCCCGGCGGGTCTGTACTTGTACTGTTATATTTTATTGATATGAGCTGCTTTGTTTTGTATATGAATGTTACTTATAATTATCGGTACACTGGAAGCAGGTGATGTAGCTGTATGTAACTGTTCTCAATAAAATGAGTTATAAACCCTGTATCTGGCAATGTCATTGCAGCACTACAAGTACCAGCTGTCCCTGGTGTCACTATGTGCACAATCCTGGTGGCTGACTGCATTACCAGATCACCAGGCAGCCATCATAGATAAGAGTGTAAGTATCTGCGGCAGGAATCTGGTCAGCCTGGGACCTGTCTCTAGCCCAGTGATGGCTGACAGTAACACTCCAAAACTACAACTCCCATCAATCCATATCTTTGGTTGCTTAGGCATCATGGGAATGTAGTTTTGCCACAGCTGGAGTGTCAAGGTTAGCCCTGCCGTCCCTGCTCTAGCCAGATCTGTGTAGAAAAGGAAACATGTCAGTATAAGAACACAAGGCAGATGGCCTTACCTGTTACAGCTGATGTTTCAGCCATACTGATTTTCATACTGGTTTTCTAATGCTGCCTACATTTCCCATGATGCCTCTGGGGTTGCAGAGAGGGGGCGGAGTCTCATCATTTAAAGTTATCCAAATAGGCTGCAGTTATACTGACCAATGGGCTGGTGTCAGTTCAGATTACGTGCAGTTTTCATGTGTTTTTTATATTGTGATAAAGAGATAGTAGAATTGAAGTGTTTTATGAAACGCTTTTTATGTTTAAATCAACATTATACATATGCCCACTAGGTGTCTCCCTTCACAGCTGCTGCACGTCCACATTCAGTAGCAGAGAATCCTGGGGACGCTTGCATTATATGGTCAGCTCTCCTATCATAGAGCACCAAAAACTCTGTAACCACAAAAAGTTAATAATATAATTAGTCTGTTGTTGCGCTCAGTTGATCTACAACCTGCATGATGGACAGGGGTCTCTCCTTGTGTGAGCGGCAGAGTACGGGGACTTCCTGTGTTTGGTTGAACAGAGAAAAGACCATATATCATCACAGAGGGAGCATGGAACACAGTTTGTATAATGTTGATTTAAAGGGGAACTATCAGCAGGTTAGATGAATCTAACCTGCTGATAACCCCAGCTAGGGACGCTGAGGCGGAAAGTATGTGTCTTATCTTTCTCCTTGGTGCTGGTCCTGCGCTGATATTCGGGGTAAAGTCTGCTCTGGAGCAGTGTTAGGGCCCTATTCCACGGGCCGAGGAACGATGTAAACGAGCGTCGATCTGCTAGCTCGGCGCTCGTTTACTGGGCCTATTCCACGGCCCCGATGATCAGTAAGCGAGGGCTGCAGGGACATCGTTACCGATGTCCCTGCAGCCCTTGCAGCAATACATTACCTGTCTGGGCTTCTGCTGCACTCCGTCTTCCTCTCCGGGTCCCTCGGCGGTCCTGGCCAGTGATTGGCTGAGCGTCTGACAGCTCAGGCCGCTTCGGAGCTGCTGATGCTGTGCCGCAGGACCCGGGGAGGAAGACGGAGCGCAGAAGAAGCCCGGACAGGTAATGGATGTGCATCTCAAATCGTCGGTTGCCCACCGCGCACCGTTATTCCACCATAGCGATGCGCGGTGGGGGACCAATTATTTTAGGTCTGGCTCTAAATAAACGTTTTCTCTATTCCACCGAGCAATAATCGTCCGAATGGGGCCGATCCGGCCGATTATCGCTCCTGTGGAATAAGGCCCTTAGGAGCCTACTCAGGGGAGGTATATCCTGATCCTATACAGATAGCAGCAACAGTATACAGGTTTCAAGGGACAAAAGAAACACTAATGAGAGGTTAAAGTTCATGATGAAGATCATTATCATTATCCTGCTAGTCAGGAATACATGGGGGCTATTCACATTAAATACAAGCATAAAATACTATTTCACATGAATATCTAGGTAACCAAGCAGAAAACATATATTCCAGCAATTTATTAAGAAAGGAATAAAATAGAAAGAAAGGATGTGTTTATTTCAGCACTAGATGACAGGACGGAACACAGGGAAATAGCTGTAAGGAATATGTGCAATATTGTGAGTCAACACTAGATGGCACCATGGTACAGAATCAGAGATTATACAGAGAGAAAAGATATGCAAGATATCTGTCACACCTGTTAGGGTCCATTTACAGAGAAAGATTATCTGACATTATCTGCCAAAGATTTGAAGCCAAAACCAGGCATGGATCTGAAAAGAGGAGAAATCTCAGGCTTTCCTTTATGACCTGATCTCTGCTTATAGTCTGTTCCTAGCTTTGGCTTCAAATCTTTGGCAGATAATGTCAGATAATCTTTCTATGTAAATGGACCCTAATGGTGCGTTTACACACACAGATTTATCTGATTTTGGATGCCAAAGCCAGGAATGGATTTGAAAAGAGGAGAAATCTCAGTCTTTCCTTTATCACCTGTTCCCTGTTTATAGTCTGTTCCTGGTTTTGGCTTCCAAAATCTGTCAGATAAATCTGTCTGTGTAAACGCACCATAATGCTGGGTTTACACGGAGCGATAATTCGCCCGATCGTATGATTAACGATTTCGAAGTAACGATTTTTTTTATAACGATGAGCGTTTAGATGGAACGATATATTGTACAGAAAATTCGTTTTGCGATCTTTTTGCGGTCGCTTAAGCATATCTCGCACATACGTAAAATCAGTGAACAACTGTTTACACAGAACGATCGACGAATTTTTTTGCGAAC
This sequence comes from Dendropsophus ebraccatus, assembly GCA_027789725.1. Taxonomy (NCBI): domain Eukaryota; kingdom Metazoa; phylum Chordata; class Amphibia; order Anura; family Hylidae; genus Dendropsophus; species Dendropsophus ebraccatus. The sequence continues at coordinate 28,800,182 of JAQFWZ010000022.1, forward strand.
GACGAACGACGATTTAAGAACATGTTAAAAGATCAAAATAAACGACTTCTCGCTCGGCGTTCGACCGTTCGCCGCGTTTACACGTACGACTATCGTTCAATTTGATCGTTATCGTGCAAATTCGCACGATAATTGCTCCGCGTAAACCCAGCATTAGGGTTAGGGGGCGAACGAAAAATCGTTCATTTTGATCTTTTAACAGGTTCATAAATCGTCGTTCGCCGATCGCAAAAAATTCGCCGATCGTTCCGTGTAAACAGTCGTCGCGCGATAGTCCGGCCGGCCGCCGCCGGCCGCAGCCCCGCCCGCCGCCCGGCCCCCCGCTCATCCGCAGCCCCCTGCGCCAGCTCGATCTCCACCCCCGCCGCTCCGATCGCCAACCCCATCCGCCGCCGCTCCGATCGCCACCCCCACCAGCCGCCGCTCCGATCGCCACCTCCACCCCCGCCGCTCCGATCGACCCCCCCCCGCCGCCGCTCCGATCGCCTCCCCCGCCGCCGCTCCGATCGACCCCCCCGCCGCCGCTCCGATCGCCCCCACTGCCGCGGCAAAGAACATACATTACCTGCTCCGCGCAGCAGGTCTTCGGACATCCCCGGCTCCCGTCTTCATCGCACTGATTGGCTGAAGAGATGAGTCAGGAATTTCAAATGGCTTCCCTTCCGCCAATCAGTGCTGAAGAGGAGCACTGATTGGCTGAAGAGGAGCCGTTTGAAATTCCCGGCTCATCTCTTCAGCCAATCAGTACGCTGAAGAGGGGAGCCGGGGATGTCCGAAGACCTGCTGCGCGGAGCAGGTAACATATGTTCTTGGCCGCAGCGGTGGGGGCGATCGGAGCGGCGGCGGTGGGGGCGATCGGAGCGGCGGTGGGGGGGCGATCGGAGTGGCGGAGGGGGGGGGACGATCGGAGCGGCGGCGGGGGTGGCGATTGGAGCGACGCAGGGGGCTGCGGTTGAGCGGGGGGGGGGGGGGCGGGCTGCGGGCGGGCCGGGCTGCGGGCGTACGATCGCAAAACGATTTTTCTGTACGATATATCGTACCATCTAAACGCTGATCGTTATAAAAAAAAAAATCGTTACTTCGAAATCGTTAATCGTACAATCGGGCCAATAATCGCCTCGTGTAAACTTAGCATTAGGCAAAGGGATGTCCCTTCAAGTCAAGTCTCACTCTATCAAGGAGTCTTAGAACACTGACTGGGGATAATATGCCAAACACTCTCTCCAAAAAGGAAGATGTCCCCCTCTTCAGTGCACAGCAGGGTATCGGATGGCTAGTGAGGGGCCTGTTGATGTGGGGCCAAGGGGTACTAATTCTCCTTAAGGACAACGCTGGTAAAAAAAAAAAAAAACCTTTCTCCTAGTATTTGAAACACATTGCAAAGTTATATACCTTTGTAATATGCTTCAATCACCTATCTGCCCCCCTTTCTTATCTTTTACCCCCCTCAATCCCCCACCAGGAAGTGAAATAAACTCATTCTTACCTAATGACTGTTGACCCCAGGCTGTTCTGTGGCAGCCATTTCGTGTAAATGATGTCATCAAGAGGGAGGTGGGTCAAAGCCCTGTTATGCCAGCCTCCCTAGCCAGATGACTCAGGTTGCTCAGCTCTGATTGGCTGAGCAAGATGTAAGCATTGCATTGACCCTTATATATCTAATATAATACTTCAGATGCAGTGCTAAACACTACAAGAGGGAGAAGACTCTAGGAGCATCCGAGCCGACGCCAAAAACCACTCTATAAAGTGCAGGAGAGTATCCTGAGACACAAGAGGAACTAGCCTGGATAGGACAAAGCAACCAGAAGGTCTACATATATATCAAGCAAGGAGTAAAGACATGGCACTCACCCGTCGGCATCTTCACCGTTTCTTTATTGAATAACTGCAAACATAGTAAAATCAGGTATAGCGAGAGGACGCCTAGCGTGTAGCAGCACGCTACGTGCTGCTACACGCTAGGCGTCCTCTCGCTATACCTGATTTTACTATGTTTGCAGTTATTCAATAAAGAAACGGTGAAGATGCCGACGGGTGAGTGCCATGTCTTTACTCCTTGCTTGATATATATCGTCTATTTCTACTTTATTCATACATAGAGCACCACTGATCAGCTTCACCATAACTGCTTTATGCCGGACATTTACACGTGCATGAATATCCTGTTGGGCTCAGCAGTAGTGCCGTACTCTATCGCTTTTTCTGAGTGTTTGCAGAAGGTCTACATATCCTATGCCACAGTGCAGGTAACTGGGAAGACTCTGAAACTTAGCTTCACCAAGGTAACCAAGGCTGTGGCTTGTATCACCCTAGGAGGATGAGTCACTCGACACTATAGGGCAGAAGGTGGTCAGACTAAAGTCTATACATGGGTACAAGTAAACTTCTCACTTTACAAGTATTCTCTCAAGTTCCGGCAGAGTACATTGCTACATTGGGTTAGGACTCCCTTGACAAACTCCTCTCCTCTACTTTAAACTCTTCAAGCACCACTACTGTGGTGTCCCACCACGGGTGCTTCTAGTTTGGGCACCTGTCGCAAAAGCCCTGTACTGTAGAGTAAAGTGGTAATGAAGTTGTATTCTCAGGTTTTACCACAAGGTGTCACTATGTATTACTTTGTAAATTGCACAGCTGTAGTCATTTAAGGGTTACTGTTGTATTTTGTGGTTCTGTGCACCAATGAGAGAGACTCTTTTATTCCTACATATCCCTATTCTCTTCTCTTCTATACACTCTCTTCTTCACCACTCACAGAGGCTGTTGCATACACCCTGTAGGAAGTAGTCACATGGGGAGATGAAGTGTAGGACCACTTAGTTCTTCTCTGATTCTTAGTGGAGCAAGACACGCAGATCAGGCATCCCTGCTGAACTTAGCCAGGAGCTTGGCTCTGCCAGGTTCCCTCTCTGGGACCGACCAGCTGTAGTAGTACACACGTATGGAGACCAGAGATTTTCTTTTCTAAAGCTACACTTACAGTCAAGATGCAGTGCTAAACACTCAAGGAGGACAAGTCAGAGAACACCTCAACCCGCACCATGAACCTCTCTATACAGCGCAGGGCAGTATCCTAGACAGAGGAACTGACCCGGATAGAGAAAATCAGACATAGTTAAGGACTACGTACTCTTGCAGCACAGGTGACACCGGGACACACTTTGACACTTTGCTCAACTCAGGTAACCAAGACTGGGGCTTGTGTCGCCCTCGTAAGACAGGTACCCCACCACTACAGGGCAGAAGGTGATTTATAGCGGCAAAGATCAACACAAGTATTTTTCTCTTCTCAAGTATCTCTTCTTACAAGTTCCGGCAGAGCACATTACTAAACTGGGTTGGGGCTCTCCCGACAAACTCCTCTCCACTCTTCTGAACTCTCTACTCTACTAAACTTAACTAGCACTGCTACTCTACCTCACTACTTCGGCATCTCTCAGCACAGATTCAGGGAACGCAAGTCTGTATCTTAAAAGTCACTCGTCATCCTGTATTACCAGAGACCTGTCAGTAAAGATCACTTTATTTATTCTACTGGGACTCATTGATCATTGCACCAGCACCTACACACAGGCTACACCATCCTTGGGTCATTTCCCCTATCTATGGGTGGTGGTACGGACAGTTCGGGTGTGTCATCTCTCCACTCCGGACCACCGTGATAAGAGCCCAAGGGACCCATCGCAGCCCGGCAGGTCACCGACCATTGGGGAGCAATATAGCCAGCCACACACTAAAAGCAGGTATACCATCACACCTGTGTGCTGAGTTAGCACTGGCGTTACGACTACATCCTTACCGGCTAGACTATACCACACAACCAAACACTATAGGAGTCCCCAGGAACAACTTAACAGGCGACTGGTCGACGTACCACACTATGACCACCTCTACTCTACTTCAAGTATCTCCTCAGCATAAACGAGTTGAAGCACTATAGTCCGTGTGAAGATTTATCTATTTGCTACCAAAGTGTATTGTACAATTCAGAGACTGTACAGTAAAGCTGTTATATTTTTACATCACTGGGACTCAGTCATCCTTTCCTCACCTATACACACTAGCCGCACACCTTGGGTGAGGGTGGCAGTATTGATAGTCCGAGTGAGTCAATTGCCACTCAGGACTGCCGTGACAAGAGCCCAAGAGACCCATCACAACCTGGCAGTCACCGACCATTGTGGGGAACACAGCCAGCCACAATACAAAGCAGGTACCAACATCACACCTGTGTACTAGACTAGCTCTGGCATCACGACAATACCATCACTGGCTGAGCTGTGTAACAACACCGACCAATCACCATAGAAGTGGCGTCACCAGCAACACCTTAACACGTCACCGGTCGAGCAGAGCTACCTCACTCTCTGCTGCCACCTCTGTCCATGTCAGGAACTGTCCAGAACAGGAGAGGTTTTCTATGGGGATTTGCTGCTGCTCTGGACAGTTCCAGACATGGACAGAGGTGGCAGCAGAGAGCACTGTGTCATACTGGAAAGAATACACCACTTCCTGCAGGACATACAGCAGCTCATATGTACTGGAAGATTGGACATTTTTTAACAGAAGTAAATTACAATAATTTTTTTTTGTGAACTACCCCTTTAGGCTATGTTCACACTACGTATAAGTACGGCCATTGTTGCCGTCGGCAATAACGACCGTACTTTGTGCGGAGTGCAACATACCCTATTCAGCTATGGGATCCCGGCCGGAGCGTATACACATCGTATGCATTCCGACCGAGATCTTTCTGCGGCCGCAATTCAATGAATTGCGGCCGTAGGAAACCCTGTCAGTTCACACAGTGAAGCGAGCAGCTCCGGCACTGTGCGCTATGGGAGGTTCTGATGCGGGCGCGTGCTGATGCGCACGCATCAGAACCCTTCGGCCGGAAAGATCATCGGAACGGCCGGTCTCTTCCGGCGTGTGAACATAGCTTTAAAGTGGAAATGGGGGGGGGGGGGGTGTTTGTATAGTTATAGTAGATGGACCCCATAGTTGTATTGTGGGGGCATCTAACCAGCTAGTTGCCGTGGTTATTATCGGCCACAAGAGCTAGGAGCTGAGCGGTAATTCTGATAGCGGTCACTGACTGACTGTTAGCCTTACACATGCAGCAGGGCCTGTTAGCAGCCATATAATAGAGCTGGATGGTGCGGTCAGGAACGGCCACTAATGGATACAGACAGATCCTATTGGCTTTCCACCTCACATTCTGCAAAGGAAATGAATTTTGTGACAGATCATCGCACACAGATCACCGACACAAGTGTGAGCCTGCAGATAGCAGCCGCGTATGGAGTAGGCTCAGCTCCATATATCACATACATACACACATGCATATACACACACTCACTTACATACATACACACATACATATACATATACACACATGCATATAAACACACACTCACTGACATACACACATACATATACACACACTGACATACATACACACATACATATACACACTCACTTACATACACACATGCATATACACACACTCACTTACATACATACACACATACATATACATATACACACATGCATATAAACACACACTCACTTACATACACACATACATATACACACACTGACATACATACACACATACATATACACACTCACTTACATACACACATACATATACACACACTCACATACATACATGCATGCATACATACATATACTCACATACATACATACATATATACATACGCTCATACATACACATACACCAGACATACATACATATACTCATACATGCATACACACATGTAGGTATACTCATAGATACATACACATCCAGCCTGTCACAGAGAATTGCCCTAGGGCTGGGTTCACACTATGCTTTTGCAATCCGTGTTTGCAATCCGTTTTTTGTGAAAAACGGATGAAAAAAACGGATGCAACTGTGTGTATCTGTTTTTCCATTGACTTCCATTATTAAAAAAAAAAAAAAAAAAAACTGATCAAAACGGATCCGTTTTTTGTTTTGTTTTTTTTGGACGGACACAAAAAATAGGTTGACCACGTTTTTGTGTCCGTCAAATAAAAACGGATCCCATTTCTTTTTATAATGGAAGTCAATGGAAAAACGGATCAAAACAAATGCACACAGCGGCATCTGTTTTTTTCATCAGTTTTTCATCCGTTTTTTGCAAAAAAAAAACGGATTGTAAAAACGTAATGTGAACCCAGCCTAACTAAACTAAATCTACCAGCTTGATATCAGTCCCAGAGAGTTTGGCGTGCAGTTTACTGACCAGATCTCCTTTAGATGGTTACTGAATGAGGGGGCCCCGCTTGTCACAGTTCTGTACCAAAGATGGCGGTCGCTCCTCTCCACAAGTGGATTGGACAGGGCTCCTTAGCTGACTCTGAGCCTCTTCTCTCTCAGTAATACCCAGTATCACAGGTAAGTGTGGCTGCTCTCTACAGTAGATGGGGGATCCTAGAAGAAAGAGGCTCCACATAGATGGCATCAGGTCTCTCAGTCTGCATCTACTACAGCCAGCTCTCTCATCAAAATGGCGGCTCCAGGCTTCCCTCATCTGCTCCTTCTTCTTCCCTCAGGTCACATGTTCCAACTGTCAGGTTCATCTCCCATGACAACAACACATGCTGTGTACAGCGACATCTTGTGGCCAAATGCAGAATGTCAGTTTGAAACCATAAATCATACATATTCCTATACCCAGTTATATTTGCCTGGTTATTGACAATGCCGCTTCACCAACTCACATGGCACCCCACTAGAGGTTGTCGTCCTCGCCAACCCTTCCCATACAAACTCATCTTAAGCAAATCGTTGTGGGGGTATACCAGCATTGGGCCTGGTCACCCTACAGTTACAGACTCAGGGGAATAAGGCACATTCACTGGGAGAGGAGCTGCTGGCTGCACAACTCCCTCTCTGGATGGAAATCTTGCCACAGCTGGAATCTCCACAGGGGCAACCCACCATTCCTCATCTAAGAGGGGTTTCTCCATATGGGCAGGGGAAGGCACCTCCCCCACAGCCACAGGCTCTTCAAAATTACAACGTCTCTACATGTTACTGTGAGAGTCGCCTAGTCCCTATTGGCTCCACCTCGTAGATTGCGATGGCAGGGTCTACCCTCCTTTTCGACTTACATGAGGCCTCCTCCCACCGTCCATCCAATTTCACAGATAGTCTTTTGGCCCTGACCATCACTTGTCCACCCGCAGCATACCCATCCTTTTGCACAGGTCTTGAGTTGGGGTGCACCAATTGTCTCAGGTGTGCCCCCACATCCCCATGCATCCCTCTCAGCCACCAGTTGTGTTCTTGCACCCATGTGGTGGTACTTGTCGGTGATGGGTCCAGCGGATTGGGCGTGTAGGGGATCCTCGATCTCTTGGCCTGCTCTCCCAAACATGAGCATATGTGTGGAGTAACCCCGTGTACCCTGCTGTTATAGGCCCACATCACTTCAGGTAAGTACTCTGGCCATCAGGCCATTTGGCTGTCTTCCAAGGTTCTCAATATCTGAAGCAAGGGTGAACTGCTCACATGCCCCATTTCCCTAAGGGTGGTACAGAGTAGTGTGGGAATACTCGATCCCATACAGCTGTACCAGCTCACTCATCAGAGCCCCCAGAAAGTATGCCCCCTGATCTGAATGAATCCTCTGCGGACCCCCAACCACTTGTATAAAGTGTTTGCAGACCCCCTCAGCTGCAGGCTCTAGGGCAGGGGTGGGGAACCTTTTTCCTGTCGGGGGCCATTTGGAATTTTGCAAAATAGTTCGAGGGCCGTACAAAATAACATTATAAAAAATGAAAATAAACTCCCTGTTAATGTGATGGCTGGAAATGCTTTTCCTCGGCGATGCGTTTTACGTGGGCTGGTACTGCATATGGTAGCATTATATTCAAGGGCACGGCATGTGGCAGCACGATATACAGGGGGCACATGTGGCAGCATTATATACAAGGGGCACATGTGGCAGCATTATATACAGGGGGCACATGTGGCAGCATTATATACAGGGGGCACATGTGGCAGCATGATATACAGGGGGCACATGAGGCAGCACGATATACAGGGGGCACATGTGGCAGCATTATATACAGGGGGCACATGTGGCAGCATTATATACAGGGGGGCACATGTGGCAGCATTATATACAGGGGGCACATGAGGCAGCATGATATACAGGGGGCACATGAGGCAGCACGATATACAGGGGGCACATGTGGCAGCATTATATACAGGGGGCACATGTGGCAGCATTATATACAGGGGGCACATGTGGCAGCATTATATACAGGGGGGCACATGTGGCAGCATGATATACAGGGGGCACAGCATGTGGCAGCATGATATACAGGGGGCACAGCATGTGGCAGCATGATATACAGGGGGCACATGAGGCAGCACGATATACAGGGGGCACATGTGGCAGCATGATATACAGGGGGCACAGCATGTGGCAGCATGATATACAGGGGGGCACATGTGGCAGCATGATATACAGGGGGCACATGAGGCAGCACGATATACAGGGGGCACATGTGGCAGCATGATATACAGGGGGCACAGCATGTGGCAGCATGATATACAGGGGGCACATGTGGCAGCACGATATACAGGGGGCACATGTGGCAGCATGATATACAGGGGGCACATGTGGCAGCATGATATACAGGGGGCACATGTGGCAGCATGATATACAGGGGGCACATGTGGCAGCATGATATACAGGGGGCACAGCATGTGGCAGCATGATATACAGGGGGCACATGTGGCAGCATGATATACAGGGGGCACAGCATGTGGCAGCATGATATACAGGGGGCACATGAGGCAGCATGATATACAGGGGGCACATGTGGCAGCACGATATACAGGGGGCACATGTGGCAGCATGATATACAGGGGGCACATGTGGCAGCATGATATACAGGGGGCACATGTGGCAGCATGATATACAGGGGGCACATGAGGCAGCGTGATATACAGGGGGCACAGCATGTGGCAGCATGATATACAGGGGGCACATGAGGCAGCATTATATACAGGGGGCACATGAGGCAGCATTATATACAGGGGGCACATGAGGCAGCATTATATACAGAGGGCACATGAGGCAGCATGATATACAGGGGGCACATGAGACAGCATGATATACAGGGGGCACATGAGGCAGCATGATATACAGGGGGCACATGAGGCAGCATTATAGCCAGGGGCACAGAATAATGCTGCCACATGTGTCCCCTGTATATCATGCTGTCACAGCTGTGCCTCCCGTGAACCCCCCGCACTCCCGCTCCTCATTCCCCCGCACTTCCGCTCCTCATTCCCCTGCTGCTGAGTCCCCCGCACTCCCGCTCCTTATTCCCCCGCACTCCCGCTCCTCATTCCCCTGCACTCCCGCTCCTCATTCCCCTGCTGCTGAGTCCCCCGCACTCCCGCTCCTTATTCCCCCGCACTCCCGCTCCTCATTCCCCCGCACTTCCGCTCTTCATTCCCCTGCTGCTGAGTCCCCCGCACTCCCGCTCCTTATTCCCCCGCACTCCCGCTCCTCATTCCCCTGCTGCTGAGTCCCCCGCACTCCCGCTCCTTATTCCCCCGCACTCCCGCTCCTTATTCCCCCGCACTCCCGCTCCTCATTCCCCCGCACTTCCGCTTCTCATTCACCTGCTGCTGAGTCCCCCGCACTCCCGCTCCTTATTCCCCCTGCATTCCCGCACCTGTTTCCAGGTCTCCAGGGGACCTCCACCTATCGGACACAGCATGTGGCAGATGATGGCGCGGAGGACAGTCGTTGCGCCGCAGCGGTTGGCCGCTCTGATGAACGCAACCAATAAGTGGGAGTGACAGGGGATGCGGCCTATCGCACGGCGGCCTTGTGCCCGCCCACCTCTACACTGCGCTCCCTGACTGCTAAGGAGCGTGGTGAAGAATACAGCAGGGACATTTTACTATCAGCCGGGGGGCCGGGGGCCGGATCGAAGGACCTTGCGGGCCGGATCCGGCCCGCGGGCCGGACGTTCCCCACCCCTGCTCTAGGGGAACAGATGCCTGGAAGGTCTGGACAGGAGCACAGGGCCGACACTAGAGACATGCCTCGTTCACCATGTCTCCCAAGTAGGGGCAATATACTAGCCGTTGGGGCCATTTTTATGTTTTGACGCTTCCAAAGTGGGTGCCCGTCTTGTGGGCTTCCTGAGCACTGCCCAGTCCCAATGACTTGGGAATAACAATCTGCTGCCGGTATTGCAATTCTGAAGGTAAGTATATTACCCGATACAGGAGGACCTGAGTAACACTCAGTTTATCTCACTGCCTCTGCAACTTCTGGCCTTCAGGAGTCAGCAGGCCTGCTCTTGGTCCGGACCCATTGTGTGGTACTCGGCTACTTTGGTGGCAATCCGTGACGTCAATTCTGAGGTGTATCACTTGGCCAGAGGTGTTAGTTGTCATGACGTCAGTGCTAGTCCAGCACACAGGTGTGATGTTGATGCCTGCTTTTACATATGGACAGTTGTAGTGTTCCCCAAATGGTCGGTAACCTGCCGGGCTGTAGTGGGTCCCTTGGGCTCTTATCACAACAATGGCAACTGACCCACCTGGACAAGCGGTACCGCTACCCACAGAAAGGGGAAGAATAACCCAAGGTGTGCGGTAGTGTATATAGGTGTAGGTGCGAATAGAAGATGACAGAGTCCATGCATAGTATAAAAAATATGAAACTTTTCAAGTTTAAACTACACATTGTAGACAGTATAAATACTTTGGTTCACAGACTTGAGTGCTTGGATTAAGTGCTTGAGGGAGGTGCTTGAAAACAGCGGAAAAGGTAGATGCAGTAGAAAGTAGAGGAGTGGAGTTTGCCACAGGAGCCCCAACCCAGTGTAGCTGCATACTCTGCCGGAACTTAGAGATATCTTAAGTTAAGTGATACTTGTACTTGTGTTTAGACCATGTCTGACCACCTTCTGCCCCCTGGTATCATAGAACCTGTGCCAGTAGGGTAGTACAAGCCCCAGCCTTGGTTATCTGGGTGTAGCCAGGTGTCCGAGGTGTCCCAGTTACCTGCACAGCATTCTTGGACTCAGCCATCTTGGACTTAGTGGACTGGCGTTGGACTTACTCTCACAGCTTCATGAGGGGATCTCTGTCCCTCCTGTCACACAGTCCATGCTCTATCTTCCAATGTCTCCTCCAGCTGCTGTGACTTCCATGTGCTCTACCTCCTCCTTTCCTCACACAGGGCTATGCAGATTATCTTGCGGTGGCTGCGCCAGGCCAGGTCAGGTTGTATGGTGAGTTGGTGGTGTGGTGGTTGCTCGGCCAGTGATGGTATTGTCGTGACGCCAGTGCTAGTCCAGCATACAGGTGTAATGTTGGTACCTGTTGGTATATGGCCGGTTTGTGTCCCCAAATGGTCAGTAACCTCCAGGTTTGTGAGGGTCCCTTGGGTTCTTGTCACGACAACCTGGAGTGGTAACTGACCCACCCGGATTGTGGGTACCACCTACCACAGAGTAGGGGGAAAATAAGCCAAGGTGTGCGGTGATGTGTATATAGGTGCTGGTGCAGAAAGAGATGGACAGGGTCTCATGCGTTTGTTATAAAAATAGAACAACTTTGCTGTAGTGCTTTTGCAGAATCACAGTATACGTTTTACAGACAGTAGCAATCTTTGGTACAAACTTGAGTGCTTGACTTAGTGCTTGAGGTAGGTGCTCAGAGAGGGTAGAAGTTGTAGTGCTCATAGAAGTTAGAGAGGAGAGGAGAAGAGTTTGGCAGAGGAGCCCTATGCCCAGTGTAGCCTTGTACTCTGACAGAACCTCAGTAGAAGTCTGTAGTGAAGTGTTTACCCATGCCCACATTTAGACTATGTCTGACCATCTTCTGCCTCCTAGTGTCATAGAACCCATCCTAGGTGGGTAGCACGAGCCCCAGTCATGGTTGTATGGGTGTAGCTAAGTGTCTGAGTGTTCCCAGTTACCTGCACTGCGTGGTAGGATACATAGACCTTCTGTATATGGTAGCTTTGTCATACCCGGATCATCTCCTCTTGGTTTAGAAGTCTGTCCCGCACTTTTGATACACGTTCCTGGCGTGGGCTAGGGTGTTCCTTGGTGGCTGCTCTCCCCTACTTGTGGCTTAGTACTGCATTGTAGAACAGGTGGTTCTAGTAGGAGTCTCTGGTGGAGCTAGTCTCTCCTGTATCTGCTTTAACTCAGCATCTAAACTGAACTACTCCTTTCCTCCTACAGGGGTGAGTGGGCAGAGAGAGGTGGAAGAGGATAGGTAGAAAAGAAAGAGCACCTCCTAGTGGTCATAGTGGTCAGCACACAACACATGGTATAAATAACTTTAACCCTTCCTTCAGTCACGCATAGAAAGACATATAAATATTGTGGAGAAAACTTAAAATACCTCATCCACCACTTGTTCTAACCTGAGAAGTTTTGACAGGTACATAAAAGAACACTAACAGGTCAGCTGGTACATTGGTGTGGTAGCTGAGTGGGTCTAGGGTCACTTGGGCACTTGTCACGGAAGCCTGGAGTGGTACTGGACCCACCCCATACAGTTAGCACAGCCACAACACAATAAGAAAAGGTAACCCAATTGTACAGGTGTGTGTAGTGCAGGTGCGCAAGGAGGAAAAAATAGAACAGTTTACTGGAGGTAACTGTAGAACAATACAAGGAAACGGAGATCTGGATACAGTGCTGTGCAATACAATCTTTACAGTTGTCAATAACTTAAAGGGTTTGGCAACTTTATAGTAAAATAGTTCAGTGTACAGTATTAGTAAGTGTACTCACTGCTCTTACCGACAGCAGCTCCCCGTGTACTCACTGTGTATACTGACAGCAGCTTCCTGTGTACTCACTGTATACACTGACAGCAGCTCCCTGTACTCACTGTATATAGTGACAGCAGCTCCCTGTGTACCTCATAGAGTTAAAATCAGACTCCCCTCCCCCAGGCTGCCGCCTTGGTCTGTGGGGAGTCTGTCCATAAGATGGCCGACATGGAGGAGCATGTGACCATGCCCCGCCTCCAGTGAACTCCATAGGCATATACAGGCTCAATGGTGGACACTGGGGGGCGTGTCATGGTTACATGCTCCTCCATGTCGGCCATCTTATGGAAAGCCTCCCCACAGAGCAGGGCAGCTCAGCCTGGAAGAGGGGAGTCTGATTCTAGCTCTATTAGGTACACAGGGAGCTGCTGTCGGTATATAAAGTGAGTACACTTACTAAGACTGTACACTGAACAATATTATAAAGTGGCCAACCCCTTTAAGTGCTCACACTTGAGGTAGAGAGCAGGTGCTTGTAGTAGTAGGTGTTTTGCAGTAGAAAGAGAAGAGGAGTTGCCAGAGGGGCCCTACCCAATGTAGTACTGTGCTCTGCTGGAACAGTTGAAGTGAACAGAAGAAGTGTAGAGAATACTCATACTCATGGATAACTGGTTAGTCCCTGACCACCTTATGCCCCCTAGTTGCGGGCTACCCATCCTAGGTGGGTAGTACAAGCCCCAGTCTTTGGTTATTTGGGCGAAGCAGACTCCCGGGCCTTTCCAGTTGTCCTGCACTGCACAGTGGGATATGTAGATGTTCCGTAGATGTCCCACTTGGGTCAGTTCCTATGGCTTCAGGTAACTGCCCTGCAAGTTTTAGAGAGGTTCCTGACGTGGGCAAGGTGTATCCCTGTTTGGCTTCTCTCCCCAGGTGGAAGCTTAGCACTGCTAGTCATCTGAAGCAGTGGCGGAACTACCACCATAGCAGCCGTAGCGGCCACTACGGTCTGGGCCCTAAGAGGTGACATAGCCTGCAGCACCCACGGCCGAGCTGCAGCTATTTGGGGTCTGGGGGTGGGGGGTGTCCAGGGGATTCCGCAAGTCCTGAGCTCAGTTTCCGCCGGGGCTAGAACTTCCAGCACAGGGCGCGTCTCTAACACACGCTCCCTGTGCCGGAAGTACAGGCCGCGGGCGCACACTGAGCTCACTGGTACCTGTGCTGCCGGGTGATAGAATGGGACAGCAGTGCGGTGGAAAGGGGACGTCATATCCCCGGTCAGCACAGGTACCAGTGAGCTCAGTCTGTGCCCGCGGCCTGTACTTCCGGCACAGGGAGTGCGTGTTAGAGACGCTCCCTGTGCCAGAAATACTAGCCCCAGCGGACACTGAGCTCCAGAGCTGTAGAGCTGCTGGGGAAGAAGAGGAGAAGACAGTCGACAGGGGAGCGTGTTGTTAGGTGAGTGGTGTTTTTTTTTTTTCTGCAAAGGGGGTCATCTATAGGGGGACAATATAAGGGGGCCATCTATGGGGGCAGCATAAGGGGGCATTTGTACGGGGACAACATAAGGGGGCCAGCATAAGGGGGCATTTATAGGGGGACAACATAAGGGGGCCAGCATAAGGGGGCATTTATAGGGGGAAAAGATAAGGGGGCCAGCATAAGAAGGCGTTTATAGGGGGACAACATGAGGGGGCCAGCATAAGGGGGCATTTATAGGGGAACAAGATAAGGGGGCCAGCATAAGGGGGCATTTATAGGGGGACAAGATAAGGGGGCCAGCATAAGGGGGCATTTATAGGGGGACAAGATAAGGGGGCCAGCATAAGGGGGCATTTATAGGGGGACAAGATAAGGGGGCCAGCATAAGGGGGCATTTATAGGGGGACAAGATAAGGGGGCCAGCATAAGGAAGCATTTATAGGGGGACAACATAAGGGGGACAGCATAAGAGGGCGTTTATAGGGGGACAACATAAGGGGGCCAGCATAAGGGGGCATTTATAGGGGGAAAAGATAAGGGGGCCAGCATAAGAAGGCGTTTATAGGGGGACAACATGAGGGGGCCAGCATAAGGGGGCATTTATAGGGGAACAAGATAAGGGGGCCAGCATAAGGGGGCATTTATAGGGGGACAAGATAAGGGGGCCAGCATAAGGGGGCATTTATAGGGGGACAAGATAAGGGGGCCAGCATAAGGGGGCATTTATAGGGGGACAAGATAAGGGGGCCAGCATAAGGAAGCATTTATAGGGGGACAACATAAGGGGGACAGCATAAGAGGGCGTTTATAGGGGGACAACATAAGGGGGCCAGTATAAGAGGGCATTTATAGGGGGACAACATAAGAGGGCCAGCATAAGGGGGTATTTTTAGGGGGACAACATAAGGGGGCCAGCATAAGGGAGCATTTATAGGGGGACAACATAAGGGGGACAGCATAAGAGGGCGTTTATAGGGGGACAACATAAGGGGGCCAGCATAAGAGGGCATTTATAGGGGGACAACATAAGAGGGCCAGCATAAGGGGGTATTTTTAGGGGGACAACATAAGGGGGCCAGCATAAGGGAGCATTTATAGGGGGACAACATAAGGGGCCATTTATAGGGGGACAACATAAGGGAGCCATCTATAGGGGGACAACATTAGGGGGCCATCTAAAGGGGGACAACATAAGGGGGCCATCTATAGGGGGACAACATTAGGGGGCATCTATAAGGGGACAACATAATGGGGGCATCTATAGGGGGACAACATAAGGAGGCATTTATAGAAGGACAACATGAGAAGGCATCTATGGGGGAGAACATATGGGCATCTATAGGGGGACCAAATGAGAGGACATCTATAAGGGGGACCATCTATAAGGGGGATGGACAACACAGGGGGATAATTTATAAGGGGGACAACACGGGGGGGGCATCTATAAGGGGGGCAGAGAAGGACAACACGGGTGGCATCTCTAAGGGGGAATACACAGAGGGGGGCCACCTATAAGAGAGAATACACAGATAGGGGCCATATATAAGAGAGACTACACATAGAGAACCATATATAAGGGGCACTACACAGAAGGGGGCATTTAACAGTGAACTACACAGAGGGGGGGTGATACACAGAGGATAGGGGATACACAAAGGGGGGCCGTCTATAAGAGGAACAACAAAGGGGTTGCGTATATAATAGGTGATGCACAGTTGGGGGCCATCTATGGGGGGGCTACAGATAGGGGGGCCATATACTATAGGGGATGCACAGAGGATGTCATCTACTATAGGGGGACTATACAGAGGGGAGCTCTCTAGGAGATGCACATGGGGCCATTTATAAAGAGGCTACGCAGAGGGGGCATATACTATAAGGGGGGTCACATAGTGTCAGGCTAAATGAGGGCACAAAGGGGCCAGTACAGATGTGCTGTGTGTAGAGAGATGAGGATGGTGCCAGAGTGAGGAATCTAATATGTTTGTCTGGCAGATTCTGTGGATTCGTGGCTCGGAGAAGTTCTCATAACGGCCCAGAGCAGATGGAGAAGAAAATGAAAAGGGAAGAACTCTAATGAGAGAAGACGTCCCCTGTAAGTCAGTTAATATAACTGCACTGTAGTGTATATAGAGTACAGAACCTGTGTAGTGCTGGGTGTGTTGATGGCATAGTGATCGGTCAAGGGTGGGCCCCAATAAAAAGTTTGCTAAGGGGCCCAGACATTTCTAGTTATGCCCCTGATCTGAAGGTTTACTTGAAGAACTTTGTGGCTGAGCTGATCCTCACACATCGAGAGCTAACCCCGAACTGAACACTTCCTCCCACCAAGAACTAACTCCTCCTACAGGGGCTAACTAAACCCTCCTGTGAGTGTCGGGGGCTGTGTGTGTGGAGAAAGAGAGAACAGGACCTGCGTCCCATCAAATACCACAAAAAAATAAAAATTGATCAAAACGTATATTCTTATACACACTACAGATTATGGTACAAAAATGAAATAATTAGGATTTCGGCAAGTCTATTGGGCCTATTGTCCATGGGGCTTGGTGTAAAGCATATCTCTAAATGCATCCGAGGCAAGATGGCTGCTCTAATAAAAATGTTAAAAAAGGAAATAAAATCATTTACAATTAGATAGAAACAGAATGCAAAAAAAAACATGCCTCATTATCCGGCTCTGATCAGTAAAAATGATATATAGGCCATACATTTAGTTTAAGGGGAGGAAGGAAACTTTTGAGGTTTGAGGTTACAGATTAGCAAGAACAATAGGTGGAGGTGTAGTGTCGCAGTTTTGCATTTGCAGGTCAACATCCTTAAACGTAAAAGCCTCACTGTGCACTTCTATAGCTCGAGGTGTCTCAATTCTGAGAACATCTGGTGGATAGAGAGAACTGGGTGAAGGAATCTACTGAAGGTTCCGAGAGAAAAGCGGTGGATGGATGAACCCCAGGACATCGTCTACAGCAGATCCCATGACTTGGAGTATTGGGATCTTTGTGGTTCTATAGTTTATTATCCATTTGCTTTTACATCTGGAATGGAAGCTGTGACCTGGATCTTCTCAATGTGGTCTCCACCATGGACTAGTAGTGGTGGGACTTTGGCGGGTATGGACTTACTGTGCATTTTTGTTGCCTTTATAACATGAATTTTTAGTTCTGTTTGGGGAACTCATTGAGAGACGTGAGAGTTCAACCAGCCAACGCGGAACACGCATCAAAGACCCATGGTGTGACTTCCGCCATAGTCACTTCATGCTGAAGATGGTTGGGGCTGCACATTGTTGGACGATTGACAAAGATCTTACAGGTAAGAACCCAACAGTAATGTGTAACCTCATATCGTATTGTTCAGGTCTGGTGTGGTGGTGTTATCCAGTCACAGTATGGTGGTATTGGTCAGGTCTGGTATGGAGTTGTTATCCAGTCACAGTATGGTGGTATTGGTCAGGTCTGGTATGGTGGTGTTACCTAGTCACAGTATGGTGGTATTGGTCAGGTCTGGTATGGCGGTGTTATCCAGTCACAGTATGGTGGTATTGGTCAGGTCTGGTATGGCAGTGTTATCCAGTCACAGTATGGTGGTATTGGTCAGGTCTGGTATGGAGTTGTTATCCAGTCACAGTATGGTGGTATTGGTCAGGTCTGGTATGGTGGTGTTACCCAGTCACAGTATGGTGGTATTGGTCAGGTCTGGTATGGCGGTGTTATCCAGTCACAGTATGGCGGTATTGGTCAGGTCTGGTATGGCAGTTTTATCCAGTCACAGTATGGTGGTATTGGTCAGGTCTGGTATGGCAGTGTTATCCAGTCACAGTATGGTGGTATTGGTCAGGTCTGGTATAGCAGTGTTATCCAGTCACAGTATAGCGGTATTGGTCAGGTCTGGTATGGCGGTGTTATCCAGTCACAGTATGGCAGTATTGGTCAGGTGTGGTATGGCGGTGGTAAATGTGACACCTGGAGCTATTACCTACCAATCTACCAATCCTGTGGTGAGAATTCCCTCAGACAATATGCAGACGGCTCTAATCATTGATTGAATGTGGAAATTTGTTTATGTTTTAAGCCGTTAAAAAACATGAAAAACGCAATTCAGACAATGTTTCTACGTGTAGAGAAATGTATGTGGCCGAACCCAGGCTCCATCTCTCCCCCCCCCCCCAGTCATATTGGTTACCGCATGGGGGTCTGGCATCTGCTGCATGTGGTGTCGTACAATAAATGTGGGAATGCGGCCTAAGACTGATCAGATATCAATATGATGTTCAAAAACTAGAAAATCCTGATGCTAATTGGTGAGAGAAGATGGGGGGTCTGCAGGTGTAGTGCCGGGGGCAGCAGCTGGGAATACGGCCCTGGGTACTGTATATATGGGGCATCTGCAGGTGTAGTGCCCGGGGCAGCAGCAGCTGGGAATACGGCCCTGGGTACTGTATACATGGGGCATCTGCAGGTGTAGTGCCGGGGGCAGCAGCAGCTGGGAATACGGCCCTGGGTACTGTATACATGGGGCATCTGCAGGTGTAGTGCCCGGGGCAGCAGCAGCTGGGAATACAGCCCTGGGTACTGTATACATGGGGCATCTGCAGGTGTAGTGCCGGGGGCAGCAGCAGCTGGGAATACGGCCCTGGGTACTGTATACATGGGGCATCTGCAGGTGTAGTGCCCGGGGCAGCAGCAGCTGGGAATACAGCCCTGGGTACTGTATACATGGGGCATCTGCAGGTGTAGTGCCGGGGGCAGCAGCAGCTGGGAATACGGCCCTGGGTACTGTATACATGGGGCATCTGCAGGTGTAGTGCCCGGGGCAGCAGCAGCTGGGAATACAGCCCTGGGTACTGTATACATGAGGCATCTGCAGGTGTAGTGCCCGGGGCAGCAGCAGCTGGGAATACGGCCCTGGGTACTGTATATATGGGGGGTCTGCAGGTGTAGTGCCGGGGGCAGCAGCAGCTGGGAATACAGCCCTGGGTACTGTATATATGGGGCATCTGCAGGTGTAGTGCCCGGGGCAGCAGCAGCTGGGAATACGGCCCTGGGTACTGTATACATGGGGCATCTGCAGGTGTAGTGCCGGGGGCAGCAGCAGCTGGGAATACGGCCCTGGGTACTGTATACATGGGGCATCTGCAGGTGTAGTGCCCGGGGCAGCAGCAGCTGGGAATACAGCCCTGGGTACTGTATACATGAGGCATCTGCAGGTGTAGTGCCCGGGGCAGCAGCAGCTGGGAATACGGCCCTGGGTACTGTATATATGGGGGGTCTGCAGGTGTAGTGCCGGGGGCAGCAGCAGCTGGGAATACAGCCCTGGGTACTGTATATATGGGGCATCTGCAGGTGTAGTGCCCGGGGCAGCAGCAGCTGGGAATACGGCCCTGGGTACTGTATACATGGGGCATCTGCAGGTGTAGTGCCCGGGGCAGCAGCAGCTGGGAATACGGCCCTGGGTACTGTATACATGGGGCATCTGCAGGTGTAGTGCCCGGGGCAGCAGCAGCTGGGAATATGGCCCTGATCATGTGATTACGAATACTGGGCAAGGATGCAAACGTCACATCGAACCATGCAATCCAGCCAATCGGTGGTCCAAACAAGGCCAACACCACTTCCCATTGGTAGGAGTAGCTCACTACATCTACCCGTAAGCCAAAGTCTTATGTGACTGGTGGACACATATACATTTACTATTGGTTGTTCAGGATTGTATACACGGAAGTAGGAAACGAGGCTGGCACAAAGAACGGCAGTGAGACCCTACCACCGCTTCCCATAGAGACGACCACCAGTAAGTGTATATTACCATTGGTATACCATGCTGTCGGGCTCATGACTCTCACAGGGCAGGTTGTCTACACGTAGTATTAGTGTATGTATGTTATCTCATCTGTCGTTTAAGACCAGCGGCCTTTTTACTTGCATGAAGCTTGTAAGATGTAATCTGACGTCTTTAATGTTGGAGCAGAAGAACGTCTTCTACATACCGGTGTAACAGGCCAGAGTATGCCCCCAGCCCAGACTATACCCGGGGTTAAAATGGCATAGGCTAGATTATATTTTGTATATATTATATTATATTTATTATATTTATATTATATTTTATTTTGGCCTGGACCAATTCATACCCCCTCAGGCCGGATTATACCCCCATAAGTCTGTGAGATAAGTGAGAAGCTGCGGATGGAAATCTTAAAGGTCTAAACACATTGGGGACATTTCTCATTGCGTTTGCATTTTTTTTTTTTTATAAGGAGATTTTGTGACCTCATAAAAATCTGTTCAAGATTTAATAAAGTGACTCTGTACCCACAATCTGACCCACCCAAACCACTTGTACCTTCGGATAGCTGCTTTTAATCCAAGATCTGTCCTGGGGTCCGTTCGGCAGGTGATGCAGTTATTGTCCTAAAAAACAACTTTTAAATGTGCAGCCCCGTGCCCTACAGGCATATCTGTGCCCTAAGGGACCCCTCCGTCCCTTCCCCCCACCCTCTTCATCATTAGGAACATTTTCTCCTGTCTGAACATTGCACAGGTGTATTAACGATCCAGCCCATGTGCCTTGCTGACACAGCTAATGAATAGGAGGCAATCTGTCTGGAGCATTCCTAATGATGAGGAGGGTGGTGAGGAAGGACAGAGAGGTGGTGCCAGCCTAATGCTTGCACAATCTAGGCCACGCCCGTTGGGCATAGCGCTGCCAGTTTAGAAGTAGTTTTTTTAGGACAATAACTGCATCACCTGCCGAACGGACCCCAGGACAGATCTTGGATTAAAAGCAGCTATCTGAAGGTACAAGTGGTTTGGGGGGGTCAGATTGTGGGTACAGAGTCGCTTTAAGGGTTTTGCACTATTTTCCATCAGTCTCAGCCACCTGCCTCTTTTTTCAGTGTTTGCACTGAAAAAAAACGAATGGAAAACCCCGAAATGGATGGGAAACAAAAATAGATGAATTTGTGTGCCTCCATTTTGATCCCTTTTTCCATTGACTTCGATAATAAACAAACGGATAAAAAAACGATCAAAACACATACATTCTAGCACAAAAAGCACTTTTCAACAAATTAGAGTGACAAAACCTGTAAAACAATATTACACCCCCTGGTATCCCCTGGTATAAAATATATCCCCCGGGGTACACTGTGGCCTAGGCTATGTTACACCCCCGGTATAGAATATATCCCCTCCTGTATACTGTGGCCTGGGCTATGTTACACCCCCGGTATAGAATATATCCCCTCCTGTATACTGTGGCCTGGGCTATGTTACATCTCCCGGTATAAAATATATCCCCCGGGGTACACTGTGGCCTAGGCTATGTTACACCCCCGGTATAGAATATATCCCCTCCTGTATACTGTGGCCTGGGCTATATTACACCCCCCAGTATAGAATATATCCCTCCTGTATACTGTGGCCTGGGCTATGTTACATCCCTGGTATAGAATATATCCCCTCCTGTATACTGTGGCCTAGGCTATGTTACACCCCCGGTATAGAATATATCCCCTTCTGTATACTGTGGCCTGGGCTATGTTACACCCCCTGTATAGAATATATCCCCTCCTGTATACTGTGGCCTGGGCTATGTTACACCCCCTGGTATAAAATATATCCCCCGGGGTACACTGTGGCCTGGGCTATGTTACACCCCCCTGGTATAGAATATATCCCCTCCTGTATACTGTGGCCTGGGCTATGTTACATCTCCCGGTATAGAATATATCCCCTCCTGTATACTGTGGCCTAGGCTATGTTACATCTCCCGGTATAGAATATATCCCCTCCTGTATACTGTGGCCTAGGCTATGTTACACCCCCGGTATAGAATATATCCCCTCCTGTATACTGTGGCCTGGGCTATGTTACATCCCCCCGGTATAGTATATATCCCCTCCTGTATACTGTGGCCTGGGCTATGTTACACCCCCCGGTATAGTATATATCCCTCCTGTATACTGTGGCCTGGGCTATATTACACCCCCCGGTATAGTATATATCCCTCCTGTATACTGTGGCCTGGGCTATGTTACACCCCTGGTATAGAATATATCGCCTCCTGTATACTGTGGCCTGGGCTATGTTACACCCCCCGGTATAGAATATATCGCCTCCTGTATACTGTGGCCTAGGCTATGTTACATCCCCCGGTATAGAATATATCCCCTCCTGTATACTGTAGCCTAGGCTATGTTACACCCCCGGTATAGAATATATCGCCTCCTGTATACTGTGGCCTGGGCTATGTTACACCCCCCGGTATAGAATATATCGCCTCCTGTATACTGTGGCCTAGGCTATGTTACATCCCCCGGTATAGAATATATCCCCTCCTGCATACTGTAGCCTGGGCTATGTTACACCCCCCGGTATAGAATATATCCCTCCTGTATACTGTGGCCTGGGCTATGTTACACCCCCCGGTATATAATATATCCCTCCTGTATACTGTGGCCTGGGCTATGTTACACCCCCCGGTATAGAATATATCCCCTCCTGTATACTGTGGCCTGGGCTATGTTACACCCCCCCGGTATAGAATATATCCCTCCTGTATACTGTGGCCTGGGCTATGTTACACCCCCCGGTATAGAATATATCCCTCCTGTATACTGTGGCCTGGGCTATATTACACCTGCTACGCCCTGGCCCCTAGGGGCCACTCCGCAGTATAGATGGTGCTAACAGGCAGGAACGGGGGCAGCTGTAGGATAATGTGGTCACGGTGTAGGCACGAGGGTGATACAGCTGGAAACCGGCTCCTGACCCTGCGGGATACTGGGCGTGCGATTCCTCGCTGTCCTTAGTCAGGGCACCAATGATCACACCAATGCCAAGGTTCAGAAACAACAATATTTATTGTAACGGTGGTAACTAGTAGTAACAGTCTCTCCGGATGCAACCGGGAATAAGGCAATCTTGAATAAAGCAGAGTAATGGGTGATGCTGCAATAGGCTGTGAGAGTAGCGTGCTGAATGATGGGAGTAGTAGTGATACTGAAGCTGAGATGCTGGGTGGAATGAGACTTGAATGAAATACTTGCTGTTGATGATTTGAGAAGATGATGATGAGAGGAACTGAAGAATGACTGAAGAATCGACACCCAGATGAGAATCTTGAGACTTGAGACAGGAACACAGCCAGTGGACTGGAGCAGCAGAGCACACGCAGGCCTCTCTCTTAGCAGGGAGAGAGGACAAACACACAACCTATTCCCTTGGTGGTAGGGAATAGACTCTGAACTTGTCTCCTGAAGGTGGAGGACAAGACTCGACTGAGGTAGGAAAGGAAGTCACATGGTAACCCCAGCCAAAGCTCGATGACCATTGGTGTTACCATGGAAGCAGGGCACAGTCATGTGACATCCAGCCATTGCATCATCACACCATTAGGCATATACAGAGAAATATACATGAGAAGTACCATCCTTGAACACTAGGAGGCGACATAATACCTTTAGACACTGATACCTGAATAGACGTGCAATAAATGACTGAAATAGCAGACCTGAATACTGAGAAGGGTGACACAATATACGCAGTTTGCAGTGGACCATAGCTTTCCAGAACAGAACTGGTTATAATAAAAGTATGAGCATAAGAAGGGCTGTTCTGGGACACTGCACACCCCCTGGTATAGAATATATCCCCCGGGGTATACTGTGGCCTGGGCTATATTACACCCCCCAGTATAGAATATATCCCTCCTGTATACTGTGGCCTGGGCTATATTACACCCCCCAGTATAGAATATATCCCTCCTGTATACTGTGGCCTGGGCTATGTTACACCTCCGGTATAAAATATATCCCCGGGGTATACTGTGGCCTGGGCTATGTTACACCCCCCGGTATAGAATATATCCCTCCTGTATACTGTGGCCTGGGCTATGTTACACCCCCCGGTATAGAATATATCCCTCCTGTATACTGTGGCCTGGGCTATATTACACCCCCAGTATAGAATATATACCCTGCAGAGAGTGAACTGATAGCGGGGTGCCAGCTGGTTACTATGGCTGCTGGAGGTCACTGTACCATAACCCCATGCCAGCCACAGTGACTAGAAAATAACAACCAACCCATACTCACCTTCCCCACTCCCCCATGGTCACTTCTGCGGGTCTCCTGCTGCATGCTATGGCTTCTATTTCTGGCTTGTGATAGCTCGCTCAGCCAAACTATCAGACTTACGGGTACAAACACACACAACAGATTCGCAGCAGATTTCTGGCTGCGAATTCGCAGTCCTGTAATGTCTATGGGAGACATGCTCGCTGCAAGTATGTCAGCAGCCCGCCCCGTTAACCCCTGCTGGCTGGAGTGTATACATCACCTGCTCCCCACTCCGGTGGCTTCGGAGGTTCTCGGCTGCATATCCCGCTCAGCCAATCAGTGCACGGCCCCGCCACGGCCACTGATTGGCTGAGCAGGACCGACGGGATCCAGGAGCCTCAGATGCAGCTGCGGCGCCAAGCAAGTAAAGTATGCTGCGGGCGCCGGGGGGTTAAAGGAGCCGGGTTACATACTTGCAGCGGAATGAAACCCTATTGAAGTAACCCTATTAGGGTTATTGAAGTTTACAGTACCAGGATTCGCAGCGGATTCCGCTGCAAACTCGCAGCGTGAAAAACGCTGCAAATCCGGTACATGTGAAGCTACCATTACTGTATAATAAATATTGATGAATGTTCTTTATTAGTTGAAGTTTAATTGAAGTCTACCTCTCTATTTCCAGGAGTAGTTTATGGCGATGGCGAATGTCATGTGGGACGAGTAAGTAGAGATGTCACACCTATAACTATATGCACTATATTACCTTGTCAGGGCCACGTCCAAAGTTCTTGGAGTACAGAAGTCCAACTACCAGGACCCCTCCGTGCGCTAAGAGTGTGACCATAAGATATTGTTACAGCTTTGGACAAATATTTTTATTTTCTTCACAAAAAGGCAATGACGCTTGCTGTCCTTGCTCCCCAAAGTATTCCATAAATGTATTCAATCAAAAACATACTGTATATTACATTTACATACACATCCATTGTAATTCCAATGGAGTGTCCAGCAGGGGCGCACTATATATAGAAGTCAATGGTACTCATTGACTTCTATATATAGTGCGCCCCCTGCTGGACACTTCATTAGAATTACACCCCCGGTTCGTGACGTCATGGTATTTCAGAGAATCTGAAGCCTCCCTGATCTACTAAATTAAGGGAAATAGCCCTATATGTGCATTTCCCATAATTAATGTACATTAGAAATTTGGCTAACTTTCCCTAAGTAATAACATATTAAAAAATAATTTTGGCCGGAGTTGTCCTTTAACATTACGCCTGGGCGATCGTTACATTGTCCAGGGAGCCCATAGAAGATAGCAGCTGTCTACTGCCGCCGCTGCCCTTTCATTGAGTGATGGGAGCAGATTGTTGCTCTATGGATCGTTCAAATATGGCCGATAATTGCTTCGTGTAATAGGGCCCCTTTAGGGGCTTATTATATCGAGCAATAATCTGCCAAGTCAGGCTGATTTGGCAGATTGGCGCCAAAAAGACAATGATCATCAAATGATCATGTGTTAGGATAGGGACAGGTGAGCCCTAACATGGCACCCCCCCCCTGTCCCTACCTACTTGCCTCAAATGCCCTAACGGCAATGGACAACTGGACGGCAGTCCCTGATCTTACCAAAAGAGCGACACAGAAGTCAGGAGTCCGGGTCAATAACAGCCGAGCGGTGCAGTAGAAAAATGTGTGCAAGGGGGGTAGTCAAAGAGTCAGAAGCCAAGAGTCAGATAACCAGAGATACAATACAAGATAACGTGTGGTCAAGATACACTAGCAGCTAGGCACTGTCGCAGGCAAGGTCTGATACACAGGGCGGAATACTTATGGGTCCTGAAGTCCCAGCCCCAGGACAACAACCACTTCTGACTGGTGTTACCTGCCGTCAATCATTCAGTTAATTAATAATCACCTAATGGCGATCAGCTGGGGTTGGTGAAGCCACGGCAACATCATAGCAAGGCACCAACGCACCCCCAGCAACCCGGCTGGCTGCTAAGGACGCCGTCAGCTTGCCCCTAGCAACCGGCCAGGCCGATTGCCAGAGAGCCAGCCCGCGCCTTACTTAAAAACATCGGCCGCCAACCGTGTATCACTGTGTGTAATAGCTATGTATACCATTGATGTGCAGCCAACGTCTGACAACTGTGTAAAAAACGAATAAAGTTCATACATACCTGTCCAGGCTCCCCGATGCGTCTGCCCGCTGCCCGGTGTTTTCCTGGCTTCTCCCTGAAGCCGCCGGTGGAACCTTAGAGACGTCCTCTGAACTGACAGACTGCTCAGCCAATCACTGTCCACAGGGAGAAGCACCAGGGAGCGTGGACAGATAAGTATGAACTTTATTTTTTTACACTAAAGGCAAGGGCTGCACAGACATCACTCACTATATATATATATATATATATATATATATATATATATATATATGTACACACACACACACAGCCCTTGCTGTACAATTATAGAGCTGTGTAATAGGCTCAGTAAGCGAGCACCCATTTACCAGCGTTCGCTTCGTTTTTGTTCCTTGTAATAGGGGGAATCAACAAATATGTTCATTTCTCTTCTCCAGGAAAATCCCTTTGAGCATTGAAGAAACTGATAGATTTATTGATCAATCCAGAGGAAGGGACGGAGGCCAATTTCTCAATTTCTTCCAACAGCCGGTCACTTACCGAGACCAAGGAACCCAGACCCATGAGCGGCCCCCGAACACCTGGACAATGATAGGTGACAATCTGCTCCTTTGCTGTCAAGGTAAAGCTACAAAGTTTCTTAAGAATACACCACTTCCTGCAGGACATACAGCAGCTGATAAGTACTGGAAGACTGGAGATTTTAAATATAAGTAAATTACAAATCTGTTTAACTTTCTGAAACCAGTTGATTTAAAAATATTTTTTTTCTGGAGTACCCCATTACCGGGCACAGTAAACTTGATGACTGCCACATATACTTGACACAATGCACTTTATAGTTGTGGAACAAACACGAGAACAGTTTCTTAGTGATCTTAGAGATACTGTCCACTAGAGCTGGGTAACAGTCAGCATGAGCTTCTGCCCGCTGTAGGCCTCTTTGTATACTTCAGCCCTGTTCATCTACGTGTCCACTACAACACTACATCTTACAGATTTTCAAAAATATTTCCAAACCTTTCAAAGCCAATTCAGGTAGATATCATCCCATGTAATAAGGACAAGGATCAGCCGAGGAACTGATCATTGGCTGATTGTTGTTTTCCATCAAGTTTAAAAATCATCAGCTGACAAGAATATATAGAAAATAATAAAATTATACTTACCTCTCCCGGCTCCCCAGTTTCCTTCTGACTTCCCCCACCCACCGCAGCTGCCGCTGGCCCTTCTGAAGCCATCTGTACAATATCACACTGAGTAGCTGTCACCTCACAGACATCAGAAATGCCAGCAGGCAGCCGCAGTGAGTGGGGGGAAGCCAGAAGGAAACTGGGGAACCTGGAGAGGTAAGTATAACTTTATTATTTTTACAAATTTTTCTGTAATGCAGCAGGTAGTAAAGTAGAAAAACTACTTAGATCCCGACCGATCATGTAACATGTTAATTTTGTTTTTAAATGGCTGCTCTTTACAGATATGACAAAAGTCTTTATAGGCATAAAATGGAAACTTATACAAACAAGAAAAATTACTTATCCAATAAAATGTTTCCATTCTAGGTATTGGATTATCTTCTCTCATCTGCTGCTTTAGGAGAATTTGTCCCCAAAACAACGAGACATTCCCGGGGTAAGTTCTTACAAATGTGAATACAAAAATGGAACAGAAACTCCAGGGCTCCGATCTGCCAGAAAAAGTAAAAAACATTGATAAACTATGGGATAGAGTTTGTGGGCTTAAAGGGGTTGTTTACCAAATATTTTTTCCTTTTAAATCAGAAAGTGCCAGAGATTTGTAATTTACTTATAAAAAAAATCCTCAAGTCTCTCAGTGCTGTACGTCCTGCAGGAAGTGGTGTATTCTCTCCAGCCTGGAGAAGAGAAGAGGTTTTCTAGTTCAATGTTTTTATTAGGTTTTTTAAGAACAAATTACAAAAGAGAAAGTCTATAAGCACTTACTTTAGAAACAACAGTAATAACATTAGGTATATTACATAAATATAAAATTGTGGTAACTGCTCTAGACAGTTCCTGACATGGACAGAGGTGGCAGCAGAGAGCACTGTGTCAGACTGGAGAAAATACGCCACTTCCTGCAGGACATACAGCAGCTGATAAATACTGGAAGTAAATTACAAAAACTAAAAAAAAGAAGAAGTAATTTTTCACTTACAGAACTGATCCAGATGAGACCCGAGGGCTGATCGAGGATGAGGAAGACTAAAGAACGTCGCGGGAGACATAAGTGTAAGTAAGAGGTAGGCTGCAGTAATGGAGGAGCAATTCATTACTGTACTGACATCTATTGGTCAAACAGGCAGCAATGACTCATCTCTACTCTAAGAGATAGAATCTCAGTTTATCCCTATGAGATGCAGCTGCAATCTCTCTCTCTCTCTCTCTCTCTCTCTCTCTCTCTCTCTCTCTGGGATATTACTGTCCCTTCCATCTTTCAGGGGCAGGAGAGCAGCAACTACCTACATCTAATAGGGCACAGTAAGGAATATGTCTACAGCACATAGCAGGGACAGGAGGTATGAAGCTCCATCACATAGGAGTATACTGTACACATATGACAGAAAAAAACAGGGATCAGGATAAAGTCAGAGATCACCCCAGCCCACGCTGTGAACAAGTCTAAACAGTGCAGCACAGTTGCCCAGGATAGAGGAACTGATCTGGGTAGGGCAAAGTTGCTAGGAGCCTAGGCAAACTATCTCAAAACGCAGGAGGAACAGGAAAATTCTGGACACTCTGCTCAACTAAGGTAACAAAGGACTGGGGCTTGTGTCACCTTGTTAGGACGGGTACCCCGACACTGCAGGGCAACAGGTGGTGTGAAGACTAGAAACATAGTCAATACATGGGCACAAGTATTCTTCATTCAAGTACTTCCCTCACTCTTCTCCAAACGTTCCGGCAGAGCACAGTACTACACTGGGTTGGGGCTCTCACGACTCACTCCTCTCCGCTACTCTGAAAACCTCTTCTTCACTACTCAGTATGGTCCTCCACCCTTCTCCAGCTCTCACTACAGATTGCCTTAAAGTAACGCAAAGTTTATTGTCAACCGCTGTACAAAGAATTTACTCAAGTAAAAAAAAGTATATTTATCATAACTGGACTCAGTGATTCTTCCACCGGCACCTACACAGCTAAGTCCACCGTTACTACCTTGAGTTACTTCCCCTTTCTGTGGGTGGCGGTACCAACAGTCCGGGTGGGTCAAAACTCCACTCCGGACCACCATAACAAGTGCCCAAGGTGTAAGGTACACACCCGTTGTGGAGTTGAGGCCGGTCACTTGCCAGATGGTTAGGTGTGACGCCAGTTCTATGGTGGTTGGCCATGATATAGCCGGGCCCAGTGATGTTATGTCGTAACGCCAGTGCCGGTTGGGCACACAGGTATTGTGGCACACCTGCTTTTATTTTAACGAGCCGGCTATACCTTGTTCCCCTGTGGTCAGTGACTTGCCAAGTTGTTGCGGGGTCCCTTGGGTAACTATCACGATGGTCCGGAGTGGAGTACTGACCTACCTGGACTATTGGTACCGCCACCCACAGAAAGGGGAGATGACCCAAGAAGTGTGTGCGTGCTGTGTCGGTGCTTAGCCAGGGCCGTATTTGCCACTAGGCACCCGTGGTCCGGTGCCTAGGGCGGCGCCATGCGGGGGGCGGCACCCGCAGGGAACACCTTTTTTTATTGCTTAAAAAAAAACAAAAAAAAACTCCGTAGGCACCGGCCCACGGGTGCCTAGTCCGCGCCGGGAGGGGGAGGGGGGAGGGGGAGGGGGGGGGTAGGGTAGGTGTGACGGAGCGGCCGGGAGCAGGCTGGTTCCCTCCCCGCATGCAGCTCCGGGGTCCGGGGCAGGTGTTGAGCTTCCGGCACACACAGTCTGACAGAGGCCGGAAGCTTCAAGCTGCAGCCCGGCGGTCCCGGATCTTGTCTCCTGCTCGGCGGCGCTCACGTGATGTGACGTCATCGCCTAGCAGGAGAGAAGATCCAGGAACACGGGGCTGCAGCTGTGAGCTTCCGGCCTCTGTCAGACTGTGTGTGCCGGAAGCTCACCCCCTGCCTCGCACCCCGGACCCCGGACCCCGGACCTCGGCGCTGCATGGGGGGAGGGAACCAGCCTGCCTGCCCATCCTGCTCCCGGCCGCCCGCCCCGTCACCCCCAGCCTCTCCCCTCTGCCCGCCCCCGGCCCCCCTGCATCCTCAGCTGCTCCCCTCTCCCCTGCCCCCCCCCCCAGCCTCTCCCCTGCCAGCCTCTCCCTGCCCCCCCCCAGCCTCTCCCCTGCCCCCCCCCCAGCCTCTCCCCTGTCCCCCCCAGCCTCTCCCCTGCCCCCCCCCCCGCCTCTCCCCTGCCCCCCCCCCAGCCTCTCCCCTGCCCCCCCCAGCCTCTCCCCTGCCCCCCCCAGCCTCTCCCCTGCCCCCCCCCCCAGCCTCTCCCCTGCCCCCCCCCCAGCCTCTCCCCTGCCCCCCCCAGCCTCTCCCCTGCCCCCCCCAGCCTCTCCCCTGCCCCCCCCAGCCTCTCCCCTGCCCCCCCCCAGCCTCTCCCCTGCCCCCCCCCAGCCTCTCCCCTGCCCCCCCCCAGCCTCTCCCCTGTCCCCCCCAGCCTCTCCCCTGCCCCCCCCCGCCTCTCCCCTGCCCCCCCCAGCCTCTCCCCTGCCCCCCCCCAGCCTCTCCCCTGCCCCCCCCAGCCTCTCCCCTGCCCCCCCCCCCAGCCTCTCCCCTGCCCCCCCCCCCCCCAGCCTCTCCCCTGCCCCCCCCCAGCCTCTCCCCTGCCCCCCCCCCCCAGCCTCTCCCCTGCCCCCCCCAGCCTCTCCCCTGCCCCCCCCCCCCAGCCTCTCCCCTGCCCCCCCCCCCCAGCCTCTCCCCTGCCCCCCCCAGCCTCTCCCCCCTGCATTCTCAGCCTCTCCCCCTGCATTCTCAGCCTCTCCCCTGCCCCCCCCAGCCTCTTCCCCTTCCCCCCAGCCTCTTCCCCTTCCCCCCAGCCTCTTCCCCTTCCCCCCAGCCTCTTCCCCTGCCCCCCCAGCCTCTTCCCCTGCCCCCCCAGCCTCTCCCCCCTGCATTCTCAGCTGCTCCCCTGCCTCCCAGCCCCTCCCCCTGACCCCTAGCTTCTCCCTCTGACCCCCAGCCCCTCCCCCTGACCCCCAGCCTCTCCCCCTGAACCCCAACCTCTCCCCCTGAACCCCAGCTTCTCCCCTGCCACCCTAGCTGCCCCTCCCTGCTGCTCCCCTGCCCCCCAGCTGCTCTCCCTTTCCCCCAGCTGCTCTCCCTGGCTCCCCCAGCTGCTCCCCCTGTCACCCCCAGCTGCCTCCCTTCCCCAGTCACCCCCAGCTCCCTCCCTTCCTCAGTCCCCCCCCCCAGCTGCCTCCCTTCCCCAGTCCCCCCCCCCAGCTCCCTCCCTTCCCCAGTCCCCCCCCAGCTGCCTCCCTTCCCCAGTCACCCCCACAGCTGCCGACCTTCCACAGTCACCCCCCCCCAGCTGCCTCCCTTCCCCAGTCACCCCCAGCTGCCTCCCTTCCTCAGTCTCCCCCCAGCTGCCTCCCTTCCCCAGTCACCCCCAGCTGCCTCCCTTCCCCAGTCACCCCCAGCTGCCTCCCTTCCCCAGTCACCCCCAGCTGCCTCCCTTCCCCAGTCACCCCCCCCCCCAGCTGCCTCCCTTCCTCAGTCTCCCCCC
This sequence comes from Dendropsophus ebraccatus, assembly GCA_027789725.1. Classification (NCBI taxonomy): domain Eukaryota; kingdom Metazoa; phylum Chordata; class Amphibia; order Anura; family Hylidae; genus Dendropsophus; species Dendropsophus ebraccatus. The sequence continues at coordinate 28,832,359 of JAQFWZ010000022.1, forward strand.
AGCTGCCTCCCTTCCCCAGTCACCCCCAGCTGCCTCCCTTCCTCAGTCTCCCCCCAGCTGCCTCCCTTCCCCAGCTGCCTCCCTTCCTCAGTCTCCCCCCAGCTGCCTCCCTTCCCCAGTCACCCCCAGCTGCCTACCTTCCCCAGTCACCCCCAGCTGCCTCCCTTCCCCAGTCACCCCCAGCTGCCTCCCTTCCCCAGTCACCCCCAGCTGCCTCCCTTCCCCAGTCACCCCCAGCTGCCTCCCTTCCCCAGTCACCCCCAGCTGCCTCCCTTCCCCAGTCACCCCCAGCTGCCTCCCTTCCTCAGTCTACCCCCAGCTGCCTCCCTTCCCCAGCTGCCTCCCTTCCCCAGTCACCCCCAGCTGCCTCCCTTCCCCAGTCACCCCCAGCTGCCCTCCTGCCCCAGTCACCCCCAGCTGCCTCCCTTCCCCAGTCACCCCCAGCTCCCTCCCTTCCTCAGTCCCCCCCCAGCTGCCTCCCTTCCCCAGTCACCCCCCCCAGCTGCCTCCCTTCCCCAGTCACCCCCCCCCCAGCTGCCTCCCTTCCCCAGTCACCCCCCCCCAGCTGCCTCCCTTCCCCAGTCACCCCCCCCCAGCTGCCTCCCTTCCCCAGTCACCCCCCCCAGCTGCCTCCCTTCCCCAGTCACCCCCCCCAGCTGCCTCCCTTCCCCAGTCACCCCCCCCCAGCTGCCTCCCTTCCCCAGTCACCCCCCCCAGCTGCCTCCCTTCCCCAGTCACCCCCCCCAGCTGCCTCCCTTCCCCAGTCACCCCCAGCTGCCTCCCTTCCCCAGTCACCCCCCCCCAGCTGCCTCCCTTCCCCAGTCACCCCCCCCCCCCAGCTGCCTCCCTTCCCCAGTCACCCCCCCCCCCAGCTGCCTCCCTCTCCCAGTCACCCCCAGCTGCCTCCCTTCCTCAGTCTCCCCCCAGCTGCCTGCCTCCCTTCCCCAGTCACCCCCAGCTGCCTGCCTCCCTTCCCCAGTCACCCCCAGCTGCCTCCCTTCCCCAGTCACCCCCAGCTGCCTCCCTTCCCCAGTCACCCCCAGCTGCCTCCCTTCCCCAGTCACCCCCAGCTGCCTCCCGTCCCCAGTCACCCCCAGCTGCCTCCCTTCCCCAGTCACCCCCAGCTGCCTCCCTTCCCCAGTCACCCCCAGCTGCCTCCCTTCCCCAGTCACCCCCAGCTGCCTCCCTTCCCCAGTCACCCCCAGCTGCCTCCCTTCCCCAGTCACCCCCAGCTGCCTCCCTTCCCCAGTCACCCCCAGCTGCCTCCCTTCCCCAGCTGCCTCCCTTCCCCAGTCACCCCCAGCTGCCTCCCTTCCCCAGCTGCCTCCCTTCCCCAGTCACCCCCAGCTGCCTCCCTTCCCCAGTCACCCCAGCTGCCTCCCTTCCTCAGCTGCCTCCCTTCCCCAGTCACCCCCAGCTGCCTCCCTTCCTCAGCTGCCTCCCTTCCCCAGTCACCCCCAGCTGCCTCCCTTCCTCAGCTGCCTCCCTTCCCCAGTCACCCCCAGCTGCCTCCCTTCCCCAGTCACCCCCAGCTGCCTCCCTTCCCCAGTCACCCCCAGCTGCCCTCCTGCCCCAGTCACCCCCAGCTGCCTCCCTTCCCCAGTCACCCCCAGCTCCCTCCCTTCCTCAGTCCCCCCCCAGCTGCCTCCCTTCCCCAGTCACCCCCCCCAGCTGCCTCCCTTCCCCAGTCACCCCCCCCCCCAGCTGCCTCCCTTCCCCAGTCACTCCCCCCCAGCTGCCTCCCTTCCCCAGTCACCCCCCCCCCCCCCTTCCCCAGTCACCCCCCCAGCTGCCTCCCTTCCCCAGTCACCCCCCCCCCAGCTGCCTCCCTTCCCCAGTCACCCCCCCCCCCGCTGCCTCCCTTCCCCAGTCACCCCCCCCAGCTGCCTCCCTTCCCCAGTCACCCCCCCCAGCTGCCTCCCTTCCCCAGTCACCCCCCCCAGCTGCCTCCCTTGCCCAGTCACCCCCCCCCAGCTGCCTCCCTTCCCCAGTCACCCCCCCCCCCAGCTGCCTCCCTTCCCCAGTCACCCCCCCCCCCAGCTGCCTCCCTTCCCCAGTCACCCCCAGCTGCCTCCCTTCCTCAGTCTCCCCCCAGCTGCCTGCCTCCCTTCCCCAGTCACCCCCAGCTGCCTGCCTCCCTTCCCCAGTCACCCCCAGCTGCCTGCCTCCCTTCCCCAGTCACCCCCAGCTGCCTCCCTTCCCCAGTCACCCCCAGCTGCCTCCCTTCCCCAGTCACCCCCAGCTGCCTCCCTTCCCCAGTCACCCCCAGCTGCCTCCCTTCCCCAGTCACCCCCAGCTGCCTCCCTTCCCCAGTCACCCCCAGCTGCCTCCCTTCCCCAGTCACCCCCAGCTGCCTCCCTTCCCCAGTCACCCCCAGCTGCCTCCCTTCCCCAGTCACCCCCAGCTGCCTCCCTTCCCCAGTCACCCCCAGCTGCCTCCCTTCCCCAGTCACCCCCAGCTGCCTCCCTTCCCCAGTCACCCCCAGCTGCCTCCCTTCCCCAGCTGCCTCCCTTCCCCAGCTGCCTCCCTTCCCCAGTCACCCCCAGCTGCCTCCCTTCCCCAGCTGCCTCCCTTCCCCAGCTGCCTCCCTTCCCCAGTCACCCCCAGCTGCCTCCCTTCCCCAGTCACCCCCAGCTGCCTCCCTTCCTCAGCTGCCTCCCTTCCCCAGTCACCCCCAGCTGCCTCCCTTCCTCAGCTGCCTCCCTTCCCCAGTCACCCCCAGCTGCCTCCCTTCCTCAGCTGCCTCCCTTCCCCAGTCACCCCCAGCTGCCTCCCTTCCTCAGCTGCCTCCCTTCCCCAGTCACCCCCAGCTGCCTCCCTTCCCCAGTCACCCCCAGCTGCCTCCCTTCCCCAGTCACCCCCAGCTGCCCTCCTGCCCCAGTCACCCCCAGCTGCCCTCCTGCCCCAGTCACCCCCAGCTGCCCCTGCAGACGAGTTATGGTCAGAGAAGTCTTCATGATGCTGCGCCAGATGGAGAAGAAAGCAAAAAGTTAGCGACAGCAATTCGAGAAGACGTCACCTGTGAGTCATTAGTAACTGCACTGTAATCACTTCTATAGTGTGCAGAGCCTGTGTACCATTGGGGTCACAATGGGTCAGTGTATTGTTTGCGGTAGTGTACTGACACAGCCCTGCGGTCACTACAGTACACTAACCCAAACTTTTAAACTAGGACCCAACTACAAGAGCTCCCAGCATATCCTGAGGGCTGTAGACTGTAGTCAGTAAATGCTGGGAGTTGTAGTGCCTGCAGCTGTTGTAGTTGGGTCCTAGGTGCATTATACACTGGAGGCTTTGTGGGAGATCAGAATACAGAGATCTGTGGGGGCTCAGTGTGTGGAAGTGACCCCAGAACATCACTAATAGGGGATAGAACAAATACATCTCCCCCTATCCCTATTAGTGCTGTTCTGGGGTCACGTCCCAGCACTGAGCCCCCACAGATCTATGTATTCTGATTTCCCACAACGCCTCCAGGACCCAACTACAACAGCTGCAGGCACTACAACTCCCAGAACAGTCTGCAGCCCTCAGGATATGCTGGGAGTTGTAGTGCCTGCAGCTGCTGTAGTTGGGTCCTAGGTGCATCATACACTGGATGCTTTGTGGCATATCAGAATACATAGATCTGTGGGGGCTCAGTGCAGGGAAGTGACCCCAGAACATCACTAATAAGATATAGGGGGAGATGTTTTTGTTCTATCCCCTATTAGTGCTGTTCTGGGGTCACTTCCCTGCACTGAGCCCCCACAGATCTATGTATTCTTATGTGCCACAAAGCATCCAGTGTATGATGCACCTAGGATCCAACTACAACAGCTGCAGGCACTACAACTCCCAGTATGTACTAACAGTCTGCAGCCCTCAGGATATGCTGGGAGTTGTAGTAAAGTAGTACAATCCTCTGATAGCTGCCGCTGTAGACAGATGTATTGCTGGACCTTCAGGGCTGATGGTTGTCACCCACAGATTGCAGCCACCAGGAGACTCTGCACACAGTGATTATTATTAAAGGGTTGTCCTCTCAGAGACTACAACTCCCAGCATACCCTGAGAGCTGTATAAATGGAGGGTGTTCTAAAATTTGTCACAGATACAGATGAATTCAGGAAAGAAGCGGGTCAGCATGTCGTGTCTCACTGGTTGTATATTGGTGGCCCCAGGTACCCCAGTCCGACACTGGACAGAACCAGTCCCCAAACTAAGACGTCCCCGGCCTCCTTCCTTCCTTCATCACGTCTGTTTGATGAGAACAGCGGGCATCAAGCAGAGCGGCACCCAAGTGCCAGGGTATATACCATGCATGTACAGCAACGTGGGGGGGGGGGGGGGCGCCTCTGCATGCAAAGTGCCTAGGGCAGCATGAACTCTAAATACAGGCCTGTGCTTAGCGAGGACTCACAGAGACTCTTTAGCATAAATATAATCTTGTTTACTCTGAAGATACTTGAGAAAGGCAGCAGATCACACAGCTTTGCCTTCATACAATACTTTACACTTGATAACTTACTTAATACTGTAGACTTCAGATCTGCACTGAGAGTAGAAGGAGTAGTACAGTCGTGCTGACTGAGTTGCGTGATGAGAGATGAAATAGAGAATGAGAAGAGTAGAGAGGAGGATGTCGAGAGAGTCCCAACCCAAGTAGTACTGTGCTCTGCCGGAACTTTGGAGGTAAAAATAGAAGAATACTTGAGAAGAGAGAGAATACTTGTGCCTGTGTTTTGGCTTTTTGGTCTTTGCACCACCTATTGCCCACCAGTGTTGGGGGACCCGTCCTAGAGGGTGACACAAGCCCCAGACCTTGTTACCTGGGATGAGCGGAATGCTGAGGTTCCCTGCTTCCACCTGTGCTGCGAGATAGAGTTCATAGGCTTCTAGCAACTTTGTTCTATCCAGATCAGTGCCGTTACCTTGTTTTTTTATTCTGGCACAACTGCATCCATTATTTTATTACTGTAACTTGGTCATGTGATCACCAGCCTGACCCACAGGAAATCACAGTGTCAGAGGAAGATAACATCATCATCACCACCGATCAGATCCCCAGCACCTGCAGCCTAATTAGATTAAATACAGGGACGAGGCTCTGCCCCCTCTCTTTGCAATGCCAAAGGCATCATGGGAAATGTAGGTAGCATCGGGAAATCATTTCTGTGATCGATCTGAAATCATTATGGCTGGAAAACAAATATACAATAATAATCGATAATCTTGAATTTATAGGACTGAACGTCCCACAAGAAACCCATCAGAAGATCCTCGTCCTGTCATCACCCATCATCCATGTATAGAGGGACGTTAGAGGACGTTACCTACAGTTACCTATACCTCAGCTTCCTGTGCAACACTGCATCAATTAGGATCAGGGCTTTCAACACTTATGATACTTTTAATACTGTTAGATTTTTCACTGAATTTTTTTTTTTTTTACTTTATTTTCTTATCTCCAGAGACCATATCTCTGCCTTGTGGGTGCGAGCTCCGCAGGAATGTTTATGTGATTGCGTACAGATTGCTGCTTACTTACCCCGTCACTTCTCAGGTGTCTATCGAGTCCCTGCTCATGTACACTTTGTAGGCAATTTATTTATTATGTGCAAAACCCTTTATGAATTTTGTGCAATTTTTCTCACCTACGCAAAAGACAGAAAAAACGTTTGTTTTTACGGTTGAGCAAAATTTTGGCACAAATTAAACAATATAATCGACTACCGATGTCCTTGCAGCCCTTGTTTCATACATTACCTGTCCAGGCTGCAGGTCTTCTCCTTCTCCCGGTTCCATGCCGCAGCAGCTTTGGAGCGGCCTGTCTGAACTGACAGACCGCTCAGCCAATGGCTGGCCACGGCGGTCCCGGTTAGTGATTGGCTGAGCGGTCTGTCAGCTCAGACAGGCCGCTCCAAAGCTGCTGCAGCGCAGGACCGGAAGAAGGAGAAGACCTGCAGCCTGGACAGGTAATGTATGATGTTTTGAAATCATTGGCTGATCTTTCTCTCTATTCCTCGGAGCGATAATCGGCCAAATCGGGCCGATTATCGCTCCGTGGAATAGGCCCCTTAAAAAGCTGCTTCAGATCCCCCTCTCCCCTTTCCCGCAGGGGAATAGACATCCACAGGGATGAGGGGAGGAGCTGCTATTAAGATACACTAAATACCTGGGACTAACAAGCAGTTCTGGAACATAAAGACCCCTCCCAACCCACATAAAATATCCAGAAATAGCAATAATTCTCCCTCTTCTGCCTCTGAATAGCATTAATCCCCCTCCTCAAGTGATCAGTGATCGCTCCCTGCTCTGTGCCTCCTGTAAGATGTCTCTCGTCACCCTTACAAGGACACAGATATAGATGACAGAGGCGGCAAAAGAGGTTTTCTATGGGGATTTTCTGCTGCTCTGGACAGTTCCTGACATGGACAGAGGTGGCAGCAGAGAGCACTGTATCACACTGGAGAGAATACACCACTTCCTGCAGGACATACAGCAGCTGATAAGTGCTGGAAGGCTGGAGATTTAATTTTAGTCTCAAACTTTTTTACTCTAAACATTTTTTTTAATGACTTGTATGTAATAAAAAAAATACTTATTATGGAAAATCATTCGTCTTGTATTATTAGTTTATGTTACTTTTTTTTATTTTTTTTATGTGACACTGATTTATTTCAGGGAACCCGTCCCAATAAAAATGCATCCAATCTGCAGGCGGCGTGTTATAGAGCGGGAGGAACTGAGCGGATGGATATATATCTTTATGGGGAAAATCTTCCAATATTCCCGAGTAGGACCGCCCACCTGACTGCTTAGCCCGGAATGAGCAGAGGTGTATATGAATACATATAACATGGTGCCCGCAGACGGGACTGGATCTATAACATGTCAGCTTCCCTTTAATTATAAACCTTAATTTTACCATTTCTCTTCCTATCAGGAGACGTGTCATACAGCTAGATGATGGAACACTGCGGCCTATACGTGTATAAGATATGCTATGATACACCTCCATGATGGCCGACAGTGGGATGTTTCTTAGTTCCCAGATTCACAGTATAAAACAGCCTATAGCGGGGTGTGTTAGCAGCACAGACATGGCAGACATGGAGGCCGGCAGAGACCAGACAATCCATGGAACAATAACCAGGCTATAGTGCAATGGAAGAACTTTTACTGACATTGCATCCAGAGGCTGAACAAGAACAAGAGCCGGAATATCAATAGGAAGGTTCAGCCTCTTAAATGAGGGAATGCCTCTAAACATACTGAAGACCCTGGTAACTTCAGGAACCACTTACTGTCAGCGTCGTCCTATACCAGGCACCCCTGCTTTCTCTGTTCTGCAGTCTCTTCCCAGCATGCTTCAGGCTGACCAACCTACACCAGGACCAGAGCTTCACCCTGCAGACTGTGCACACCAGAGCTTCTCCCTGCAGACTGGGCACACCAGAGCTTCTCCCTGCAGACTGGGCACACCAGGGCTCTCCCTGCAGACTGGGCACACCAGGGCTCTCCCTGCAGACTGGGCACCCTGAGGCTCTCCCTGCAGACTGGGCACACCGGAGCTTCTCCCTGCAGACTGGGCACACCAGAGCTTCTCCCTGCAGACTGGGCACACCAGAGCTTCTCCCTGCAGACTGGGCACACCGGAGCTTCTCCCTGCAGACTGGGCACGCCAGAGCATCTCCCTGCAGACTGGGCACCCTGGGGCTCTCCCTGCAGACTGGGCACACCAGAGCATCTCCCTGCAGACTGGGCACACTGGGGCTCTCCCTGCAGACTGGGCACACCAGGGCTCTCCCTGCAGACTGGGCACACCAGAGCATCTCCCTGCAGACTGGGCACACCAGAGCTTCTCCCTGCAGACTGGGCACACCAGAGCTTCTCCCTGCAGACTGGGCACACCAGAGCTTCTCCCTGCAGACTGGGCACACCAGAGCTTCTCCCTGCAGACTGGGCACACCACAGCTTCTCCCTGCAGACTGGGCACACCAGGGCTCTCCCTGCAGACTGGGCACCCTGAGGCTCTCCCTGCAGACTGGGCACACCGGAGCTTCTCCCTGCAGACTGGGCACACCGGAGCTTCTCCCTGCAGACTGGGCACACCGGGGCTCTCCCTGCAGACTGGGCACCCTGAGGCTCTCCCTGCAGACTGGGCACGCCAGAGCATCTCCCTGCAGACTGGGCACCCTGGGGCTCTCCCTGCAGACTGGGCACACCAGAGCATCTCCCTGCAGACTGGGCACACCAGAGCATCTCCCTGCAGACTGGGCACACCGGGGCTCTCCCTGCAGACTGGGCACCCTGGGGCTCTCCCAGCAGACTGGGCACACCAGAGCTTCTCCCTGCAGACTGGGCACACCAGAGCTTCTCCCTGCAGACTGGGCACACCAGAGCTTCTCCCTGCAGACTGGGCACACCAGAGCTTCTCCCTGCAGACTGGGCACACCAGAGCTTCTCCCTGCAGACTGGGCACACCAGAGCTTCTCCCTGCAGACTGGGCACACCAGAGCTTCTCCCTGCAGACTGGGCACACCAGAGCTTCTCCCTGCAGACTGGGCACACCAGAGCTTTTCCCTGCAGACTGGGCACACCGGGGCTCTCCCTGCAGACTGGGCACACCGGAGCTTCTCCCTGCAGACTGGGCACACCAGAGCTTCTCCCTGCAGACTGTGCACACCAGAGCTTCTCCCTGCAGACTGGGCACACCAGAGCTTCTCCATGCAGACTGGGCACACCAGAGCTTCTCCCTGCAGACTGGGCACACCAGAGCTTCTCCCTGCAGACTGGGCACACCGGAGCTTCTCCCTGCAGACTGGGCACACCGGAGCTTCTCCCTGCAGACTGGGCACACCACAGCTTCTCCCTGCAGACTGGGCACACCAGAGCTTCTCCCTGCAGACTGGGCACACCTGAGCTTCTCCCTGCAGACTGGGCACACCGGGGCTCTCCCTGCAGACTGGGCACCCTGGGGCTCTCCCTGCAGACTGGGCACACCAGAGCTTCTCCCTGCAGACTGGGCACACCAGAGCTCTCACTGTAGACTGGGCACACCAGGGCTCTCCCTGCAGACTGGGCACACCAGAGCTTCTCCCTGCAGACTGGGCACACCAGAGCATCTCCCTGCAGACTGGGCACACCAGAGCTTCTCCCTGCAGACTGGGCACACCGGAGCTTCTCCCTGCAGACTGGGCACACCGGAGCTTCTCCCTGCAGACTGGGCACACCACAGCTTCTCCCTGCAGACTGGGCACACCAGAGCTTCTCCCTGCAGACTGGGCACACCAGAGCTTCTCCCTGCAGACTGGGCACACCGGGGCTCTCCCTGCACACTGGGCACCCTGGGGCTCTCCCTGCAGACTGGGCACACCAGAGCATCTCCCTGCAGACTGGGCACACTGGGGCTCTCCCTACAGACTGGGCACACCAGAGCTTCTCCCTGCAGACTGGGCACACCAGAGCATCTCCCTGCAGACTGGGCACACCGGAGCTTCTCCCTGCAGACTGGGCACACCGGAGCTTCTCCCTGCAGACTGGGCACACCACAGCTTCTCCCTGCAGACTGGGCACACCAGAGCTTCTCCCTGCAGACTGGGCACACCAGAGCTTCTCCCTGCAGACTGGGCACACCAGAGCTTCTCCCTGCAGACTGGGCACACCAGAGCTTCTCCCTGCAGACTGGGCACACCAGAGCATCTCCCTGCAGACTGGGCACACCAGAGCTTCTCCCTGCAGACTGGGCACACCAGAGCATCTCCCTGCAGACTGGGCACACCAGAGCTTCTCCCTGCAGACTGGGCACACCAGAGCATCTCCCTGCAGACTGGGCACACCAGAGCTTCTCCCTGCAGACTGGGCACACCAGAGCATCTCCCTGCAGACTGGGCACACCAGAGCTTCTCCCTGCAGACTGGGCACACCAGAGCTTCTCCCTGCAGACTGGGCACACCAGAGCTTCTCCCTGCAGACTGGGCACACCAGGGCTCCCTGCAGACTGGGCACACCAGGGCTCTCCCTGCAGACGGGGCACACCAAGGCTTCCTGCAGACTGGGCACACCAGGGCTCTCCCTGTAGACTGGCCACACCAGGGCTCTCACTGTAGACTGGGCACACCAGGGGTCTCCCTACAGGCTGGGCACACCAGAGCTTCTCCCTGCAGACTGGGCACACCAGGGTTCTTCCTGCAGACTGGGCACACCAGAGCTTCTCCCTGCAGACTGGGCACACCAGGGCTCTCCCTGCAGACTGGGCACACCAGGGCTCTCCCTGCAGACTGGGCACACCAGAGCTCTCACTGTAGACTGGGCACACCAGGGGTCTCCCTACAGGCTGGGCACACCAGAGCTTCTCCCTGCAGACTGGGCACACCAGAGCTTCTCCCTGCAGACTGGGCACACCAGGGCTCTCCCTGCAGACTGGGCACACCGGGCTCTCCACACACTGATGAAACATGAACCACAGGCCCACACTGCTCCTCCAGAGGTTGTCTGCAGGTAAACGCTGTCACCAACTATAGGTTACATGTATACCAATAGCCCAAATACTATGAACAATTGTGTTTATGAGTAAAATAGAACAGCACGGCGCCTGGTCCCTGAGCCGCAAGGACAACGGGCAGATTTAAAGGGACAAAAAGATTCACTAATGTGAGGTTAAAGTTCATGATGAAGATCATTATCATCTGGTAACATTGCCGTGATCCTGCTAGTCAGGAACACATGGGCGCCATTAACATAAAATACAAGCATAAAATACTACGTCACATCTAGGTAAACAAGAAGAATACATATATCACAACAATTTATTAAGAAAGGAATAAAAATAGAAAGTCAGGATGTGTTTTTTTAGCACTAGATGTCAGGATGAGACACTGGGATATAGCAGTAAGAAATGTGTGCAATATTATGAGTGAACACTAGATGGCGCCATGGTACAGAATCAGTGACTATACAGAGGGGTTTTCAGTTTAGTTTCTAGCAGTCACCACTAGATGTCGCCCTGTTATATATATATATATCACACTGCAGAGGATTGCATTCAGCTGAGGGAGCCTGGACGTGGTGACAGGTTCACTGATGCTGATGGTAGAAAGTCCAAGCGGACGTTCACAGCAGGTCCTCAGGCTGTGATCACACATGCAGTAACGCAATGAAAATGCAATGTGAATGCATCATTACATGGCACCGCTGCATCATTTCATTGCAGTCATTAATCATTTAATTGCTGTCCAGCCGTCCTTCATTGTGTTAATGCAGTGTGAACATACCCTTAGGCCAGTATCACACATAATGGATCTGCAGCGGATTTCACAGCATCTGGACATCCTTCTTAGCCAATCAGTGCGCTGCCCTGCCACAGCCTCTGATTGGCTGAGTGGGACTTCCAGATGCCAGGAGCCCCTGAAGCAAGCTGGATTGTGGAGCAGGTAATGCATGTACCGGCCGCCGGGGATTTAAGGGGGCTGTAACATACTCACAGCTGGATGTCAATGAGTAGCTGTGTGGTTGATTCATTTTAGTTTTTGGAAACTTTTTAGAAACGATCACAGTCCCATCTATTGAGTAACCCACACTGGCTGTAGATAGGGAGAAGAGCATACATGCAGCTCACACAGGCTGGAGATAGGGAGAGGAGCATACATGGAGTGCAGCTCACACAGGCTGTAGATAGGGAGGAGAGCATACATGGAGGGCAGCTCACACAGGCTGTAGATAGGGAGGAGAGCATACATGGAGGGCAGCTCAATCAGGCTGTAAATAGGGAGGAGAGCATACATGGAGGGCAGCTCACACAGGCTGTTGATAGGGAGGAGAGCATACATGGAGGGCAGCTCACACAGGCTGTAGATAGGGAGGAAAGCATACATGGATAGCAGTTCTCACAGGCTGTAGATAGGGAATAGAGCATACATGGAGGGCAGTTCATACACGCTGTAGATAGCAGGAAAAGCAGACATGGAGGGCAGCTCACACAGGCTGTAGATAGAGAGGACAGTATACATGGAGGTTAGCTCCCACAGGCTGCGGATAGAGGGAGCGTATACATGTAGGAAAACTCAGGCTGTAGGTGGGGGATTGCATATATGGATGATAGCTCCCACAGGCTATAGATAGGTAGGAGAGCATACATGGAAGGCAGCTCACACAGGCTGTAGGTAGGGGGGAATGCATACATGAAGGCCAGCTCATACAGGCTGTAGGTGTGGGGAGTATATACATGGAGGGCAGCTCATACAGGCTGTAGATGTGGGGAGTACATACATGGAAGGCAGCTCACACAGGCTGTAGGTAGGGGGGAATGCATACATGAAGGCCAGCTCATACAGGCTGTAGATGTGGGGAGTACATACATGGAGGGCAGCTCATACAGGCTGCAGATAGAGGGAGTACATGCATGGAGGGCAGCTCATACAGGCTGTAGGTGTGGGGAGTACATACATGGAGGGCAGCTCATACAGGCTGTAGGTGTGGGGAGTACATACATGGAGGGCAGCTCATACAGGCTGCAGATAGAGGGAGTACATACATGGAGGGCAGCTCATACAGGCTGTAGGTGTGGGGAGTACATACATGGAGGGCAGCTCATACAGGCTGTAGGTGTGGGGAGTACATACATGGAGGGCAGCTCATACAGGCTGTAGGTGTGGGGAGTACATACATGGAGGGCAGCTCATACAGGCTGTAGGTGTGGGGAGTACATACATGGAGGACAGCTCATACAGGCTGTAGGTGTGGGGAGTACATACATGGAGGGCAGCTCATACAGGCTGTAGGTGTGGGGAGTACATACATGGAGGGCAGCTCATACAGGCTGTAGGTGTGGGGAGTACATACATGGAGGGCAGCTCATACAGGCTGTAGGTGTGGGGAGTACATACATGGAGGGCAGCTCATACAGGCTGTAGATGTGGGGAGTACATACATGGAGGGCAGCTCATACAGGCTGTAGGTGTGGGGAGTACATACATGGAGGGCAGCTCATACAGGCTGTAGGTGTGGGGAGTACATACATGGAGGGCAGCTCATACAGGCTGTAGGTGTGGGGAGTACATACATGGAGGGCAGCTCATACAGGCTGTAGGTGTGGGGAGTACATACATGGAGGGCAGCTCATACAGGCTGTAGGTGTGGGGAGTACATACATGGAGGGCAGCTCATACAGGCTGTAGGTGTGGGGAGTACATACATGGAGGGCAGCTCATACATGCTGTAGAGAGTGAGGAGATCACACAAAAGGTAATCTGCAGAAGAGAACCACACAGGCTGTGAACAAGTGTAGAGAGAAAACAGAGCACCGACAGCAACCTGTAGACTCCTAAAGATATGGACCTTATATCCAGCATGTATTACAGAACAGACAACCCGCATGAGAAGAATCTGACCCTAGGAGCAGTAAACTACAGCTCTGCCGGTCTGAGAATGAATCAAAACTACAGACTGACACATATTGACACACTGACACAACAGTGCAATATTGTAACCTCAAGGTACACAACATTGTCACATACTCTCATATAGATTACCTGAAGATGACAATATGAAGTACATCAGTAACTAGCCCATCCAGACAACAGTCTGCCATAAACCTGCAGGCTACCTAGCATATCCAAGACACATAAAGACGTCTATTATCCACAGCTCTGCGTTAGATTGGGATTTGTTCACACAACAACAAACAACACATGGTGAAAGAATGAGAAATACATCAGGTAGCATTCATCTCATAAATATATCACTCCTATAATAATTGTTTGTTTTCTACATAAAAGTATTGAACATCACACAGTTTAAAAGGGCGCTCTAGGGAAATGTGAAAAATACAGGGACGGCAGGAGGTGGTGGGAACATAATAATGAAATCATACTTACCCGTCCCGGTGCCCCCGCAGCTGCAGCACCACCAGCTCCCTGTCGCCCTCCGGACTCCTATATCTCCCTTGTTTCTGTGTTGTAATGACACCACAGAAACTACCCGCTCAGCAAGTCAGTGACTACAGAGGGGTCCTGCCTTAGTCACTGATTGGCTGAGCAGGCTGTGACATCACAGGAGTGGGAGATACAGGAGATCAGCCAGTGACTGTGAGCAGTGGCGCTGCGGGGGCACCTGGACAGGTAAGTATAATTTCATTATTATGTTCCCACCATCCCCTTCCTGTTTTTGCCCAGCGTACCCCTTTAACACTATAAATACTCCCTACTGCTCACTGACACTGAATTAACAGCTGCCCAGCCTGTGAAGCTTGATCCAAGCTTGGGAAACATGATCCAGGGAGCTTTGGAAATAGTATTGTGTATGTGATGTATTCAGAGTATGCAATATCTTTCCAGTCTGACAGAGTGCTCTCTACTGCCACCTCTGTCCATGTCAGGAACTGTCCAGAGCAGGAGAGGTTTTCTATGGGGATTTGCTGCTGCTCTGGACACTTCCTGAGATGGACAGAGGTGGCAGCAGAGAGCACTGTGTCAGACTGGAAAGAATACAGCACTTCATGCAGGACATACAGCAGCTGCTAAGTTTTGGAAGACTGGAGATTTTTTGTTTTGTTTTGTTTTTAAATAGAAGTTAATAACAACAAATCTGTATAACTTTTTGACACCAGCTGATTGGAAAATATTTTTTTCACCGGAGTTCCCCTTTAACACTGTTGATGCTGGAATGCAAATATCTTCTACTGGGGACCTCATTTATTACACCAAGATGGGAGGTGCCAGCAGGAGGCCACCAACCACAAAGAACATAAAGACTAGTGCGGTGTCCCACCACTGGTGTTTATTTTGTGCACCTGTCCTAAAGTTCGCACTCAGGTTAAGTGGTGGATGTAATACTTTAGTTTCCCCACTTGGTGTCGCTACTGTAAATATATGTATTATTTCTTATGCACAGCTGAATGGGTTAATTGTTTTGTGTCATGTGTTCTGTGCTGTCCACTAGGAGGTGCTCTTTCTTATCTATCCTATCTTCTTCTTCCTCTCTCTTACCCATACTCAGCCCCACCACTCACAAGAGAGTTTAGGTAGTACCCCTGTAGGAGGAGTTAAACTGGTGGAGGAAGTGAGTAAGCAGTCTCTAGTTAGTTTCTAGTGAGAGAGGACACAACAAACCAAGTTCCTGCAGAAGTTAAGCCAGGGCCTGGCTTTTGCCAGGACCCTTGACAGGAACCAAGGATGGATGCAGCAACAGCCTTTATACTTTAAACAGACTACTACCTTTACTATGCAGTTCTAAACTACCATAGGGAGAGCAGCCGCAAAGGAATACCCTAGCCCACGCTAGGAACCTCTCAAAAGAGTGCAGGACAGACTCTTGAAGCAAGAGGAGCTGACCCCAGTAGGACAAAGCTACCAGTATTGAAAAGGTCTACTGCACAGTGCAGGTCGACTGGGAAAACTCGGGCACCTCACTACACCCAGATAACTGACGACTGGGGCTCGTGCTACCCTAGCAGGACGAGTAGCTTGTAACTGCAGGGCAGAAGACAGTCAGAAATAGGTCTAAACGTATCACTTATCTACTGATATCTTCACTACAGTTCTGGCAAAGTACAGGATCTACATTGGGCACGGGCTCCTCTGGCAACTTTTGGCTACTTCTACCCAAACTCTTACTCTTTCCAAGCACCTACTTCAGAAGCACTAAGGCAGCACTTTAGTATCAAGATTTGCACTGTTTACAAAGAGTGGACTGTTGACCTGCAACATTATCCAGTAAATTGTTATACTTTTGTACAAAACGCACGGGACTCGGTCTACCTCTGTCCGCACCTGCACCTACACACACACCACTGCACACCTTGGGTTATTTGTCCCCTTCTCTGTGGTTGGCAGTACCGACATCCCAGGTGGGTCAGTTACCGTGACAAGAGTCCAAGGGACCCGCAACACGCCCGAAGGTTACTGACCATTTGGGCATTTAAACCGGTCATATACAAAACAGGTACCAGCATCACACCTGTGTGTTATCACAGCACTGGCGTCAGACAGATAACATCTATATTACTGGTCGAGCACCACACGATAATACCACATGTCCATGTATAGCTGAGCAGACCCCCGACCCCTGGGCAGCTAAGGAAAAGTATCACCAGAAGATTTGTATGTGAACACCTGTATACAGTATTTTTTAGTATTTCCCTAGAATAGCCGATAGCAGCCATAAAGTAAGGTGAGATCTTGTGGTTTGGGTGATGCCTCGGGGCCATGGCTGCTCGCTATCACAGAATCCCATGAATTTATCATAGTAGCGGGGAGCACGGGAGGATAATGTGAGAAGATTGAGGCTCGGCAGCAGAGTGGACCTTGTAAGACGACGATAAACCTCATCATCCTATTACCTGAAGGGCTCTCGAATGGAAGAGTCAAAGAGCCGTCAAAGTTCTTTTGTGAAGCTCTGGGAGGACTGAAATCGTCTGTACATACGAGAAGCCCTGAAAACCCTGCGAAGCCGAGGAGAACTCTCTGCGGTGGAGGAGGAGGAAACAATCTCCATTCTAAATTTGTTACAAATTTCCCAAAAGATTCAGCGGAGCAGCGGTGGGGGAGCCGGGAAGGATAGGGGGAGGTTTTATCTCTTAGATCAACTACCTGCCAGAGCATGTTTATAAGAAAAAGACCCTGGAGACCCCCTTTAAGGCATAAAATAGGTTAATTCTCTTAGCATCAGATCGGGTGGGCTGATTTCTATGGAGGACACAGTATCTGGTCCTGAATGCCATAAACTGATCCCATGCACCAGTTGAAGGTCTCCATGCTTCCTTGGGGTGGTCTACCACCTGGTCACTTGTTTGGCGGCACTGGCCCAATGTTCACCGGATAAAATCCTCCTTGTTACCGATCCATGAACAATTGGTAACACACAACTGTGACATCTTGACCAATATGGTCTTCATCAAACCAAAAGAGAATGACAAGGATGATAGTTGGCTCAACAGAGGCCAAAACTGTTGATAATAGTAGCAGTACGACTATGAACGATAGGAGGTATAGGAGGTCCCTCTTACAATTCGGCATACAGTCATTGGGCACTGTCTATAAAACCATTGAGAGACATGGAAGAAATATACTTTGTCGCCCCTTGTGGGAGTCTGGTGTCTTTGTTACTAAAGCCCTTCCCATTAAAGTTTCCGTATTTTGAATTTTTTGACCTTTATTCGGTAACGTTCTGTTCTTTTTTCTCTCCGTCCGGACGTATAGTAGAATCCATACAGATAGCGAGCGTCTCAGCCTGGGAGGGTCTCCTGAGACTCTATATATAGTTCCTGACATCTGGCGGAGGCGAGTTATACTTTCTAGCATTCAGTGACAAGGTGAAGGCTTCATTCGGGATTCAGTAGAGGGAATAGGCTACCTGGGGTCCAGATTAGAGGATGTCATTCATTGCCTGAGCCGCCACACAATTAGACTTAAGGAAGACTTGTGCTTAGTGTTAAACATGGTTTTTCTAGGTCATTCTGCCCCCCCCCCCCCCCTTATTTCTGAGATTTAGGAATTCTACTATTTTATTATCTGCTCTTGAAGAATAGTCAGGAAGGTGGGAACTTTATTTCATTCACAACCCCTGAGCTTCATTAGTACCTACCCCCCCCCCCCCACACACACCTTCCACGACTTGAATCATGACCCCAAGCCGCATAAATACCCCATGTGCCTGATTTACATCCCAGAGCTTCATATTTACCCTCTGTATCTCATTTACACCCTAGACCCTCATATTTACCCCTGACCTGATTCACACCCCTGAGCCTCATATATACCCCCTGTACCTGATTTACAGCCCAAAGCCTCATATATACCCCCTGTACCTGATTTACACCCCTGATCCTCATATATACCCCCTGTACCTGATTTACAGCCCAAAGCCTCATATATACCCCCTGTACCTGATTTACACCCCTGATCCTCATATATACCCCCTGTACCTGATTTACAGCCCAAAGCCTCATATATACCCCCTGTACCTGATTTACACCCCTGAGCCTCATATATACCCCCTGTACCTGATTTACAGCCCAAAACCTCATATATACCCCCTGTACCTGATTTACACCCCAGAGCCTCATATATACCCCCCTGTACCTGATTTTGCTCTGTCGGAACTTTAGAAGAAGAAGAAGTAGAATACTGAAGCATACTTGAAAATAGAAGTATACCTGAGCCCATTTTTCGACCTTTGTTGTTGTGATACCATCTGTTGCCCTACAGTGTTGGGTGACCCGTCCTATCAGGGTGACACAAGCCCCAGGCCTTGTTACCTGACTTGAGCAAGGTGGCCAAATTACCTGGTTACACCTGCACTACAAGACAGAATACGTAAGCTTGTAGCAACTTTGCTCTATCCGAATTAGTCCCTCTTGTTTCAGTATACTGTTCTGCACTTTTAGAAGTATTCACGGCATGGGTTGGGGTATTCTCTGACTTGTCCTCTCTCAAGTAGTTTAGCAATGCATAGTTGGACCAAAGATAGCATCTAAAAGAAAAGTCTCTCCGTTTCCCATGTCCACTACCACACTCCTGACTAGACTACACTGGACACCGACTGGAGGGAGGACCTGGCAAAGCCAGGGCCCAGCTGGACTACAGCAGGGACCGTCTTGTCTTGCGTCCTCTCTCTACCGAGACTTGGGTAAGACTCACTAAGTGTGGGCGTGTATTTCCTCTCCCCATGTGACAACTTCCTAAGATAGTGTAAAGAGAAGAAGAAGAATAGAGATAGGTGAAGAAGAGAGCTTTTATTGGTGCGCAGACCATAGACAAACAAGAACCCCTTGTTCACTACAGCTGTGCAATATACAAGTGCATATACAGATAATAGCGACATCTAGTGGTAAAACTTAAGCATCACTTCATTACTATGTTATCTTGTAGTACAGGCTTTTGCGAGGGGTGTATGAACTAATAACACTCATGGTGGGACACCACAGATTTGCCTGATTTACCCCTTTGAGTCTCACACTTGCCCCTTGCCTGATTTACACCCCCTCAGCATTACAATAAACCCCAGTCTGATTTATGCCCATTACCCTCATATTCACACCCCCAGCCTTAAATCCACCCTCCTCCCGATTCATGCCCCTGAGCCTTATATTCGCACGCTCTGAGATTGATTCATGCCCCTGAGCCTCATAATTACCCCCTGGCCTGATACCTGTTCCCCCATGGTAACATCCCCTGAGCCGAACTTTCACACCTCCTTTATTTGAAATAAAGTTCCCAGCCAGGAAAAAGTGCAGACAGTCCACCAATCAGTAAAATCCCCAAATCTTGGGCCTTTGGGGGGTGAATTGGGGGTGGGGGGTATCTGCTATTAGATTAAAATTCCGCTCATGTGGAGATCCCCTCCCGGTTTTATCGCTGAATGTGAGGCCTGTGTATTCAGGAGGTTACTGCTATGTGTTCTCTGCATTCTCTCTACAATCATACACGACCCATGAGCATCTCCTCTCTTGCCTTGAATCTGCTTTCCTCCCTATTTACAGCCTGTGTGAGCTGCCCTACACGTCTGTTCTCCCAACTCTCCACCCATCTCCTCCCCCTCCCTAACAGTGAGAGAGGACAGGGGAGAGGAGGGTGCCCACCTGATCTGCCAGCATCATCTTATAGAGACGGAGCAGCTGAGCAGATCGACTCATTCTGGACTAATGGGTGGTCCTAACTAATGAGTCACAGTTATCTCTGCACTCTGTACAGGGAAGGCTATCAATCATTGATTAGCACCGCCCCCTAGACTCCTAAGCCTAGAATGAGCAATGATTCCAATAAATACAATCAGTTCTCCTTAATCTTTTCCCACAAACCTTTATATCCATCTGCTCAGCTCTTCCTCCCGTATAATATGGTGGCCGCAGCTTGTACTGTATTTTCATTGTGACAGGTCCCCTTTAAGAAATGCTGATTGATTATTTCAATACTTTAGTTATTTAAAATCAATGTGTCCTCACCCGATGGAATGTTACACAGATCAGCACTAACTCTACAGACATGGCCACGCGGTGGAGCCGGATGACAGGAGGGAAAGGGGGTGCTCACTGATGGGAAGGAACATGTATGAACCTTGACAGGACAAGGAGGCTTTGTCATGTTAGCCAGATGGTGATGGGGAGGAGAACACTAGAGGATCCTGAGAAGTGTCTGTGCGTCTAGTAGCTATCCGACTTCATGGAGTAATTGGTGTTCGGCGCTCAATCAGGTGGACGACTTCTTGTCTAATTAAGAGTGTAAATGTGTAAAAGTCAGAGGGCCCTTTCCCATCTCCCTGAGATGTCTACAACAGCGCACCCATCACCAGCTCAACCATTACAATCTTTAAAGAGCGCTCCATTAAAACGTACAACTTCCCCCGTTCTGTTCTCTCCACCAGATCTGTGGTCAGAGAATACGCATCCTGTTCTCCGCTCTAGGTCAGTGAGTCAGGTTCCATAGACTTCCATTAGAAGCCCTACTCATCTCACTTAGTGCAGTCCTCTCCTGGTTTGTTCTCATGATCAGTACGGGTGTGAACAATCAAACTCGGACTGATCAAAACTTTTGACATGTCTCTGCCGTATAGAAAAGGAAATCCAACAACATCCATAATGAAACCACGTGAATTTATTCACACATCAGAATACATGGAAGCAACGTTTCGACCCTTAGGTCAAGCCAAGGCTTGACAAAGACTTAGGGGTCGAAAAGTTGCTTCCATGTACCCTGATGTGTGAATAAATTCTTGTGGTTGCATTATGGATGCTGTTGGATTTCCTTTTCTATGAGTCTACAGTGCTTATACTGAGGAGTGTGGGCCTACCTGCGTGCAGGAATATTACAGGGACAGTAAGGGTCAGTGGTGTCTGCTGCTAGCTTGAAGTTTAGAAGATCCAGAGAAAAATTAAGGATAGCTAACTAAGGCAAGTCCTTGCATTTGTTTTTGTTCATCATCTGTTTCATTCTGTTGAGATGCCATCTCATTCTTGTTACCTTACACAATTGATACCTACTTTGTATGCGTTTCTGGTCACTCATTTTGTTCAGGCCTACTATAAGTCCTGGAGGTATCCGAGGACCGAGCACTATAGTTAGGACCCAGAAAAGCCAAATTCCATTTAGTAGGTTAAGTCGAGTTCTGCATTCTAGTGACCAGCTAGAGTGTTACATAGACTGGTTTCGACTGAGGTGAGGTTGACCGCATATCACATCTGTATAGTAGTGGAATCACGAAAATAACCCTAGATGCTCAAAATGAAAAAAAAACAAAAAAAACTGGAGAGTTTGCCGCAGCAGACGTCCATTGTGAAGGATAAGAAATGAAGGTCTCCTTATTAGAGATGAGGGAACCTCGAGCATGGGTCCATCCGAACTCCAACGCTCTGCATTTGATTACAGAGGCTGGAGAAGTTGGATGCTGCCCTAGGGAATCCTGGAGAACATGGACACAGCCTATGGCCTATAGCTCTAACTATGCTTTCCAGGCAGCCTTAGTGCTGCATCCAACTTTTCCAGCCACCGGTAATGAAATGCAGAGCGTTGGAGTTCGGACGGACACAAGCGCGCTGGAGGTTCACTCCTCTCTATTCCTTACTGACATACACAATACAAAAATATACTGTCCACCCGCGGAATCTCCAATCGTAGAGTCACAATGTGGTATAAACCTGCTTAATCCACCTCTCGTTCTCTCGTTGGTTCCGTCTCCTGCCGGTATAGTAGTGGCTGCAGTGTTTTATTAACACACATTAGACATATAACAAGCCGCAGCCCATCTGACTGCTCTTGCTGAGTTTGTTCCATTATGGCCGCGATCCATGAAACATGATATATATATAAAACAATGCAAGGAAAGAGAACCCTGAATACTATGAGATTTACATAGTGTGCTCGCCTATTGATATGTAATAAAAGAGTTAAAATGGCCACCAATGAGTTTTATTTATTTGGTGAGAACATGAAGTACCCGGCGCAGCCGCTTCTGTAACCAGCCCAATAGCCGAAAAAATCCGAGCTCGGGGTCACAGCTGCGAACAGAGTACGAAATGTTCATGTCAATCACCAAAGTCCATCGACTCACTAAACTCTATAAGAGACTGCGTGAACGTACACAATACAACAAAACAAGCTACTACTCACCCCGAGTATAGACACCGCCGAGATAAACATGGAGAACAATGCTCAGGATGATGGAGAGAATAAGGCCGCGGCCGCAGAGAGGAGTCGTCTTATCCGAAACTCGCTGGATTTTTAATCTAAATGCGTTACTGCCTCGGGGCTCAGGAGCGGAATAGAACTTTCTGCTTTTTAATTTTAAATGTTCTTCAGATGTCCGAGAAGAAGGGATGTGCAGATAAAAGCGGCTGACTGCGGCGGACTACTACCCCTATCGTGGAAATCTACAAAACGCATGGGAATAGGTTATCCCTGGGCAAGCTGAAGTGACATCGCCTGCTACCGTGATTCACCGAAAATAAGACAGGAGCTTAGATTAGATTATTCTCTAAAATGAGCTTATTTTGGGGGTAGGTCGGTATACCCCTACACTGTAGCCCTACTCTATAATGTAGTGAGCCGCCATACTGTATGTCCCACTGGTGTTAGGCTCCTATGCTGTTAGTTCCCCTGTAGTTAGGTCTCCCCCCACCCCGAAGTTCTTCCGCCATACTCTATACATCCCCCTCTGCAGTAAGGCCTCATGTAGTGTAATTGTAACCACCTGCCATGATGTTACTCTCTCAGGTGCAGGGCCGGATTAAGGTTGGTGGAGGCCCCGGGCGACAATTTTGTTTGGGGCCTCTCATTCCCCCCCACCCCCACCCACACACAAAAAAAAGAAAACTATACAGCCATCCATACAAGTGGCTGCCTTACTGTAGGGGATTTATAATGTTCATGAACATTATACACGGCTGTGACACCGAGCTCTTCATAAATTGTAGTGAAAATGTTTGTGGATGTTAATTTTTTTCAAATTCAGTGTTGAATACTGTCAGTTTTCATTTAATTTCATGTGGGGCCCCTCTCTGCCTATTATAAGTGTGAGATCAGTGGTCCAAAGTCAATTTTATTTTTTAAATCATAATTTTGAGTTTTTACTTTGATGCCCATTTTTATGCCAACCGTGGGGTCCTTTTGGCCATATTTATCACCAATCCCCTCAGGGCCCCTCACTTACAAGCAGGTTATGAATATTATACTAATATTATATAATTTTCTGTAGGAATAATGGCTAAAACAGGAAAAATAAAAATCCTCTGAATAAGAAACCAACTTCAGCCTGGTTAATCTAGATGCTATATAACAGCAACATGGCAGCCACTATGTGGTAATGGGGACAGAGGCTATTTGTCCAGCAGTACAGCAATACTGTGCACTGTGCCACTGAAGGGGTATTGGGTTAGGGGCATTGTTGTGGATACTGGGGGGGGGGGGAATGGCATTAAGGGGGCAATGTGGAGAGTAGCAGAGCTGTATGTGTGTGAGCATTAATAAAAGATATGTATGTGTAACAGGCAGGTGTGTGTGTGTGTGTAACAGGCAGTGCTGTGCTGTGGTGTTTGTGTACATTGAAGGGCTGGTTACCTGCTTATATGGACATGAGCTCCTCTCCATACACATCCCCTCCGACACCTTGCAGAGTCTGGCTCCTCCCACATCACATGGGCCTGACATCACCACAGGTCCTTTAGCTCACACTGAGCAGGGTATACTGTCCTGCAGCTGCCCTGGTGTCCTGTCTCCCAGCCATATCACAGTCCTCACAGGGAGAAGCAGTAGTCACAGGACACACAGGCTGCTGCAGCCATGGTTAGCAGCAAACAGTAAGGATACACAACACTCTATGTAAGGTTGTGTATCCTCTACTGTTTGCTTTTTTTCACAAACCCTACTTCCATGTTTGGGCTGGTGGAGGCCCCCTAGTGGTGGAGGCCCCGGAGCACGTGCCCCTGGTGCCCTCCCTTTAATCCGGCCCTGCTTAGGTGTCACACCAAGTGCTGTCAGCTGTGATTTCCATTTCAGCCACTAGATGTCTCACTCTCCCCAGTGCACTGCTGCAGTGTGGGTAAGGGTTTCAGCTTTGTGTTATGTTGACCAATCACGGTCTGAAACTCCACACCTTCAACACACTCTCTATTTTCCTCTTTCCTTTTACACTACCCTACATAGGATAGGTGTTTCCTACCAGGGGGAAGTCTAGCTTCTGACCTAGTTGAGTTCAGTTCAGTAAAGACTGAGACCAGTATGCAATGTGAAACCCTAGAGGTGGGGTAACTGGAAGACTAGGACCAACCTTTGCCTATGGGAGAATTCTTCAGTCAGGAAAGTCATTCCGTAAGGAAAAGGCAGAGGGACTGATCCCCAGTAAGGCAAAACTACTAAGAGCCGAGGCACCTTACTAACACATGCTCATCCACCTGGGGAAATCTTCAGTGGGAGCTCAACCTAGAGACAGAGACCTAGAACTCGTACTACCTCACAGGGCGGTCTCAGAACTTGTGTATGCAGAAGGCAGCGGTCAGATATACAGTATATAAGTATCTATACATGAGTATGAGAAGTCCTTTCAAGTTTCCTTCAACACATCTCAGGAGAGTACTGTGACTACTTAGACAAGGGCTCCCATCCGGCCCCCATACTACCATCGCACAGAAGTCTTGTCTTTTCCTACTGCTTCTCAAGTCTACCTCAAGGTTTCCTCTAAGGTATGGCTGTATTTTTGCACTAGCACTTGTAAGCAGTTCTCCTTAGTATACTGTGTATTGCACTGAAGGTATTTTAAAGGGGTAGTGCGGCGCTCAGAAATTATTTACAGAATAACACACATTACAAAGTTATACAACTTTGTAATGTATGTTATGTCTGTGAATCGCCCCCTTCCCCGTGTCCCCCCACCCCCACCCGTGTACCTGGAAGTGTGTGGTGCATTATACATTACCTGATCCGTGTCGAGGGCCGTCCGCCATCTTGTGCCAAACGTCATCTTCGGACGGACGGCCGAGTCGCTGCCGCCCGTCCCCCCTCCGCCGCGTCAGCACAGTTATGCTCAGCCAATCGCGGCTGAGCGGCTAATGACGCGGCGGAGGGGGGAACGGCATTCGGAACAGTCGGAGCTGTTCGCCGTCCGCCCGAAGAAGACGTCTCTGAATGAAGATAGAAGACGGGTGTCGGCACGTGACAGGTATGTATAGCGCACCACACTTCCAGGTACACGGGTGGGAGTGGTGGGACACGGGGAAGGGGGCCATTCACAGACATAACATACATTACAAAGTTGTATAACTTTGTAATGTGTGTTATTCTGTGAATAATTTCTGAGCGCCGCACTACCCCTTTAAGTAAAGCTCAACTCCTGGACTTTCTTGTGCTGCACCTGTACCTACACCTCACACCAGTTCTACCAAGGTCCTGTGCCCGTGTGTCCAGGGATGGGTATTACCACTTTTGGCCACCCTGACAAAGTAGCCCTGGGCCACAGCACCTCCATACTGTATACCTCCCCCTCTGTAGTTGTCCCCCATACTGTATACCCCCCTCTGTAGTTGTCCCCCCATACTGTATACCTCCCTCCCCCTCTGTAGTTGTTCCCCCACACTGTATACCTCCCTCCTCTGTAGTTGTCCCCCCCCATACTGTATACCTCCCTCCTCTGTAGTTGTCCCCCCATACTGTATACCTCCCTCCCCCTCTGTAGTTGTTCCCCCACACTGTATACCTCCCTCCCTCTGTAGTTGCCCCCCCATACTGTATACCTCCCTCCCTCCCTCCTCTGTAGTTGTCCCCCCATACTGTATACCTCCCTCCTCTGTAGTTTCCCCCCCCATACTGTATACCCCCCTCCCCCCTCTGTAGTTGTCCCCCCATACTGTATACCTCCTCCCCCTCTGTAGTTGTCCCCCCATACTGTATACCTCCTCCCCCTCTGTAGTTGTTCCCCATACTGTATACCTCCCTCCCTCCTCTGTAGTTTTTCCCCCCATACTGTATACCTCCCTCCCTCCTCTGTAGTTGTTCCCCCATACTGTATACCTCCCTCCCTCCTCTGTAGTTTTTCCCCCCATACTGTATACCTCCCTCTGTAGTGCACCGAAGAGCACTGTACTAACTTAGGAGCAAGGTACTAACTGCCATGCATATTGCGGCCATGTATAGAGCGGCTATGTATCGAGCAGCCATGTGTAGTGTGGCCATGTATGGAGTAACCATGTATAGAGCGGCCATGTAGAGAGCGGCCATGTATAGTGCGGACATGTAGAGAGCGGCCATGTATAGTGCGGCTATGTATAGAGCAGCCATGTATAGAGCAGCCATGTATAGAGCAGCCATGTATAGAGCTG
This sequence comes from Dendropsophus ebraccatus, assembly GCA_027789725.1. NCBI lineage: Eukaryota > Metazoa > Chordata > Amphibia > Anura > Hylidae > Dendropsophus > Dendropsophus ebraccatus. The sequence continues at coordinate 28,858,643 of JAQFWZ010000022.1, forward strand.
CCATGTATAGAGCGGCTATGTATAGAGCGGCTATGTATAGAGCGGCCATGTATAGAGTGGCCATGTATAGGGCAGCCATGTATAGAGCTGCTATGTATAGAGCGGCAATGTATAGAGCGGCCATGTATATTATAGCCATGTATGTAGCGGCCATGTATATAACAGCCATGTATAGAGCGGCCATGTATAGAGCGGCCATGTATAGAGCGGCTATGTATAGAGCGGCAATGTATAGAGCGGCCATGTATATTACAGCCATGTACGGAGCGGCCATGTATATTACAGCCATGTATAGAGCGGCCATGTACTGTATATAACAGCTATGTATGGAGCAGCCATGTATATTATAGCCATGTATGGAGCCTGCATGTATATTGCAACCATATATATTGCAGCCATGTATAGAGCAACCATGTATATTACAGCCATGTATAGAGCGGCCATGTATAGGGCAGCTATGTACAGAGCAGCCATGTATAAGGCAGCCATGTACGGAGCAGCCATGTATAAGGCAGCCATGTACGGAGCAGCCATGTATAAGGCAGCCATGTACGGAGCCATGTATATTACAGCCATGTATATCGCAGCCGTGTATTTTGCAGCCATGTACGGAGCAGCCGTGTATATTGCAGCCATGTACGGAGCAGCCGTGTATATCGCAGCCGTGTATATTACAGCCATGTATATCGCAGCTGTGTATATCGCAGCTGTGTATATCGCAGCCGTGTATATTGCGGCCATGTACGGAGCAGCCGTGTATATTGCAGCTGTGTATATCGCAGCCGTGTATATTGCAGCCGTGTATATTACAGCCATGTATATCGCAGCCATGTATATCGCAGCCGTGTATATTGCGGCCGTGTACGGAGCAGCCGTGTATATTGCAGCTGTGTATATCGCAGCCGTGTATATTGCAGCCATGTAGATCGCAGCCGCGTATATTGCAGCTGTGTATATCGCAGCCGTGTATATTACAGCCATGTATATCGCAGCCGCGTATATTGCAGCTGTGTATATCGCAGCCGTGTATATTGCAGCCGTGTATATTACAGCCATGTATATCGCAGCCGCGTATATTGCAGCTGTGTACATATTACAGCTGAGGCCCTGACATGGCTTCCTGATGTGACTCATGGCGTGTGAGATGTATGGAGGAGGGAAGAGTTCTTACATAGCAATGATTTTCTGTCTCGTCCGTCTTGCTGAATCAGAGGCGGCTCCATTACAGGATTCTCCTGACGAACCATTATTATAAGGAAACGGGAGTCTGAGTCTTTACTGTAATATTGAGTGATACTAAAGAAGCTGACTGAGGAGGAAGAGGAGAAGAAGGCGGCTCACTCAGTGTAATCTGAACCCCATTCTAGAAATGTACCGCTCTAGGAGGAATCAGCTTAATCTTATTGCTTACACCATACTTTATGTTTGTATTTCCACACGGTCCTTATTCCCCATCTGAATAGTCTTCATTAAAGAGGGGTACTCCAGTGGAAAAAAAATCAAATCAACTGGTGTCAGAAAGTTAGATTTGTAGATTTGTAATTTACTGTCATCTCCAGTTTTCCAGTACTTATCAGCTGCTGTATGTCCTGCAGTAAGTGGTGTATTCTTTCCAGTCTGACACAGTGCTCTCTGCTGCCACCTCTTTTGTCCATAGCAAAAACAAATCCCCATGGAATACCTCTCCTGCTCTCCAGACTGGAGAGAATACACCACTTCCTGCAGGACGTACAGCAACTGATAAGTTTCCTGAGACTGGATACAGCTTTTTGAGGCACCTGGAGTGGTACAGAGTTCAAAGGCAGCAGGCTGACAAGCCGACGGCCGAGCATGGCAAAGCACTTCGCTAGTACAGTAAATTCACTCATTCTTAGTTCTGTTTCCATTGGAAGGAAACGTCCAAGGAGACCAGTCGCATAATAGACTATCCCGTGAATCACAACACTTGGAAAGCAGCTTCTTCAAGATTAAACAAATTGGCTGATTCATGAAAGGAGAAGTCTGGCGAAAATTTTTATTAAAGTATTGTATTGCCTCCCGAAAGTTATACAAATCACCAATATACGGGAAATGCACATAGTGCTTTTTTTCTGCATTTACTTTTTCCTCGATAAAATGGTGATGTCACTTTCTGGATAACATGGTGATGTCACTTCCTGGATAACATGGTGATATCACTTCCTGGATAGCATGGTGATGTCATGACCCGACTCCCAGAGCTGTGCGGGCTGTGGCTGCTGGAGGGGGTGATGGCAGGGGGACACAGGGCACTGGAGGGACACTGAGCATCCCTCTGCCTTCATCCTGTCCAGAAGCCACAGCCCGCACAGCTCTGGGAGTCAGGTCGTGACATCACTATGTTATCCATGAAGTGACATTACCATGCTATCCAGGAAGTGACATCACCATGTTATCCAGGAAGTGACATCACCATGTTATCCAGGAAGTGACATCACCATTTTATCCAGGAAGTGACATCACCATTTTTATCCAGGAAGTGACATCACCATGTTATCCAGGAAGTGACATCACCATGTTATCCAGGAAGGGACATCACCATTTTTTCCAGGAAGTGACATCACCATGTTATCCAGGAAGTGTTGCCTTGATGCAGTAGTAAGTGCAGGGAAAAAAGCACTTTATAAGCATTTCCCGTAATAAGTGTATAATGGTGATTTGCATAACTTTTGGGGGGCAATAGAATACTTAAATAAAAAGTTTCGGCGTACTTCTCCTTAAAATTTTCTGAATTTTACTGTAGATTATCTCTCACTTTACTGTTAATCTTCAGGCCCCCATACACGCATCGGCCATCTCTACAGAGGAGGGTGTTTCCCCTATCAAGACATATATCCACAAGAAGAGCGTCTTTTCATTATTTTTATTATACTTTTGTTGCAGACTCTTGGCAATGTCACCAACTTAGCTTGTTACTTTCCCTCTCAATAAAGAGCCACAGACATATTATAATCTTTTTCTGTTCTTATAACAAGAATACATTTCCCACCCGATCAAAATCTTCCAAAAAAAAAAGAAAGAAAGAAAGAAAAAAAAGAAAATAAAAATCAAAGCAACTAATCACCCACCCGGAAAAAAAAAAGGAGGGAGGACTTAAAAAGTTCATATTAACTTCATTATTTCACACACCTTACACTTTTTGATAGAAATCCAGACAAAATAACTGGCCCAAATATTCCTGTGGCAGAAGTTTCAAAATCTTAAAGTTCTCCGTGTTCCTTTCCCAAAAACAAAAATATTTAGTAAAAACTGTTTTTTTTTTCTTTTTTTTCATACAGTTTTCATTTTATGTAAAGTTCTGAAGATAATTGGCACATCTGTAAAGGGTTATATGGCACAGTACCTTTGAAAATAAAGTTCTCTTCAAGGTTGTAAACACCTTTTGATATTTTGTTATTTTATTTTATTTCATTTTTTTTTTTATAAAAGCATCATGAAAACCCTCAGAGAAGGATGATGACATCAAGTGGCAAGGAACAACCTTCCTCCCAATTCCTTCCCACAATACTCAGTTCTGACTCGTAACACATTGTCCAAACTATTACAAAGAAAACCATCTTACAATCACTGGGGCCTGTACTGCATTTACTTTTCTCGGTCATAGCAGGCACCCATGGTAATGAGTGAATGGAAAAAAAAAAATCTATCTGTAATTTTTTTTTCTACTTGGAAAAAGATCACTGTTGTCACCGATCTGGAGGATCCAACAGAGACTCCTTAGTGAGACTATTTAAAAAAAAAAAAAAAATCTCCTTCCGAAATCTCTCGAATGATTTTTCCTGTTCTCAACCTCTTTGATGAAAATAGATCTGAAATAGAATTTACACATAAAGAGCTGTACCACAAAATAAGCATTTTCATACTTTTTTTTTTCCTTTTCGGAACTTTCCCTTTTCACTTTTTTTTTTCTTTTTTGTTTTTTAGTAATACATCAGGTAGTCAGAGAATGAATCATCCCTTTAAAGTTATCAAAAGAGTCTTGACTTCGCGTTGTGTCAGTGCTTCGTTTGGGGGCACCTCAGTATTTCAATGGGTATTTGGAAACAGGAAGATGGAGTATTGTGTGACTGTTAACCCAGAGATACGCTCACGTATTTACGGTTTTTAGCTAGGTCGTCTTCATTCTCATACTCTGGCGAAAAAAAGAGTTTGACAAACTTTTCTCAGTACCCTTCGGAGGAGCTAAATCTGTGTTTCTTGCACATTTTCCTTCGAGCTGCTTTTGAACAGGAGGGGTTCGTGGATGGAGTTCAGCATGGGGTTTTTGGCACAGTTAAGTGTTCCTGTATTGTTGTTATAGTGGGACTTAAATGCCGTATAATGGTTAAGGTGATCATGCTCGATAGCCGGGAGTGCCATGTGGTTGTCTCCTGGGGCAGTAGCTGGTATTTCATCTTCCACATTAATAATTTCAATAGTTCGTGTTGGCCCGTGATGTTTGTGTAGCTGGTGCTGTTTACGGAGTTTGTAAAATGCGATTAACATAACAGCTGCCATAAATGTGATGGCCACGAAGCACCCTATGATGATCTTTGTTGTCTTCATGACGTCATCTAGATCTTTCATGATGTTTTCCGTCACATCGGTAATAGGGATAGTGAATGTCTTCTCGGTGGAGCGGGTGCTTCGAGGAGTAAGAGATGTGGTGGAATATGTTATCCCCCATCGGACTGTTGTTGTTGTTGGACCAGGTTCTTTTTCGACTGGCTTTGTTTCCTCTGGGGATGAATCCATAGTTTCCACAGTCACCGTCGTAAAGTAAGTATAGTCAGTGGTAGCTGGGTCAACGACAGCGGAAACGTTAAGTGTAGCGGATGCTGTGGTATTTCCTGCTGCGTTGGTGACCATACACGTGTACTGTCCTGTGTCCTGTACCGTAACATTTGTAAAATTCAGTGTGCCGTCATGTAAAACAGAGATACGTACTCTATAAGAACCATGAGTCATCAATGTCCCATTTGGCGTTAACCAGTTGACCGATGTCATGGACGTGCCAGTTCTGCATTTGAGCTCAGCGGCCATGCCCTCGGTTACATTGAGGTCAGTGGGAGGCTCCACTATTACCGGGGCATAGCACGTGAAGTGACTCTGATCAAGCTCCCCTATGTATCTAGTTTTTAGGTTTGGCGGGGAATGACAACGCGCACAACAGGTTGTATTGTTGGGTACAGTCTCCTTTAGCCACCAGCTTAACCACAAAATGTCACAATTGCAATGCCAAGGATTATGGTTAAGGTGTACTCGCTCCAGGCGGTGAAGAGGAGTAAAAAGATCATGGGGAAGAGACATTAAATTGTTGTGAGAAAGATTAAGTTCCTCCAATGATTTCAAATCATCGAAGGCATTGCGTTCTATGGTGGCCACATGAGCGTGCATCAGCCATAACTTTCTCAGACTGCTCAGCCCTTGAAAAGAGCCGGGACGAATCATTTCTAGACGATTTCCAGACAACTCTAGTTCTTCCAGCCTGACCAATGCTGTTAAGTTGGGAATATCTTTTAAATTGCACATGCCCAGATTTAGGTATCTTAAGTTTACAAGACCCTCGAAAGCAGCTTCGGAAATATACTCCAACTTCTTCAGTTCTCCCAAATCAAGTCGCCTCAAAGAAGGAACTCTGTTGAAAGCGTATGATGGGATACTCTCAATAGGGTTGTTTCTTAGCCACAGCTCCCTTAGCTTGGATAGATATTCAAAGGCTTGAGTAGGAACAGTGGTCAAGCGATTATCAAAAAGCTCCAGTGTACTCAAGTTTGGGAGTCCATTAAAAGCACCAACCTCAATCTTGCGAATAAGATTTTTGCTGAGCTGTAATATTTCCAAATGTCGGAGGTGCTTAAAAGTGTCTGTTTTGATAACCTGAATAACGTTCTCCTGAAGGTTCAGGTATCGCGTATTGACTGAGATGCTTTCGGGCACTTCTTGCAGGTCTTTGCGTGTACAAGCCACTCGGCTGGCCTGATTGCTGCAAGAACAGGCAGCGGGACAAGATGTTGGAGATGTTCCTCCCAGGGCCAGGGATGAGACCCATGAGATAAGTAAAACTTGCTTCAAAATCATTCTAAAAATCTTCAAACCAAGCATCCTGTGGGTGCAATGGTTGGTGACCATCTTCTATTTTCATAGTTCAAAACTAGTCCTCCAGGTTTATCATCTCAGTTACAGGGACCTTAAATATAAAAAAAAAACAAGGCATGAGAATAAGGGACAACATTACAGTACACTTGAGATCATACAAATGCTTACCTATGGCCTGCAAGAGTACATACAAATGTAACATGCTTTCTATCTAAACTAAGCGGCCCATCGCAGGCCCACTACAACCCTTTTATGTACCCACTTAAAGGAGAAGTCTGGTAAAAATTTTATTAAAGTATTGTATTGCCCCACAAAAGTTATACAAATCACCAATATACACTTATTACGGGAAATGCTTATAAAGTGCTATTTTCCCTGCACTTACTACTGCATCAAGGCATCACTTCCTGGATAACATGGTGATGTCACGACCCGACTCCCAGAGCTGTGCGGGCTGTGGCTGCTGGAGAGGATGCTCAGTGTCCCTCCAGTGCCCTGTGTCCCTCAGTGTCCCCCTGCTATCATTCTCTCCAGCAGCCACAGCCCACACAGCTCTGGGAGTCGGGTCGTGACATCACCATATTATCCAGGAAGTGAGGCCTTGATGCAGTAGTAAGTGCAGGGAAAAACACTTTATGTGCATTTCCTGTAATAAGTGTATATTGGTGATCTGTATAACTTTTGGGGGCCAATCCAATACTTTAATAAAAATTTTCGCCAGACTTCTCCTTTAAAGAGGTAGAAAATTATATAGGAGAAAAAATAGGAGAATATACAAAAAGGACCTGTCAGCGCTAGTGCTATGTTTTAATAAATTCCTCTTTTCCTAAGCTTTGAGTTTTAATTTTGGGGAGGGGGTCCATGCAATGTCTGAGACTACCCGATCAAAGCGGACATGATCACACTGTGCAGAGACACGCCCCTTTGTCAAGGGTAATAGTTACACCCAGGAGGAATAACTGCAGGAATACAGAATGCAAGGAATACAGATTTTACCAAAGAGTCCAGTCGTGAATGGTACCAAGGAATAGAAGAGTCGATTTTTTTTTTATTTTTTTTATGTTTTTGATTTTACTGTTCATGTAAGAAAGTAAGAGCTGAGTGAAATGTCTGTTACTGTGGCCTTTGGGCTATGAAAGGAAGAAATGCTCTGCAGCGTTAATGGGCTTATGATATTCTGCAGAAAATGTAGTGCTAACTGGTATGTAAAACATGAATATATTTTATTTGTAGGGATTTTGCTGATAATAATCTACGTAATTCAAGGATGGTTTTGAAAGAACAGTTGGCCACATTCCGATAAATCAGAACTGTAGACTAGAGCCTATTGACTTCTTATTTCTTTAATTAGCTCTGGTTCTTGGCAATGAATCTATCCTTCTAAAAAGATCCTAAAGGTGCCCCGCCATCTTATACTAAAGTTGGCCGAGCACAGTGCCATCGACAGGTCCAGCTGACAGTATAGGGCGTATGGCAATATCTTGACCTTCTACCGACAGATGGTGTCAATGGAGACAAGGTTTGGGTATGTTGGATTTTTGCCACCCAACTCTTCTGTGGCTTACCCCTCCCTTCCTCATAGGGAACGCGTGAATGTTTGGCCGTTGGGGAGGCTGGGAGAGATAACTAATGTTTGGGTACTGAAATTGTATGACCAGCTTTAGGGTTTTGGCCTGTTTACGACCATGTCCCATACTGGACAAGACCTGGGCTACATAGGTTTATAGCTCCTGTGATCGAGCATGAGCAGGTTGGATCTGTAACTGTTAGAGACAATCAGGGACCTGGAATGGAGAATAGCAGCAGTAAGCGACTGTGTCTGCCATCTCCATTACCATCTCCATAGCACTCAATACGTTTAACACAGGGAATAGCATTTTTGTAAAGGATAATAAAACGCAGATCATAAAAAAAAAAAAAAACACCACCCACACCAATACAAAGCGTTGCCATAGCCGCCAGTTCACTCAGGACTATATATATCTCATATATCAAAACGACAGAAACAAACTGGGAAAACCCAATCTGATACTTAATTTTCCTGGTATAGTGTAACGCTATAAAACTATGCAAAAAGTCACTGGATGTATCGAAATTTTTATGTATTGAAACTCTTTGATGATAAAAGGGGTTAAGTCTAGATTCCCCTTGATGTAATCTACAGAGTGCGGCAGCTTATCCATACACACGATATCTGTCAGTCAAGCATTCATGTGCTCTGAATGGAGAGGGGGGACACGCAGCTGCCAGTCTACTCTGGCGTCTTCTTATCTATGTGAGAACAGAAGGATTGGGGTGATGAAGTTCAACATATGCGAAGGTCTCCATTCACAACACATGATCAGCCGCTCCGTAGGTTGGGTGGAGCCATGTCTTCTGTATGAGGGCCTTAGAGACTTGGTTGACCCTTTCAAGGTCGTGAGCAATTAACATCTTAATCTTACGGACGTTTGAAAAGGAGCCCAACCCTTTTGTAAAAGTTGGGAGTCTCAGTAGATTTCTAGTGATTAGAAATGATCAAGGCAGCGGCTCGTATAAAAAAAAATCACAAGTCTCTTTATCAAGAAAGGAAAGAATACACAGGAGAATCATGGTGGGGCGAGCTGTCATCTTTAAAGGTGCCATTTAATGTATCCTATAATGTACTGAAAAAAATTGAAGGAAAAAAAAAACTTGCATTGGACTAAATGGAAAAAAATGAAGGAATTCCACCATTTTTTTCGTAGGGTAAAATTTTTAGGAATTCACTGTGCAGTATAACCCTTATGTTTTATAATTTTGTTATATGTTACTACTATTAACTGGTGACACCCATTCTGAGACCGATAACATTTAGTTTTTTTTGGATCTGAAAAATGAATTTAGAAAAAAACATAAAAAGAATATCCCACTGCTCAAAAAATAAAGGGAACGCTTATACAACACAATGTATCTCCGAGTCAATGACATTTCTGTGATATCACCCTGCCCAGATATGAAGCAGCACAGACTGTGAATCCATTTCTTCTGCTATTGAGCAAATGTAACAGAGAACGGGTAGAAATGATCATCAATAAGCATGACACCCCCTACAAAGAAGTGGTGCTGCAGGTGGGGGCCACAGACCATTTCTCGGGTCTCATAGTTTTTGGCTGTTGTTTTGGTCACTTTTGCATTTTGTCATTGCTCTCACCCATAGAGGTAGCACAAGGGCGGTGTCTACAACCTACAGAGGGTGCTCAGGTCGTGCAGCTCATCCAGGATGGCACATCAGTGGGAGCTGAGCAAGAAGGTTTGCTGTGTCTGTCAGCATAATGTCCAGAGCAGATACCAGGAGACATGGAGGAGGCCATAGTGTCCAGAGCATGGAGCAGATACCAGGAGACATGGAGGAGGCCTTAGTGTCCAGAGAATGGAGCAGATACCAGGAGACATGGAGGAGGCCTTAGTGTCCAGAGAATGGAGCAGATACCAGGAGACAGGGAGGAGGCCATAGTGTCCAGAGCACGGAGCAGATACCAGGAGATGTGGAAGAGGCCTAGTGTCCAGAGCATGGAGCAGATACCAGGAGACATGGAGAAGGCTGTAGTGTCCAGAGAATGAAGCAGATACCAGGAGACATGGAGGAGGCCATATTGTCCAGAGCATGGAGCAGATACCAGGAGACATGGAGGAGGCCATAGTGTCCAGAGCATGGAGCAGATACCAGGAGACATGGAGGAGGCCTTAGTGTCCTGAGAATGGAGCAGATACCAGGAGACATGGAGGAGGTCGTAGTGTCCAGAGCATGAAGCAGATACCAGGAGACACGGAGGAGGCCGTAGTGTCCAGAGCATGGAGCAGATACCAGGAGACTTGGAGGAGGCCATAGTGTCCAGAGCATGGAGCAGATACCAGGAGACTTGGAGGAGGCCATAGTGTCCAGAGCATGGAGCAGATACCAGGAGACATGGAGGAGGTCGTAGTGTGCAGAGCAAGGAGCAAATACCAGAAGACATAGAGGAGGCCGTAGTGTCCAGAGCATGAAGCAGATACCAGGAGACATGGGGGAGGCTGTAGTGTCCAGAGAATGAAGCAGATACCAGGAGACATGGAGGAGGTCGTAGTGTGCGGAGCATGAAGCAGATACCAGGAGACATGAAGGAGGCCGTAGTGTCCAGAGCATGGAGCAGATACCAGGAGACATGGAGGAGGCCGTAGTGTTCAGAGCATGGAGCAGATACCAGGAGACATGGAGGAGGCCGTAGTGTCCAGATAATGAAGCAGATACCAGGAGACATAGAGGAGGCCGTAGTGTCCAGAGAATGAAGCATATACCAGGGGACACGGAGGAGGTCGTAGTGTGCAGAGCATGAAGCAGATACCAGGAGACATGGAGGAGGCCGTAGTGTCCAGATAATGAAGCAGATACCAGGAGACATAGAGGAGGCTGTAGTGTCCAGAGAATGAAGCAGATACCAGGGGACATGCAGCAGGTCGTAGTGTGCAGAGCATGGAGAAAATACCAGGAAACATGGAGGGGGCCTTAGTGTCTAGAGCATCGAGCAGATACCAGGAGACATGGAGGGCAACAACCCAGCAGCAAGACCGCTACCTCCTCCACACAAGCCCTGCACAATGACCTCAAGCAGCCACTACTTTCCAAGTGTCTGCTTAAACTGTCAGAAACAGACTTCATGAGGGTGGTACAAGGGCTTAACGTCGACCTTACAGCCCAACACCGTGCAGGAGGATTGGCATTTGCCAAAGAACACAGACAGGCACATTCAGCATTTGCGGCCTGTGCTCTTCACAGATGAGAGCAGGTTCACACTGAGCATGTTACAGATGTGACAGAGTCTGGGGACACCTTGGAAACGTCCTGCTGCCTGCAGCATCCTCAAGAGTGACTGGTTGGTCAGTGGGTCAGTGATGGTGTGGGGCCGCACAGCCCTCCATGTGCCAGAGGTACTCTGTCTGCCATTAGGTATCGGTATCGAGATCAGACCCCTTGTGAGACCATATGCTGGTGCGGTTGGCCCTTGGTTTCTTCTGATGCAGGACAATGCTAGAGTTGGATTCCCAGACCTGAATCCCATTGAGCACATCTAGGACATCATGTCTCCTCCATCCACCAATGTCACATTGCAGCACAGACTTTTTAGGAGTTGATGGATGCTTTAGTCCAGGTCTGGGAGGAGATCCCTCAGGAGACCATCCACCGCCTCATCAGGACAATGCCCAGCCGTTGTAGAGAGGTCATACAGGCATGTGGAGGTCAAACACAATACTCAGCTTAATTTCCTTGTCTTGAGGCATTTCCACTGAATTAGATCAGAATTTAATGTGATTTTAAGTATCTTTCCACATCTAGACTTCTTTGAGATAATAATCCAGACCTCCATGGGATAATAATCCAGACCTCCACGGGACAATAATCCAGACCTCCACGGGACAATAATCCAGACCTCCATGGGATATTACTCCAGACCTCCATGGGATATTAGTCCAGACCTCCATGGGATAATAATCCAGACCTCCATGGGATATTACTCCAGACCTCCATGGGATAATAATCCAGAGCTCCATGGGATAATAATCCAGACCTCCACGGGACAATAATTCAGACCTCCATGGGATAATATTCCAAATCTCCATGGGATAATAATCCAGACCTCCATGGGACAATAATCCAGACCTCCATGGGATTTTAATCCAGATTTCCATGGGATATTAATCCAGACCTCCATGGGGCATTAATCCAGAGCTCCATGGGATAATAATCCAGAGCTCCATGGGGTAAATTTATTCAAATTTACAGAATAGTTTTATTGTTCTCAATGCTTTCCACTAAGTAAACAATAAATATTTATAGCTGGAACATTTCATTCATCTAGGGTGTGTTTTTTCTAGGGTTCCCTTTATTTTTGGGCACCCTAAAACTGTTATAAAAACTTATCAAAAAGTCATATGAACCCCAAAAAGGTACCAAAAGAAAGGATGGGTTGTCCCTCAAAAACACGCCCTTACATTACTCTTTATTGTGAAAAACAAAAAATATTATAAATTTGATATTACCCTAACTGGATTAACCCAAAAATTAAAGGAAACAGAAAAAATGTGGACAGTGATTTAAAAAAAATAAATCTTTTTTTTTGTTTTTAATAACCATATCCCTCCAAAGGGTTATAAGCTAAATGTATCCCCAAAATGGCAGCACTGAAAATGACAATTTATCCCACAAAAAACAATCCTTTGGGATTTTTGGACTGAAAAACTTAGAAAACAAAAACTGTGTTCTAAGGGCAAAAACGACCATGTGGGTCCTCAATGTCAGGCGATGGGTTACTGAAGAGACGCAACATTATGGAAAGTCTGGCAGAGGTGATCAATGTAAAAGTCTAGAGTGAAGCAGAATCTACAATGTATGGCTGCATGTGAACATGGATTAGAGAAGGTCACATTAGAGAAGGTCCTTCCGTCAGGTTCTCCGGAGACATCTGAAGAATGACTGGGGTGATTACAACAACTTACCGTGAATCTCTGGTTCTACATCCCTGTCAATATTCAATGTACAAGTCAGTCCTTGAAGCTTCGTATTATTCAACACCTATGGAAAATCCAAACGCTTGATTTAGTATCATGATCTAAGGCTGAGTACAACAAGAACAATCACTTCCATAAACATCCAGTCTCTACCAGCAAAAGATAAAATACACAATTTCCTATGTTCAATGCTTCAGCTCCGTCACAGGGGTGGTGAGTATCACTACATACTCTGATGGGGTGGCTGTAATTAGGAGACAGGGGTCAGTATTGGGTCACCGCTTCTAGAGGGGGCCACAGGGGGCAGTATTAGGTCACTGCTACCAGTGGGATACCCAAAGAGTCAGTACTGGCTCACCATTACTTATAGAGTACCACAGGGGGCATTATTGGGTCATTGTTACTAGTGGGGTACCATATGGATCAGAGTTGGGTCACTGTTACTGGTGAGTTTCCACAGAGGCAGTATTGGATGACTGTAACTAATGGGGTACCACAGGGGTGAATATTAGAGGGTGTCACAGTTACTAGTGGGGACCACAGAGGGCAGTAATGGATGACTAGTGGGGTACCACAGGGGTGAGTATTAGAGGGTGTCACAGTACTAGTGGGGTACCCACAGCATTATAGGAGATTACTAGTGAGGTACCACAAAGATCAGAACTAGGATTACCATCAGTAGTGGTTACCATAGGGGGCAGTACAGGAGGGGATCACAGAAGTTAGAGGGATACCAGGAGCTGTTGTGGCTCACTGTTACTAGTGGGGTACCACAGGGGCTAATATTAGAGGGGATCACAGGGGTCAGTATTAGAGGGGATCACAGTTACTAGTGGGGTACCACAGAGATCAGTATTAGAGGGGGTCACAGTTACTAGTGGGGTACCACAGGGGCCAGTATTAGAGGGGGTCACAGTTACTAGTGGGGCACCACATGGGTCAGTATTAGAGAGGGGTCACAGTTACTAGTGGGATACCACAAGGGTCAGTACAGGGGCGTAACTAGAAATGGCTGGGCCCCATAGCAAACTTTTGATTGGGGCCCCCCCCCCCATAACTACATAACTGCTAGGTCTGGTCAGGAGTGCTTGCAGTTAAAGGGACATTTGCAAAACCCAGGAGACCAGCAGGGCCACCCGGTGCTGCAAATGATGACGGCCCCTTATGCGGCGGGCCCCATAGCAGCCGCTATGGCTGCTAGAGTGGTAGTTACGCCCCTGGGTCAGTATTAAAGAGCTGCTGCCAAGGCAAATAAGATCATGGAGGCATCAAAAGGGGCCGAGATTCACATAACATAGATATAGTATATACCACTGTGCATTCCCTGGCAGCTCCTCTGGCTGTAATCACACCTAGATCTGTATGTCTCAGTGTATATGACAGGGAGATGGTGATGTACACTGGAGGGGCTGGTCAGAGGTGATGACATCACTCAGGAGGTGGGGCTAGAGCTCAGAGACAAGATCCAGCCACACCCATAATGTGTTGTCTTAGGAAAGAGGGAGGAGCCAGGGAGCTGCTGAGACACCACCTCAATGATAATGAGAGGACTACACAACTTCCTGTCAGGGGTGAATCAACCACAAATACGCTGAAGACAGTACTATAATCGATACTGCCATATAAGTCGGTTATATTTTACTCAAATACAATTTTCTGATACTACAATTCTAGGTTAGTGGTGGAAGTTCACCTTGAGAACCAATTCTTCTTACGTAGAGATGAACGCAACTCGAACCTTAGGCATTTGAATACCGGTGGTTGAAGAAGTTGGATGTAGCCTCAGGGAGTCCTGGAAAACATGGATACAGCCTATGGCCCAGGCCAGGACTTCTTAGGGCTGCATCCACTTCTTCAGTAACCAAATGCGGAGCGATCGGACTCACGTGTGGTCCAGTTGTTTCATCTCTATCCCTAAAATAAAGATACAAAACTGAACTGAGACGATTTACACCTGACAAGTATAAAGTCACCCAAAATGATTCCTGTGATTTTATGAGAGCGACAAATCAGAAGCGTCTGGCGGGAATTCAGTGTTTGAGGATTTTATCATATTTCACATTAGACCAGACTGCGGAGATCTCACCTAAACTCATCTACATGAAGCTTAGTCATCATATACTGGAGACTTCCTAACATACACTGCGGCCTGCGCTATAGGCAAGGTCTCCGATCCCGAGGCTTAGACCTCCTCCGGTCGGCAGGCTTGTTACTAAGTAGGACGCAGCTGTGTAGACTTTTCTCCTCTCCCGAGGCTCCGGCTCTAACCTGCACTGATACACTGAAACTAAGCTGCCAGCTGGATGATCAGGTACCTGACATAACGTCCAAGTGTGAACCTGCTCAATTCCCCCCCGTCCCCGTCCTCTTATATCACTATTATTCCCACATTAACACTTTGCTCTAGCTAGAAAACCCGACATGAGAAAAGATTGCATAAGCGTGTTCTAGTTCCCATTATATCAAATTATATAATAGAAAATCAATGCAAGTTTGTAATTCTTCTGCTAATATTTCTGCTAGAGGCGGGGAAGTGCAGGGTTAAAAGTTTACAACCATAACACTGAGCTATTAGAGTCCGATCAGATATTCCCTGTATAGAGACCAATGACCCCGGAGCATTAGATAAAATCCAATGATCTGTTTTCTAGGGATCAGTTTTAGTGTGAATCCATATTTGATGGGTAAATCCAGTGACTGGAGTGATGTCTGGTCATCGGGGCTAGACTAGTCGGGGACAGGTTCTTACTGAGGGGTTTCCTTATGTAGTGGTATGAAGAGTATACAGAGATGGTGGATGGAAACAACTCATCACCGAAAGGGCTCAGAGGAGAAAGTCAGGAATCGTTCTGATGAACAGGAGGAGCACAGTCAGGAAACTTCAGCCAAATACAACGCTGGTGTCTGTCTAACACGTTTGGCCGACTATTATAGCAGAAGACCAGCCTGGTCAGATGGGTCCAGATCCTTTTTGGAAAACATGGTCCATGATTTGGACCCAGATGTCTGTGGAGAAATATGGCCTGGTAAGAAGCATCCAGATCTCTGTTGAGAAACATGTCTTCAATCAGAGGGAAGCAGATCTTTGCAGAAAAATATGGCTGGTCAGAAGGTTCCAGATCTCTGTGGAGGAACATGACCCGGCTAGATGGATCCAGATCTCTGCTGAGAAACATGGCCCGGCTAGATGGATCCTGATCTCTGCTGAGAAACATGGCCCGGCTAGATGGATCCTGATCTCTGCTGAGAAACATGGCCCGGCTAGATGGATCCTGATCTCTGCTGAGAAACATGGCCCGGCTAGATGGATCCTGATCTCTGCTGAGAAACATGGCCCGGCTAGATGGATCCTGATCTCTGCTGAGAAACATGGCCCGGCTAGATGGATCCTGATCTCTGCTGAGAAACATGGCCCCAATCAGATGGATCCAGAGCTACATGGAGAAACATGGCCTGGGCGGATGGTTCCAGATCTCTTTAGGAAACATGGCCTGGTCAGATGGATCCAGATCTCTTTGGGAAACATGGCCTGGTCAGATGGATCCAGATCTCTTTAGGAAACATGGCCTGGTCAGATGGATCCAGATCTCTTTAGGAAACATGGCCTGGTTAGATGGATCCAGATCTCTTTGGGAAACATGGCCTGGTCAAATGGATTTTGATCTCTGTAGCACCCGGCTCATAGCAGGGTCACAATTTGGCATAAGTAGCAGCCATTCCCTTCCTCTAATGCTCAGACGCCCCTCACTGCAGCTCGCTGAGCCGCAAGTCCATCATTTCCCAGTTAGGGACTGTTCACATCCTATTTTGGCCGAGCTGTATTCTATCCTAGCCTGGGTGCTGGTGTTCAGGTCCGACCTTTAGACATTCTGCTCTTTGTTTAATCTCCGGCAGCAGGAAGAGACTGGACCTACTGTATACCATAGGACATAAAGGAACAATGATACTTGTACATCAACTTTCAAGTGGGACGTGCTAAGCCTGCTCCACCCACAGTCTCCAGTCACCCCACTCCCTCATGACTGTGGTCTGCTGATCGGCTGCCCGTGTGGCTGCCACGTTTGTGCTCCTACTACAGCCTTCTATCAGCAGGGTATAATAGGAGAAACTGTAAAAACAATCGAATGATCGCTTGTACCATTGTCCTAGTAACAAAAAAGTTAAAATTAAAAAAATTAAAAATCCACTGAATAAAAATCCCTAATTTTCTAAACTAGAAAAACCATAAACACAAATCGGCAAAGTAAAAAGGTTATTTATCCAACATGACGGAACGAGGTAATCGAAAAAATACTGTCTTTCCTATAGGAGAACGGTGGTGGTTTTTGGTCACTTTGTATTAAAAAAAAAAACATGACTAAAAAGCACTCCAAATTCACCATGTATTCCAAAATAGTAGTGAAAAGTTAGAGCCCACCCAGCAAAAAACGAGCCCTTAGATCCGAGCTCTGTAAATGGAAAAGTATAAAAAATATAAAAGATATTGTAATCGGCAGGGAACCCAGAGGTGAGACCCCTATAGATCAGCTGCTGATCAGCTATCCTATGGATAGGTGATGAATCTTGGAATACCCCTGCAAATAGCTGCCATACACCTTCTTTCTCCTGCTCCCCCCATACACATGAACATTTGACCCAGCTCCTCTATAGGAAGGGGTAAGCTGCAGCCAGACCCCTGTGGCGACGGCTTATCCTTCCCAGAACAAAACGGTTGGGCTGCAAAAATCCATCAGAATCTTGATTTTTGGTACAGGTAGTTGTGTTTAAGAAGGTTTTGTCTTTGTCAGTCAATCTCTACATGGTTATAAAATCCTTTAATTATAGAGAACTGACCAGATGGATGGAGTCACTGACTTATTAGGGAAATCAGGACCGCGCTCATCTGTCTGACAGAAGGCGAAGGGCAGGACATGAAAAAGATGATTGGTACATATGGCCGTGATTACATCGGATTAAATGTCTCCGCTATGTCTTCATTTATTGTCAGACCCCCCGCAGCCATTTACTGGGTTCAGAGTCTTCTCATGTGGAGGTGTCTTCTCAGTAATAGAGGTGAGGTGTGAGCGTGTGTGGGGTCTACAGCTACGTATACAGCCCATGTGACTGCCCTCCACACTCTCCACACTATGATCACTATAAGGATACAGAGAAGAGAGAGCAGAGAGACGGGAACACATACACGTCTCCTGGGAATATTGTTCTCTCTCAACATGCAAGGGAAAATGTCTATTTAGACAGTCCTATCACTTCATATACCAAAATAAGCAATAAAAAATGATTGAAGTATAAAGGGTTCTGTAGCCTGGGATGAGACTGCAGGAGATATCTCCACAGTCTGTGATTGTTAGATTTAGGGGTCCCGACAACGTCTTTGGTCTCCATCCCCCTCCTCATAGACTGTGATCAGGACCCTCACCCCTCATAGACTGTGATCAGGACCCTCACTCCTCATAGACTGTGATAAGGACCCTCACTCTTCAAAAACTGTGATCAGGACCCTCACTCCTCATAGACTGTGATCAGGACCCTCACTCCTCATAGACTGTGATCAGGACCCTCACTACTCATAGACTGTGATGAGGACCCTCACTCTTCATAGACTGTGATCAGGACCCTCACTCTTCATAGACTGTGATCAGGACCCTCACTCCTCATAGACTGTGATCAGGACCCTCACTCCTCATAGACTGTGATCAGGACCCTCACTCCTCATAGACTGTGATCAGGACCCTTTACCCCTCATAGACTGTGATCAGGACCCTCACTCCTCATAGACTGTGATCAGGACCCTCACTCCTCATAGACTGTGATCAGGACCCTCACTCCTCATAGACTGTGATCAGGACCCTCACTCCTCATAGACTGATCAGGACCCTCACTCCTCATAGACTGTGATCAGGACCCTCACTCCTCATAGACTGATCAGGACCCTCACCCCTCATAGACTGATCAGGACCCTCACCCCTCATAGACTGATCAGGACCCTCACTCCTCATAGACTGTGATCAGGACCCTCACCCCTCATAGACTGATCAGGACCCTCACCCCTCATAGACTGTGATAAGGACCCTCACTACTCATAGACTGTGATGAGGACCCTCACTCCTCATAGACTGTGATCAGGACCCTCACTCCTCATAGACTGTGATCAGGACCCTCACTCCTCATAGACTGTGATCAGGACCCTCACTACTCATAGACTGTGATGAGGACCCTCACTCTTCATAGACTGTGATAAGGACCCTCACTCTTCATAGACTGTGATCAGGACCCTCACTCCTCATAGACTGTGATCAGGACCCTCACTCCTCATAGACTGTGATCAGGACCCTCACTACTCATAGACTGTGATGAGGACCCTCACTCTTCATAGACTGTGATAAGGACCCTCACTCTTCATAGACTGTGATCAGGACCCTCACTCCTCATAGACTGTGATCAGGACCCTCACTCCTCATAGACTGTGATCAGGACCCTCACTCCTCATAGACTGTGATCAGGACCCTTTACCCCTCATAGACTGTGATCAGGACCCTCACTCCTCATAGACTGTGATCAGGACCCTCACTCCTCATAGACTGTGATCAGGACCCTCACTCCTCATAGACTGATCAGGACCCTCACTCCTCATAGACTGTGATCAGGACCCTCACTCCTCATAGACTGATCAGGACCCTCACCCCTCATAGACTGATCAGGACCCTCACCCCTCATAGACTGATCAGGACCCTCACTCCTCATAGACTGTGATCAGGACCCTCACCCCTCATAGACTGATCAGGACCCTCACCCCTCATAGACTGTGATAAGGACCCTCACTACTCATAGACTGTGATGAGGACCCTCACTCCTCATAGACTGTGATCAGGACCCTCACTCCTCATAGACTGTGATCAGGACCCTCACTCCTCATAGACTGTGATCAGGACCCTCACTACTCATAGACTGTGATGAGGACCCTCACTCTTCATAGACTGTGATAAGGACCCTCACTCTTCATAGACTGTGATCAGGACCCTCACTCCTCCTAGACTGTGATCAGGACCCTCACTCCTCCTAGACTGTGATCAGGACCCTCACTCCTCCTAGACTGTGATCAGGACCCTCACTCCTCCTAGACTGTGATCAGGACCCTCACTCCTCCTAGACTGTGATCAGGACCCTCACTCTTCATAGACTGTGATCAGGACCCTCACTCCTCATAGACTGTGATCTGGACCCTCACTCCTCATAGACTGTGATCAGGACCCTCACTCCTCATAGACTGTGATCAGGACCCTCACTCTTCATAGACTGTGATCAGGACCCTCACTCCTCATAGACTGTGATCAGGACCCTCACTCCTCATAGACTGTGATCAGGACCCTCACTCTTCATAGACTGTGATAAGGACCCTCACTCTTCATAGACTGTGATCAGGACCCTCACTCTTCATAGACTGTGATCAGGACCCTCACCCCTCATAGACTGATCAGGACCCTCACTCTAAGAGTATATTATGGAATACTCTGGATTGTTCAGGTGAATACTGACTGCACAGTTGGCAATAAGACTATTCTAAGTACAGATGTATATATCTACTACTACTACCCCTACACTACCATACATTACTACTACTACTACTACCCCTACACCACCATACATCTCTACTACTACTACTACTTCAACCCCTACACTACCATACATTACTACTACACCACCATACATCTCTACTACTACCACCCCTACACTACCATACATTACTACTACTACTACACCACCATACATCTCTTTTACTACTACCACCACCCCTACGCTACCATACATTACTACTACTACACCACCATATATCTCTATTACTACTACCCCTACACCACCATACATCTCTACAACTACTACTTCGACCCCTACACTACCATACATTACTACTACACCACCATACATCTCTACTACTACCACCCCTACACTACCATACATTACTACTACTACTACACCACCATACATCTCTTTTACTACTACTACTACCACCACCCCTACGCTGCCATACAGTACTACTACTACACCACAATACATCTCTATTACTACTACCCCTACACCGCCATACATCTCTACTACTACTACACCACAATACATCTCTACTACTACCCCTACACCGCCATACATCTCTTCTACTACTACTACTACTACACCACAATACATCTCTACTACTACCCCTACACTGCCATACATCTCTACTACCCCTACACCGCCATACATCTCTACTACTACTACACCACAATACATCTCTACTACTACCCCTACACCGCCATACATCTCTACTACTACTACTACACTACAATACATCTCTACTACTACCCCTACACTGCCATACATCTTTACTACTACTACTACACCACAATACATCTCTACTTCTACCCCTATACCGCCATACATCTCTACTACTACTACTATTACTACTACTACTACACCACAATACATCTCTACTTCTACCCCTATATCGCCATACATCTCTACTACTACTACTACTACTACACCACAATACATTTCTACTACTACTACCCCTACACCGCCATACATCTCTACTACTGCTACTACTACTACTACACCACAATACATCTCTACTACTACCCCTACACCGCCATACATCTTTACTACTGCTACTACTACTACTACACCAAAATACATCTCTACTACTACCCCTACACCGCTATACATCTCTACTACTACTACTACTACACCACAATACATCTCTACTACTACCCCTACACCGCCATACATCTCTACTACTACTACTACACCCCAATACATCTCTATTACTATTACTACCACCGCCATACATCTTTTGCGTTTTTCATCATGTATATACAGTACTGAGCTATTACTACTACTTCTGTCCTTACACAGCACCACATCTCTAGTACAACTACCACCACCCCTACACCGCCATACATCTCTACTACTACTATCACCACCACCACCCCTACACCGCCATACATCTCTACTACTACCGCCACAACCCCTACACAGCCATACATATGTACTACTACTATCCTTACACCACCACACATCTCTACTACTACTACCCTTACACCGCCACACATCTCTACTACTACTACTAAACTTACACCGCCACACATCTCTACTACTACTACTACCCTTACACCGCCACACATCTCTACTACTACTACCCCTACACAGCCGTACATCTCTACTACTACTACTACCCCTACACTACCATACATTACTACTACACCACCATACATCTCTACTACTACCACCCCTACACTACCATACATTACTACTACACCACCATACATCTCTACTACTACCACCCCTACACTACCATACATTACTACTACTACTACACCACCATACATCTCTTTTACTACTACCACCACCCCTACGCTACCATACATTACTACTACTACACCACCATATATCTCTATTACTACTACCCCTACACCACCATACATCTCTACAACTACTACTTCGACCCCTACACTACCATACATTACTACTACACCACCATACATCTCTACTACTACCACCCCTACACTACCATACATTACTACTACTACACCACCATACATCTCTTTTACTACTACTACTACCACCACCCCTACGCTGCCATACAGTACTACTACTACACCACAATACATCTCTATTACTACTACCCCTACACCGCCATACATCTCTACTACTACTACACCACAATACATCTCTACTACTACCCCTACACCGCCATACATCTCTTCTACTACTACTACTACTACACCACAATACATCTCTACTACTACCCCTACACTGCCATACATCTCTACTACCCCTACACCGCCATACATCTCTACTACTACTACACCACAATACATCTCTACTACTACCCCTACACCGCCATACATCTCTACTACTACTACTACACTACAATACATCTCTACTACTACCCCTACACTGCCATACATCTTTACTACTACTACTACACCACAATACATCTCTACTTCTACCCCTATACCGCCATACATCTCTACTACTACTACTATTACTACTACTACTACACCACAATACATCTCTACTTCTACCCCTATATCGCCATACATCTCTACTACTACAACTACTACTACACCACAATACATTTCTACTACTACTAACCCTACACCGCCATACATCTCTACTACTGCTACTACTACTACTACACCACAATACATCTCTACTACTACCCCTACACCGCCATACATCTCTACTACTGCTACTACTACTACTACACCACAATACATCTCTACTACTACCCCTACACCGCTATACATCTCTACTACTGCTACTACTACTACTACACCACAATACATCTCTACTACTACCCCTACACCGCTATACATCTCTACTACTACTACTACTACACCACAATACATCTCTACTACTACCCCTACACCGCCATACATCTCTACTACTACTACTACACCCCAATACATCTCTATTACTATTACTACCACCGCCATACATCTTTTGCGTTTTTCATCATGTATATACAGTACTGAGCTATTACTACTACTTCTGTCCTTACACAGCACCACATCTCTAGTACAACTACCACCACCCCTACACCGCCATACATCTCTACTACTACTATCACCACCACCACCCCTACACCGCCATACACAGGGCTCCAGATGGCGACCAAAATGGTCGCCAATGCGACTGACATTTTGCAAATGGCGCCCAGATTTATTAATCTGGGCGCCATTTGCGACTGGCCCCGGCGGCAGCGCGCTGTCTCTTTAAGATGCGCGGCTGATGCGCGGCTGATGCGCATCTATAATGGGGGTAGAGAGGGTCATCTATAAGGGGAGGGGGTATCTATAAGGGGGGGAGAAGAGGGGGCATCTATAATGGGGGGGAGGAGGGGGCATCTATAATGGGGGGGGGGGAGGGGGCATCTATAATGGGGGGGAGGAGGGGGCATCTATAATGGGGGTAGAGGGGGTCATCTATAAGGGGAGGGGGCCATCTATAAGTGTAGGGCAAACTGGCTGCAGACACTGGGAGATAGATATATGCACAATTATTATTATCAGGGCCCCTCAGGTGTCTGTATTGTAGGGGGTCACTTGCATTAGTCACTAGGTGAGAGATATATCTATCTATATACACATCTTGTGGGGGGGTCACTATGGCTGCAGTCAGAAGTCTAGCTCAGTATGTATAGACTGTTGCAAGCTTTTAAAGGGAACCTGTCACCCCCGATGCCGGGGTGACAGGCTCCCAACCCCCCGTTAGAGCCCCTATACTCACCTCATCGCGCCGGGTCCCGCTTCTGGAGGTGGTCAGGTCACGGAGATCTCAGCCGCTGCAGCCCGACGCGCACACTGAGAGATGAGTCCAACACTCATAGAGAATGACGGAGCACTGGACTCTCCCGTCATTCTCTATGAGCGTTGGACTCATCTCTCAGCGCACGCGCCGGGCTGCAGCGGCTGAGATCTCCGTGACCCGACCATCTTCAGAAGCGGGGTGAAGATGAGGTGAGTATAGGGGTCTCTAACGGGGGGTTGGGAGCCTGTCACCCCGGCACGGGGGTCGACAGGTTCCCTTTAAGTTCAAGTTCAGAAGAGTAAGCCTCATTAAAAGGCTAGCCAAGTGAAGCTGAAGTACTGAGTCAGACTGTATATGGTTGTCAGACTGGATATGGTTGTCAGACTGGATATGGTTGTCAGACTGGATATGGTTGTCAAGTTGCAAGTTTCCATGTTGAACGTTTTCAAACTAAGAAAAGAAAGAATCTAAAGGAGGAGGAGGCTGCCGCGGCCTCTGCACACAGTAAGTCCCATTTAACATAACATTAATTTTACATGGTTTAAAATGTTGGCGACCAAATATTCTATTTGGCGCCTAAATTTTTCAGGTTAGGAGCCAATGGCTCCTAGGTAAATTTTTTAGTCTGGAGCCCTGATACATCTCTACTACTACCGCCACAACCCCTACACAGCCATACATATGTACTACTACTATCTTTACACCACCACACATCTCTACTACTACTACCCTTACACCGCCACACATCTCTACTACTACTACTAAACTAACACCGCCACACATCT
Source organism: Dendropsophus ebraccatus (assembly GCA_027789725.1). NCBI lineage: Eukaryota > Metazoa > Chordata > Amphibia > Anura > Hylidae > Dendropsophus > Dendropsophus ebraccatus. Next base: position 28,883,311 of record JAQFWZ010000022.1, read on the forward strand.
CTACTACTACTACTACCCTTACACCGCCACACATCTCTACTACTACTACCCCTACACAGCCGTACATCTCTACTACTACTACTACCCCTACACAGCCGTACATCTCTACTATTACCACCCTTTTACCGCCACACATCTCTACCACTACTACTACTACCCCATACAGCCATACATCTTTTGCCTTGTCTATTATGTATATACTGTGCTATTACTACCACTTTTGTCCTTCCGCAGCAGCACATCTCTTGCCGTATCCACCATACCTCATACGTTACCACTCATACTGTAGTATACCAGAGCACAATTCCTGCGGCTGGGTCTAGGATGGCAGCCGTTCACCAATTGTTTGCTATATGTAAAGTTATGCTATGTATTCTGTATAGCAGTGTGACTGGCGGGCAGACAATGGGTTAAACCTGCCTCACTCCTCACACTACACTATTAGGTAACAGTGCCACCTTCAGGCTTTAATGGGAACTGCTTAGGTAGTGGTAGAAGTTTCCAGCTCTTTCTACAACTTGCTAAAAGGTAGGTGGAGATTACTAATAGGCCCCACCCAAAACTTCCCAGCTGTAACAGGAAGTGCTGGTCAGTTGTTGAGTCCTTCAGTCCTGGTCAGCCAGTCATGTCTGTCTGTTCTAATAAGGTAAAAGAGGCCAAGGAAGAGGAGGAAAGCTGAAAAAGAGAGTGTTCTGCAGGAGTGCTATCTAAAGGAACAAAACTTATGTCTGCTGTTAGTGTGAACCATCAGTCCAGGAACCCAAGGCAGGAGGAGTATATTTGGTATCAGGTTACTTAGACCACTGTACCATATCTTTCTGGGTTAAAAGGGGAAGTTGAACAAGGACCTTTGGGCACTTCTAGAAACCACAACTAGTAGCCTTTGGCTCAACCTAGATACTTAATCAGAAAGACTCCATTGGGAAGGATCATGGGATCATCGTGCCCACCAGTGTCCCACTCATAGTGACAAAGTGGGGTTTCAGGAAAACCATCTACACTCTGCACACACAAAGCGCAGTAACGCATACTAGGCCTTCAACCTTGAAAACTGCCCCTCCCTCCATGTCTCCCTGTTGTCTGGTCCACCTGCACCTCACAAGGATAATCTTGTCAGACAGCAATATCAAGGGTTGGCCCTGGTAGAACTACTGGTGCACACCAAGGCCATAAGGTTGTGGTGCACCACAAGACCCAGCCATCCTGCAGGTAACAGCTCCACTCCCACTCTTCAGGATACATATAACAAACCCTGGAGACCTCATACAAAACTTTTCAGGACCGAATTTGTTAACAGGATACGATGGTTAATTCTAAAAATTGTCCCCCCCCCCTACAAAAAAAATAAAATCTAGTATAAAATGTCTACTATGAAAGTAATTCTAAGATGAGTAGAAAAGCCCCGGGCAGCATTGTCACAGGGTCAGGTGTGTTTGCTTTCCTTCCTGTGTCCCTCGGCTGTCGGATCTGATAGACGTTGTGTATGCGAGCGCTCTGATGCAGGTAGATGCTCTTCATCTCTCACAGCATGTGTATTTCATGGACGATGAAACCAGAAGTGACTCTGCCCCAGGACACACAGAGAAGCCACCGGATTCATAGAAAATCCCATAGTTATAACTGCTGAATAATGAGGTGCCTCACTGTAAGACTGATACATGGAAAGTAATAGGGGGGGCATCCTGGATTACTGACTACACACTGACACGGAAGATTCTAGATGACAGTGAAGTCACCTATAGCAACCAGTGTCAGGCAGCTGCTGCCAAGCCAACGGGAGTAACGGGAGGACTACAGAACCCAGAAAGATAACTATATTTAGGGCAGTACTGTGAACTCTCCTATGATATATTTATACCCAGTACACAAAGGCATCTTCTATGTCTAGAGGTAGAAGGGTTTCTACCCCAACATAGGTGAGGATTCTTTACTGTAAGAGCAGTGAGACCATGAAGGTCTTAATAGATTATTTACTGTAAGAGCAGTGACACTATGGAGGTCTTTATAGATTATTTACTGTAAGAGCAGTGACACCATTGAAATCTCTACAGGTTCTTTACTGTAGAAGCAGTGGGATTATGGAGCTCTCTATGGATTCCATACTGTAAGAGCAGTGAGACTACGAAGGTCTCTATAGATTCTTTACTATAAGAGCATGGAGACTATGGAGGTCTCTGCCAGTGGATGGTATGATGAAAATACGGTACAGTACGGTATGAGGAAAATCAGGAGGGTCTGGATACATATCTGGATATAATAATATTACAGTCACTAGTCACTAGGTCGGAGATCTATGGATTTATTGTGAGCTATGGAGTCAGGAAGGAAATTTTTTCTTTTAGGTGAAGAAAATCGACTTCTGCCTCATGGAGGGTGACAGGCTGAATGGGCTGAGTCTGTTACAAATATCAATGTATAGTCATATCTGTGCAGACACACACACATATATATATATACAGTATTATGTACAGGTATCTGGAGGATAGCTGGGTGTACAGAACATATACAGTATCCCCCTCAGGACAGTCAGGGCTGTATATATATATATATATATATATATATATATATTTATTATGTACAGGTATCTGGAGGATAGCCGGGTGTACAGAACACATACAGTCTCCCCCTCAGGATAGTCAGGGCTGTATATATATATATATATTTATTATGTACAGGTATCTGGAGGATAGCCGGGTGTACAGAACACATACAGTCTCCCCCTCAGGATAGTCAGGGCTGTATATATAATATATATATATATATATATATATATATATATATATATATATTATATACAGGTATCTGGAGGATAGCTGGGTGTACAGAACATATACAGTATCCCCCTCAGGTTAGTCAAGGCTGTATATATATATATATATATTTATTATGTACAGGTATCTGGAGGATAGCGGGGTGTACAGAACACATACAGTCTCCCCCTCAGGATAGTCAGGGCTGTATATATATATATATATATATATATATATATATGTAATGTGCAGGCATCTGGAGGATAGCCGGGTGTAACAATATCGGCTTTTATGATTTCTATATGATGAGGATTGGGAATAAAGCGCGTTCCCTGAGGATCAGGACGGGTCTCTGGGATCGTTCGTCACTGTGGCGGTGATTCAGCACATGCGGTATATACTGGCGGTAACACGTATATAACAGCCCCTATAATGAAGCTTTCTATCCACATAGCCGGGAGAGGAGCCGGCACCTACCTAACAGCTGAGAGTCACGTGACTTTGTAGTGAGAGTGATGGGCTCAGTTGCTATGGAAATCTCCATAGATACAAGCGAGTTCTCCATCCCCGCAGGATGTCTTTTCAATAGGGTTCCATTTAAAACCCCGTCTAGGAGCGGAGAGGAGGAGTGTGGGTGGGAGGCAAATATATCCTGATGAAAACCCAGCACAGGATCAGGCTCATATCCACAATGTTCCTTACAAGTCTTCCCCATTCATCAGGCGGATGACATTGTGCCCGAGCTGAATAGGATTATTGGCTGGAGTGCCCTGCCGTAACAATCCACACCATAAGACAATGGATCATTTCTAACCAGGCAAATCTCTGACATTCCTGGCCAAAAAAAGAAATAAAAGTCAAATTTATCATGCAGGAAATGCGTCACTGACAACCCCAGCTCTGCTATATCAACATAGTGACACCAGGGACAGCACCATGTAGAGTCTGAGTGGTTCACAGATCACACATAGGGCTTACTGTTGGGTATTCCAGTATATTTATATGGTATATACATAGTAAAACAAGTGATACTCACCTACTCCCAGTCCAATCACTTCCAGTCACCACCTTTCCTGGTCCCAAAATGAGACACGAGAGCAGGACCTGCCCTATCAGAGGCGGGGAGAGGACACCACTGTGGCCAGTGATTGGCTGAGCAGGCACGTCCTGAGCTGACGTCTCCTCTTGGAAGCAGCAGGAAGTGGTGACAGGAAGTCACGTGCGGGGGATCAGGGGAGATGAGTATCATGTAGGTTTTATTTTTATACCACTCCCAGTTATATGCAAAAAAGGAAAAATAATAATATTGGAGTACCCCTTTAAGCATCAGAGGTGATAGAACTGGCACTAAGGACTGGGGCCATGTGGCAAAACTCTTGCGCAACCAGGAACTAGTGTGTGGGACTGCCTGGTCACACAACTCCATCACTCATACAAATGAATGGGGTCACGCTGCAACTCACAACCCCACAGTCCCAAAAGATCCACTTGTCTGTGGATGTATGAGTAATGGAGGGATGTGGCCAGACGTGACCAGGAACGGCCACGTAGCCTTATGGTGAACGACCGAGCGTTACAGGTCATTTCTGCTCCACACATGGTATTATAACAGATTGTTATATAATACAGCTATAATATACCCGATACATTACAACCCCCAGCATCCCCCAATCACTGGGCCATCAGGGACATCAGGGTTAGTGCTCTGGCTGTGTGACCTTCCACCCATGTTTTATCATCTGTGACCGCTGGATACTCCGCCCCCGGTGATGCCGCCATACCCGTTATTATTAGTCATTTGTTATGTGAGCAATTAATAAAGATTTGCAGTTATTGTATTGGCGGTGGTGGTGAGAATGGCTCATCTATCCTCCGGCAGTCTATGCGTGGCATTTTGCGCTTTGCTTGTACTTAATGGTTATCTGACTACGCGGCCGATCTTTAATGGACTGGCTTCATATTTATGTTTGGTTGATGTATTATATTATTGCTGTTTATCCAATTGGCTCATCTGTAGCGAGCGCCAGCTTCACTATTTGCTCTGCGCGGCGTGACCAGACTGAAATGTGCTGCACAGATCACACAGAGCGCTGGTCGCAGTCAGTGGTGGCCGTGCCGTGGACGCTTGTTTTAGGGGTGCTACCTCTGTACATGTACCCACCATAGCATCTCTCCTGTGGGTGTATATATGTGTGTGTGTGTGTGTGTGTGTGTGTGTGTGTATATATATATATATATATATATATATATATATATATGTGCGTGTATATATGTGTGTGTGTGTGTATGTGTGTATATGTATGTATGTATATATGTGTGTGTGTGTGTGTATAAGTATATGTTTGAGTGTGTGTGTATATATGTGTGAGTGTATGTATATGTGTGTGTATGCGTGTGCATGTATGTGTGTGTATATATATGTGTTTGAGTGTATGTATTTGTGCATATACATATATGTGCGTGTATATGTATGTGTGTGTATGTATGTATGTATATGCGTGTGTGTGAATATGTGTGTGTGCATATATATATATATATATATATGTGTGTGTGTATAAGTATATGTTTGTATGTGTGTGTGTATATATGTGTGTGAGTGTATGTATATGTGTGTGTATACATAAATGTGCGTGTATATGTATGTATGTGTGTATGTATATATGTGTGTGTGCGTGTGTATGTATGTGTGCGTGTATATATATATATGTGTTTGAGTGTATGTATGTGTGTATATACATATATGTGCGTGTATATGTATGTGTGTGTGTATGTATGTACATATGTGTGTGTATGTATATATATGTGTGTATATGTATGTGTGTGTATATATATATATATATGTGCGTGTATATATGTGTGTGTGCATGTATGTAAGTATATGTATGTATATGCGTGTGTGTGAATATGTGTGTGTATATATATATATATATGTGTGTGTATAAGTATATGTTTGTATGTGTGTGAGTGTATGTATATGTGTATGTATACATAAATGTGCGTGTATATGTATGTACGTATGTGTGTATGTATATATGTGTGTGTACATGTGTATGTATGTGTGTGTGTATGTATATATGTGTGTGTGCATATATATATTATATTATATATATGTGTGTGTGTCTCTTTTATGCAGGTACCGGGTCTGGGGTCTGAATGTTTTTCACTTTTCAGTCTGATCAGATTGGTTTTTTGGTTTGAGGTCTGAAATTGAGGTTCATTTTTTTTGGAGTCTGGTTTTTGGTCTTGGGTCTAAATTAAAGGGGTATTCCATTCAAACATATCTTTTGATATGTTGCTGCCCATAGTCAGACTAATAATTCCTTCCATACTTGTTATTATTAATTCCGTCCCCTTCCCCCAGTTCTCATCTGCTGCTTTCTGCTGAAGACACAAAAATCTGTGTGTGAGCTTTTCTCTCTGTCTCCCCCTCCTCCCCCTACCTTCTGAGACGGCTGATGTAAACAAGTCCCTGGCCAGTTGTATCTGCAACATTGTAGTTTCTAATCACTGTATGGCGGTGTAATCCTGTCACAGTATGGCGGTGTTATCCAGTCACAGTACGGTGGTGTTATCCAGTCCCTGTATGGCGGTGTAATCCTGTCACAGTATGGGGGTGTTATCCAGTCACAGTATGGTGGTGTTATCCAGTCACTGTATGGTGGTGTTATCCAGTCACTGTATGGCGGTGTTATCCTGTCACAGTATGGTGGTGTTATCCAGTCACAGTATGGTGGTGTTATCCAGTCACTGTATGGTGGTGTTATCCAGTCACAGTATGGTGGTGTTATCCAGTCACTGTATGGTGGTGTTATCCAGTCACTCTATGGTAGTGTTATCCAGTCACAGTATGGTGGTGTTATCCAGTCACTGTATGGTGGTGTTATCCAGTCACAGTATGGGGGTGTTATCCAGTCACTGTATGGCGGCGTTATCCAGTCACAGTATGGTGGTGTTATCCAGTCACAGTATGAAGGTGTTATCCAGTCACAGTATGGTGGTGTTATCCAGTCACTGTATGGTGGTGTTATTCATTCACTGTATGGTGGTGTTATCCAGTCACTGTATGGCGGTGATATCCAGTCACAGTATGGGGGGGTGTTATCCAGTCACTGTATGGTGGTGTTATCCTGTCACAGTATGGTGGTGTTATCCAGTCACTGTATGGTGGTGTTATCCAGTCACTGTATGGGGTGTTATCCAGTCACTGTATGGTGGTGTTATCCAGTCACTGTATGGTGGTGTTATCCAGTCACAGTATGGGGGTGTTATCCAGTCACTGTATGGCGGTGTTATCCAGTCACAGTATAAGGGGGGGGGGTGTTATCCAGTCACAGTATGGAGGTGTTATCCAGTCACAGTATGGGGGTGTTATCCAGTCCCTGTATGGTGGTGTTATCCAGTCACAGTATGGGGGTGTTATCCAGTCACAGTATGGTGGTGTTATCCAGTCACTGTATGGTGGTGTTATCCAGTCACTCTATGGTGGTGTTATCCAGTCACAGTATAGGGGTGTTATCCAGTCACTGTATGGTGGTGTTATCCAGTCACAGTATAGGGGTGTTATCCAGTCACTCTATGGTGGTGTTATCCAGTCACAGTATAGGGGTGTTATCCAGTCACTATATGGTGGTGTTATCCAGTCACTCTATGGTGGTGTTATCCAGTCACAGTATGGTGGTGTTATCCAGTCACTGTATGGGGGGGGGGGGTGTTATCCAGTCACAGTATGGTGGTGTTATCCAGTCACTGTATGGTGGTGTTATCCAGTCACTCTATGGTGGTGTTATCCAGTTACTGTATGGGGGGGGGGGGTTATCCAGTCACAGTATGGGGGTGTTATCCAGTCACAGTATGGGGGTGTTATCCAGTCACTGTATAGGGGTGTTATCCAGTCACAGTATGGTGGTGTTATCCAGTCACAGTATGGAGGTGTTATCCAGTCATTGTATATGGGTGTTATCCAGTCACAGTATGGAGGTGTTATCCAGTCACAGTATGAGGGTGTTATCCACTCCCTGTATGGTGGTGTTATCCAGTCACAGTATGGTGGTGTTATCCAGTCACAGTATGGCGGTGTAATCCTGTCACAGTATGGGGGTGTTATCCAGTCACTGTATGGTGGTGTTATCACTGTATGGGGGTGTTATCAAGTCACAGTATGGTGGTGTTATCCAGTCACAGTATGGTGGTGTTATCCAGTCACAGTATGGCGGTGTTATCCAGTCACTGTATATGGGTGTTATCCAGTCACAGTATGGCGGTGTAATCCAGTCACAGTATGGTGGTGTTATCCAGTCACAGTATGGCGGTGTAATCCAGTCACAGTATGGTGGTGTTATCCAGTCACAGTATGGCGGTGTAATCCAGTCACAGTATAGGGGTGTTATCCAGTCACAGTATAGGGGTGTTATCCAGTCACTGTATGGTGGTGTTATCCTGTCACAGTATGGCGGTGTAATCCAGTCACAGTATAGGGGTGTTATCCAGTCACAGTATAGGTGTGTTATCCAGTCACTGTATAGGGGTGTTATCCAGTCACAGTATGGTGGTGTAATCCAGTCACAGTATAGGGCTGTTATCCAGTCACTGTATGGTGCTGTTATCCAGTCACTGTATGGTGGTGTTATCCAGTCACAGTATGGAGGTGTTATCCAGTCACTGTATGGTGGTGTTATCCAGTCACTGTATGGGGTGTTATCCAGTCACAGTATGGTGGTGTTATCCAGTCACTGTATGGGGTGTTATCCAGTTACTATATGGTGTTGTTATATAATCGTGGTATGGTTGTATTATCCCCTTCCAGCATATCATGGTGTTAGTCATAGTGATGTGAAAGTGATCTGGCTGTAGTGATCATACTGAACTGACAACAGGTGACATAGTAGGAATAAGGTTTGTTGCTGGATGGGTATATAGTATATAACGTACAGTATCAGTGAGTCGTCTGCCGCCATTGTCTCCAGATTTCGTATATACATTGCTGACACGTTTCTCGAGCTTCTGCTTTGGCCATTATAGGAAAAGCTGCTGAGAAAGGTAAAATGTCCAAACCCCAATTATTTCCTGCGTCCGATAATGAGACATTCCTGCGGCCTGCAAAGCCGTATCCCAGGGTGATCAGAGCTTAGATACCCGGCACCCAGCACCTCACAGACACCTTCTTCATGTCTCTCTCCAATAAACCATCTTTAGTCTCGACACCATTAAGAATCATTGTGCTCTGCGCTGTGTCGCTGTGGACGTTCACAGGGTTAGTGGTGTAGCTTTAGGTCACAGGAGAGATCTAAAGAGAAATGGAAAGACCCTGCATTACGTCCCTGCATTGGGGCTCAATCGTATTGGAAGGATGTGGTCCTTAGACCTGATAACTTAATGGACAATTGTTATTGTAAAAAACATTTGAACAGGAAGCTGGTTAAAGGGGTAGTGCAGCAAAAAAAAATGTATTTCTATTTAAAAATCTCCGATCTTCCAGTACTCATCAGCTGCTTTATGTTCTGCAGGAAGTCTGGAGATAGGTTTTCTATGGGGATTCTTGACCAGGACAAGGGGGGCAGCAGAGAGCACTGTGCCAGACTCGAGAGGATACAACACTTCCTGCAGGACATACAGCAGCTGATAAGTACTGGAAGACTTGAGATTGTTTAATAGAAATAAATTACAAATCTCTGGTACTTTCTGACATAAGTTGATTTTAAAGATTTTTTCCCCTACTTACCTACCCCTTTAAGACCTCCATACACATTAGACATATGGTGACCGAATGCACCTACTTTGGTGGCAATGGCCGACTATCTATTATGTGCAGTGATCTCAGTATCAGTTGGGGGAGAGAGGGATTAGATGTGTTAATTTTTAACTTTTCATTCCTTTTCTCAGAGAGTTAAGCGGTCGCTTTAGGTGCCTGGCTGCGGCTTATCTCTTCTATATTCAGAGCACTCAGCTTCCCATTCATATGTTAGATGGCCCTGGGTGAGATAGATGTTGGTTGAACCTATGTATGTGGTCAGCATTAGAGATAAGCAAACCTCAAGCGCGCTCGGCTCAGTCCCAACCCAAGCGTACGGCATTTGATGGGGTATAAACGCTAGCTAAACAGTTTTTTTTTACAGTTTCTTTTTATAGACTTTGTTGCATGTAAGTGGTTCTGGTTATTACATTAGGTTTATATCTAGCCATTTTTCGGGTTAGGCTTCATTCACATCTGTGTATCTACATCAGTATTTTGTATTAGCATTGGAAGTCAAGACCAGAATTGGAATCTTAATATAGAATAAGATACAATCTTTTATATTTTGTGTTACAAAAAGTGCAAATGAAAATGAGGTCTGATTGGACTGTTAATTATAGGTAGGTTGAGGACTGTTCAATGAGTTTAAGGTTAGAACTATCAGTTAGGTTCAGGACTGTTCAGTGGGGTGAAGGTGAGTACTTTTAGTTAGGTTGAGGACTGTTCATTGGGGTGAAGGTGAGTACTATTAGTTAGGTTGAGGACTGTTCATTGGGGTGAAGGTGAGTACTATTAGTTAAGTTGAGGACTGTTCAGTGGTGTGAAGGTGAGTACTATTAGTTAGGTTGAGGACTGTTCATTGGGGTGAAGGTAAGTACTATTAGTTGGGTTGAAGACTGTTCAATGACGTTAAGATTACAACTATCAGTTAGGTTGAGGACTGTTCATTGGGGTGGAGGTGAGTACTATTAGTTTAGTTGAGGACTGTTCATTGGGGTGAAGTTGAGTACTATTAGTTAGGTTGAGGACTGTTCATTGAGGACTGTTTATTGGGGTGGAGGTGAGTACTATTAGTTTGGTTGAGGACTGTTCATTTGGGTGAAGGTGAGTACTATTAGTTAGGTTGAGTACTGTTCGTTGAGGTTAAGGTTAGAACTATCTGTCAAGTTGAGGACTGTTCATTGGGGTGAAGGTGAGTACTATTAGGTTGAGGACTGTTCATTGGGGCGAAGGTAAGTACTATTAGTTGGGTTGAGGACTGTTCATTGAGGTCAAGGTTAGAACTATTAGTTGGGTTGAGGACTGTTTAATGAGGTTAAGATTAGAACTATCAGTTAGGTTGAGGACTGTTCATTGGGGTGGAGGTGAGTACTATTAGTTTGGTTGAGGACTGTTCATTGAGGTTAAGGTTAGAACTATCTGTTAAGTTGAGGGCTGTTTCTTTGGGTTAAGGTGAGTACTATCGGTTAGGTTGAGCACTGTTCATTGGGGTTAAGGTGACTACTATTAATTTGCCTTAGGACTGTTCATTGGGGTGAAGATAAGTACTATAAGTTTGGCTTAGGACTGTTCATTGGGGTGAAGGTGAGTACTATCAGTTTGGCTTAGGACTGTTCATTGGGGTTAAGGATTGTACTGTGTCAGGGTTAGAATTGTTCATTGGGGTTAAGGTAAGTACTATCATTTAAGGTTAGGATTGTTCATTGAGGTTATGGTGAGTACTATCAGTTTGGCGTAGGACTGTTCATTGAGGTTAAAGTATAAGTCTCACAAAACAAAAAAAGTCAGACAGGCAGGGGGGTGTGGGAAAGTAATAAACAAAGTAAATGTACCTATCCTCGAGCCCCATTGTGCTGCTTCTGGGTCCAGCTAACAGTCACTGGTGTTCTGCAGCTCTTCTAGCTGCAATGTCATGTACCTAGCTGAGTGATTGCCTGCTCAGCCAATCAGTGATTAGGGTGGGACACAGCCCCAATCAGTGACTGGCTGAGTGGGCAATCGCTCAGCTGGGCCATGACATTGTAGCTGGAAGTACCGGGTGCATGGTGTACGTTGATTCCAGCAGAAGATGGCGGCCAACATTCGTCAGCGGGATCCGGGAGTGGCGCTACTGGGGCACAGGGAGGGGTGAGTTTACTTGTTTATTATTTTCTTGCACCCCCTGTCTGCCATTTTATATTTTCATGGGACTTCCTCTTAAAGGTGAGTACTATCACCTTAGGAACTGTTTATTGGGGTTAAGGTGAGTACTATCACTTAGGCTTAGGACTGTTCATTGGAATTAAGTTGAGTACAAACAGCTCAGGTTAGGATTGTCAGTTGGGGTTAAGGTGAGTACTTTTAAGCTTAGCATGGTCCATTGGTTTTAATGTGAGTACTATCCTTTAGGCTTAGGATTGTTCATTGGGGTTAAGGTGAGCACTATCAGTAACAGAATTGTTAATTGGGGTTAAGGTAAGTACTATCAATTACGGTTTGGATTGTGTATTGGGGTAAAGATGAGTACTATCATAGAGTTAGGAAGGTTCATTGGGGTTCAGGTTAGTACTAATAATTAGGTTCTTCAACTTATAGAGCCTAACATGATTAATGGATAGGTCATCAGTTGATGATCTGCAGGGTGCGACACCCCCACCAGCTATTCGGTACCCACACTACACAGTGAACGGAACCAGAACCAGTAGACTCCATAGGGGAGATTTATCAAACATGGTGTAAAGTGAAACTGGCTTAGTTGCCCCTAGCAACCAATCAGATTCCACCTTTCATTTTCCAAAGAGTCTGTGAGGAATGAAAGGCGGAATCTGATTGGTTACTAGGGGCGACTGAGCAAGTTTCACTTTACACCATGTTTGATAAATCTCCCTCCATATGTTCATATTAGTCTAGAAAACACCTTTAACCCTTTGCAGCTTGGAATTCGGGATAAAAGTCGTCACCTATGACGAGAAATCTTTTTTCTAATTCGTTCTCTCTGTCCTGGATCGGTTGGTTACAAACTTTATCCATTTGTCGTAGATGGTTTTTTTTGTAGAATTGTTTGATGTCCTAATGATGTTTGTTGTCCCGGTGCCCCAGTGTTACTTCAGCTTTGCTTTATAGATTGACTGTAAACGCTGTAGGACGCCTCTACGTATGGAGGATACCCTGGGTGTATTGGAGTCCTAGTTACTGGTGGCCATTGAGTTCCTACAAAGAGAATGATAATCAGATCTCGTTTTATCCATCTCCGCCCCCATATGTGTCGCTGTGGTGGGCTGCTCAATATAAACATTGTCATGATTAGAAGACGCCATTGGTTTCCATACAGGGACTCTCTGTGTCATTTTCTTAGTATAAAGGGTTCTGGTTGCTATGGTTACTAGGACATCCTGCTATATTTGTATACCGGGATAAGAAGTGACTCAAATTAGTGACTAGAAACGCGGACTCCGTCCCAGTGTTTGGTTTAGATAGAAAACTGTGAACATTCAATGATGAAAAGATCAAAGGAATGACCACCGACCAATACCAGGGAAAACCGAGAACTATGGAAATCCTCACAGATCTAATGGTGGTGTTGTATATATCAGTGCGGTTCAGTATAATCAGCTCAGACCACAGGAGAGGGACGTCTACGCCAATGGATAACTATAATAAATTCCACAAAGTGCTATGGGATGAAACGTGGTCAGACCACAATGGTGGGGAGCGAAGAGTAAAGATGTCATCTCGCCTTTATATGCGAATCAGTTACCATGCTAATTTAACCACGTAAAAATAATAGCGCTGGCTGCGACCGCTACAGCAATTACTGCGTGTGTGATCTGTAACGAAGAGTCACTATCAACAGAGGCCAAGCCGAAGCCAGAAGTATGGATCCCAACTATACTGCGGAACTGAGATGTACCATAGATAGAAAGAGATGGGAACCCGTTCACCAATTAAATGGGTTTATATCTATACTTATTGCATTCGTTATTACGATTGGGGTTCGATAGAGTCCAGATTTGAAACGTGTTGTCTAATTCAGCAGTACTCTTGTGATCCCTACTTCTGTATCCAGATAGGTAGCAGAAAGGACCCAGAACTCACTAAGTAGTTCTGCTAATTTATTATAGTGCAGTAGACAGCAGGTACAGTAAGGACGCGTTTCGGCTAAGCATGGCCTTCATCAGCTTAGAAGCTCCTTAAACTGATGAAGGCCATGCTTGACCGAAACGCGTCCTTTTCTGTACCTGATGTCTACTGCACTATAATAAATTAGCAGAACTACTTGTTGAGTGCTGTGTCCTTTCTACTACCTATCTGGATTACCACTACCTTGGGCACTACCACTGATGGAACCGCCATCCTCCCCACATCTACCCATAATCTGGCAGTTCTTCATTTTATATACTGTATATACAAATAGCTAGACTCTGAATCCATGGGGTCCTGCCTGACTCTTAACTAAAAATCCCATTATTTGTCTACTTATTTGTCAATTTCCTTTAACTGCAGGGACACAAGCGCACATCCAATTTCCTTAGGCATCAGGGTTGGACTGTCAAACCCAAACACGTTATTCATAGTCATTCATACGACTACACTTTGTAAACTAAAGCTAAACTATGTACCAACTATAGGGGGGGAAACTTTTCACAGAGGTCAGTTCAGCCGGTCTCCAGAAAAGTTTACTCCAGATACTTGAATTTGTAATTAAACAGACTGCACAAAAGTGACACGTAATCCTCTAAAGGGAAACTATCAGCAGGTCGGAGCAGTTCTCGGTAGCCACTTTCCTCCTCTCCCCTTCTCTTTTGACCCTTGTCCTGCTGTATTCATTAAAATCACTTCTTGGAGCACTGGTGGCTTTCCTCGCCCCCCCCGCCACCCCTCCAAGCACCATTCGGCGCACCCGCTACTTCCGATGCTCACACCTACTTATGCACATTCATAAGCAAGCATGCTGGAATATTCATCAAGAGACGTGAGCATCTGAGCCGGCGGGTGGGCCGAATGGTGCATAATTTTATGGGATTTAATTTCACGAAAATGGTCGCATTTAGAAGGGTCAAAAGAGTGGTGGTGGTAGGAGGAGATAAGCGGCTACTGGGAACCTGCTGATTGTTTTCCTCTGCTTTTTTGCAACATTCAGTGCGACACAAATAAACTGACTCAAATTTGCAATTAACAAACTGGAAAGGCGATACAAAACCCCCGATGCACGGCTTTTTCACAATAATAAGTGTACCACAAATAAAAAAAAACTGCGACACTCCAGTTTGTAATTAAACAGACTGTGTGAGAGTCAGCCACTGCTTTTTCACAACAATTACCGCACCACAAATATAGAAAATGGGCACATGAATCTGCAGTGAGACTGTGCACAGGTAATCTAAAACCCTCTATATACTCCTTTTTCACTAAAATTAGCTTACTACTAGTGGCATACACCGATTTGCAATTAAACTTCACTGTGCAAGAGTGACACATAACTCTCTGCATTGCTTTTTGCAACAATTGTGTACCAGAAATAAAAAAAAAAACTGGCACACAGCTTGTAATGAAACCGATTTTGCACTGACAGAACAGATGCAGAACCCTCTCTGCAGTGCCGCTTCAATTATAATTATTGTGTTTGTTTGTGTAGTCCTCCTCCTATCGGTGTTGATCACTGATCACTGTCCCCTACAGAGATCTTCTCCTAACACCTGCTTTCGCTAAAATGGCCGTTGAAGCTATTAAGCATATGCTTTTATATCACCCTTATACTGCCTCTCGATTAGCTGGGCAACTCTTTTTGAGGATTTATGGGCTATCCTGAGGTCATCTGATCCTTCTCCCACCACTTTTCTGCCAACAGTATTTTACCAGATTTGACTGAAACAAACCACTTGGGGTCCGACTTTACATTGGACTAAACTTTTTGGGTTTAACTGGTTACCTTAGCTCATCTCTTGTACCAACTACTAATAAGTTCATGAAACAAGTATATAAGTAAAGGCCACATGACCATGGGTCCCGTCAAGTCAGTACTTTCTCTGTAGAAGTTGTACTGAGCATAAGAAGTCCGTACCAAATCCAGTCAATTCATCAAGGACCTGCCATGATCTAGCTTGATTACGACTACAGGGCACAGTCGTAGGTAACAGATGTTTACAGAGTACAACAACACGTGGGGTTAGAGTTACTAATCTGGTATAATACTTGGACAGCGTCTGGATCCAGGCTTCAGTGCGGGCACAAGCAGATCCTAACACTATTGGCAAGTGTGGTGGCACCTAGTGATGCACTATGATGTTAGGAAGTGATGAGTTTATAAAAGCCAAGTTTGGCGCCAGTCACATAACTCGTATTGTGCCCGCTGAGGGTGCACGTACCATGTAGATCCAAGTGCAGCCCACCAGGAGATGCATCGGGCAGGCAGAGGGAAAGGGACTGGAAACGTAATTGGGCAGCAAGGTTGGTGGACCTAGGTCTGAGATGAGGAGACCTGGAGAGTACCAGAGGTGTCAATTATCTGGAAAACCTTGAGAGCCATTTCCATGTTCTTGTTGGCCATAAGCAAACTAGCCCCTAGTGGAAAAGACCAGTGGACAGTGAGAGGATTGGCTGCTCTGATGCCTATTGTGAGGCCTGTCTAACCAACTCTGACAAAGTAAGTGGACTGGTGGGCTTAAGAGGATAAGTGTCAAGCCAAGTATGTAAGTGGAGAACAGTGCAAGTGCTGGAGAGATAGGGCTTCTCCTGTGTAACAAGACAATGAGTAATGAGCCTCCTCCTGTGCGACAGACTGGAAGATAAGAACTCACTTGATTCTGCAACCATCAAGTATTGTGTGTGTGTGTGTGTGTGAAACCGCTCTTACTTTGTTCACCGATAGAAATTAAACACACTGGCTCCTTTAAAGGGAAGCGGTCACATGGAACATGCAATATGATCTCTCAGCCTCATGTTATAGAGGAGGTGGAGCTGAGCAGATCGATATATAATTATGTGGGATAAGATTCAATAGGACTTGTAATTAGTGTTGAGCGAATATGCCCAACTGTTCGGGTTCGGCAGCGATCTCCGAACCTGAATGCTCGGCATTTGACTCCTGGCGGCTGGAGACGTTGGAGGCTGCCCTAGAGCTTCCAGCAAACCATGGATACAGCCTATGGCATATATCTTTATCCATTCTTCAAGGACTCTCTACAGCGACATCCAACTTTTACAGGTACCGGGAGTCAAATGCCGAGCGTTCAGATTCGGAGAACGTTGCCAAACCCAAACAGTTTGGCAAACTCGCTTAACACTACTTGTAATGTATGTATCTGTATTCTTCTGCTCATTCTGGGTTTAGGAGTCTAGCGGGTGATTCTGATCAGTAACTAAAAGCTGTCAATCATTGAATAGGGCCGCCCACCGGACTTCTCGCCCTGGAACGAGCAGAAGTTTACCTAAATAAATGACTATTTTTTATTTTAAATAAATATTTTCCCACAAAACTATATATCAATCTGCTCAGCTCCTCCTGCTCCATAACATGGCGCCATTCCTGTAGACAAACAACCTGTTCATAGTGAGAGGTTCTTTAGAAAGACACAATGCCATTGGATGTGAGCATTGTGAGCCACTTGGTGGTGTGTGCCTAGAGTATTGTCAGACGTTTGTGTCCATGGGTAGTTGGACAACCAAAAAGGTTGGGGCAGCATCCATACAAAGTAACTTGTGCGACCCAATTGGTGGAGTATAAGCGGGGCCCGCCATGGCAGGGGGTAACACCTCAGGCCCGCAGCAGCATGGTAGGATTGAAGAAGACCATACAATTTGTCTTGTCTGTAGTGCATTATATACTTAGGTCCCGGGCTCAAGTGCAAGGAGCCTAGAAGCAGGAATAACACCCGATACTAGAAGAGCAGTCACACTATCTAAGATTCTCATTGAAACTCTGTAAAGGATGCAGAACTTCTGAACAAGGCCTTACTGTTCTTGGTTTGCTCAGACCAATCTCTATATGAACACAGGTGTGACTACCTGGAACTCATAGCAAGAAAGACCCAGTAACGCCAATGTTATGCATGGTAGTGCAGGCTGCCTTCACTATGCACTGCCCATACAATAGTGAATGCCGTACTGCAGGGTCCACCAACATCCACATGGAAGAGCACATGGAATTGTGCCAGCCACATAGCACAGGATGGCAGAATAACCACATAGCAGAGTGCTAGAGCATTGCTCATACATGAGCACCAAACGCAGATAGAACATGGGGCCAGAAACACAGATACATGAAGGGAACATGATAATAGTGAGTAGGGAACAGGGATGGCAATATAATATAAAAGTGAATAGTGAGAGGGGGTATTATAATAGTGAATAGTGCGAGGATATAACATTAGTGAATAGTGCGACGGGGTATAATTTTAGTTAATAGTGAGGAGGATATAATAAAAGGGGATAGCAAAGAGGCAATAATAATAATAATAATAATAATAATAAATAGTGAAGGATATAATGAAAGTAAATGGATATAATAAATAAGTAATGGGGATCTAATAAATGTGAAGTAAATATAATTTTAGAGGATAGTGAGGACTATAATAGTAGTGAATAGTTAAGAGGGTTGTTCAAAGAATATACTAACAGTGAAGTGAATATAATAGTGAAAGGGAATAGTAAAGGGAATAGTGAAGACTGAAGAGGAAATCCTTCTGGTGAATAATAAAGAGGATATACTAGTAGAAATTGTGAGGAGGGGATATTATTCATATAAAGTGATCAGGATATACCAGTACTGAATAGTGAAGGGGTTATTATAATAGTGAAGAAGATGTAATAGGAATGAAGAGGATATATTATTAATAGATAGTGTAGAGGATATACTAAAAGTGAAAAGTCTGTGAGAACAGTGAAGAGGACATAATAAAAGTAAGTAGTGTAGAGGCTATAGTAATAGTGAAGAGGATGTACTAATAGTGAATAAGGAAGAGTATAACAATAGTGAAAAGTGAAGAGGCTATAGTAATAGTGACTAGCTAAGAGTGGGTGTGTAATCTTAGTGAATAGTGAAGAGGATATAATAGTTAATAGTGAATAGTGACATATTATTTATTGACTGTGGTAAGGCTATAGTGAAGAATTTATAAAAGTGACTAGCTAAGAGCATATAACAATAGTGAAAAATGAAGATACCATAATTAAAGTGAATAAAAGTATAGAATATTGGTAATTATAGTGAAAAGGGTGTAATATTAGTGAATAGTAAAGAGTATGATATCTTAGTGAAGTGTGAAGAGGATGTAATATTGGTGAATTGTATAATAGTGAATTGTGAAAAGCATGTGATATTAGTGAACAGTGGAGAGGATTGAATATTAATAGATAGTAAAGAGGATATAATATTAGTGAATATTGAAGCGGATTTATTATTAATGGACAGTAAAGAGGATGTAATATCTGCAGCCCAATCCATCAGGGTTGTGACTGTATATTTGGGTGGACACTGCTCCGGATCTCCTAATGTTAGGGGGAATAGTGAAGATAAGTTGATTGTAATGTAATAATAGTATAATAGAGCGGGGTGAGCACGCGGACAAGCCCCGGGCCTGCCTTTTCTGTAATGGCCATACAATGAATGGCCTGTGCTATAATCACGTCTGGGGACAGTAATGGAGGATACTTGCACCAGGCTCATCCTGTCTCTCTCTCTGAGGTTATTGCAGCAAAGAGATGAGGCTTGGGCCTGGCCATTAGTGGAGCTGCAGCGTGAAGCCTGGTGTGTACAGCGGCCACAACCGTGTCACCATATCAATAATCTCCTATCTCCATCCAAACCAATGTGGTTAATGTAAAGCAGAATCCGGGGTGCCAGGCTGCAGGAGAGGACGATCTGCTGGGATGTGTTAATGGAGAATGAAGATGCAGCGTGGGAGGGACGGAGGGAGGGAGGGAGCCAGAAGCGCTGAGCCCATGGCAGCTGCACTGCTTCTTCTCCTGGAGAGTAAAGGTTATTGCAGCTGTGTGAGCAGGAGTCACATGTGAATGCAGCGCAGATGATGGTGACCTAATTGGCAATGTGCAGGTTAATGCAGCGCAGGGACGGCCTGCACGCCGCCACTGCACAAGGGGTTAATGGGGATGACACAATCATGAGGTCCAGGGACGATGCAGTGATCAGGATCAGGATAACACTTCTATCCGGCATAAAGGTGCAACTACAAGTGCACCAGGGCGCAGTCTGGCCACAAGGGCCGGGGGTGGCAATGCAGGAGAGGACTGTGACAAATGACTGCATGTGATGTGAATGAATGAGTAAAGTGAGGACTGGCATCACTACTGAGACCATCACCCCCATCCTCCGCAGCCTCCATGGAATGCAGCAGAATCAGGCAGCAGAGCAATGAATACAAACAGGAGAAACTTGTCCCCATCGCCCCCTTGTCTGTTCTCTCCACTGGAACCATTTCTATGGTTACCACTCACCCATCTCCAGGTCTGGCTCACATCCTTTGAAATGCTCCTCTCGCCTCCTCCTCCACCTCCTCCCTCCTGCATCTCCGAGGGGATTTAATCACGACCAAAACTCCCCCCCACCAACCACCAACACCACCTTCAGCTCCAGAAAAAAAGAATTCTGTAAAAATTAAAAAAGAAAAAAAAAAATACTCAGGCTGAAGATGAATGTCGGAGGAGGCAATGTGCGTCTTGTCCGTAATTCCTCAGCAGGAATAATGCCGCAGATGTGGAGGCACAAATCTCTTCTCAGCAGCTGCAGGGCCCATGGCAGATAGATGCAGATCCCCCGGCGACCGCTGAGCTCTGCGCCCCTCTGGAGGCAAATCGGCTGGGGGTGAGAAGATGTCCCATGCTCTGCATCCTAACAAGGTGAAGAAGATGTCTCTGGCTGGTGGTAGATTGGTCTGTTGTCCTGCTGCCCTGCAAGCTGCAGGCGATTCTCCCCCCACTCCGGACTCCCAGTCGCTGTGTGTATATGTGCTGCTTCCAGCCCACCCCCCTGGCAGCTCTGTTTTCCGAGTGAAATAATTTCTCCTTTGTGATGTAATTATGGTTTCTAGTCACACAGCAGTGCAGGGAACCTCTCACAGTTCGCCTTCCCCTCCATCCTTCTCGCTGCCTCTGTCCTCTTGTTTTTCTCTCAGAGCCATTTGTCTGTGCAGCTGCACTCGGATTCCATCTTGTTGGAGAAGCACATCATTCCCAACCCTGTCCTGCCCCCACCGACATTTACTTAGTACAAATGAATAGAGGATGCTTGCCGCTTCTTGCCCCCCGCCACACTAGATGTAATCTTCCAATCTCCTCCTCAGAATCCTAACAGGGAGGTCTGATGGCTGTCTTCTCTATCCGCAGGACACCCCCGATAGCTTTCAGAAAAGGCCCCGGGGACCGTAAAACGCCACCTTACCCTCAGATGTGCGGAGAGAGCACCTTGATTCCCCCCCCCCCCTTCCGTGCACTTCAGTGAACAAATGAAATCCAATTATCTAATTAGCGGTCTCCGGTCGGCGCAAATCTGATTGGTTGTAACGTTACGATTCACGAAGATGAGGAGCAGAACTAGGCTGCGAGAGGAAAAAAGGGATCAGATCCCTCTCTGTGGTACAGACCTCGTTCCTCCTACCGGGGAGGCGGAGGCTGATGCAAGAGATGACATGTTTAGTGGGAGATCTATACATGGAAAGACAGGGAAAAGCGGTGGTCATGGAGGATGCTGGGGATGACGCAAAGCCAAAAGGAAGCCACTTCATACAATACACATGGGCCTGCACCGACTCCCTCTCTCTCTGATCTGGTTAAGGGTTTAGGAAACTAATTCTGCACAATATCACTCCATGGGATCCAAGAGCTCAAAAGGCGACATTTACATAACAATCAGTGGCTGTCCACAATAGGTAGCCACACACAGACGACAGCTGTCGGACGACAGATGTCTCTCCAGATTTCCCTATACATATGAACATTTGTTTAGCCGACAGCAACCTTCTCAGATCCCTCATACACATGAACACTCAGCTGGACCTACAGCTATCTTCTCCAATCCCACATACACATGAACACTCAGCTGGACCTACAGCTATCTTCTCCAATCCCACATACACATGAACACTCAGCTGGACCTACAGCTATCTTCTCCAATCCCTCATACACATGAACACTCAGCTGGACCTACAGTTATCTTCTCCAATCCCACATACACATGAACACTCAACAGGACCTACAGCTATCTTCTCCAATCCCTCATACACATGAACGGACATCTGGACCTACAACTATCTTCTCCGATCCCACATACACATGAACAGACATCTGGACCTACAGCTATCTTCTCCAATCCCACATACACATGAACAGACATCTGGACCTACAGCTATCTTCTCCAATCCCACATACACATGAACACTCAGCTGGACCTACAGCTATCTTCTCCAATCCCACATACACATGAACAGACATTTGGACCTACAGCTATCTTCTCCGATCCCACATACACATGAACATTCAGCTGGACCTACAGCTATCTTCTCCAATCCCACATACACATGAACAGACATTTGGACCTACAGCTATCTTCTCGGATCCTTCATATACATGAACACCTGGCAAGACCTACAGCTATCTTCACAGATCCCTCATACACATGAACACTCAGGTGGACCTATAGCTATCTTCTCTAATCCCTCATACACATGAACAGACATCTGGACCTACAGCTATCTTCTCCAATCCCACATACACAGGAACATTCAGCTGGACCTACAGCTATCTTCTCTAATCCCTCATACACATGAACAGACATCTGGACCTACAGCTATCTTCTCCAATCCCACATACACATGAACAGACATTTGGACCTACAGCTATCTTCTCCAATCCCACATACACATGAACAGACATCTGGACCTACAGCTATCTTCTCCAATCCCACATACACAGGAACACTCAGCAGGACCTACAGCTATCTTCTCCAATCCCACATACACATGAACAGACATCTGGACCTACAGCTATCTTCTACAATCCCTCATACACATGAACACTCAGGTGGACCTACAGCTATCTTCTCGGATCCTTCATATACATGAACACCTGGCAAGACCTACAGCTATCTTCACAGATCCCTCATACACATAAACACTCGGCAGGACCTACAGCTATCTTCTCCAATCCCTCATACACATAAACATCCAACAAGACCTACAGCTATCTTTTCCAATCCCTCATACACATGAACACTCGGCAGGACCTACAGCAATCTTCTCCAATCCCTCATACACATGAACACTCGGCAGGACCTACAGCAATCTTCTCCAATCCCTCATACACATGAACACTCAAGTGGACCTATAGCTATACATGAACACTTGTCGGGACTTACAGCTATCTTCTCCAATCCCTCAAAGATACACATAAGTTGGACAACAAGAGTATCTCTTCTGATCCCTCCATACATGAACACTTGGTCAGCTGACAGCTATCTTCCCCGATCCCCCAGACATATGAACACTTGGCTGGGCCTACAGACATCTTCTCCACT
This sequence comes from Dendropsophus ebraccatus, assembly GCA_027789725.1. Classification (NCBI taxonomy): domain Eukaryota; kingdom Metazoa; phylum Chordata; class Amphibia; order Anura; family Hylidae; genus Dendropsophus; species Dendropsophus ebraccatus. Next base: position 28,906,295 of record JAQFWZ010000022.1, read on the forward strand.
CCGCCACACATACGAGTGCACATTCGAAGAACAGTTACCGTATCTCTTCTGATCCTTCTATACACATGAACATTTGTTCAGCCGACAGCAATTTACACACACATTTGGCTGACTGCTATTTTTCCTGGTCCTCCCTCGCAAACACGAACACTCATCTGAGCCTACAGCTATCTTCTTCGATCCCTCATACACATAAACTTAAATTTGGCTAACGGCAATCTTTTCCAATCCCTCGATGTACAGCCGGTGCACATGAGCGCACATCCATAGGACAGTTACATTGTACACATGAACACTCAGTCCACTGCTGTATCAGATCCCCCCCATACATAGAAATGCTCATTTTGCGAACAGCAATGGCTACAGCTTCTCTTCTGATCCCCAATACACATGGACGAGGATGGCTACAGCACTTCTTCTGATCCCCCATACACATGGACGAGGATGGCTACAGCTTCTCTTCTAATCCCCCATACACACGGACGAGGATGGCTACAGCACTTCTTCCAAAGCCCCATACACACGGTGGAGGATGGCTACAGCACCTCTTCTGATCCCCCATACACATGGACGAGGATGGCTACAGCATCTCTTCTGATCCCCCATACACACGGACAAGGATGGCTACAGGACCTCTTCTGATTCCCCATACACATGGACGAGGATGGTGACAACACCTCTTCTGATCCCCCATACACATGGACGAGGATGGCTGTAGCACTTCTTCCGAACCCCCATACACACGGTGGAGGATGGCTAGAGCACCTCTTCTGATCCCCTATTCACATGGAGGAGGATGGCTACAGCATCTCTTCTGATCCCTCATACACACGGACGAGGATGGCTACAGCACCTTTTCTGATCCCCCATACACATGGACGAGGATGGCTACAGCATCTCTTCTGATCCCCCATACACACGGACAAGGTTGGCTACAGCACTTCTTCCAAAGCCCCATACACACGGTGGAGGATGGCTACAGCACCTCTTCTGATCCCCCATACACACGGACGAGGATGGCTACAGGACCTCTTCTGATTCCCCATACACATGGACGAGGATGGTGACAACACCTCTTCTGATCCCCCATACACATGGACGAGGATGGCTGTAGCACTTCTTCCGAACCCCCATACACACGGTGGAGGATGGCTAGAGCACCTCTTCTGATCCCCTATTCACATGGAGGAGGATGGCTACAGCTTCTCTTCTGATCCCCTATTCACATGGACAAGGATGACTGTAGCACTTCTTCTGATCCCCCATACTAGGGATGGTCCGAAACTGCCGAGGTTCGGGTTCGTATGAACCCGAACGCTCGGCATCAGATTCTCGCTGTCTGCCCACTCCATGCAGCGGGTGGATACAGCGGGAGGACCGCCTGGAAAACTGGGATACAGCCTATGGCTATGGCTGTATCCCAGTTTTCCAGGCGGTCCTCCTGCTGTATCCACTCGCTCCACAGAGCGGGCAGACAGCGGGAATCATTGCCGAGAGTTTGGGTTCATACGAACCCGAACCGAACTCGGTTCGGACCATCCCTACCCCATACACAAGGACGAGGATGGCTGTAGCACCTCTTCTGATCCCCCATACACATGGACAAAGATGGCTGCAGCACCTCTTCTCATACATATGAACGAGGATGGCTACAGTGTTTCTTCTGATGGCCCATATACAAGAACACTCGGCTCGGCCTACAGTTATTTCTCCCAATCCTCCTATACACATAAACACTTGTTTTGCCAACAACTCTCTCCTCTGATCCCCTCATACACATAAACACACAGCTATAGCCTCCAGCTATTCCTCCCAATCCCGCCTATACACTGTAAAGCTCATTCAGCGGCTACTGTGCATAAACCGTTTTTTCACTTTTTTTTATCTTATCTTATTGATATGCGCTGGAAGACCCATTTAATAGAGCCCACTGATCTATCATGGTCTGATCTCATCTGTATGGAGAGCAGGCTTATGCTCTGGAGTTAAGCATAAAATCCAGTCATTAGTTCTCTGTGGATTGGTCTCAGTGGGAATCCACATAATATGGAAAAGAAACATGGGCAATCAGATGGATCCAGATCTCTATGGAGAAACATTACCCCTTCAGATGGATTCAGATTTCTATAGAGAAACATGGCTGGTCAGATAGATGCAGATCTCTAAGAAGAAACATAGTTGGTCAGATAGATGCATATCTCTAAGGAGAAATATGACCCCATCAGATGGATCCAGATCTCTATGGAGAAACATGGCCCCGTCAGATAGATCCAGATCTCTATGGATAAACATGGCCGGTCAGATGGATCCAGATCTCTATGGAGAAACATGGCCCTGTCAGGTGGATCTAGATCTCTATGGAGAAACATGGTTGGTCAGATGGATTCAGATCTCTATAGAGAAACATGGCCATCAGATAGATCTAGATCTCTATGGAGAAACATGGCTAGTCAGATGGATCCAGATCTCTGTGGAGGAACATGGCTGGTCAGATGGATCCAGATCTCTATAGAGAAACATGTCCGGTCAGATGGATCCAGATCTTTATGGAGAGACATGGCCCTTCTGATAGCAGCAGATCTGTATAGAGAAACATGGCCCTGTCACATAGATGCATATCTCTATGGAGAAATATGGCCCCATCAGATGGATCCAGATCTGTATAGAGAAACATGGTCGTTCAGATGGATGCAGATCTGTATAGAGAAACATGGCCCTGTCACATAGATCCAGATCTCTATGGAGAAACATGGCTGGTCAGATGGATCCAGATCTCTAATAAGAAGCATGGTTGGTCATATAGATGCATATCTCTAAGGAGAAATATGGCCCCATCAGATGGATCCAGATCTCTATGGAGAAACATGGCCCCGTCAGATAGATCCAGATCTCTGGAGAAACATGGCCCCTTCAGATGGATCCAGATCTCTATGGAGAAACATGGCTGGTCATATAGATCCAGATCTCTATGGAGAAACATGGCCCCATCAGATAGATTTAAATCTCTATGGAGAAACATGACTGGTCATATAAATCCAGATCTCTATGGAGAAACATGGCCCCGTCAGATAGATACAGATCTCAATGGAGAAAAATGGCCCCATCAGATGGATCCAGATCTCTATGGAGAAACATGGCTGGTCATATAGATCCAAATGTCTATGGAGAAATATGGCTTCATCAGATGGATTCCAGACCTCTGTGGAGAGACATAGCCATTCAGATAGATGCCGATCTGTATAGAGAAACATGGCCCTGTCAGATGGATCCAGATCTCTATGGAGAAACATCACCATATCAGATGGATCTAGATCTCTATGGAGAAACATGGCCAGTCAGGTGGATCCAGATCTCTATGGAGAAACATGGCCCTTTTAGATAGATCCAAATCTCCATAGAGTAACATGGCCTCGTCAGACGGATCCAGATATTTACAGAGAAATATGGCCGGTCAGATGGAACCAGATCTCTATGGAGAGGATGGATCCAGATCTCATGCGGTGCCATGCTGATGGGTGGTGGCAGAATTTCGAACAAGCGGCATGAACCAATGAGCACTTTCTGTGAACAGTTCTAGTTGGTGGAGGAGATGCAATATGGGGGGGAAGGTTTCTTGGCACACTGTGTCCTGTGATACCTGTGGATGGTTGTTTGGACAGTAGGGATTATCTAAGCATTGCGGGGGCCAAGTTCATCCCTCCAGGCAGCTGTTTACCTTATGGCAGAAAGAGACTGTCAGCAGGACAATGCACCATCCACAAGGGTTGTCTGGTCAAGGAAAAGTTTCAGTAATATGACAACCAAACTTCATAGTTTCTGCATCCTGATCGTATAGATAAAGAACATTTCCGGGAGGTAGAAGAACGGGCCGTTCAGGACGTGTCAGAACCTCCATCTACTGTGTGAAGAGAACTACGAGAAGTGATCCTGTCCGCGATCCCATAGAACGATTTCATCAACCAGTGGTATCTATGCCATTTTGGCTCACTATGGTTCTGAAGGCCAAAGGAGGTTCAACGACTACTAGATGGGGTCTCTAATAAAGGGGACGTTCAGTGTATTTCCTCTATGAGCGTTGCCTAAAGATTTCCTTACATTTGCATGAACATCAAACTCTGCATCTGTTGCTCTCCATAAAGTCTGTGTAGCCCCAGGGCTGAGGTTCCTGTGCCGCCCGGTAGACCTTTGGCTAGCTTTTGCCCATGGGCTGGATTTCTCTGGATGATGAGAGCCGCCCAGTAGCTGCTGCTCTTTCCTCACTCCAGGACCTCATAAACATTTGGAAGATTAGCGCTGTATTAGTCTTTTTCTTCGGGGGCTGCCAATTCCATTTCCTCTTGAGCTGTACAGTATGCTTCACTTCTTCCTCCTGTGCCCCCTCACCCGTTCCCGCTCCCGCGCTATCTACTATACCCAGAGCAGACCACAATCCGTCTGGACTCGGGCAGAATCTCACCCTTAGGTTGTCAGCCTTCCCGCTGCCCCAGATCTGTCTCTGAAGGCTTCTTCTTCTACATATATATATTTTACATATAAAGCACTTAGTGTTGTCGCTGAGCGCTGCCTCTGTCAGATTACACTATATTTGACTAGACCCCATCTCCTCACTCTATTCTTTTGCATTATGTTAAAAAGAAATTTCAGCAATTTGTTTTTTTTACTTTCAAATCCATTGGTGTCAGAAAGTTATACAGATTTGAAATTTACTTCTATTTAAAAATCTCCAGTCTTTCAGTATTTATCAGCTGCTTTATGTCCTGCCGGAAGTGGTGTATTCTTTCCAGTCTGACACAGTGCTCTCTGCTGCCACCTCTGTCCATGTCAGGAACTTCCAGAGCAGCAGCAAATCCCCATAGAGAACCTCTCCTGCTCTGGACAGTTCCTGACAAAAAAAAATAAAGTTTTTGCTGGAGTGCCCCTTTAGGAGTTCACATTGGCTGAACTGGATGATCACCCGGTCAGTCTGACTAGGGTTATATACAGATAACTTTCCACTATTCATTAGCATGTCATAAGGCTATCTCACATAGACATCTTCTATCTATCTTCCATAGTGTAGAGATATGTATAGTATATACAGCAGATATGTATAGTATATATATAGTTATGTACAGTATATAGATATGTATAGTGTATGGTTATGTATAGTATATAGATATGTATAGTGTATAGTTACAGGAGGGGGTGGGTTTGGTGTTGGTCGGCGACTCTTCTCTCTTATGACACCTGGCTAGTCATGAATTTTGCAGTGTTATTGGCCTTAATATGTGGAAAAGAATTATCCTGTCATTATTATAGAGTGAATGGGAATATTCTATTCACACAACAGGGAACCTTTTATGCATTTCCACAGGGGCCCAGTAGGTGAGGGGCCCGATGTCACTTCCAAAAGATACTGGACTAATGAACCTCGTAGGTGACAATTATTTGTGCTTGTTAGAGAAACATAGAAGGTGGCAGTGTGTGTACGTGTATGTGTGTGTATGTATGTATAAGTGTGTGTATATGTGTATGTATGTGTGTGTATTTATATGTGTATGTATGTGTGCATGTGTATGTATGTGTTTATATGTATGTGTGTGTATATGTGTGCATGTATATGTGTGTGTGTATATGTGTGCATGTATGTGTGTGTGTGTATATGTATGTGTGTGAGTGTGTGTGTGACGCACTGCCAACCTTTTGAGAAGAATGAGCCTATGTATTGTTCTTGCAAGACTCTCACTACTCCAAATATAGCGATAAAGTAGCATCCATTCTTATACATACTGCATGTGTAACAGAACCCATGTGCCACCGCTGTATTTGTGATTATGTAGGTCGGCACTTAGGTGATGTAAATGTCAGGGTATTATGTGGATAAAAGTTACTTACTGCATTTTGGTCACAAGATGGCACTATTTTCTTGCACAGCGAGAATGTAGTGACAGAGAAGCTTGCCAGCCGCCTCCCTACTCTGGGCCTATTACAGGCCTGCTAAAAATTCCCTCCAGTTTTGTTCTATCAGGTTCTGAAGTACCCCAGGCTGCTCTGGCCTTTACTTATATGTCTGGTGGAGAGAACCACGTGTTCAGTTTAGCCAAGTAGAGAAGGAGTGGATGCTGCTAAGCTGTACTTCTTTTCTACAAGTTTCTTCAAAATAGGCCATGGCCTGCTAAGCTACTAATGGACTAGCTACATAGGTGAGGGGATTTCATTTGTTCATGTTGAGTGGGGGATTATCGCCTTCAAGTATCTTTAGGTCTTGCAAGTCTGAACAAGGACTATTTTGGAAGTGGTTGGAGAAGTGCGACTAGCCAAGGTACCCTGCTGCCTCCTGCATGGTTTTCTTAGCATAAGTTGAGAAGTTAACTCTGCCCAGTCGTGAAAACCTAGGGCCTGTTCTACTGGATCTTGTACTTTGTGATCTTGTCCAGCTCCAATGGATCAAATATTGTCATGAGTAACGGTTATTCCTTTAAGTCTTAAAGTCCATCGAAACTGTGGCCAAGGTTGTCCTCCAACAGAGTGCATTTCTTAATTTCACAGGCCCCCTCACCTCAATTACAAGTCTTCTCTAAGCTAGTAAAGACTTTGCAAAACCTCAAGTGTAACTTTCTACGCTCCCCCTCTTCCCATTTCGTGCCTCCTGAGTCGGGCATAGTCTATGAATAGATCACCTCTAACTGGAATACTGGATAGGCAATTGTGTGATTGTTATTCATGAAAAAAAACAAAGACCTACCCAGAAAATAAGCTGTAGCCCCTTTTTCAGAGATAAAAATAATATAAGACCCTGCCTTATTTTTGGAGAAACACAGTAGTTATTATGGAGTTGATGACGGATCCTTATTCTATTTAGAGATAAACAGAGGGTCAATGCATCCTCCTTCCAGTATGGTGAGATGTTACTGGCTCTAGCTCTCCATGTGATGCTGTGCTGATGCATCATGGGACTGATGGTAGAGCAAGGATGAAACCTGAACGTCAGGATGGTGGCTGATCAGAGATCACATGATGAAAGGTGTGGATGCAGCAGAGCTGGCACAAAACAGCGGACACTGCAGCTGTCATGATGGTGAGTGTGCATGATATAATAGACAGACGGATATGATCCAGGGCCTTTTATTATGGATTCTTTAGACATTTTCCATTTACACTGAAGTAGGATATGAGTTTTCTCTTGGACTGTGAAAAGGATAAAATACTTCCTGGTAACTCTAATGGTGGCATATTGTTCGATATGAAGACAATGACCAGACAATAGAGTTAGGGTTAAGCCTAATCCTTTCCCTTAATAGACAGAACAGAACTCTGTACCTCACAACAATACGTCTTCCGTAGAATAGACAGATTTCTTTTAGTGTTTTTTTTTTTTTGTGTTACACTTTTTTTTATTATTACTTTGGAAATATCGCCTGGAGGATTTGAGGGGAGATTATGCAATACATAGAAAAATGTTGTTTTACAAATCGGAACCGTGATGTTGCTGCGTCTCCAGTTTGGACGGTGTTTAAAGCTGCCCTTCAGGGGTGATTGATGGCTTTACGCTGCAGAAGGAAGAAGCTTGGGTATCAGCTGCCTGACGGTCTGTAGCAAAAAGCTGCCATTGCTGAGCAGTTAGCAGTATAGGGGTACTCTGACATCAGGCAAACAAATAACCATGCTGCAGAAGCATATACCATTGCTTACCTGTCTGAAACTACTAAAAATGCTTTTGTTTTGGGGGTCTTAGTTCTTTATCTCCTGGTTGAGCAGTCCTCCCACCCTGCCTACTCTCTTCCCACAGCACTCTTGCCAGTTCACTGCCAAAAGCTGTTGCAGCACATCTCATTTAGTGCAGACTGTTGCATCAGTGAGGTTGCAGCACCTGCTGCATTGATTCTCTGTCTGCTCTGTAGCATCATTCATCACAAGGCAGCATGGTGAAATCATACCTCACTCTCCCTAATGTCCTAGTAAAACTGTAAATGTACAGTATATGTGAGGAAGATGATGTTTAAGGCTAGAGGGGCTGATCAAAGATGGTGACATCACTCACTGGGTGGGCCTTGAGATCAAAGACAAGATCCAGCTAAGCCAGTATTGACTAACCTACCAATTTCAGCAGGACCAGCTGGCCATCTAATGTATATGGGGCCTTTCAACTCTAATACAACACATGATGTCTGAAGAGAGAAGGGTCAGGAATGTTACATTTCAACTCCCAGGGAGACAAGGCTGCGCAACCAAGGACGCTATTACATTGGGCAATAATTGGTCGAATAGGTTGACATTGACCTGTGTACAAGGGCCAATGTTTGTCAGCTGATCAGGTCTTCAAGAAGTTAACTCATCTCTTGTTGGCTGCACTTCTTCCCATATATATATATATTCCTACAAAGACCAATGTAAACATCATTTAATATAAATAAAGATAGATACCAGCGCTGCTGCTCAGAAACCTGGGAAAGATGTGTGCAGCAGCGTACTGGGTTGTATGGCTGCACACCAAATGTATAAAACAAGATACTTATTGTAAAATAAGTGTCAGTGCGTAACGGTAGCATTTTACAATAATCATTCAGTATGAATAGCCATGTCCCTATATATATATATATATATATATATATATATATATATATACATAATTCACACAATTCCACAACTATAAATGGACAAGTCGCTATTTAGATGTGAAATCAGCACCCTGCCCACATGGCCCAGATGCTCCCTACCAAATTGCATGGGCTCTACTGCTCTGGCACTGCTGTCAGTACATGTGAGAGCCAAGTGTATGCTATTGCACAAACCTCAGATCCGACTTGCTATGCAGAAAGTGCTGCTAAACATATTGAGCCGTTCCAAGTTATGTTAGAAATTCAATACCACAAACTAAAATGACAATACCTGATGTCAATTGTGTGCTATCCCACCTCCAACGCACGTTTGGCATTTTGCTTGTTCACGAGGTCTTCCCATATAGTAGGCCCTTCCCTTCCGAGGATCGAGCCTTGTCATAAGTTCTGTCATTTCTGGGCGGCCAGCCTAAGGTCATGAACACTAGGTAGAACGTGCAACTTAACCTGTCCTAAACCTCCTAAAGTGCTCACATACATGAAGATGCTTGCACTCACTAACATATACATGAAGCTGTGAATGAGGTGGGCACCATGTTAATTGTCTTGAGAGTTTCTTGGACCTTTTGTAAGGCTTGAGCCCTTTTCTGGTAGTTTCCACTCCCAGTTTGTGTGTGGTTCCAATCTGAAATGGACAGGTCAACCAGTCCTAGTGTAGTCAGGGTCTTAGTGGTCTCCTCTCGGAGTGGATGATGTTGGAGAGGTCTTCGAAGAGGTCTGTGTAGACATCTTTCGTAATTTCTCCAATATAAAAATGCCAGTACTAGAAATGAAGCGTTATAGTTGAGGAACCTTGTGACAGATTTTGCGATGAGCTCACTGGTTTCACGTTATGTCTTTAGCAATGGGTAATTGTCAATTGTCTTAGTGAGAAAAGCCGAGAGGCTTTATAGGCTTCTCAACATGGGCACCAGATTTTCTTCATATTCTGTTTGATGTCATGTAAATGGACCTTCAATTGTAGATGGTATGGTGGATTCTCCTGAATAGTCTCAGCATACTCCATACTCCAACTTCTGGATCCACGTACAGTAGGCTCTAATGTTATCTGTTATTGTTCTTTTCTTAGAAGAACTAAATCCAGCCTAGATATGTGGGGATTTGTGGGGTCCTGTATGGGTGGCCTTGAGAGGCCTTGCAGGAGCTTTAGAGCGCTGATGAAGGTAGATTTTGTTCAGTAAGTAGGACACATTTAAGCTTCTCCGCCAAATACCGTCAATGTAGATTTCAAGTATACTAGGCATGCTCTTCTCTCTGTTCAAATATCAGATACTAGGAAACCCGAGCTAACCATTGGCTCAATGCAGTGCAGTCCTTGGCTTGAGGTATATGACCGAGACTGCACCTTTAGTAACCATGAAGAAGCTCGCAGTAGAGAAACGTACGTCGGGTCCTGGACCTCGGATTCTTCACCTATTACTATTGCTCACTGGCAGGTCTGTGGCCAGGCTGGGTGTGCTGGGAGTTTCATGATGTTGTAGCTGGCTCTCCTGCATTGTCTGTGCTCCTTGCTCTTTCCCTCTTACTTATATCCTTATCGCATTGGCTGGACTATCACCAATTGTTGCACTTTATTTCTGTTTACAGGTCCTGTTTGTCTGGCTATTCGGGGGAATAGTGCATAGTGATTGTGTATGGTATATAGGTTATTTGGTTAGAGGTATGTCCTGGGGTCCTTTCTTTTGCCACATGTGGGGTCTTTTATGTAATGTCTGAAACTTTTTATTGTGTTATATACAGACCCAGGTTTCTGGGATCTGTAGCCATGTATGTATTTTAACTAATTCTTATTCTATGCAATAATAAAGATTGTTTGTATTTTCCACTGTTGATTGTTGGTGTTTCATGTTTTGTATTTGAATTCTTGTTTTATTTGTACGAGTCTCATCACTGTCTGAACAAAGCTCTACTCCTTCTGCTCTGGTGATTGATTTCTCATCACACCCTTCTCTTACCTGTTTCCTCTGGCCACTTTACACTTTAAACCTCTGCTTTGCCTAGGTGATTGACATCTTGTCTTTCCTCCTACTCTTTGCTGTGTCAGTCTGTGTTTTGTCCAATCACATACTGGACCAGGTCTCTGGACCGGACTCCTATTTAATGTTCCCCAATTCCTAAAGTGCTCACTGGCTCACTTCATAGCATGAAAATGTACCTCCTGCTTGTTTATTCTCTATCTTGGTATACCTGGTTACCTGGCTTTGGCTTTTGTACATTTTGACCTCACTACCTGGATCCTGTTTCTGTACTGCGTTGCTAGTTTGGTTTTGACTTTGGTCTATACAACTACCGAGTGTTTGTTCATCCTGTCTTTATTTTGTGGTTCATATTGTTGCGGGTCAGGGACTGTCACCCAGTTCCCTGCATTTGTCTAGGGCTGTCCAAGGCAAGTAGGCATAGACAGCTAGTGGGGGCGAGCTCAGGGCTCACGGTCTGTGTCCAGCCCATCTCTTATCCTTTATAATGTGGCTATCTTACCACGTATGGCTGTAGGGCAGTGGAGCAGGAGGGAAGGATGGAATGATAGAGTTGTAGGACAGCGGGAAACAACATATAGTGTAGGGTAGTGGTAGTTAGTAAGGAACAATGGAATGGCAAGGGCTGTTGAGCGGTGGCAGCTCAGCAGGGGAGGATGAAGCTTTAGAGTTTATAGGTTAGCAGCAGATGAATGGGGAGGATGGAACAGCAGAGGTTAAAGAGTAGTGGTGGCTGAGTAGGAGAGGATTGAACAGCAGGGGTTGCAGGGTAGCAGTAGCTGAGCAGGGAGGGATGGAACAGGAAAAAGTATAGGGTAGTGGTAGATGAGCAGGGAAGAAAGGAATGGCAGAGATTGTAGGGTATCTGCAGCTAAACAAGCGAGGATGGAAAAGCAGAGGTTATAGGGTAGCAGTAGCTGAGTGGGTGAGGATGGAATGGCAGTAGTAACTGGGTATTGGTGCATGAGAAGAGAGGAATAGAACAGCAGAGGTTATAGGGTAGTGGTAGATGAGAAGAGGAATGGAAGAAGTAATAGGGTAGTGGTGGATGGGAAGAGAGGAATAGAACAGCAGAGGTTAGAGGTGGATGAGAAGAGGAATGGAAGAGGTAATAGGGTAGTGGTGGATGAGAAGAGAGGAATGGCAGGGGTTGGAGGGCAGTGGTAGATTGGCAGAGATCAGAGGGCAGTGGTAGATGGGCATATGGGAAGGAGGTATCAGCAGCTAAACAGGGGAGGACCATATCGACCAGCCTGAGCGGCTGACCCAAAATGAGAAGGCATATAAAGCACATTGTTACAGAGCTGTAGGACAGACGAGCAGGACAGGATCCTTACAAGAACAGTGACAATCCCAATATACACTGCAGACACTGAATGGCTAGGTGACAATATATTGATCCAGTGAACAGCTTTGCACCATCCATCTTCCAGTTGTTGGAAGTGTCTCACACTGCGCCTTATCCGTTACAATCCCTTGATCACTTGACACGACCCTTTGGGACATATAATACCATTATGTGACCTGGTGTCATCACCCCCCCCCCCTCCCCCGCAGGAAGCTTTAGTCGCCCCTCTACTCTTAACACTCTGCACTTGCCCCTGAGATGGGGGCTAGATTGCAAGTTATTGCATAGGGGCGACAAGTGACGCCTCTGCCTTACGGATATCAGAGAAAGTCAGGAAGCGTAGGAGGGATTACTGGGGTTCAGCAGGGTCTGCGCTATGGCCAGAATGGCGTCACGTACCGGTTCCTGCGGGTGGGTCGGTGTTGGAGACTCCAGCCCACATAACACAAGTTACAGCTTGGCTCATTTATTGACAAATGTTGTGACAGCTTTGTGACTGCATGTGCTTTCTGTGCTGGATTAGTCACATCACATATCGCTGCCATGAACTTCCACACGGCTCACAATCATGGCGCTTGTTATACAGAAGAGTCCGGGTACACAACACTACTGCAACATAAAATGATCAGACAAAGCTGGAATTTTATAAAGGTCCGAATCCTCACCAAATGTATAATCTGTCCTGACGTGATGGCGCAAATGGTCACACAGCAAATAAGATATCATTATAGAGTAAGGACAATTACACTCATCAGTTATTACACGGAGATGAGTGAAGCTCGAGCACGCACAGGTTCCCCAAAGCCCAAGCGCTCTGTGTGACCTCACCTGTCTGGAGAAGTTACTTGCAACCTTAAGGATTTGAGCACACTAAGGAATACGCAAGGAATTTTAATCTAAATTTCCTCCTGAAATACGTCCCGTGAAATATGAACAGAACAATGTCCCATCGTGTTCAATGGGATTTACACTCTGTTGTTCACACGGCAGACTTTTCTACCACGGATTCCGCCAGAGGAATCCTGAAGAAGTCCATGGGGATTGAATTTTGCTTGCATTCCACTCGAATTCTGCTCCTATTCTCTCAGAGCTGAATAAGGGTGAGTTCACACAGAGTAATCTGAGCAGAGAAGTTCCCGTGGATTCCGTTGCTTGTCCCCGCTTGCGCGCATCTCCACCTGTGCCATAGAGTCCATTCTATGCACAGGTGGATTCCACCTGCCAGTTATTTCGGTGGATGGCGGAATTTTCCCAACCATAGAATGGAGTCGGGCAGGACGGGCAGAAATGCACACGGGCGTGAGCGGGGACAAGCAACAGAATCAGCAGGAACTTCTCCATCCGGATTCGTCAGTGAAAGCAGAAAATTTTCATCTTCAATTTCTCACCTATTCCTAAAGCTGCCAAGACAACATGGATACAGCCTACGACCTATGGATGTATCTATGTTTTCCAGGAATCCCTAGGGATCCATCCAACTTCCGCAGGCAGCAGGTGTCAAGTGCTGAACACTTGGGCTCTGACGAACCTGTGCGTGCTTGAGGTTTGCTCATCTCTACACAGACCCATTCACGTCCATGGGCCTGAGAACAGCAGATTGATTCCAGACAAAGCAACCGCATGGAGGAAAGCGTTGCTTAGGCGCTCTATACAATCACTGGGCCAGTCACTCTACACCTGTCTCATGGAACATGTACATCACATGGAAGGTGTAAATGACCCCTGTTAGTGACCTCTGGTCCTGTTCCATCACTTTTGAACCCGGACTGAACCTAATGGCTCATTCGAATAAATTCGCCCTAAAGCAACATTTTAGGAAATTTCAATAACAAACTTGTCCTGGACTATGGTGCGGCCCAAGCATGGCTGTTTTCTTACCCAATAGACTCTCTTAGCTTTCACCCCGTTCATTGTGAGTTTGGGCGGCTGAACGGTCTTGAATATTTAGTGACGCTCGGTGTCCACAGATCTGCCATTATTATTAATGGAGGAGATATCAAGGGCAGAGAAGGCCGAGACATGATACAGTATTACTGTCCAATCTGATGATGAAAAGACCCCCTAAGTGCAGGAATGTGGTCCCCTCCTATATGTGCTGTGAAAGCAGATCCTGCGGAGCAGATGATGATGACGGATAACTTGCATAGAGGACACAATCCTGCCGAGCAGACTCTCCTAGTGACCTTGTATACACCTTGTGCCGCCACTTTACTCTGCATTTAGCTGCCTTCTCCTATGGAGGAACCCAGAACACGAGTGCATCTAACACTGTCACCATCTTGAAACCCGAGTTTGGAACCATTGCCTCGCAGAGTTTAGGATTGCCTCACAGAGTTTAGGAACGTGTCACCTAAATTTTTTTTTACTGACTAGAGTCAGATTTCTATTTTCTGACTAATATTTTTTTTAAATTTCACTTTATGTACATTGTTATTGCCTGAGCTGTTTTTAACCGCATTTAGTGACCTGCTTTACAGTAAGACCCATGGACATAGATGACAATAGACAGACTCTGTCCCCTTGAGATGAATGAGAGACATTACTGAGCTAGGTCATTCCACAGGGAGCTGCTATTGTCTCCTCTATCTACTGGTGTCACATGATGCTGCAATGCTGCACAGATCACTTTACAGCAGCCTCCTCTTATCACCACAGACACAACAGGAAGTCTCAACTTAGTTTTAGCCCCAGTGGTGAGAATGAGAGCTGCAAGATATCAGGATTATTTTATAATATAGATAGAAACATGGAAAATTAGGAAAAAAATTTCCCCCAAAAAATCTGTTTAACATAAAAACATTATTTATACAATAAGTCATTTTCTGATGACACATTCCCTTTAAATTAATCAACTAGAAATGTTACCCTTTAATGCCTAGCCATCAGCAGTAGAGTAAGCCCCTTTTATATGGGCTCCTGATAACCAGGGCCGATTCATGTGACTGGAAGTGGTTTGCGGAGCCTTTAGATGGTTTTGTAGTTGGTGTGCCTCCATCATTCTTGGCCACCCATCCGCTGTGTATATAGGGCAATAAAAAAGATTTTATTGGCCGCACAGAAGATGAAATCAGCTGACAAACAAGTGTTTTCTCGTTCGTCGGCTGATCACTGGCCCTTTTACGGGGGCCGAGATGTTGGGAATTAACCTTCCTATGAACGCTTATTCGCCCAGTAATCAGGCCGTGTAGAATGGCCCTAAGGGAGCTTCTTATAACCTGCTGCTAGAAAATTCACTATGTGAACGTTCTATTCTCTGAGCAGCCACGTAAAACAGGATTTACTTGAACGGCATTAGGCAGCTTGATAAATGACCGAGGAAAGAAAACACAACGGACATTAGGGAACACTCAGAGCAATGGGCCTAATAAGGCAACAATCTTACTATATCCGACCCATGTCAAAAGTTACTGATCGCACCGTGTCTCAGGAGTGACCCTGAGATACGGGGGGGTGCTTCAATACCCAGCTGTCAATCAAATCTGACTGATTTGGTTCTTTAGAGTTTATAGAGTGAACGAGTCAGATGTCTCTGCCGGCCATATCCTGGGATCGTAGCTGGTCTTAGTAAAGATGAGCAAACTTACCGAACATTCGGGTTCTTCCAAACCTGAACAATCAGGGCCTGGGTGCAGCCCTAAGGAGTCCTGGAAAACATGGATGCATGTTTTCCAGGACTGTATCCAACTTTTCCGAGTCCCGGGAGTCAAATGTTAAACTCGGAGTTCGGAGTTCCTTATCACTACACAGAAGTGAAAGGGAACATGGAGCAACCTCAGAAGCTGAGCCTGCTCCATACACTGCGCCTGCTGACACCTGCTGCTAATGACCGATATCAGCAATCACGCTGATGTCAGTCATTTAACTATTAAATGATGCTATTAAGACAAAGAATTAAACAGTAATGCCACACATTACTAGTGGTATTGGGGTCAGATTATCTCTCCTTGACGAGATTGTGTGGATTTGTTGTCATGGCCTCCATGGTTGCTGTGACTGATCTGCTTATACAGTTTGCTATAGACTAGCAGCTGTAATAGCAATGCAGTACAATACGTTACAAGTTAAAGGAGAAGTCTGGCCAGACCCATTTTTTTTAGCAAGAATAAAAGAAAAAACCTGCTCTTACCTCCCCGGCTCCAGCACTCGGGGCTGCATCCTGCCGCTCCTGTCCACTTCCTGCTCTAAGTGGGGACCCAGGCTGCAAAAAAATGGGTCTGGCCAGACTTCTCCTTTAATAAGCGATCAAATGATTGTTTATTAAATTTTTTTAATGTATAAAATCCTGCAAAAATGCTTTTGTAATAAAAGCCATCGAAAAGTCTAATCTAAACCTAAGTGTTAGAGATCATGGCAGAATAAATGAGTCCTCATACGGTTCCATAGATGCAGGTCAAAGGTTATTGGGGGTCAGAATAGAGCAATTATTTACGTATCGATTCACTCCCTATGAGGTTCTGTCAGTCTGGCTCACAGAGCTATACAGTATCCGCTTAACGTTTCCGTTTCATTTTATTAACTTTTAACGTACAGAAAAATGTTGTCAGCCACATTTCCGTGCATGCAAACAAAAGTGGACCCATTTCAATCCTTTTTCAATCCTCAACTGGAAACAGATTATGCAGTATATCATACAGCAGTCCTGTTTCTACCATTCATTTTTGCATCCTGTCTTGGGGTTAAATCCCTAAGGGGAGGCCTGCATGACTGAGCCTTGCTGCAAAGGGCTGTAAAAAGTGGTGTCTGGTGAGGAAAGGGTTAAGAGTCTTGGGGGGGAAGTGAAGGGGGCTAGTGTTTGAGGTTAGGGGGAGATTGATTGGTGGGGTAGGAGGGGGCAGTTAGGTCATTTAGGGGATGCCCGAGGGGGGTGGGTACTGTTTTGGATTTCGACAGGCTAGTGGAATCTAATGCCCACCCACCCTTAATTGTATCGGTTGGGGGGAGTATGTAACTGGGGGAGGGAGTGTGAATTTCATTGCGGCAGCTGTCCTCGAAGTCGGGTGGCATTCTCAGGTTATGGAGATTTGGGAGGGAACTAATGGTTCTGGACTCCCTAACCAGTTTTTGGTGGCTTATTGGTAGCAGAGTTTTATAGGAACTGTCGGATGAAAGAAATTATCCAGGAGTTAGAGGTTTGGGTGTTGGTTAAGAGGAAAGCACATAACCTACTAGTAGTCCTTTCTTATGAGCCGGAGGTAATCGGGTGCAATTGACTGGTTTTGTTCATGGATGAAATGGGGATCGCCAGTTGGATTATTTGGGCTTCGACGGCCGCTCACTGGGGTCAATGTCAGGTTGTTTAAATGACATATACATTTTTGTTATGATGGATTAATAAGTGGCTGCTGTGGCCATTTTATCTGAATTTTGTGTGGTGCCTTTATTGGGTTGGATCTCGGGAAGTCAAGCTCCTGGGTCAGCAATTCCCTGGTCATGTTCAATGGACAGCGAAAACACAGTGGGAACCCACCTTAGTACGATAAACCATCAGCCATCTAGAAAAAAAAATTTCCATAAAATTTAGGGTAAATGTTGAAAAATAATGTCTCTTCTTTTTTTTTCCGCATGAAAGAGTCTTTATTGCATAGGAGGAATAACAAACAACAGCAACAACATATATTTGGCATCGCTGCCATCACAATAAGCTGTAGAATAAATGTCACATGGGAGTCACGCTTCACGGTCAATGGTTTAATAATCGAGTCAACACAACCACCAAAACAACTGACATCCTCCACCCCCAAGGTAAACCCTAACTCATGTGTGGCTCAACGTGCCAAAAAAGTACACCACGGGCCCTTGGACTGCTATGGTACGTCAATGGGAGATGTACAGAGCTACGGGGGAGAAATATTTCTGTTCTCGTGGAAGGTAGAGAAGACTCAGGACACTAAAAATGGCCATACAGATAAGATAGATAGTAGCCGCATGCTCGTTCTGCCAATGGCTGCCTCTTACAAAACCGCCATACACATGAATGTTTAGCTTGGCCGAGCATTTGTCTGTTCTCATTGGGGAGGGGGAGTCACTGCCAGAAATATCTGACGGTGGCTTATCTCTCTGAAAACTAGACAGGATTGGGCCGTTGAAATTAAACATGTCCGATTCTTCTCTCTTCCCCGATTTGGGAAGGCACCATATAAATTACGTCTGCCTGTCCCAACAAAATCATAAGGTTCGGCCTACACATGTCCGAGTGTAAATGTAGCCTCAAATGTCTTATAATGTGACTCTGACCCTGGCTATTACATTCAATAGGCATAATCCAGCATGGGAATCTACAGCTTGCTCTTAGGGGGCATTCACATGTTCCTGCCATCACAATGTGCAATGGACCATAATTTGGAACTTCTGGCGTCAAGCTCTGAAACTGTTTAATTCTTTACACAACTGTACTGACACAGCTGGGTGGCTGTGTAAATGTAAAAAAAAAAATATTAAATAGAATATAGAAGACTCTAAAATTATAGAATAAAAACAAACAAAAAAAATCTTATGGAAAAATATTCTGCAAGTGAAGGTTAAAGCGCACCTGTCCCTAAAAAGATTTTTTGATGGCTGGACTATCCAGTTCATTAGGCGCACCTGTCTCCCAGCTCGCTCTTGTGATCGGTCAGGGTGTTCAGTCACTGACCAATGAAAAAATGTGACATGTCGCTTTGACATATGAGAAGTTTTATTTTGTGACAGGTACGCTTTAAATGCAAGGAGGCAAAAGACTTAATAAAACCGCATACGTCCGCGGTGCTGACAGCGGGACGAGAGATTTCCGTCCTACAGCAGAACCTCGCTCTCCAGCAGTGATTTCCAGCCAGAGTTCCCCAGGTCTATCACTTTTATAGTAGAATAAACTGATTTCAGCTTGAAGTGCTTGGCAAACCATTTGACTTCTCCAGAATAAAGCACTCGACATAAACTATAAATTTCTTTGCCCTTGTCTACACTAAGCTTTTTCGACAAAGGAATGGGAGCTGTGTTTTCCCAGGGAAACAACTAGACAGTGATTGCTATGTGTCCCCATTTTTTACCCAGACCATCCCCGACCTTTAACCCTACACTAACCAAACCTAAACCTAACTGTCCCTGCAATTTCCCTATGGAAACTCTGGACCAAATAGCCTTAGCATAAACAAAAAGGCTCTAGGACCCAGAGATGAAAGAAAGGCTGAGTACAAAACGGAAATGCAGAAACCTGCAACAAGATAAAACAAGTAAAACAGCAGAATTTTGAAAGGATCAATACACACTACACAAAGCAGAACCAAGGGCAAACTGAAGGACCTGGAACAAGACTAAAACAAGGCACTAGAGAGGAATACTGAGCTTAAAGGGTAACTATCACTTCGGGACCATGACAAGTTACACTGAAAATATCCTGCAGGTGGGCGGACTGCTTATGACGTGAGCGGGGTACGGATCTCCCGGAAGACTGCATTGTAATACATTTACTATGGCTTACTACGGCTCTTCCGAGAATTCCATCCTCTGTCTGCAACAGATGAGGACCGCATACATAGAGGAGTACTCTGCCCGAAGTGATAGTTAGGGCCCTATTACACAGGATGATTAAACGATAAACGATAATTGCCCTCTGTAATTGCAGGCAACAATCGAAAAACGATCGCAAATTAGATTGTTTATCCTTAACCTGAAATTGTTTCCCATGTTACACAGAACGATAGTCGTTACTACCAACGTTTACTCCATCTGATCCCGGCAAAAAAAGGAACGATGCGGAATTACAAACGATTAGTGAACGAAAGTGGAAATACAGCGAATGATTGACAATGATTTTAGGGTCAGATCTAAGTCAACCACTAACGACATTGACGTGTCTTTAATCGTTGATTTAGAGCTGAAATCATTGCTAATCGTTCGCTGTAACTCCACGTTCGTTCACTGATTGTTCAGTGTAATTCCGCATTATTCCCTCATTTGCTGTGACCAGATGGTGTAAGTGTTCGTAGTAATGATTATCCTTCTGTGTAATATGGTGAACGATTTCCGGTTAAGGATAAAAAAAATCTCATTAGCGATCGTTTATTGTAAATCGGTAAAAATCACTTTGTCTAATGGGACCCAGAGATCTAACATTTTAATCTGCTCAGAACCGCACAAGCCAGGGGTTTATTAAAGGAAGGCTAACCAATCAGGAACTCCCCTCTAGGCTATACAGAACTGGCAGTCAGGATTAGCCGATACAGAGGATTTTATATGTCTTTTATTATAGATGAGGGAATACGATTCGATCGAGATGGCATTCAATGGAATATTGCCGTATTCAAAAGATTTAAATTCAATCGAGTAGTGTAACGAATACGGGGGAAACATTCGAAAGCCCTCCCATCGCACTTGGCGCTTTTTTTAATCCAATCACCATGCAGAGGGCGGTGAGGGACCCTGGGAGTACACACAAAGCGCCAAAACGGCGTCTACCCTCATTGGATGGCTGAACCACATGACCTCGAATATTTAATAATTGACTTCCGCCTCTCAACCGCAGATGAGCTTTCAACCTAGCCAGGGAGAGATCTTGGAAAAGGGAGAGGTAGGTTTTAGTAGTGTTTTGGTCAGGCAGGATTACTACAGAACCCAAAAGTCCTTTTCAGGGCTAAAATACAGCGAAAAAGTCATCTCTGCATCCAAAGCTTCTCAGTGCTAAGAAATAGATGATAACAACAGCAGCATCAGCTGTATTCATTCCAGTACCCTGTGTGTACAAGTGACTTATAGTGTCCCTGGTTTAGCCCACTAAGGGCACGTAAATGTTATACCTATGTTGCCAGTTGCCCAGTAAAAGGCACGTGATACCTATTGTGCCAGTTGCCCAGTAAAAGGCAAGTGATACCTATTGTGCCAGTTGCCCAGTAAAAGGTATGTGTAGCTATTGTTCCAGTAGCCTAGTAAAAGCCTAGTAACACTGCGCAAGAAATACGAAGGAAATGTGTGAACATTGCCATAAACATTCGTAAAGCGTTCACAAATATTTTTCATTCACAACTGCAGAGAGTGGCATTATACTGCCATTTTGGGGTGTTGGTTGCACCCAGACATGCTCCCCCTGATGTCCCAGTGTCATTTCGGAGGTGTTGGCATAGTTTAGGGAGGTTTCATGGGGGACTTGGTGACCTCCAGGTGCTCGAATTTGGATTTTTAAGTGCCGAGACTTTTTTCCCATAGACTATAATGGGATTGAATATTCATTCGAATAGTCGAATCTCGGTGCCTATTCGATTTGAATTCTCGAAAGTCAAATATTTCACTACTAGCTCATCTCTAGTCTCTATACATGTTCAAAAACATTTGGTTACAAAAGAATAATAAAAAAAAATATGCCATAAAAAAACACTACTAAATTCTGTGTGCAAAAATCGTATGTCTGCTTTACTTTGGGGCACTCTCTTGTAGGCAGTGGGCACACTAGGGTGGCAACAATATCTGGCACTTCTTAGACAAAAAAATTCAATTTTTGGAGACAGTAGTCGATGAATTTTGTTTCTCTTTGGTAAGACCCCACGCCTGATGGGCCTAGGAGAGAAGGTCCAGCTTTAGAACATTCTCCAAGGTTTTCTATGGTGGTTTCTGACCCTGCTAATAACCAGCTGTTAGGGGTTAACAAGATGGCAGCAGAAGGAATCTTGATTGCTTCATAGAGAATGGGAATAAAAACAAACATCCTCAGATAAATGTTCTATGGGCCAAGAATCCAATCTTCGGCTTCCTGTTCCACTTCCTGCGCAGTCCCAGTTTAGCCGTAATTGGAGTTTGCTTCTTTGTCCCGATGATGTAGTGAACGGGCCCGGAGCTCACACTTCTCTCATACAATCCTCGCTTTCTGGATTAAGCTTTTTATCCTTTATTGCCTTCAGAGCAGAATCTTTTTCCAGGTTCCAGGCTTGTGGTAGATTGAAGTTGCTGTACAGCTAATTTTGGCAAATGCAGAACATTTTAAATCAGCAAATCTTGTTAGTGGAAAGTAAATCTGGTATGATGTGAAATAAGTCACCACTGTGTCATCCAGCCATTAGCATGGAGAGACATCAGCACATCTTTAAATAGATGGATAGCAGCAAAAATTCAGAGCAGTGAAAAAAGATAACTGGTCAGATGGATCCAGATCTCTGTGGAGAAACATGGCCGGTCAGATGGATCCAGATCTCTGTGGAGAAACATGGCCGGTCAGATGGATCCAGGACTCTGTGAAGAAACATGTCCCAGTTATATGGATCCAGATCTCTGTGGAGAAACGTGGCCAGTAAAATGGATCCAGATCTCTGTGAAGAAACATGTCCTGCTCAGATGGATCCAGATCTCTGTGGAGAAATATGGCCGGTCAGATGCATCCAGATCTCTGTGGAGAAACATGGCCGGTCAGATGGATCCAGATCTCTGTGGAGAAACATGGCCGGTCATATGGATCCAGGACTCTGGGAAGAAACATGGCCGGTCAGATGGATCCAGGACTCTGGGAAGAAACATGTCCCAGTCATATGGATCCAGATCTCTGTGGAGAAATATGGCCGGTCAGATGCATCCAGATCTCTGTGGAGAAACATGGCCGGTCAGATGGATCCAGATCTCTGTGGAGAAACACAGCCGGTCAGATGGATCCAGGACTCTGTGAAGAAACATGTCCCAGTTATATGGATCCAGATCTCTGTGGAGAAACGTGGCCAGTAAAATGGATCCAGATCTCTGTGAAGAAACATGTCCTGCTCAGATGGATCCAGATCTCTGTGGAGAAACATGGCCGATCAGATGGATCCAGATCTCTGTGGAGAAACACAGCCATTAAGATGGATCCAGATCTCTGTGAAGAAACATGGGCCGGTCACATGAATCCAGATCTCTGTAAAGAAACATGGTCCGGACACAAGAATCCAGCTCTCTGTGGAGAAACATGTCCCAGTCAGAAGGATCTAGATATCTGTGTAAAAACATGGTCGAGTGAGATGTATCCAGATCTCTGTGGATAAACATGGGCCGGTCAATTGGCTCCAGATTTCTTTGCCACTATGCAATTTGGCATAAACAACATTATTGAATAAGCCCTCTTGAATAGTTCAAGCTCATGGAGGAGGAGTAATAGTGGTGGGGAGGGGTATTTTCTTGGCTCCTTTGATATCTGTGGATGGACATTTGGACAATAGGATGTAAAAAGGCATTGTGGATGACCAAGTTTATCCCTCCATGGCAGCTTTTTCCCTAATGGCAGAAGAAGACTGTCAGCAGGGCAATGCACCATCCACAATTTCTCCGCCTGGATCCACTCTCCATTGAAAGTTCTAGAGGACAATGAGTTTGGCAAGGGATTTAAAAAGATATCAAAGGCATAAATACTTCAATATCCTAAAGATCATCTACAAGTGGAGAAGACTTTACACATCTTCACTACAACACGTTGTGCCCGAAATCTCCGCAGGAGAAGACAAAATGGTGGAGGATCTCTCCAAGAACCTCAAAACATCGACCCTAAAGGAAGCTTTCACCACTATTGGGAGTCATAGTTCACCATAAGAGAGAAGGAAACACTTGATCTCTACATGAGAGGTGGCAGAAGGAGACCACTACTGACCAGGAAGGACATCACAGGAAGAGTTGCTACAATGGCCAGGTCTGATATAACTCTGGTCATGGCTAATGTTGAGCAGAAATGCTGAACTGTTCAGCTTCCTTTTTTGCATAGTTAAATTTTTAGGGAGCATCAATGGAGGCTCTTGAGTGAGTACTTCATTGGAATTTTTTCACTGATCTCCCTGAGCTCAATGATTGCTGTGATTTGTTGGTATATTTTTTATTGTCCCTGCTAGCCAGGATCCTGCTCCACACAGTAAAGGGGCAAATACCCCGAAATAGCTGTCTGTGGATGGATGCCTGCCTTGGTAAACCCTTGTCATGTTCCAATACTCGCAACAGAGTAAGACTTTGACACAAAAGGGGCCACCTTGGTGTTTTCCTATTTATGTTCCAATACTCACAACCGAGTGGGACTTAAGGGGCTACATATCAGGGTGGTTTGGTGCTCTTCCCATTGGCAACAGGCTAGGGATATCTGGCTATACCTGTTTTGAGACTCGAAACCGAGGCTTTTTTGCATACTATTCAGCTTCAGCAACATCCTGCAAACCTGAACACTCGGCATTTGACTCTTGGTGTCTGGAAAAGTAAGACACAGTTCGGCAACCATAGAACCCGAACAGTTCGGCAATTCCGCTCAACGCTGGTTATGGTCTTTTAACCACTTAGTAGTGACCATGACATGGCCAAGTGTTTACACATAGATAAGGTGCTTCCTTAAGGAACGTTCTTCTCTTCCTTGATATCTGCCATCAGAGATGTTAAGAGGCCAACATACACAATAAGTGACTAGCTTTGTCAGTCAAAGCGGGACCAGCACAACTAGTTACCAATCCAGTATTATGAATGAACACTAGAGTGCACTATGAAGTCTACTATATATCCCATTACCACTTTAACCACCTCCACAAGCTACTGCCATTGCCTTATGTCTTGGGGCTTGTGCCCCTACTCTTATAACGCTCTAGTAACACCACTGATGGTAACACTTTGCAGGAGGTCCTTTAGTGCTCCAGCCTGACTGTGTTCCGTGTCCATAAAGACATAAATTAATGAGCTGGGGTGAAGGAACACAATTGGTTGCACAGAGCCCACATCTCAATCTGTGGGACAATTCAAACAACAATTCGAAACTTATTGGTAGGACTTGGTGACTTATGTGGAGTAGTAAAAGACTGAACAGAAGTAGCCCTCCTCTATTCACCTGAAGACACCACATGTTGGTGAAATGCGTGGGACATATATAATACTTATAAAAGCAGACGTTCCAATCAGTGGGTGAGATTTATCTGTAGACTGAAGTTACCGATTGATACATTCTCTGACTATAAATTAGCTTGTTATAAATACATTTTTTAGTCGGCAACATAAAAACGTTACAATGTAGCAGGATGGAGCAGCGGTTACTGTGGAAACCTCAGGTTGGCAGAAGCTGTAATCTTTTGCACTCTCTTGTTCTCCATAGTGAGGGTCAGTACATGTCCCAACAGATGCCAGTGTCTAGGCTCAATAATGTCCAGACAGAGGGTAGGATAGCACACCCATTATAATAAGCTTGCTTCATTATAGCTCAAGTGACACACATAGGAAGCTCTAACGCTATCCACAAACACATTCTATACTGTTCATGTGTCAGGGCTCCTCCAATGATCCATAACCCAGTACATACTATACTGTTCATGTACTGTTCATGTGCCAGGGCTCCTCCAATGATCCATAACCCCGTACATACTATACTGTTCATGTACTGTTCATGTGCCGGGGCTCCTCCAATGATCCATAACCCAGTACATACTATACTGTTCATGTGCCGGGGCTCCTCCAATGATCCATAACCCAGTATACACTATACTGTTCATGTGCCGGGGCTCCTCCAATGATCCATAACCCAGTATACACTATACTGTTCATGTGCCGGGGCTCCTCCAATGATCCATAATCCAGTATACACTATACTGTTCATGTGCCGGGGCTCCTCCAATGATCCATAACCCAGTATACACTATACTGTTCATGTGCCGGGGCTCCTCCAATGATCCATAACCCAGTATACACTATACTGTTCATGTGCCGGGGCTCCTCCAATGATCCATAACCCAGTATACACTATACTGTTCATGTGCCGGGGCTCCTCCAATGATCCATAACCCAGTATACACTATACTGTTCATGTGCCGGGGCTCCTCCAATGATCCATAACCCAGTATACACTATACTGTTCATGTGTCGGGGCTCCTCCAATGATCCATAACTCGTTACACACTATACTGTTCATGTGCCGGGGCTCGTCCAAGGATCCATAATCTTGTATACACTATACTCTTCATGTGCTGGGGGTCCTGCCTGATCATCCATAACCCTGTACACACACTATATTGTTCACATACTAGGGGTCCTGTCTGAGGATCCATAACCCTGTACACACTACATTGCTCTACTGCTGGGACCATGTCCTTGATTCAAAGACCCATAGATTGCTCTAGTGCTTGGGGCCCTGTCTGTGGAACTATACACATAGGAGAATATTGATCCAACCTTGTACAGACAAGCTGTTACCATAGGAGCCACTTTAACGAAGTTGATGAAAAGTTTGAGATCCAGGTGTTTAAACCCACAACGATAATAAGATAAAGCCAGATAAAAAGTTTCATCTTTTGGGGCCCTGAGATTCAGACCCCCAACAATCGCTAGAGCCAGGAGAAAAGATTGAGTGGTTGAGGTCTGAAAGTTCCAATCCCTATGGATCATTACATAGAAGGAGTCTGGATCTAGAAGGGGTCTGTTTGGAGAAAAGTTTGATGGATTGGAGTCTGGGTGTTCAGATCCCTATGAATCATTAGATAAAGCCAGATAAAAAGTTTCATCTTTTGGGGTCCTGAAGTTCAGACCCCCAACAATCACTAGAGCTAGAAGAAAAGATTGAGTGGTTGAGGTCTGGGAGTTCCGATCCCTATGGATCATTACATAGAAAAGGTTTGACCTGTTGGGTTCTTGGTATTCAGACCTCCACTGATCGTTAGATAGAACCAAGTAAAGAGTTTGATCTCTTGGTGACCCCACTGATCACTAGACAGACCCTAAAGAGAAGTCTGATCTTTTGGGGTATGGGTGTTCAGACCCCAGCTGATTGTTAGATAGAGCGGTAGAAACGTTTGCTCTCTCCTGGATGTTTAGGCCCCTACTGATTGTTTGAAAGAGCGGGAAATTCTCTTACTCTATCCCGTTTCGGTGTAGGAGACGTCTCCATTATATGTCTATGGAAATCACAGTAAGTCATGGACATAAACATTTAGCCGAACACTTCCCTAGCTCTAATGATCGTGGGGGTCTGAACATCCAGAGCCCCAACCGATCAAACTTTCACCCCATCTTTAGGCCATCACCGTTGTTTTTTTTAAAGTGGCAGGCACAAAGAAGTCGTCCGTGCTTTTCATCGGATAGCTGGACCACAGCCCTTTAATTCCGGAAAAATCTTTCATTCACAAATTATCTTTCCGAAAAGAATGTTCTCGAAATGTTCTCAAAAAAAGATGGCTCATCCTTCACCCGGCGTCATTGATCACATACGGCCGGTCTGAACAACTGTAATAGCCAATACGTCTTCCCTTTTATCAGGGGACGTTCTCTCCCGCTCGCTTCTATGGGAAGAAAAAGGCCATTTTTGTTTTTGGCTTTCAGCTGGTGACAAATTCTTCCATCTGCGGAGGGTTTTGTGTTTTGAAGCCAAAGGTTTTCAAGGAATTCATTGTGCGAAACAAGAATGTCAGGTTATATCGATGATTAACTGTTCATGAAGACATGTCGGACTATTGGTTTTGATAAAAGGAGGCTTTATGCAATATCTACCTTTCCTTTTTATTAAATGTTTCTCCTGTTGTACTTTGGAGCCTGTAAATCAGAGCTGCGCAGCGATGGCCGTGATTTTACATTCCGCTAGCTGCATTCTGGCTCCTTACCTCTAGTTGGAAGGGATTTATTACAGTCACCATTGTGCACTGATTCTCACAGTGTCTACTGCATGCTGGATAATTTGTCGAGTGCGACAAGGGGCCTATCATGGCAAGAAGGCCCAAGTGGTTCCTTGCTATGCATCTTCTTCCCTATGCATGGCTTGAATTCTTTAACCCCTTAACGCTCTACGTCCTACATGTTTCGCACACATGGTGGCCTGGTGTGATAGGATCTCAGGAGCTGAGATAGCGATATACCCAGCAAGTGCCGGCTGCTATCAGCACTCAGTGCAAATGATTGGCATCAGTAATCACATTGATGTCAATCCTTTAACCAATTAAAGGGAAACTGTCAACAGGTTAGAAGTATCTAACCTGCTAATAGCTCCCTATGGGACACCGAACACTGAGGATGAAGGTAAAAGCCCTATTACACCAAACGACTATCAGCCATACTGTAATAGCATATGTTTAAAGGCTACGATCATCTGACATGCATGATGTTGGCTGACTGTGGTCTTTCAACATGTTGAAACGGCCGATCATAATAGCGATGGTCTGCTGCTCAACACTCCGAGAAATAGGATTGGTGGCAGCGGACCACCATTGACTTTAATGGGCTACCTAGACATTCTAAGGATTATCCAGGGCACTCCTTCCGCTGCTCCCAGTGGCCCCTTCTACTCAATGTCTCTGTGTGTGATAACATAGCAGGAAACTAGGGGCAAGCAAGCGCCGAGCTAACAGGTCGGCACTTGCTTCCTTAATATTGTGCGGTGTAATGTGGTAATGTGTAATGTGGCCTTAAGTTACTTAGCTCCATCCTCTGCACTATTTCCATACTATTAGTTTAATCCATATGCTAATATGTCATTTTGGTGCAATGTGGGCGGGACTACTCTCTCCATTACACTGATTGGCCCCCGGCCAGCTTGCCCCTCCTAGTCCTGCCCCCAGTGCACCAAAACACCTTTCTTAATATCACAGAAACAGTCCTGATAGATGACACTTACCTCCATTCTCAGTGCCTGTAAGGTATAGGGAGCTATTAGTAGGTTAAATACCTGCTGGTAGTTTCCCTTTAAATGCCTTGATCAGTAGTAATCACTCCATTTAAATGCCTCCCTGGTGTTCAGTGCCTGGCCAGGCCCTCCCCACCCCCCTTTGTACCAGCCATAATAACTTTACCAGCAGAACAATGATCTAGTTATTGCACAGCATTGATCAGTATAAGCAATATAATCTAGATATCTAAAAACTGCTTATAATAGTCTCCTATGGTGGACTTAAAAAATGTAAAATAGTTTTTTCAAAGTTTTAAAATATACAGTGGTGCCTTCGATTATGAGCATAAGTAGTTCTGGGACTGCGCTTGTAATCCAAATCACACTTAAACCAAAGCAAATTTTCACATAAGAAATCAATGAAATGCAGACTATTAGGTCCACACCCCAAAAATAATGATTTTTTTTACTCTGAATAACATGTAAAACAAATGAAACAAACATTTAAGAAACAGCTGAATATATAATATTATAAGTTACTGTACAGTATAGCAATCAGCATGTGGTGTATAATGTATAGTAACTGTATAACCCTGATAACACTGCAGCTGGATATGTGATATATAAGTTACTGTACAGTATAGCAGCATGTGGAGTATAATGTATAGTAACTGTATAACCCTGATAACATTGCAGCTGGATATGTGATATATAAGTTACTGTACAGTATAACAATCAGCATGTGGTGTATAATGTATAGTAACTGTATAACCCTGATAACACAGCAGCGGGATATGTGATATATAAGTTACTGTACAGTATAGCAGCATGTGGTATATAATGTATAGTAACCATATAACCCTTATAACACAGCAGCTGGATATGTGATATATAAGTTACTGTACAGTATAGCAGCATGTGGAGTATAATGTATAGTAACTGTATAACCCTGATAACACAGCAGCTGGATATGTGATATATAAGTTACTGTACAGTATAGCAATCAGCATGTGGTGTATAATGTATAGTAACCATATAACCCTTATAACACAGCAGCTGGATATGTGATATATAAGTTACTGTACAGTATAGCAGCATGTGGAGTATAATGTATAGTAACTGTATAACCCTGATAACACAGCAGCTGGATATGTGATATATAAGTTACTGTACAGTATAGCAGCATGTGGAGTATAATGTATAGTAACTGCATAAACCCGATAACACAGCAGCAGTTTGTAGATACAGGACAGAGCTGCAGATCCCCATAATGCAGTAGTGTAGTACAACAGGATAGAATAGAGAAGCAGGGCTGCTGTCAGAGGTCTGTGTGGTCACATGACAACAATGGGGAAGGGGCGTGTGTTCAGCATGGACCAATCAGGAAGTGAGAATCACAGAGCTGTGCAGGAGGACAGTGAGAGACACTTTTCTATACAGCAGTGTGAATAGCTGAGTGTAAGTGCAGGCACATTATAGCAGCAGTGTGTATAGCTGAGTGTGAGTGCAGGACGAAAATAGTAGCAGTGTGTATAGCTGAGTCTGAAGGAATTAGCAGGGCAGATGTGGGCACATACACGCAGCACTCTCTGTCCGGGGAGAGAGGGGTTACAGCTATAAAGAGATTACCTCCACAGTCCTGTCCCCTGATGCAAGCCCCAGCCTGAAGTGGATCTGCCATGATTTGGAAGATGAGGGAGACTTCCTGGGTCAGAGTACAGTGTTGTAGACCCCGCTATGCAGACCATGCCCCTCCTCCACTCCCCCTCCCACCCAGTACAGGGAGCTCTTAAACCAAAGCAATGCTCTTAATCCAAGTTACAATTTTGGAAAACTGTGAGCTCTTCTTGCAAAACACTCTTAAACCAAGTTACTCTTAAACCAAGGTACCACTGTATATAAAAGCCCTAAAAATCACCCCTATTTTTTTTTTTTTACAATAAAAAAATTATAAAACGAAATCAAGAAGTCCAATCTGAACCAAAATCATACTGCTAAAAAAACTACAGATCACAGATGCAAAAAATGAGAACCCATATGGAAAAATAAAAAAGTTCTATCATTTGGGCATTGCTGTATTGGTACTGACCCACAGAGTACAGAGAACATTTTATTTTTACCAAAAAGTTCACTGTATAAAAACCAAGGTCCCTTAAATTTGTTACAAATCTTTTTTTCCTAGACGGAGTAAGGAGTGCGGATGTCTGGAAGTTTCTGGAAGGTTACATGGAGCTGAGAAAGAACATAAAGTAGAGATGTTCAGACACTTACTTACATGGTGTTTTCTGAGTTCAGAAGAAAAAGCCGAAGAGAGAGGGATCGATCTCACAATATTTCCCAGACATCCCAAGGCCAAATGAGAAGGAGAACATCATGTGCACATGACAGAGATGGTTTCTGTTGTACAATCTCAGAACATCAAGAAATCAACTTTGATTTGATCAGAATTAGTTGATCTTGGTTGATCTCTCACGAGAAGGAAAGAGTGGCCGGAGACTGAGCTGCTAGACAAGCTCGCTGATGGGTCTGACTGCAGAGCCACTAGACAAGCTCACTGGTGGGTCTGACTGCAGAGCCACTAGACAAGCTCACTGGTGGGTCTGACTGCAGAGCCACTAGACAAGCTCGCTGATGGATCTGACTGCTGAACCACTAGACAAGCTCACTGATGGGTCTGACTGCTGAGCCACTAGACAAGCTCACTGATGGGTCTGACTGCTGAGCCATTAGACAAGCTCGCTGGTGGGTCTGACTGCAGAGCCTCTAGACAAGCTCGCTGGTGGGTCTGACTGCAGAGCCACTAGACAAGCTCGCTGATGGGTCTGACTGCAGAGCCACTAGACAAGCTCGCTGGTGGGTCTGACTGCAGAGCCACTAGACAAGCTCGCTGGTGGGTCTGACTGCAGAGCCACTAGACAAGCTCACTGGTGGGTCTGACTGCAGAGCCACTAGACAAGCTTGCTGATGGGTCTGACTGCTGAGCCACTAGACAAGCTCGCTGGTGGGTCTGACTGCAGAGCCACTAGACAAGCTCGCTGGTGGATCTGACTGCTGAACCACTAGACAAGCTCGCTGATGGGTCTGACTGCTGAGCCACTAGACAAGCTCGCTGATGGGTCTGACTGCAGAGCCACTAGACAAGCTTGCTGATGGATCTGACTGCTGAACCACTAGACAAGCTCGCTAATGGATCTGACTGCAGAGCCACTAGATAAGCTCGCTGATGGATCTCACTGCTGAACCACTAGACAAGCTCGCTAATGGATCTGACTGCAGAGCCACTAGATAAGCTCGCTGATGGATCTCACTGCTGAGCCACTAGACAAGCTCACCGATGGATCTGACTGCTGAGCCACTAGACAAGCTCGCTGATGGATCTGACTGCTGAGCCACTAGACAAGCTCACCGATGGATCTGACTGCAGAGCCACTAGACAAGCTCGCTGATGGATCTGACTGCTGAGCCACTAGACAAGCTCACCGATGGATCTGACTGCAGAGCCACTAGACAAGCTCGCTGATGGATCTGACTGCAGAGCCACTAGATAAGCTCGCTGATGGATCTCACTGCTGAGCCACTAGACAAGCTCACCGATGGATCTGACTGCTGAGCCACTAGACAAGCTCGCTGATGGATCTGACTGCAGAGCCAATAGACAAGCTCACCGATGAATCTGACTGCAGAGCAACTAGATAAGTTTACTGATGGATCTGACTGCAGAGCCACTAGAGTACCATAACTCAGTTCATTGCATATATACAGTACCAGCATCAAGCTCAGCATGTAGAGTACCACAAATAAGCTCATTGTATGTATATGGTACCTGCATCAAGCTCAGCATGTAGAGTACCACAAATAAGCTCTTTGTATAAATATGGTACCAGCAGCAGGCTCATTAATATCAAGCTAAAGTCACATACCAGAACCAAGCACAATACATAAAGTACCATAAAGAAAAAAGATATGAAATGTAAGAAAACCATACTCCTTTAAGAGGTACTTCAAGCTGCTGTATGCCCTGCAGGAAGTGGTGTATTCTCTCCGGTGTGACACAGTGCTCTCTGCTGCCACCTCTGTCCATGTCAGGAACTGTCCTGAGCAGGATCAGTTTTCTGTGAGGATTCGCATCTGCTCTGGACAGTTCCTGACATGGATAGAGGTCGCAGCAGAGAGCACTGTGTCAGACTGGTAAAAATTACACCAAAGGTGTCCATACACTTGCAACATGTGTAGGATAACATAAATACCATACAATAACTAAGCCTATTACATATATACAGCACCAGTACTAAGAACATTAAAGGGGTTAACTTGCAGAATTATCCTCACTGGATAGGGGATAGCTGCCTGATTATCTGATTGCAGGGGGTCCGACTGCTGGGTTTGGGGCATCCATGATAAGGAGGACCTGAGTCTGAAGAATGAAGCAGTATGTTGCCTATGAATGGTTCTGCTTCATACAGAATATCCTGTTCATAGGGGATAACTTTTCGAAATGGGAAAACCTCTTTAATATCAGAGGCAACTAGAACTAGAAAGTTTATTCCATAGTTTCAGTACCAGAACCAAGCTCAGTAAATACAGTGCCACAACTAAGCTGATATATGGTAGCAGAAACAGTGCTAATTATTCCATAAATACAGGAACAGAATCAAGTTCAGTGCATACAGTACCACAACCATTACATATATACAGTACCACTACCAAACTTAGTAAATACAGTTCCTCAACTATGCCCATTACATATATACAGTACCACTACCAAACTTAGTAAATAGAGTACCTCAACTATGTCCATTACATATATACAGTATCAGATCCAAGCTTAATAAATACAGTACCACAACTATGCCCATTATATATGTACAGTACCACTACCAAACTTAGGAAATAAAGTTTCTCAACTATGCCCATTACATATATACAGTACCACTACCAAACTTATTAAATACAGTACCACAACTGTGCCCATTACATATATACAGTACAACTACCAAACTTATTAAATACACTACCACAACTATGCCCATTACATATATACAGTACCACTACTAAACTTAGGAAATAAAGTTTCTTAACTATGCCCATTATATATATACAGTACCACTGCCAAACTTAGGAAATAAAGTTTCTCAACTATGCCCATTACATATATACAGTACCACTACCAAACTTTATAAATACAGTACCATTCTATGCCCATTACATATATACAGTACCAGAACCAAGCTTAGTAAATACAGTACCACAACTATGCCCATTACATATATACAGTACCACTACCAAACTTATTAAATACAGTACCATAACTATGCCTATTACATATATACAGTACCACTACCAAACTTATTAAATACAGTTCAACAACTATGCCCATTACATATATACAGTATCAGATCCAAGCTTAGTAAGTACAGTACCACAACTATGTCCATTACATATATACAGTACCACATCCAAGCTTAGTAAGTACAGTACCATAACTATGCCCATTACATATATACAGTACCAGAACCAAGCTTAGTAAGTACAGTACCACAACTGTGTCCATTACATATATACAGTACCACTACCAAACTTAGTAAATAGAGTACCTCAACTATGTCCATTACATATATACAGTATCAGATCCAAGCTTAATAAATACAGTACCACAACTATGCCCATTATATATGTACAGTACCACTACCAAACTTAGGAAATAAAGTTTCTCAACTATGCCCATTACATATATACAGTACCACTACTAAACTTAGGAAATAAAGTTTCTTAACTATGCCCATTATATATATACAGTACCACTGCCAAACTTAGGAAATAAAGTTTCTCAACTATGCCCATTACATATATACAGTACCACTACCAAACTTATTAAATACAGTACCACAACTGTGCCCATTACATATATACAGTACAACTACCAAACTTATTAAATACAGTACCACAACTATGCCCATTACATATATACAGTACCACTACTAAACTTAGGAAATAAAGTTTCTTAACTATGCCCATTATATATATACAGTACCACTGCCAAACTTAGGAAATAAAGTTTCTCAACTATGCCCATTACATATATACAGTACCACTACCAAACTTATTAAATACAGTACCACAACTGTGCCCATTACATATATACAGTACAACTACCAAACTTATTAAATACAGTACCACAACTATGCCCATTACATATATACAGTACCACTACTAAACTTAGGAAATAAAGTTTCTTAACTATGCCCATTATATATATACAGTACCACTGCCAAACTTAGGAAATAAAGTTTCTCAACTATGCCCATTACATATATACAGTACCACTACCAAACTTATTAAATACAGTACCACAACTGTGCCCATTACATATATACAGTACAACTACCAAACTTATTAAATACAGTACCACAACTATGCCCATTACATATATACAGTACCACTACCAAACTTTATAAAAACAGTACCATTCTATGCCCATTACATATATACAGTACCAGAACCAAGCTTAGTAAGTACAGTACCACAACTATGCCCATTACATATATACAGTACCACTAACAAACTTATTAAATACAGTACCATAACTGTGCCCATTACATATATACAGTACCACTACCAAACGTATTAAATACAGTTCAACAACTATGCCCATTACATATATACAGTATCAGATCCAAGCTTAGTAAGTACAGTACCACAACTATGTCCATTACATATATACAGTACCACATCCAAGCTTAGTAAGTACAGTACCATAACATATATACAGTACCAGAACCAAGCTTAGTAAGTACAGTACCATAACTATGTCCATTACATATATACAGTACCACATCCAGGCTTAGTAAGTACAGTACCACAACTATTCCCATTACATATATACAGTACCAGATCATGAATACCAGAACTAAATTAATTCCGGGAACAGAACCAGAACAGAAGGAACTGTCACTACAGACGGCACCACTGTACAACCATGCTCATTACATTTGGCTTTACAGGCAGAAGAATGAATCTCCTATACACTGGATATGCTAGATCAGTGTTCCCCACCTCCAGTCCTCAGGTGCCACATGCCGGTCATGTTTTGAGCATATCCTTCGTATGCCACAGGTGATATAAGTATAGTCAGTTCTATGCTGTTCTATGTATAGGGTAGAGGGTATCCATAGTGTATGTATAGGGTATCTATCTATGGCACTTACAGAAACAGGTGATATGCTTGGCTGTTTCTATCAGTCTCATTCAGTAGATATTAAATGGGGGGCCAGTGCTCATGCTTGACTTCCACTGCAATAAAACTTCTTCCAGCTGTCTTCTTGTGGATGGAGGAATAGGGTCCTCTATTTTGACTGATTAAGGTGGCCCCAGTGGTTGAACCACCGGTGATCCAGCACTTATTAAATATCCAATAGATAGGACTACTTGGGTTGGACTAGAAATAAGCTTTAAGTAACAGAACCAAGCTCAGTACTTGTCTTAATAAGTGGCTACAATTAAAACCCGGGGTACCATATTAGAATTTCACTGCCCGATTCTGAGAACTGATATGAAAAAGGTTAAATGAGAGTGGAGGTATTACCTCCAGGTACACTGGGCAATAACCTCTGCAGGCCTCAGAGGGTACGGCAAGGTGCCAGCTGGTGACTATCCACTGGAAGAGATGGCACAGCAAGTAACGCACAATCCAACGTAATTACTTGCAAAAGGTATCCATGCCTGGTGTCTTTAAGAAACAAGAGTAGCAGCACTTACAAGTCTCAAGAGAGGAAGGCTAGTGGTTTCCATGTGGTTTTATCAAGCCGCAGTCTCAGTCTTTAGGCCCCTTGACTGTTCTAACAATCCTAGAATTCTCTCCCCAACTTTCTCCTTTTAGTGCCTTTTTGGCCGTATTATTTGCTTTCCTTCTCATTTTGCTTCTTTTCACCAGTACCCATTTCTACATCTACCTCTACGTTTATCATTCCGTTCCTTTGTCTCTTCATTCCCTCTCATTACCCCGGGCTTTCCTCTCTTTCCCTCCCTTTCATCAGTCCCTTCATTCCTCCTCATTCCCTTGGATCTCTACACATGCCTCTCCCCTCTACCCTTCTTCCTCTCTCCCTCTATTTTCATTCCTTTCAATGTCTGTCATGATTATTCTTCTTTTATCATGCTTTTATCCCTTCTTCCCCCCCCCCCCACCTCTCCTTTTCCCTTCTCCTCTCCCTTCATCATTCCTCCTTTTTCTCTCCTCTCCTCCCCATTCCCTTGGATTTCTCCTAATGTTCCTTCACACATGTCCTTGTTCCTCTCCCTTAATCATTTGTCCCTCTATCTCTTCATCTCTTTTTTTCCTTGGACTTTACCTCATGCTTCTTTCTACCTTTCCTTACTCCTCTGCTTTCTTCCTTAATCCTTCCCATTCTTTCTTCCCTCATTCCTCCCCATAGTTCTAGATGCGTTCTCTCACCTCACTTTATTCCTCCTCCCCTCTTCATTTCTCTTTATTCTTTTCAATTTCCCCATATCAATCCTCCCATCCTGATTGTTCCTCTCCTTTTTTCTTTATTCATTCCCTTTCTTTCTCCCCTCATTCCTTTTAAATTCTTCAAAATTTCTTCATTTACTTCTTTCCTCCTCTCTCCATTCAATTACTTCTTTCTTCCTTAATGATTCCCTTCCTTTCTGCCCCCATCCCTACTAATTCCCCTGGTCTTTTTCTCATGCTTCCTCCTATCTCTCCTTTTTACTCTTTCATCCTTCCTCTTATTCATTCTCCTCCATTTCCCCTTTCTTCTTCTCATTCCTTTAGATGCCTCATGCTTCTTTCTACCTTTCCTTATTCCTCTCCCATCCTTCCTCTTATTCATTCCCCTTTATTTTTCCCTTACTTCTCTCATTCTTTTTGATTTCCTGTGCTTCCTTCTACTTATTGTTTCCTTCCTCTTATTAATTCCCCTCCTTTTTCCTGTGTTCCTTCTAATTCCTATAGATTTCTCATGCTTTCGTCTACCTATCCTTATTCCTCTCCCATCCTTCCTCTTATTCATTCCCATTTATTTTCCCCTTACTTCTTCTCATTCATGTGGATTTCTCATGCTTCTTTCTACCTCTCCTTATTCCTCTCCCATCCTTCCTCTTATTCGTTCCCCTTTATTTTCCTCTTACTTTTCATTCCTTTGGCTTTCTCGTGCTTCCTTCTACCTCTCCTTATTCCTCTTTTCCTTCTTCTTATTCATTCCCCTTTATTTTCCCCTTATGTCTTCTCATTCCTTTAGATTTCTCATTCTTCCTTCTACCTCTCCTTATTCCTCTCCCTTCCTTCCTCTTATTCATTCCCCTTTATTTTCCTCATTCCTTTGGATTTCTTAAGCTTCCTTCTACCTCTCCCTATTCCTCTCTTCTTTTCTCTTATTCATTCCCCTTTATTTTCCACTTACTTTTTCTCATTCCTTTGGATTTCTCATGCTTCCTACTACCTTTCCTTATTGCTCTCTTCTTTCCTCCTATTCATTCCCCTTTATTGTACTCATTCCTTTGGATTTCTTAAGCTTCCTTCTACCTCTTCTTATTCCTCTTTCATCCTTCCTCTTATTCATTCCCCTTTATTTTGCCCTTACTTCTTCTCATTCCTTTGGATTTCTTAAGCTTCCTATTACCTCTCCATATTCCTCTCTTGTTCTACTTCTTATGCATGTCC
Organism: Dendropsophus ebraccatus; assembly: GCA_027789725.1. Lineage (NCBI taxonomy): Eukaryota > Metazoa > Chordata > Amphibia > Anura > Hylidae > Dendropsophus > Dendropsophus ebraccatus. Next base: position 28,944,426 of record JAQFWZ010000022.1, read on the forward strand.
ATCCATTTTCCCCGTATTCCTTCTTGTTCCTTCGGATTTCTCATGCTTCCTCCTACCTCTGCTTATTCCTCTGCCTTCCTCTTATTTATTCCCCTTTATTTTCCCCTTCTTTCTCCTCATTCCTTTGGATTTCTTAAGCTTCCTTCTACCTCTCCTTATTTCTCTTCCATTCTTCTTCTTATTCATTCCTCTTTAATTTCCCTGTTGTTCCTTCTCATTCCCCATGGACTTTTCCTCATACTTCCACTCACTTCTCCATATTCCTCTCTTGTCCTTCTTCTTCTTATGCATGTCCATCCATTTTCCCCTTATTTCTCCTCATTCCTTTGAATTTCTCATGCTTCCTTCTACCTCTCCTTATTCCTCTTCCATCCTTCTTCTTATTCCTCTCCCTTCCTCTTATTCCTCTCCCTTATTCATTCCCCTTTATTTCCCCATTATTTCTTCTCATTCCTTCGGATTTCTCATGCTTCCTTCTACCTCTCCTTATTCCTCTTCCATCCTTCTTCTTATTCCTCTCCCTTCCTCTTATTCCTCTCCCTTCCTCTTATTCATTCCACTTTATTTCCCCATTATTTCTTCTCATTCCTTCGGATTTCTCATGGTTCCTTCTACCTCTTCTTATTCCTCCCCCTTCCTCTATTCATTCCCCTTTATTTCCCCCTTATTTCTTCATGTTCCTTTGGATTTCTCATGCTTCCTTCCACCTTTTTCTTATTCCTCTCCCTTCCTCTTATTCATTCCCCTTTATTTTCCCCTTATTTCTCATTCCTTTGGATTTCCTTAGCTTCCTTCTACCTCTCCTTATTCCTCTTCCATTCTTCTTCTTATTCATTCCCCTCCATTTTCCGTGTTGTTCCTTCTCATTCCCCATGGACTTTTCCTCATACTTCCCCTCACTTCTCCATATTCCTCTCTTGTCCTTCTTCTTCTTATGCATGAACATCCATTTTCCTCGTATTCCTTCTCGTTCCTTCGGATTTCTCATGCTTCCTCCTACCTTTTCTTATTTCTCTCCCATCCATCCTCTAAATAATTCCCCTCCATTTTCTTGCTGTTCGTTCTCATTCCCCTGGACTTCTTCTCATGCTTCCTCCGGCTCCTCCTTATTCCTCTCCTGTCCTTCTTCCTCTTATTCATTCTCCTCCATTTCCCCCCGGTTTCTTCTCATTCCTCCTTCTTCCCCACCTCTCCTTTCATCGTTCCTCTCTTTTGTCCCCTGATTCCTCTCGATGTTTCCAAATACCTCCATCCCTCTTTCCATCTGCCCCCCTATACTCCTGCCCCATCTTTTCTCGTCCCCCACCCTTCCTCGCTGCCTCTATCTTCCTCTGCCTGTTGCTATTCATTTTCAGAAGAATTTTCTACACTCTCTGTTGTTGTCATGGAAACAAATTCTCACAACCACTTCCTGCTCGCTCGCTCGCTCGTTCCTTCTGTGCTCGCAGGGTTTGTTACATGATGGGAGGACGGAGGGTGAGAAGCTGCCCAGTCATAATAATACACTACCACAAATGGCTGTCACAGTGATGATACAAGCCCAGGGCTGTGTCACTGCATCATGTCATAGTATAGAGAGGACGTACGGGGCCTGTGCCGCACCGCTTACCTATGTGTTAGAGGACATGGCTGTATATCTTGGATGATGGGAAATGTGCGCAGATCCGGAGCATTAGTGAAGAAGCCATGGGTGCTGCTTCCCTTTTGCTCGCAGTGATCATGGAGACTGCCATCAACGAGAGGACGACATGTTCCTGATGTCACCGGAGCAGCTCACATCCAAGATCAACAACCATTTATATTACAAGGATGCTTTGTGTTTGGGTCAAGTGTTATTTAGGTTACTCCTTCCCCAAGGACACATTTAAATTTAACTAAATTTAACTATTTATGCCCCAGCAGGGCGCCATGGTGATCCTTTCACAAGACACGTAACCGCTGAGCGATACAGCACAGTAGCGCTTTGTGGTAAACACATTTTTGGCAGACCCCGATGCTTCCTGCAGCCTTTAGATAAACATAATCCAGCTGTATGAGCTATATACAGTAGGACGTCAAGGAGTCGCTGGCCCGGGCTCACAGGAGTTGAAAAAGAGAATAAATGTTTACCTCTCCGAAACCAATGTCTTACATGGAGATCGCATCCCAGGAGAAGCTTTTACCAACATCTACATAGATGCGTGATGACAGCAGTGCAATGATATTACAGACCTCACACACCACAGGAGTGGCCATACTTACTTTCCATCTGTCCCTCAGCGAGTCCTAGCTCCTTAAATGTTCCTGTTTTGACTTTGCATTAAAGAAGCACTCTGGAAATGTTATCATTGTTATAAGTGTTATTAAAGAATAATATAGAGACTTTTGTATTTAAAACTACCTGACACTATAAAGTCTCTGTGTATTCCTATGAGATGCAGCTTCAGTCTGCCTCCTCCCTGTCAGTCACAACCTGGAGGCTGGGAATACTATTGTCAAGCTGCATCTTAGAGGACACAGTATAGAATATGCACACAGGGTCAATGGAGTGTTATAACTCTGCAGCAAATCATTGTATAGACTTACTTACTATATCACTGGTCAAGGACAACCAAGACCTGATCCAGAACAATCATTATAGTCTCCATATAAAGGCTGATTTCATAAGTAGTATTTGGGTTAATAAAATGGTGTAAATCTTTCCATTACAGTTTTTGGTTCCACTCCTGGTTTTGGCCAAAAACACTGGCCAAAACACCAAGTGGGAACCCAGCCAAATAAATGTAGTATTTTCTATGAAGAGTATAAGGCAGGTGGTCTGTTCCACACCATGTGCTTCTCAGTGTACAGAGCCACTTGGTTAACTCTGTCTGTGTATTCTTTCCGTTGTTTAAAGGGCCAGCATTGACCCAAATCTGTTGCGAGACAGCCAGGTATAAGGAATCCACACCTAGTCTCCCTTGCCTCCTCCTTTTGGTTTGCTAGTGTTCCAGGTGAAGGTGTTTCTGCTCAGTACTCCATATTCTGTGTTTCCTGACTCTGTCTCTGCCTGATCTTCTGCCCTTTACGGCCTCTCTGCCCCTTCAGACCTGTTTGAGTGTTCCTGACTATGCTTCTTCAGTGCCAGTCCATTACCTTGGCCCATACCTGGACGTGCCTCTGCTTGACCTAGTAGCCCCAATAGTGAAGATCAGACTCTCATAACAGTTGAAATATAAAAAACGGGACCTGATCCAGGAGAACATTGTAATAATCTCTATGTAAGTATATAATCCAGTACAACAGGCTAATAATCTCAGTATAGATGCCAGATCCAGCTCAACAAGTGTAATAATTTCTATGTGGACATCTGATCCCAACAACCGTGTCATAATCTCTAATGTCTAATCTATGAACATCATACTGTTACTGCCCAAAATCCAATATACCGAGACCACTATAACCAATAATACCAGTATACACAAGACAAATAATACCACCACACCATGACTACTACCACTGCCACAAAGTAGAGGTTGTATATGTAATTACAGTCTAGTTATATTCAGTGACTATGGGTATTTTTTTTTTGTTGGTTTGTTTTGTCAGTCATTTACTTTTACTTTTCTTTTCAATCTGACCCTGGTCTATGAAGAATTCTCCTGGCCATGATTTGTCTTCTCACTCAGATCCTAATATAGTAGTCAGGCCCATTTTTATGTCTCTATATAGTAGTTAGGCCCCTTTAGGTGCCCCCATGTAGTGGTTAGGCCCTCTAAGTGATCCCATGTAGGGGTTAGGCCCTCTAAGTGCCCCCATGTAGTGGTTAGGCCCTCTAAGTGATGCCATGTAGGGGTTAGGCCCTCTAAGTGCCCCCATGTAGTGGTTAGGCCCACCTCTGTGTTTTAAAATAGTCGATAGGGCCCTCCTGTGCCCCAAATAATTGTTAATCCCCTCAGTGCTCCTGTATAGTAGTTAGGCACATTTCTGTGTCCCTACATAGAATTGTTCCCCCTATGCCCCCATACCTATGCCCTATATAGTATTAGGCCTCCCCTAATATTGTATTAGACGACCAAGCTCCCCCCCCCCCCCACAAACACACACTGTCCTGATGTGAGAAAAGTAGAACTCACCTCTGACACACACACCCACATATATATACACACACACACATATATACACACACACACACACATATATACACACACACACACACACGCACATATATACACACACACACACACATAAATACACCCACACACACACACACACACACACAGCTTCTCTCTGTCCTCCTGGTGCAGTCCCCTCTGAGCTTCTGATTCAGGCAGCATAGTACAGTAACACTGCCTGCAATAGTACCCGAATCTCAGTTGTGCTACAGTGTAACTTCTAGCTTTGTGTGCCTTAAAGACAAACACCAATAAAAGCCATACTTACCCAGGGATCCAGGACATGTCTCTCAGATCCATATGCAGGCGCCCCTTCCAAAGATCTCTTTCTGTGATATATTATGGTGGTTTTGAGGCGTTCATATTCATTGTCTGAATACTTTTATCTACCTTACTGTTCCCTTACCCATCCTCCCCCTTTCCTTGCCTGGGTCTGGGTCCTCTCTCCTCTGTTCCGGCTGTATAGGTCGGTACCATGTGTATGTGTAAACTCTGAGACTGAAGTCAGTAGTGAGCAACTCCTGCCACCAGGTGTCACTGTTCTATTGCACGGCTGATGGTCCAAAGTATAGAAGGGTTAACTGATGTCTCTATTATTGTGTATTTCCTGCCATAGCTAGCTACCTCAGGAGTATCTACATATCACAGAGGGTTATTATATGTTCACTGCCCAATCAGATGCCCCCTGTTGGCCTTATATATATATATATATATATATATATATATATATATATATTATATATATATAGTGGGGTTGGAAAATGGAGTCAGTCTAGTGTGTTTTAATTGTTGTTCCAGTGTATGAGAAAGATAGTATCTTCACATAGCCTGCTGGGCGTGTTCTTCCAGGCCCTGGCCTGCCACCAGGAACCTTGTGTGGGACTTCTGTTATTTCTTCTGACTACTAGTTCCTAGTCATGTCCGGCTAGAGCAACGCGTGGAGGGACTGCGGTGAAGGACCTATTCACGCTGGGGGACTGTTTCTCTTCTTCTGCTACTTCTGAAGGATTTTACAAGTGTATTGGGGTACCAAACTAGTCAGTAGTTTAGCTAAGTGCAAAGGTCAAGGCTCTACTGCAAGTTGCTAGCGTGTCCCTTGAGGGTTTCCCTCCCTGATCGTGTGTCATTCCGTGCCCACACAGTAACGTAGGCGGATGTATTCTTCCTGTGGATTCCGGACTTTTCTCCTACAGCCCCAGCTGAGCCACTGTCTCTGAATAGGCCCCAGTTTGTAGCTGTAGCATCCCAGCCATACAACTAAAGTCTTTTCCAACTAACTACAAGTCTATTCCAACTAAGTACAAGCTTCATTTCAGTATTTCAAACAGCTATTGTCTTCTAAAGATTGTTCAAGTCCTCATCAGTATTTTGTGGATTCTATATTTGTGTAAACGTGTGAAAACACTACAAGTATTACCTCTGACGAGGGTGATTGCGGCTTTAAATAAGAGTCTATTGTATTCTGGAGACTGGGATATCCTGTACTGTCCTTGAAAGCGGTACAGTAAACTATTTTTGGTTAAGTCCTATCGGTGCCTCTGTCGTCACTCTCACTGAACACCTGCAGCTGTGCAACACTCACTACTCTACACAACAGCAGCAACTACAACTCCCTGTATCCGTGGTGGTGCCGAGCCAGCATATCCAGGGCAGGCCAGCTGGTCCCACTTCTGGCTCACCATGATAAGTGCCCATGTGGTGCTTCCAACCTTAGCCCCCCTGGGTTGCTGGGCTCTGGACCGCTGCAGTTGTCCTTGTGTTATGTTTTTATTTATACTTTTCCACGCGAAAAACAACCAGGTAATAATGGTGGTTTACAATAAATATTATTATTATTATTATTATTATTATTATTATTATTATTATTACAGCTGTGGGGTTTGTGTTCTGATCCCTCCCATGCTTAACCAGCCACAATAACACACAAATCCACATCCTGGTCCACGGACACTCAGAAGCAGAGACAGATTCCCAGGTCTTTGTACACCCCAGTGAATAGAGCAATTCCCTATAGATGTCAGACATCTTTACACAACAGTAACAATAGTTTGAGTGAGATCTCTTACAGATGTCAGAGGTCTCTGCGCAGTGAAGAGAGAAATATTCCATCCATGTCAGAGATCTCTCCACCACACACTGAATAGGGGATTCCTATAGATGTCACAGGTCTTTGCACAACACAGCCATCGGAGTGTGGTCACCTATAGATGTTTTTGTACAGTTAGTGTGATCACCTATAGATGTCAGATGTCTTTGTACAGTCTGTGTCATTTCCTATAGATGTTTTTGTATAGTTGATGTGATCACCTATAGATGTTTTTGTACAGTTAGTGTGATCACCTATAGATGTTTTTGTACAGTCAGTGTGATCACCTATAGATGTTTTTGTACAGTTAGTGTGATCACCTATAGATGTTTTTGTACAGTCGATGTGTACAGTCAGTGTGATCAACTATAGATGTCAGATGTTTTTGTACAGTCAGTGTGATCAACTATAGATGTCAGATGTTTTTGTACAGTCAGTGTGATCACCTATAGATGTTTTTGTACAGTCAGTTTGATCACCTATAGATGTTTTTGTACAGTCGGTGTGATCACCTATAGATGTCAGATGTTTTTGTACAGTCAGTGTGATCACCTATAGATGTTTTGTACAGTCGGTGTGATCACCTATAGATGTCAGATGTTTTTGTACAGTCAGTGTAATCACCTATAGATGTTTTTGTACAGTCAGTGTGATCACCTATAGATGTCAGAGGTTTTTGTACAGTTAGTGTGATCACCTATACATGTTTTTGTACAGTCGATGTGTACAGTCAGTGTGATCAACTATAGATGTCAGATGTTTTTGTACAGTTAGTGTGATCACCTATAGATGTTTTTGTACAGTCAGTTTGATCACCTATAGATGTTTTTGTACAGTCGGTGTGATCACCTATAGATGTCAGATGTTTTTGTACAGTCGGTGTGATCACCTATAGATGTTTTGTACAGTCGGTGTGATCACCTATAGATGTCAGATGTTTTTGTACAGTCGGTGTGATCACCTATAGATGTTTTGTACAGTCGGTGTGATCACCTATAGATGTCAGATGTTTTTGTACAGTCGGTGTGATCACCTATAGATGTCAGATGTTTTTGTACAGTCGGTGTGATCACCTATAGATGTTTTTGAACAGTCAGTGTGATCACCTATAGATGTCAGATGTTTTTGTACAGTTAGTGTGATCACCTATACATGTTTTTGTACAGTCGGTGTGATCACCTATAGATGTTTTTGTACAGTTAGTGTGATCACCTATAGAGGTCAGATGTTTTTGTACAGTCAGTGTGATCACCTATAGATGTTTTTGTACAGTCGGTGTGATCACCTATAGATGTTTTGTACAGTCGGTGTGATCACCTATAGATGTTTTTGTACAGTCAGTGTGATCACCTATAGATGTCAGATGTTTCTGTAGTTAGTGTGATCACCTATAGATGTTTTTGTACTGTCAGTGTGATCACCTATAGATGTTTTTGTACAGTCAGTGTGATCACCTATAGATGTCAGATGTTTTTGTACAGTCGGTGTAATCATCTATAGATGTCAGATGTTTTTGTACAGTTAGTGTGATCACCTATAGATGTCAGAGGTTTTTCTACAGTCACTTATATATATTGTTAGTGATGTCTGTGTAGCCCATGCTGTATGTAGAAAGTAATTAAGTTTATACTTACCTCTCCAGCCTCCAGGGTGTCCTCTTGCCTGTTCCCCACTCACAGCTGAAGCTTCTGAACGCATCTTTAAAATGACAGACCAGCAACCCGAACAGTGATTGGCTGAGCAGCCTGTCACTGCACAGACGGCTTCAGAAGCTTCAGCGGCGGCTGCAGTGAGTGAGAACAGGTGGGAGGACACCGGGGAGCCTGGAGAGGTAAGTATAATCTTTATTATTCTACTTTATACTGTCACATCAGCCACTGATCGCCCAATAAAGACAACGATCAGACGAAGGGTCGATCATCAGTTGATTGATTACCCATAGATTCACACATTTTTGTAGTCGCCTAAATTTGAGTGTGATCTCATGTAAAAGAATCTTTGCACATCCCTGAATGTGATCTTGTCCGATGTGAGTGTGATCTGTAGACTTATGATGGTTCTCCCTTATAGAGACTTGATGTGTGCGATCTCCTTACAAGGTCTGTACATGGTCACAGGAGGAGATATAATAAAATATACATGTGTATTATACATGAGTCTTACCATGAAGTAGCGGCGCACACTCACTAACACTCACTCATCCTGCAGACAGACAATGAAATCTACCCTGGCTATGAGAAGAGATGGATTTGCTCAGTCATTTTCGCCATTTTCAGTACACGGTAATAATAAAGCAGTCACAGAGATGCCAGCCGTGCCTCCTGGTTACCCCCGCTCACTTTTCTTGCCACTTTTTAAAAATAGCGAGAGGTGAGAAAAGTCACAAACATGGTGTACGCCATAAACTGCAACTGTTCTGTGCCGTAAAGCTGTAAATTGCTTAATCGGATCCACCCAGCATGTGTCGTTGTGATCTACCCTACATATCCCAGGTCTGTACACAGCTCAATCTGTCATCTTGTACAGGGTAGAGATATCATAGTGCACAGTCATCTGTGATCTCCAGTATAAGTCAGAGGTTTTTACATTCATCGTGATACGAAGGTGATCTGCCGTACAGTTAATTGTAAGGTTAAAGGGGTATTCCGGTCAGGTAAAATACATGCTGAATCATCCCCCTTCCTAGAGACTAACAATTTGTTCCATACATGTCATTAGCTTTTCAGTCTCCTTACCCAGATCTGAGCTGCTGCTTTCTTCTGAAGACACAGAAAACTGTGTGAGCCGTTCTCTCCTCCTCCCTTCTGAGATGACTGATGTAAACAGTGTCCCTGATTGGCTGTCTCTGCACTCTGTGATGCCAGGAGGGTTAATCGAAATGAGGTCACCAGCACCTTGACCTCAGATTAACCCTCCTGGCATTACAGATTGCAAAAACTGCGTGCCAGAGACGCTTACATCAGCTGTCTCAGAAGAGAGGGGGGAGGAGGGGATAAGGAGAAAAAGCTCACACACAGATTTTTGTGTCTTCAGCAGAAAGCAGCAGCTGAGAACTGGGGGAAGGATACTGAATAGATAATAATAAGTATGAAAGGAATTGTTAGTCTCCGGGAGAGGGGATAGTTCAGAATGTATTTTACCTGACTGGAACACTCCTTTAAGGTGGCCATACACATTATACAGAAGTAGGTGGATGATTGAACAATCATCCAATGATGAATATTTATCATGACATAATATTGATTATTTAAAGGGGTTATCCAGCACTAAAAAAAACATGGCCACTTTCTTCCAGAGACAGCACCACTCTTTTCTCCAGTTCAGGTGGGGTTTGCAATTAAGCTCCATTCACTTAAATGGAACAGGGTTAAAAAAATTACACCCAAACTGGGGACAAGAGTGGTGCTGTCTCTGGAAGAAAGTGGCCATGTTTTTGTAGTGCTGGATAACCGCATTTAAGCTGTTAAATGGCCACTAGATGTCTCTCTTCCCAACAAACTGATGTCCACTGCTTGTTGTTAGGAGAATTATGTCTCTAACAACAAACACAGCAAGACGGAACACGGGAAGTGGGAGCACAGTTTAGCCACTGCTATGTCCAAGAGAGAAAAGGACTGTATACCTGCAAGCTGTGCCCATTCTCCAGAGGATCTACACTGTCCCTGAAAGGTCAATCAGGGCTTACCACTCAGCAGCAGTGTCACTGTGTAGTTTAACTAATTTCTTTCTTGTTGTGCTATTACTGCTGTATGTACATATTGCTGCCTCCTGTGTCTTCTATCACTTTACTCTCCAGGCCTGTCTTCAGCAGTATCAGGGCTGTAACCCTTTCATTGCTCTGCTGCTGATATTTATTTCAAATAGTACTTTGCAAAGCCAGTGCATCAGTAACCCCTTCTCCCTCTGTGGTGTCCTACCACGGGTGTTGCAGATGTATACACCCTTTGCAAAAGTCTGTACTTATTGTGTTATTATGGTGATGAAAGTAGTACTAAAGTTAGCCACTAGATGTCGCTATATTATGTATATGTATATGGAAGCTGCACAGCTGAAGGATTGCAAAGGGTTACTGTGTTTGTGTGTCACCTGAATCTGTAGACCAGTAGGAGTTCTGTTTTCTTCTTTCCTATCATCTCCCTCCTTTCTTCTTCTGTTGCACTCTTTCACCCACTCACAGCTTACATGCTAGAGGGGAAGTAAGTCACGTGAGTGGAGGAGGAGCATTGTGGAGAAAGGACATGAGCCAGATAGCTCTCCACAGTGATCCTGTCTGGGCCCTGGCGCCCGGCCAGGTCACCGTACCCCAAAGTCAGTCTTAGCTAGTACCCCGAATGGGAAGGATGCAAGACAGCACGCCTCTCACAACTTTCTTACAAGTAACACTCCAAAGCACTATGCACTGTTAAAGCCTCTTAGGAGAGGACAAGCCAGAGACAACCCCCGCTGTGGACAAGGAGAAGTAACAGAGCAGGAAAATCACAGAGCAGGACAGTATCCGCAAAAGAGCCAAAGAGCTAGGAACAGATCAGGACAGAGCAAAGTTGCAGTAGCCTAGGAACTCTGTCTCGCAGCGTGGGTGTCAGCAGGGAACCCTCAGCATTCCGCTCATCCCAGGTAACAAGGACTGGGGCCTGTGTCACCCTCATAGGACGGGTCACCCGACACTGGTGGGCATTCTTATTCTTCTAAGTATTCTACCTCATCCTCCAACATCCCGGCAGAGCACAGTACTACATGGAGTGAGACTCTCACGGCATCCTCCTCTCTGCTACTCTGCTTCTTGTATTACTCAGCACAACGCAACCAACACTTTTACACTGCACTTCTACTACAGATCAGGTTGTTATATTGTCAAGTGTTTATTGGGAACTTTGTCGTGTATCTCAGAAACTATATCTAAAGGAACCTGGTATTGTTGAACCTATATTACCTGCTACACATTTACAAATAGTAAACCAGCTCAACTATAACTCTGTGATTATTTATGGAAACTACCAACACAGCACACACAGCTGCCTTGGGACATTCACCCCTTACTTTGGGTAGGGGGACCTATCATCTAGGAGGGTCACTGTCCCACTCTGGCCATCCGTGACAGAACCCCAAGGGACCCAGTAGCAACCGGGCAGGACACTGACCACAGGGGAGAAGGGTACAACCGGCCTTGTAACATAAAAGCAGGCGTGCCATCACACCTGTGTGCCCACTAGGAACTGGTGGCACGAGACAACATCCCAAGGTCCGGCTATATCTCGGCCATCCACCACCGGAGTGGTGTCACACTACAACACCTAGCAAGTGACCGGTCGCTCCTCCGATATACAATCACACCGGGGGTACACCACACCTCCACCACCATCTATAGTAGTGTAATGTGAAAAGCATTATGTCAGGGCACAACAGAGAGGAGTAGGTGCTGTCATTGGCCGGGCAAATAGGGCAAAGGAAGAAAGCGTGTATGTACAACTGGCAAAGAGCCAAGCTGTGGTCCCACCTGACAATGAGAAATCGATGTGCACCAAGGTGGAAGCTCTCAGCAGTGACATCACTAACATCACATTGTCTCTACTCCGAGGGGTTCAGTGAAGAAAAACAAACAAGTTTTGAAATTGAAATTGAAAAGTAGTTAGGCTTAAAGGGGTTGTCTGGTAAAATATGATAATTGTAGTGGTAGTGTATACTTACCTGTCCCACTCCCCCTGCCACTACCAGTTCTCCCCCACTGACAGTGCTTTGAAAACATCTGATGATGTGCTGCTCTCTCCAGAAATGTCTGATCCCTCCGGAGTCTATGCTGACCGGCCATTTTCAGAAGGAGCAGAATGTCACGGGATACTGCTAAAACACTGACACTGGACCCAGGAACTGGCAGGGGAGCAGGACAGGTAAGTATGCTCTTATACTCTACTGACATGTCCCCTGGAGCCTCGGCAGGATGCCCAATTATCTTTTTATCTCGGACAAGCCCTTTATTGGCTCTTCAGAAAAAAAATCAAATAAAACAGGAGACATTTTAGACTCCACCAGTCATGACCCAAGCAAACATCTCGCCATGGCTAATGACTGGCAAAGTTTGAAATGCGTCAGTGGTTCATCTTATGTTTGTGTCATTTTTGGGCAGGTTTTTAATATAGATTTTTAGTTTTGCTGATGTCCTTTATGTTTTGGATCAAGTTACTGGGAGTCGTCTGGGCACACTGAGATCTCAGACCATGGACCCCAGTCACAGCCTATGGCAGGGACTTGTCTTCTTTATCTGCTTGGCCGTTATATTTGGCCTCACCGGCCGTAATTGATCAGTGAGAGAAGGATGAAGGATCTTTCTAGGAACATTACAAGAGCAATCCTTCCTGAAATGCCTCCTAAACGAAAGATCCCTCATGAGGATCGGCCACAAACTTCTTTCTAAAAGGTGACACTCGGTGGTCAGTCGGCTAAAACTATTGTCCCATGTAAGATTTTACCCAAATTTTATTCAACTTTTAATACATGAAATCATGGCAGTCCATTATACTAGTGACCTCTGGCCGTACCTGACACCTCTACAGTATATAGTATATGATATCATGGCGGCCCATTATCCTTGTGACCTTTGGCCATACCTGACACCTCTACAGTATATAGTATATGATATCATGGTGGTCCATTATACTAGTAACCTCTGGCCGTACCTGACACCTCTACAGTATATAGTATATAATATCATAGCGGTCCCTTATACTAGTGACCTCTGGTCGCACCTGACACCTCTACAGTATATGATATCATGGCGGTCCATTATACTTGTGACCTCTGGTCGCACCTGACACCTCTACAGTATATGATATCATGGCGGTCCATTATACTAGTGACCTCTGGCGGCACCTGACACCTCTACAGTATATAGTATATGATATCATGCCGGTCCCTTATACTAGTGACCTCTGGCCAGGGTGGATTTGTTTTAAATCAAACTGATTTAAATCACGATTTAAATCACGATTTAAATCACTAGTCCGGAAGGCTTGATTTAAATCAGTGATTTAAATCAAAGTTTCTACCTAAACTAGTTCTTGCTACTTTAACATGCAAGTAGATGAAGATTTTTAGAATCACTTTTTATATTACTTTTTTCTCCCCAGTTTAATGGGTTAATCATTCATATTTGGACACCACTGTTCTGTTGTACTTAGGAAGGAGAAAAATAATCCTGAACTTAATAACAATTTAAATGGATTTATTCAACTGAAACAATAACAACATTACAGCATACGTTATTTGCTTAAACAAACATCCATGTTAACTAATTTGGCTAAACAAAAAAAAATAAATAAATAAATAGTCCAAACAATCAGAAACATATTGTCTAACTTCTTGGACTTGGTACTGAAGGGGATGATTCTGTATTCATAGGTTTGTAGAACAATAGGATTAAGGTCTTTTTCTCAACTCTGTTCATGTTGTAACATTTGAGAACATATACAGCCTTTATTCTACTGAGTTAAACAACTCAGCTTTATCTCATGATGGAAGAACCTTTGGATGGTAAAATATTTTCCTCAAAAAGCAGTTTATTGAAAAAAATCCGATTTAAATCAAAAAAATCCGATTTAAATAAAAAAAATCCGATTTTTTTGATTTTTTTAAAAAAATCATTGATTTTTATCCACCCTGCCTCTGGCGGCACCTGACACCTCTACAGTATATAGTATATGATATCATGCCGGTCCATTATCCTTGTGACCTCTGGTCGCACCTGACACCTCTACAGTATATGATATCATGGCGGTCCATTATACTAGTGACCTCTGGCGGCACCTGACACCTCTACAGTATATAGTATATGATATCATGCCGGTCCCTTATACTAGTGACCTCTGGCGGCACCTGACACCTCTACAGTATATAGTATATGATATCATGCCGGTCCATTATCGTTGTGACCTCTGGCCGCACCTGACACCTCTACAGTATATGATATCATGGCGGTCCATTATACTAGTGACCTCTAGCCGTACCTGACACCTCTACAGTATATAGTATATGATATCATGCCGGTCCATTATACTAGTGACCTCTGGCCGCACCTGACACCTCTACAGTATATAGTATATGATATCATGCCGGTCCATTACACTAGTGACCTCTGGCCGTACCTGACACCTCTACAGTATATAGTATATGATATCATGCCGGTCCATTATACTAGTGACCTCTGGCCGCACCTGACACCTCTACCGTATATACTATATGATATCATGCCGGTCCATTATCGTTGTGACCTCTGGCCGCACCAGACACCTCTACAGTATATAGTATATGATATCATGCCGGTCCATTATACTAGTGACCTCTGGCCGCACCTGACACCTCTACAGTATATAGTATATGATATCATGCCGGTCCATTATACTAGTGACCTCTAGCCGTACCTGACACCTCTACAGTATATAGTATATGATATCATGGTGGTCCATTATACTAGTGACCTCTGGCCTTACCTGACACCTCTACAGTATATAGTATATGATATCATGGTGGTCCATTATACTAGTGACCTCTGGCCGTACCTGACACCTCTACAGTATACAGTATATGATATCATGGTGGTCCATTATACTAGTGACCTCTGGCCGTACCTGACACCTCTACAGTATATAGTATATGATATCATGGCGGCCCATTATCCTTGTGACCTTTGGCCATACCTGACACCTCTACAGTATATAGTATATGATATCATGCCGGTCCATTATACTAGTGACCTCTGGCCGTACCTGACACCTCTACAGTATATAGTATATGATATCATGGTGGTCCATTATACTAGTGACCTCTGGCCATACCTGACACCTCTACAGTATATAGTATATGATATCATGGTGGTCCATTATACTAGTGACCTCTGGCCATACCTGACACCTCTACAGTATATAGTATATGATATCATGCCGGTCTATTATACTTGTGGCACCAGGCCGGATTTCCCAGCTGGTATCATGGATTCTGGTCTTATATTCTGCAGGGTCAGTGACCGGTTGCGATGGATAATTTTAAGCAATTACATCGGATAATCCAGTTGTGAAAGCGTCAAACGGCAGCTAAGGGTTCACAGTGCACATAGGCAGACATCATCACTCATCATCACTCATCATCAGACATTACGCATCATCACACATCCCCACTCCTCATCACTCATCACTCATAATCACACATCAGCACTCATCCCCACTCACCCTCACCCATCACCATCACCACATATCATCACTCCTCATCACTCATCATAATCACTCATCCCCATTCATCCTCATGTATCCCCGCTCATCCTCACTCACTGCCACACATCACACATCATCACTTATCATTACACATGCACCACTAATCATCATTACTCCTCACTACTCGTCATAACACATCACCACACATCATCACTGATCACCACTCATCACCACTCATCTTCACACCTAAGTGCAGATTGTCCAGTCCGGCTTTGTCTGGTTTTCACACTACAGACGACTCCAGAGGAGACATCATCACCTGCTCAGACCCACCAGGCCATCAGTGCCCTCCCCGTCCCCCTGGATCCATCATAGACAGCAGCACTATGGTGTATACTCATCTCTACTGCCCGGCCTACAGCTGGGGTAACTGTAGTGCAGTAAAGTAAGACTTCATCCGCTAGTGCAGTGCTCCCCAGTCTGTGGTTCTCCAGCTGTTGCAGAACTACAATTCCCATCATGCCCAGACAACCATAGGCTGATCCTTAATATCAGTGTTCCACAATCCCTGACATTCCAGCTGATGCAAGACTACAACTCCCATCATACCCTGATAGTCTTCACTCGATGTTCTGATCTCTTATACTAGTGGTCCTGGTAACTGTCCAGCTGTTGCAGAACTACAACTCCCATCATCACCTAAAAAACTTCAACTGATCTCAAATGCCAGGGTTCCCCAACCTGCTGCTCTCCGGCTGTTGCAAAACTACAACTCCCATCATGCCCTGACATTAGTCAGCTGAGCACTTATTCTATAAGATCAGTGTTTCCCAATCTGCTGCTCTCCAGCTGTTATTACAACTCCCATCATGCCCTGAGACACCTCACAGCAGGATTCCCAGACTTGTGGTGGTTCAGTCCCAGTTGCTCCCATCATACCATGATATCCTGGCGCTGATCCTCTGATCCCCTGCCCATCATACCCTGAGACACCTTAGAGTGGGCTTCTCCAACTTGTGGCTCTGCTGCTGGTGCAAAACTACAACTCCCATCATGCTATTACATCCTACGGTTGATCCTTTGATCTCTTAGATGAGTGTTCCTCAACCTGTTGCTCTGCTGCTGTTGCAAAACTACAACTCCCACCATGTCCTCACAGACAGAACCCCAGGCTGACACATGGCGGCCTATGGCTCCTATGCACACAGCAGGACAAGGCCTTGGCCTGTGTTCTTCTCATCAGCCTTTGATACAATGTCAGATACCCTTGGATACAGTAGTCCATAACCTCAGATACCGTAGTCCATACCCTCGGATACAGTAGTCCATACCCTCGGATACAGTAGTCCATACCCTCAGATACAGTAGTCCATACCCTCGGATACAGTAGTCCATACAATAGGATACAGTAGTCCATACAATAGGATACAGTAGTCCATACCCTCAGATACAGTAGTCCATAACCTCAGATACAGTAGTCCATACCCTCGGATACAGTAGTCCATAACCTCAGATACAGTAGTCCATACAATTAGATACAGTAGTCCATACCCTTGGATACAGTAGTCCATACCCTCAGATACAGTAGTCCATACCCTTGGATACAGTAGTCCATACCCTCGGATACAGTAGTCCATACCCTCAGATACAGTAGTCCATACCCTCAGATACAGTAGTCCATACAATAGGATACAGTAGTCCATACCCTCAGATACAGTAGTCCATAACCTCAGATACAGTAGTCCATACCCTCGGATACAGTAGTCCATAACCTCAGATACAGTAGTCCATACCCTCGGATACAGTAGCCCATACCCTCAGATACAGTAGTCCATACCCTCGGATACAGTAGTCCATACACTCAGATACAGTAGTCCATAACCTCGGATACAGTAGTCCATACCCTCGGACACAGTAGCCCATACCCTCTGATACAGTAGTCCATAACATCAGATACAGTAGCCCATACCCTCAGATACAGTAGTCCATACCCTCGGATACAGTAGTCCATACCCTCGGATACAGTAGTCCATACCCTCGGATACAGTAGTCCATAACCTCAGATACAGTAGTCCATACCCTCGGATACAGTAGTCCATAACCTCAGATACAGTAGTCCAT
Organism: Dendropsophus ebraccatus; assembly: GCA_027789725.1. Classification (NCBI taxonomy): domain Eukaryota; kingdom Metazoa; phylum Chordata; class Amphibia; order Anura; family Hylidae; genus Dendropsophus; species Dendropsophus ebraccatus. The sequence goes on from JAQFWZ010000022.1 coordinate 28,961,963, forward strand.
ACCCTTGGATACAGTAGTCCATACCCTCAAATACAGTAGCCCATACCCTTATATACAGTAGTCCATACAATAGGATACAGTAGTCCATACCCTCAGATAGAGTAGTCCATACAATAGGATACAGTAGTCCATACAATAGGATACAGTAGCCCATACCCTCGGATACAGTAGTTCATACAATAGGATACAGTAGTCCATACCCTCAGATACAGTAGCCCATACCCTCGGATACAGTAGTCCATACCCCCGGATACAGTAGCCCATACCCTCGGATACCATAGTTCATACCCTCGGATACAGTAGCCCATACCCTCAGATACAGTAGCCCATACCCTCGGATACCATAGTCCATACCCTCAGATACCGTAGTCCATACCCTCAGATACCGTAGTCCATACCCTCGGATACAGTAGACCATACCCCCCGAAATAGTAGCACATACCATCGGATACCATAGTTCATACCCTCGGATACAGTAGCCCATACCCTCGGATACAGTAGCCCATACCCTCGGATACAGTAGTCCATACCCTCAGATACAGTAGCCCATACCCTCGGATACAGTAGTCCATACCCTCAGATACAGTAGTCCATAACCTCAGATACAGTAGTCCATACCCCCGGATACAGTAGTCCATACCCTCAGATACAGTAGTCCATACCCTCAGATACAGTAGTCCATACCCTCAGATACAGTAGTCCATACCCCCGGATACAGTAGTCCATACCCTCAGATACAGTAGTCCATACCCTCAGATACAGTAGTCCATACCCTCGGATACAGTAGTCCATACCCTCAGATACAGTAGTCCATACCCCCGGATACAGTAGCCCATACCCTCGGATACAGTAGCCCATACCCCCGGATACAGTAGCCCATACCCTCGGATACAGTAGCCTATACCCTCGGATAGAGTAGCCCATACCCTCGGATACAGTAGTCCATACCCCCGGATACAGTAGTCCATACCCTCAGATACAGTAGTCCATACCCTCAGATACAGTAGTCCATACCCTCGGATACAGTAGTCCATACCCTCAGATACAGTAGTCCATACCCCCGGATACAGTAGCCCTTACCCTCGGATACAGTAGCCCATACCCTCGGATACAGTAGTCCATACCCTCGGATACAGTAGTCCATACCCTTGGATACAGTAGTCCATACCCTCGGATACAGTAGTCCATACCCTTAGATACAGTAGTCCATACCCTCGGATACAGTAGTCCATACCCTCAGATACAGTAGTCCATACACTTGGATACAGTAGCCCATACCCTCAGATACAGTAGTCCATACCCTCAGATACAGTAGTCCATACCCTCAGATACAGTAGTCCATACCCTCGGATACAGTAGTCCATACCTTTGGATACAGTAGTCCATACCCTCGGATACAGTAGCCCATACCCTCAGATACGGTAGTCCATACCCTCAGATACAGTAGTCCATACCCTCAGATACAGTAGTCCATACCCTCGGATACAGTAGTCCATACCCTCGGACACAGTAGTCCATACCCTCGGATACAGTAGTCCATACCCTCGGATACAGTAGTCCATACCCTCAGATACAGTAGTCCATACCCTCGGATACAGTAGCCCTACATATGATCCTCCAGCCCTGCATACACAGAGACCAGGCTGCCATCCATCCTCTGCTACCTGTCATCCTAGGCCTCTCCACCGTCGGAGGGTTCGGAGCTGGTTAACACAACAATATACCCGCCATCACCGCTCGGAAACATCATACCTGACATATCGTGACCTTTCCCCCCTCCCCGGCTTTTCACACATCAACGACAACGCCAAAACATCCAATCTATAGCTTGTCAGCGTGGAAATGTCACGGCAGGACATGGAGGCTCCACTTACCCTGATGTGGAGGCTGCGGAGGCCTTCAGTCCATGGCCGGGATCCAGTCAGGGCTTCTCGTCCGCAGAGATCTCCGGGATCACAGGATGATCTGCAGACCGAGAGACAAAAAGAGGAGGAATCAGAGACTCCGGCTCCGAGACACAAAGAGTCAGAGAGGGGAGCAGGGTCCTGGCGGGCACATGGAGCTCATGGCAGCCGGGCGCTGCAGCCACTGCATCCTGCCTCTACTCTGCTGCCATCCCTGGTGATGCTGCAGAGCATTTGTAAAGCTGGGGTGGACACCGGCTGAATACTAATACATCAGCAGCCAGTGAGACATTAATGTGAGAGGCAGCGAGATCCTGGGGAGCCGAGAGGAAGGAGAGAGAGAGAGAGAGAGAGAGAGAGGGGAGCAAAACAAAAGGATGGGAGAGGGGGATGCAGGCTGAGCTATGGAGGGAAGAGCAGAGGATGGAGCCGCCGCCGCTTACCCTGCCCGCAGCTGCTGCAGATGCACAACCTGTCAGCCCCGCGAATGCAGATGTGGCCGGCTGTGGCACTGATTCATCGAGCTGCCCGATTACATCTGCATTGTAATTAAGTGGCTAGTGGAGAAGCGTGTTCTTATGAGCATGTGCACATGTGTCACCCGGAGGAGGAGGAGGAGGGTCCAACTGCCCAGCATCCAGCAAGGGCAGGAACAGGCATTACAGGGCATCGCAGCAGCCTCACCGCCGGCACAACACAGGGACAGGGGCGGACATCACAGAGAGAGAGAGAGAAGGATGGATGGATGGATGGATAGGAGATAGATAGATAGATAGATAGATAGATAGATAGATAGATAGATAGATAGATAGATAGATAGATAGGAGATAGATAGATAGGAGATAGATAGATAGATAGATAGATAGATAGGTAGATAGATAGATAGATAGATAGGAGATAGATAGATAGATAGATAGATAGATAGATAGATAGGAGATAGATAGATAGGAGATAGATAGATAGGAGATAGATAGGAGATAGATAGATAGATAGGAGATAGATAGGAGATAGATAGATAGGAGATAGATAGATAGATAGATAGATAGATAGGAGATAGATAGATAGATAGATAGATAGATAGATAGATAGAAGATAGATTAGATAGATAGATAGGAGATAGATAGATAGATAGATAGATAGATAGATAGATGATAGATAGATAGATAGATAGATAGGAGATAGATAGATAGATAGATAGATAGATAGATAGATAGATAGGAGATAGATAGATAGATAGATAGATAGATAGGAGATAGATAGATAGATAGATAGATAGATAGATAGATAGATAGATATGAGATAGATAGATAGATAGATAGATAGGAGATAGATAGATAGATAGGAGATAGATAGATAGGAGATAGATAGATAGGAGATAGATAGATAGGAGATAGATAAATAGATAGATAGATAGATAGGAGATAGATAGATAGATAGATAGATAGATAGATAGATAGAAGATAGATTAGATAGATAGATAGGAGATAGATAGATAGATAGATAGATAGATAGATAGATAGATAGATAGGAGATAGATAGATAGATAGATAGATAGATAGATAGGAGATAGATAGATAGATAGATAGATAGATAGGAGATAGATAGATAGATAGATAGATAGATAGATAAATAGATAGATAGATAGATAGATAGATAGGAGATAGATAGATAGATAGATATGAGATAGATAGATAGATAGGAGATAGATAGATAGATAGATAGATAGATAGATAGATAGATAGGAGATAGATAGATAGATAGGAGATAGATAGATAGGAGATAGATAGATAGATAGATAGATAGATAGATAGATAGGAGATAGATAGATAGATAGATAGATAGATAGATAGATAGATAGATAGGAGATAGATAGATAGATAGATAGATAGATAGGAGATAGATAGATAGATAGATAGATAGATAGATAGGAGATAGATAGATAGATAGATAGATAGATAGATAGGAGATAGATAGATAGATAGATAGATAGATAAATAGATAGATAGGAGATAGATAGATAGATAGATAGATATGAGATAGATAGATAGATAGATAGATAGATAGATAGATAGGAGATAGATAGATAGATAGATAGGAGATAGATAGATAGGAGATAGATAGATAGGAGATAGATAGATAGATAGATAGATAGATAGATAGATAGATAGATAGATAGGAGATAGATAGATAGATAGATAGATAGATAGATAGGAGATAGATAGATAGATAGATAGATAGAAGATAGATAGATAGATAGATAGATAGATAGATAGGAGATAGATAGATAGATAGATAGATAGATAGATAGGAGATAGATAGATAGATAGATAGGAGATAGATAGATAGATAGGAGATAGATAGATAGATAGATAGATAGATAGATAGGAGATAGATAGATAGATAGATAGGAGATAGATAGATAGATAGGAGATAGATAGATAGATAGATAGATAGATAGATAGATAGGAGATAGATAGATAGATAGATAGATAGATAGATAGATAGATAGGAGATAGATAGATAGATAGATAGGAGATAGATAGATAGATAGATAGATAGATAGATAGATAGAAGATAGATAAATAGATAGATAGGAGATAGATAGATAGATAGATAGATAGATAGGAGATAGATGTATAGGAGATAGATAGATAGATAGATAGATAGATAGATATGAGATAGATAGATAGATAGATAGATAGATAGATAGATAGGAGATAGATAGATAGATAGGAGATAGATAGGAGATAGATAGATAGGAGATAGATTAGATAGATAGATAGATAGATAGATAGATAGATAGATAGATAGATAGGAGATAGATAGATAGATAGGAGATAGATAGGAGATAGATAGATAGGAGATAGATTAGATAGATAGATAGATAGATAGATAGATAGATAGGAGATAGATAGATAGATAGATAGATAGGAGATAGATAGATAGATAGATAGATAGATAGATAGATAGGAGATAGATAGGAGATAGATAGATAGATAGATAGATAGATAGATAGATAGGCGATAGATAGGAGATAGATAGATAGATAGATAGATAGATAGATAGATAGATAGGAGATAGATTAGATAGATAGATAGATAGATAGATAGATAGATAGGAGATAGATAGATAGATAGATAGATAGATAGATAGGAGATAGATAGATAGATAGATAGATAGATAGGCGATAGATAGGAGATAGATAGATAGATAGATAGATAGATAGATAGATAGATAGATAGGAGATAGATAGATAGGAGATAGATAGATAGATAGATAGATAGATAGATAGATAGATAGATAGATAGGAGATAGATGTATAGGAGATAGATGTATAGGAGATAGATAGATAGATATGTAGTTGAGATATGCAGCACTCCCAAAAGCTACGAATAGGTGCCTGCAGACGGGTCCCAGACCAAGGCTCAGTTCACATAGAGTACAGAAACTCTGCGGCACACAAGTAGTGAAAAAAACGTGCAATACGTGGATTTATTCCATCAAAAAGTATACAGCAACAGCATAAGTGATACACAAGAGTATCACTTATGCTGTTGCTGTATACTTTTTGACGGAATAAATCCACGTATTGCACGTTTTTTTCACTACTTGTGTGCCGCAGAGTTTCTGTACTCTAGATAGATAGATAGATAGATAGATAGGAGATAGATAGATAGATAGATAGATAGATAGATAGATAGGAGATAGATAGATAGATAGATAGATAGGAGATAGATAGATAGATAGGAGATAGATAGATAGATAGATAGATAGATAGATAGATAGATAGATAGATAGATGTATAGGAGATAGATAGATAGATAGATAGATAGGAGATAGATAGATAGGAGATAGATAGATAGATAGATAGATAGATAGATAGATAGATAGATAGGAGATAGATAGATAGATAGATAGATAGGAGATAGATAGATAGATAGATAGATAGATAGATAGATAGGAGATAGATAGATAGATAGATAGATAGATAGATAGATAGGAGATAGATAGATAGATAGATAGATAGATAGATAGATAGATAGGAGATAGATAGATAGATAGATACAAAAAGGATCGCCCACAGCACTCCAGATAAGTTGAAAATTCAAAAAAAGTGTTTTATTCCATGATGGTGCAGCACAGCATGCTGTGCTGCACCATCATGGAATAAAACACTTTTTTTGAATTTTCAACTTATCTGGAGTGCTGTGGGCGATCCTTTTTGTATATATTTTGGAAGTCTTGGTCAAGACCACCTGCTGGCACCCTCCTGCAACAAGTTGTGCTGCTCTAGCTATACCTATACTAGATAGATAGATAGATAGATAGATGATAGATAGATAGATAGATAGATAGATAGATAGATAGGAGATAGATAGATAGATAGATAGATAGATAGATAGATAGATAGATAGATAGGAGATATATAGGAGTGGCAGGAACTACTGAATACATGTCCTGCCTCTCATATAGCCAGGCACCAGCTAAAGGGAAGTAGTTACTGAAAAAGGGAAGTGTGTGTATAGCCAGACCTAGTGTTATCTGCAGCTGTGCTGTGAGAGTGTGACATCTAGTGGTTGGAGTAAGGAACAGCGCCCTCCTGTCCTAACCTGTGACACTAGAGTGATATAGTTTTACCAAGGTGTAAGAAGAAGAAAGAAAACACATAGTGGGACACTACACCAGTGAATGCCAGAGGCAGAGAATGGATTACATTGCCTTACACACACACACTACACTAACTATTAGGCAACAGTGACACCTGCAGTCTTTAACCCCTTAGCGACCCATGACGTACCTGGTACGTCATGGTGCTGCGGGGGGTGTTCAGAGCGGGGTCTCGCCGGGACCCCGCTCTGAACGGCACCGATCCTGGCTGCAATCTGCAGCCGGGCAGTGACCTCTGTTAGCCGACGTGGGTCCCGTTGCCGCGCCGGCTTATTAAGCACTTCAATGCAGCTGTCAAACCTGACAGCTGCATTGAAGTGCTTTGTAAACAACATCCCTGGTGTCTAGTGGGTCGGATCTCCCCCCCGCGATGCGATCGCATCGAGATCCGTTCTTCTGGCCGGCCCGGGCCTCAGCGTCGCACGGACGCTGATCCCGGCTCGGCAATAGATTGCTATGGCCTGCAGCAGCCGATTACAATGATCTTTGCTGTGTATATACACAGCATTGATCTCTATGAGAGATCAGTGCTTTGTATATACAAGTCCCCCAGGGGGGCTTCTAGTTTATGTAAAAAAAAAAAAAAAAAAAAAAAAAAAAAAAAAAAAAGGTGTTTTTATTAATAAAAAATCCCCTCCCCTAATAAAAGTCCAAATCACCCCCCTTTTCCCATTTTATAAATATAAATTATTAAATAAACAAATAAATAAACATATTTGGTATCGTCGCGCACGTAATCGCCCGAACTATTAATTAATCACATTACTGATCTCGCACGGTAAACAGCGTCAGCGCAAAAAAATTCCAAAGTGCAAAATTGCGCATTTTTGGTCGCATCAAATCCAGAAAAAATTTAATAAAAAGTGATCAAAAAGTCACATATGCGCAATCAAGGTACCGATAGAAAGTAAACATCATGGCGCAAAAAATGACACCTGACACAGCCCCATAGACCAAAGGATAAAAGCGCTATAAGCCTGGGAATGGAGCGATTTTAAGGAACATATATTTGTTAACAATGGTTTGAATTTTTTAAAAGCCATCCGATAATATAAAAGTTATACATGTTATATATCATTGTAATCGTAACAACTTGAGAAACATGGATGACAAGTCAGTTTTACCATAGGACGGACGGCGTAAATGCAAAACTCTCCGAAATCAAAACAAATTCGTTTTTTTTTTTCAATTTGACAGCGCAAATTATTTTTTTCCGGTTTCGCAGCATATGTTATGGAAAAATAATGCCGGTCATTGCAAAGTACAATTGGTTTCGCAAAAAATAAGCGCTCATATACGTCTCTAGGTGAAAAAATGCAAGCGCTATGGACTTTTAAACATAAAATGGAAAAAGCAAAAGCGCAAAAACGAAAATTGGCTTTGACCTTAAGGGGTTAATGGGTACTACCTAGGTAGTGTAGAAGTTTCCAGCACTTCCCAGTATATTATACAACTTGCTAGGAGGTGGGTGGAGTATGCTAATATGCTCCATATAAAAGGCCTGCAGAGACAGGGTATAGGGAGACAAGCTGACAAGCAGGCTAAGCAAAGGAGAGAGAGCTGCAGACCGAGGGGGACAAGAGACTAGCAAGAAGGAACACAGCTGGAGGTGAGACTAAGGCTGGCTTCACACCAGGGCCGTCTTACCCATTGGGCAGGGTAGGCGGCTGCCCGGGGGCCCTTGCGTCCTAGGGGGCCCCTGCCCTCTGGGACACACCTGTATTTTTTTCTTTATAAGACGCACTTATAAAACTAAGTGCGTCCTATAAAGCGAAGACGGCTCCCAAGCAGGGCTGAGCACCGCAAGGAAGCCGTCCTGCCCGCCCCCTGTATTGCCGCTCACTAAGCATATGCATAGTGAGCGGCCATGAGCGACCCCCTCCGCCTGCCCCTTCTATCGCTTCTCAGCTGAGCCGATCAGAAGCCCAGGAAAGTGCAATGAGCAGCACTTTCCTGGGCTTCTGATAGGCTCAGCCAAGCGGCGATAGAAGGGGCCGGCAGTCCAGGAACTCACCCGTCCGCCGGCCCCAGCAGCTCCTCTCCTGGCAGCGCGCACTCCCGTCATCCTCCGGCACAGGCAGCGGGGTACAGAGATGCTGCCTGTGTCCTGGATGTGTCGTGCAGCCGGACACTTCCGGCACAGGCAGTCTCTCTGTACCACGCTGCCTGTGCTGGAGGATGACAGGAGTGCGCGCTGCCGGGAGAGGAGCTGCTGGGGCCGCCGGACGGGTGAGTAACTGGTTTGTTGTTTTGGGGGGCACTGGCTACTATGGGGGCACTGGCTACTATGGGGAGCACTGGCTACTATGGGGGGCATTGGCTACTATGGGGGTCACTGGCTACTATGGGGTGCACTGGCTACTATGGGGGCACTGGCTACTATGGGGGCACTGGCTACTATGGGGGTACTGGCTACTATGGGGAGCACTGGCTACTATGGGGGCACTGGCTACTATGGGGGGCACTGGCTACTATGGGGGCACTGGCTACTATGGGGAGCACTGGCTACTATGGGGAGCACTGGCTACTATGGGGGCACTGGCTACTATGGGGGCACTGGCTACTATAGGGGTACTGGCTACTATGGGGGGCACTGGCTACTATAGGGGCACTGGCTACTATGGGGGGCACTGGCTACTATGGGGGGCACTGGGTACTATAGGGGTACTGGCTACTATGGGGGCACTGGCTACTCTAGGGGTACTGGCTACTATGGGGGGTACTGGCTACTATGGGGGGTACTGGCTACTATTGGGGGCACTATATGGGAGAATTGACTACTATGGGGGGGCACTATATGCAAAGATGTGGGGGATTTGATGGCGGCGGTTGGGGGGGGGCCCAATTCGCACCTCTGCCCAGGGGCCCATAATGCTGTTAAGACGGCCCTGCTTCACACTACGTTTTTGCAATCCGTTTTTCTCATCCGCTTTTTGCAAAAAATAAAAAATAAATAAATAAAAAATGATGCATTTGTGTCCATCCTTTTTGATCCGTTTTTCCACTGACTTCCATTCTAAAAAAAAAAAACACGGATCAAAACGGATCCTTTTTTTTTTTTTTTTAATGGACACAAAAATGAGGTCGACTACGTTTTGTGTACGTTCAAGAAAAAGGGATCCGTTTTGATCCATTTTTGTTTTAATGGAAGTCAGTGGTAAAACGGATCACAACAGATGCACAAATGGATCAATTTTTTTTTCATCTGTTTTTTTGCAAAAAACGGATGAGTAAAACGGATTGCAAAAACGTAGTGTGAACCCAGCCTTATGTACACGTTCAGTATTTTTTTTTCATGTCTGTAGAAAATAGCGGATCCTATTGATTTCTATGAGAGAATCTGCAGAAGTGTCTGGCTCCGCACTAGGACATGCCCTTCCAGCATTGGTTTGCGTCCTTGTAATCTACTGATGGTGTGAATAACCCAATAGACATCAATGTGCACTAAATCGAGTACGGGAATACGGATCCATAGATTACAGGACATGTGAATGAGGCCTTAGGGTCCTTTTACACACACAGATTATTTGACTGATTCTTGAAGCCAAAGCCAGGAATGGATTTGAAAATAGGAGAAATCTCAGTCTTTCCTTCATGACCTGTTCTCTGTTTATAGTCTGTTCCTGGCTTTGGCTTAAAGAAACCTGTCAGATATCTGTGTATAAAATGACTCTAAGGGCCCGTATCGCGGACCGCGCTAAAGAAATCACATTGAATTGGTGGGACAGGCGGAATTTCAAGTTGTATCCGCAGTGCAGATTCCGCTTGAAATTCCTAACCTATTCCGCAGTGTGACCATACCCTCTCTCTTTGGGAGAGTTTGTCATAGCCAGGAATAAACCTGCACTTCTACAGACAGCTGGAATCCTCGGATCAGGAACCCAACTGGAAGGAAAAAAAAATTTGCACTGTGAAATTGAAAAACAAAAAACTAATTTTTTTTTTTCATCTTGGGGTGTTTCATGTTTATGCCATTTGCCCTAAGGTAAAACTGACATGTTATCTATGTTCAGACAAGAGCCAAAATTGGCAGCACCCCTATGTCTCTATTCACACTGTAGATTGCACGCTGCATGTGACTAAAGTACAGACAAAAAAAGGCTACCTCCTGTTATATGTGGGGGTGTGGCTACCTCCTGTTATATGTGGGGGTGTGGCTACCTCCTGTTATATGTGGGGGTGTGGCTACCTCCTGTTATATGTGGGGGTGTGGCTACCTCCTGTTATATGTGGGGGGTGTGGCTGCCTCCTGTTATATGTGGGGGTGTGGCTACCTCCTGTTATATGTGGGGGTGTGGCTACCTCCTGTTATATGTGGGGGTGTGGCTACCTCCTGTTATATGTGGGGGTGTGGCTACCTCCTGTTATATGTGGGGGGTGTGGCTGCCTCCTGTTATATGTGGGGGGTGTGGCTGCCTCCTGTTATATGTGGGGGGTGTGGCTGCCTCCTGTTATATGTGGGGGGGTGGCTACCTCCTGTTATATGTGGGGGTGTGGCTACCTCCTGTTATATGTGGGGGGTGTGGCTACCTCCTGTTATATGTGGGGGTGTGTGGCTACCTCCTGTTATATGTGGGGGGCGTGGCTACCTCCTGTTATATGTGGGGGTGTGGCTGCCTCCTGTTATATGTGGGGGTGTGGCTACCTCCTGTTATATGTGGGGGTGTGGCTGCCTCCTGTTATATGTGGGGGTGTGGCTGCCTCCTGTTATATGTGGGGGGTGTGGCTGCCTCCTGTTATATGTGGGGGTGTGGCTACCTCCTGTTATATGTGGGGGTGTGGCTACCTCCTGTTATATGTGGGGGTGTGGCTACCTCCTGTTATATGTGGGGGGCGTGGCTGCCTCCTGTTATATGTGGGGGGCGTGGCTGCCTCCTGTTATATGTGGGGGTGTGGCTACCTCCTGTTATATGTGGGGGTGTGGCTACCTCCTGTTATATCTGGGGTGTGGCTACCTCCTGTTATATGTGGGGGGCGTGGCTGCCTCCTGTTATATGTGGGGGGCGTGGCTGCCTCCTGTTATATGTGGGGGGACACTCTGTAACCTGGTGACATGGGGGGACACTCTGTAACCTGGTGACATGGGGGGGACACTCTGTAACCTGGTGACATGGGGGGGACACTCTGTAACCTGGTGACATGGGGGGGACACTCTGTAACCTGGTGACATGGGGGGGACACTCTGTAACCTGGTGACATGGGGGGACACTCTGTAACCTGGTGACATGGGGGGACACTCTGTAACCTGGTGACATGGGGGGACACTCTGTAACCTGGTGACATGGGACACTCTGTAACCTGGTGATATGGGGGGGACACTCTGTAACCTGGTGACATGGGGGGACACTCTGTAACCTGGTGACATGGGGGGACACTCTGTAACCTGGTGACACTGTACACTCTGTAACCTGGTGACATGGGGAGACACTCTGTAACCTGGTGACATGGGGGGACACTCTGTAACCTGGTGACATGGGGGGACACTCTGTAACCTGGTGACATGGGGGGACACTCTGTAACCTGGTGACATGGGGGGACACTCTGTAACCTGGTGACATGGGGGGACACTCTGTAACCTGGTGACATGGGGGGACACTCTGTAACCTGGTGACATGGGGGGACACTCTGTAACCTGGTGACATGGGGGGGGGGACACTCTGTAACCTGGTGACATGGGGGGGACACTCTGTAACCTGGTGACATGGGGGGGACACTCTGTAACCTGGTGACATGGGGGGGACACTCTGTAACCTGGTGACATGGGGGTACACTCTGTAACCTGGTGACATGGGGGGGACACTCTGTAACCTGGTGACATGGGGGTACACTCTGTAACCTGGTGACATGGGACACTCTGTAACCTGGTGACATGGGGGGGACACTCTGTAACCTGGTGACATGGGGGTACACTCTGTAACCTGGTGACATGGGACACTCTGTAACCTGGTGACATGGGGGGGGGACACTCTGTAACCTGGTGACACGGGGGGACACTCTGTAACCTGGTGACACGGGGGGACACTCTGTAACCTGGTGACACGGGGGTACACTCTGTAACCTGGTGACATGGGGGTACACTCTGTAACCTGGTGACACGGGACACTCTGTAACCTGGTGACATGGGGGTACACTCTGTAACCTGGTGACATGGGACACTCTGTAACCTGGTGATATGGGGGACACTCTGTAACCTGGTGACATGGGACACTCTGTAATGTGGTGACATGGGACACTCTGTAACCTGGTGACACGGGGGGACACTCTGTAACCTGGTGACACGGGGGGACACTCTGTAACCTGGTGACACGGGGAGACACTCTGTAACCTGGTGATATGGGACACTCTAACCTGGTGACATGGTAACTTTTATTTTATTTGACTGCTTATAAAAAATTAAAATCTTTTTAAAAACGAAATGTTGTTAAAACTGCTCTATTACCATCCTTATACCACTTTTATTTTTTTGTTTATGGGGCTGTGTGATCAATGAGATTAGTACTCGATTACTACGGGCTGCTGAAGCCCATAGCAATTGACTGCTGAGCAGGGATCAGCGTCACTGTGGGGCTGAGGCCCAGCCAGAAGCAGGACTCTTAGAAGAGGGAAAAATCATAGGAAAGCACCAGAGAGTAGTCTGCTCCTGCAGAAGCCCTCATGTCTATCTGAGACCATGACATATCTGTGAGTAAGGCTGCGGTGCACCACAAGGCTCAGTCATCCTGCAGGTACAGCATTACTCTCAGCAGCTCTCAGTGCATCCCCTCATTCCAGAGCTCAGTGTTATACACCGGAGAGAGAGGCCTAGCTACCCATAGCCTGTACTACTACCACCATCATCCCTTTCACTAAGAAGGCTATCTGTAAAGGGTCTGACCTCCACATATTATACAGGACTATCTCACTGTTGTTCTCTGTTATCAGCCATTGTTACAGTCTGTCCTTTATGGGCATTAAAATGCCTGAACCATTTCACCCAAAATGTGGCACCTAAGTACATTGGGTGTCCGCCGGTAAGGTTTATAGTAAGGTTATGACCTTGCTAAGTGTATACAGCGCTTACTAATGTTCTCTGTTTTCAGCCATTATCAGAAATTTCGGGCTACTTTAAAGACGTTAACCATGATGAGAAAAACATGGCTGCTTTAATCCAAACAGGATCACGCCTGTCCTCAGGCTGTAAGAGAGATGTAATACTCCACACAAACTGAGGACAGGGGTGGCGCTGTTTCTGGAATAATGTGGACATGATTTTCTAATTCCGGATAACCCCTTTAAGTTTAAAGAACACGGCTGTGTACTACACACTGTGAGGCGTAGATGACCTTTTCTGTTGCTCTATTATACGGGTGTCAGATAATCCTAGATGGGAAGGTTCAATGACGCCGTTGCTAATGGCAACCAATGAGGTCACTGCTTTCAGTTTTGGAAAGATGAGAGCTGGAATCTGATCTCCTACCAGTCCTGTGACCCCATCTCCTACCAGTCCTATAAATCCATCTCCTACCAGTCCTGTGACCCCCATCTCCTACCAGTCCTGTGACCCCATCTCCTACCAGTCTTATGACCCCATCTCCCACCAGTCCTGTGACCCCAATCCCCCCCTGGTCTTGTGAAACCCATCTCCTACCAGTCTTGTGACCCCCATCTCCTGCCAGTCCCATGGCTCCATCTTCCACCAGTCCTGTGACCCCCATTTCCTACCAGTCCTGTGACCCTCTATGTCGTACCGGTCTTGTTACCCCCATCTCCTGCCAGTCGTGTGACCCCCATCTCCTCCTGGTCTTGTGACCCCCATCTCCTCCTGGTCTTGTGACCCCCATCTGCTCCTGGTCTTGTGACCCCCATCTCCTGCCAGTCTTGTGACCCCCATCTCCTGCCAGTCTTGTGACCCCCATCTCCTCCTGGTCTTGTGACCCCCATCTGCTCCTGGTCTTCTGACCCCCATCTCCTGCCAGTCTTGTGACCCCCCATCTCCTGCCAGTCTTGTGACCCCCTTCTCCTCCCAGCCTTGTGACCCCCTTCTCCTGCCAGTCTTGTGACCCCCATCTCCTGCCAGTCTTGTGACGCCCATCTCCTGCCAGTCTTGTGACCCCCATCTCCTGCCAGTCTTGGGACCCCCATCGACTCCTGGTCTTCTGACCCCCCCATCTCCTGCCAGTCTTGTGACCCCCATCTCCTCCTGGTCTTGTGACCCCCATCTGCTCCTGGTCTTGTGACCCCCATCTGCTCCTGGTCTTCTGACCCCCATCTCCCGCCAGTCTTGTGAACCCCATCACCTGCCAGTCTTCTGACCCCCATCTCCTGCCAGTCTTGTGACCTCCATCTCCTGCCAGTCTTCTGACCCCCATCACCTGCCAGTCTTGTGACCCCCATCTCCCGCCAGTCTTGTGACCCCCATCTCCTGCCAGTCCCATGGCTACATCTTCCACCAGTCCTGTGACCCCCATTTCCTACCAGTCCTGTGACCCCCTATGTCGTACCGGTCTTGTTACCCCCATCTCCTGCCAGTCTTGTGACCCCCATCTCCTCCTGGTCTTGTGACCCCCATCTGCTCCTGGTCTTCTGACCCCCATCTCCCGCCAGTCTTGTGACCCCCATCTCCTGCCAGTCTTGTGACCCCCATCTCCTCCTGGTCTTGTGACCCCCATCTGCTCCGGGTCTTCTGACCCCCATCTCCTGCCAGTCTTGTGACCCCCTTCTCCTGCCAGTCTTGTGACCCCCATCTCCTCTCCTGCCAGTCTTGTGACCCCCATCTCCTGCCAGTCTTGTGACCCCCATCTCTTGCCAGTCCCATGGCTCCATCTTCCACCAGTCCTGTGACCCCATCTGCAGGAGGGGCGGCCCAGACGATCCTTAGATCTTTTGGGGGTCCCATTGAAGTCAGTGGTAGTCTGCTGCCACTTCTAATTCTCAGAGCGACGCGCAGCAGACCATCGCTGACATGATTGTTCTTTTTCAATCAGCTGACATTGTGAATGGTGGCTGATCATGGTCTTTTAACTGATCATATTACACCAGTTATGTATGAAGTGAAAAGCTAAAAAAACAGTGTGTAACTGCTGCTGAACAAAGAGATACTAGTGATCTGTCCTAAACATAATAGACACTGGTCATTGTTAATATTTATGTGTGTGTACATGTATATATATGTATCTCACAGTCATGTATCTCACACGCAGTGACATTTATGATAGTGATATTACGTGCTGAATATACATCAGCATAATCATAAAATGTAGAATAAAACGGCCTAAAATCATAAATGTCTGGCTAGATGTAACCAGTTACGGTGATTAATAGACTCACCATCCCACATCTCCCCATCCTATATCCAGAATAGATTACAGTTAATAACAGAGGCGTCTGTATGCTGATACCGCGCTCGCTCCGAGCAGTAAGCGTACACATGCGCCCCAGCCTGCCGCCATAGGAAGATGCATAGGACTGAGCCATACCAACAGTACCACTCCTATCAGACAATTGTTTAGGTGTATACTGTCCTGTATAATCATCTGAATTTACTGCTGGATAAGTTATAGACGTGATCTAAGAAGTGGCAGCTGAGAGGTAACACTGATATATGTAAGGTTATGCATGGTGAAGACAAATGACTAAGCGCCAGGCAGCTGCTGCCAAGGCAGAAGGGGGCATCACAAGGGGCACAGATCTCCACGATGAACACATTGGGGGTAATTCACTAAAACAAACCTAGGTGGACAGCCTTCAAATCCAAGTAACTACTTTTATTTAGTGCAGACGGACACAGCGGGGGATGTGCAGAATGCAGGTGCGTTCCACTAAGGCTGCGGGCGTGCACGCTTCCTCTGGCCCAGATGATCTAGATAATGAGGAGGAAAGCTGGTATCTACGTTCTATACCATTTATCATAGTGGTTCTGGCTGTGTAATAAATGGGGCACATCTGTAGCTGACGGAGGATTGGGCAGCCATAAAAGTATGGGAGCCTTCCCAGTCTCCACCAGCAGATGGTGTCAGAGGAGAGAGGGGTCAGGCATGATGGATCGTTCCTACCCAACCCCTTTGAGATAAGCCACTGCCAAAGCAGTCTTGCTGCAGGTTACCCCCTTCAGGGGTAACCCAGGAAAGCTCAGTGTATAGAGAGGGTCCCCTGTGTCTCGTGTCCACATTGCGGGAGCTTAGCCCTTATCTCCAGTATGAGACCATATGTAATGTAAGTCTATGATGCTAGGTCTCAGGCTGGAGACAGGAATTATGGAGGAATCTCGTCTCATAGGGTAGAGTGGTATGTGGTGGGGAGCGGGGAGAACAGCCATTCTAAAACCTATTCTAAGTGTTGAAGTATACTTTACTCAAGGTTAAGATTGTGGCACAATCCCACCTAAGGGGCATACACAGAGAAGATGGTTGATGGAGAAGTGCTTATTAGAGATGAGCGAACCGGGTTCGGGTTCCTGAACGTTCAGCATTTGATTAGCGGTGGCTGCTGAAGTTGGATAAAGCTCTAAGGTTGTCTAGAAAACATGGATACAGCCAATGACTATATCCATGTTTTCCACATAGCCTTAGGGCTTTATCCAACTTCAGCATCCACTGCTAATTAAATGCCGAAAGTTCGGGATCGGATCGACTCGAGCATGCTCCAGGTGCGCTCATCTCTAGTGCTGACCTATGCCGACAAAAGTTAGGTCATGCAAGAGAGTCTATAGAATATTTTGAAACATTGAACCACAGTTTCTATGGTTTTGACCAATAATCTAGTAGACACACACATATTTAAAAAAAAAAAATAGCGCCCCAAACAGACCCTTGTGGCCACCACTTGTAACCAGTCACTGCTCAGAATATCCACCATTCCCAACAACCTTTCGATCTATCCTTCACCAACCACAAATCCACTGAACCATCCAGAGTCCAATTTTCACTAACTTCTTTATCAGCTCTATATGGGGACCTGTATCAAAGGCTTTGCTGAGGTCCAGATAGGTGATATCCACGGCACCAAATTCATCAAGAACTTTTTTGACATAATCAAAGAAATCGATAAGATTAGCCTGACACGATCCGCCCGCAGTAACGCCATGCTGGTTTGGATCCATCAAGTTGTGGTTGATCTTCTTTTTTAGAAGAGGTTCCATCATTTGTACTACTACAGAGGTCAGGTAACGGGCTCTTCTCTACTCCTCTTCTTGTGGATGGGTATAACACTGTCCATTCTCCAATCATCAGGAACCTCTCCTGTTAGTGGGGATTAGTTATACAGATCCATAAAGGAGGCAACAATCAGTTCTCCAGCAAAGCCTGATCGGAGCCGTCTGCCTTATTAGACAAATCGGTTTTTAACGACTAACGATAAACGTTTTCAAACGAGATCATTAACCTGAAATGAATTACCATATTACACAGAACGATAGTGATTAGTTACTATGATCGTTTACTCCATCTGATCCCAGCAAAAGAAGGAACGATGTGCAATTACACTGAACAATTAGCCGAAAAATGTGGAATTACAACGAACAATTAGCGAACGATTAACGATGATTTTAAGTTCAGATCTAGATCAACGACACACAAACGTTTTTCCGATCGTTGCCTGCAATTACACAGGAAGATTGTCGTTTAAATTTGAATAATATAACGAATTTTTGCACGATAATCGTCACATGTATTCGGCCCTTACTGGTCTATAACAAAGACACTTTTTAAACTTCCCAACAAGAGACAAACCAGTAGCCCAGCTCCTTTATTGGAGGATCAGATGAGGTCGACAGGATTTCCTCCCTCTTGTCGCTTCAAGTAACCTTCAGAGGAAAAATATGGGGCAGCCCTTTCACTCCTCCAAGGAGGAGGTGATAGATGTTACTGAAGACTCACTCCCCGAAGAGGAAGAGATGGAACAGATGATGGCAGAACTGGTTTATAGACCAGAATCTGAAGAATTCTAAATGATCCAAGAGCCTTCTGCTTTACCAGTTTGTGTAATAAGGTCCACTAGGTCTCCTGAAGCTCACGGATAAGGGGTTAATCTTGCTTTTTTCTTGCAGTAGGTTAATCTGAGCATCTTAAGCATTAGGCCTAGATCTAGACTATAGACTGTTCTAAGCTACATAGGGCTTTGAGGTTCCGGTTCCCATGATGGTGAAACCATCTGGCCAGAAAGAGATCTCAGGGCCTTCTACTTGTTAGATAATCATTCAAAGATGGAGATGAAACTCATCCGGACTTGTGAGGAATTCAGCCATTCTCAAGGACCTAAGGTTAAGTAAGGGAAGTGTTCTTTACCCTGACTTCCTCCAATCTCCTCCCCCCTCATTCAACTGAAAGACTCTAAGGGCCTAATTACACAAAACGATTATCGTTCAAAAAATCGTTAGATCGTTCGGATTTGAACGATAATCGTTTAGTGTAATAGCAGACAAAAATTAAACGACCAACGAGAAATCATTAGGAGTTTGATTTCACTTTGGACCTACATTTATCGTTGATCGTTCTCAAATTGTCCGCATGGATGAAGATGTTGTTCGGTCGTTTGCAGTAATCGGTGAACGCAATAGCGACTACAAGACGACCGCAAGAACAATCATGAGTAACGGTCATCGTTCTGTGTAATTTTGCAAACTATTTCAGGTCGTTCGCAATAGCAGTCGTTTGAGATCGTTAATCGTTGAAAAGTTGCTTTGTGTAATAAATACTACCCTAAGGTTCTTGATTACGGATCAGTCGTAAATCTGTAGGAAGATTGGTTGGCCAAAATGAGACAAAATTTTTGAATGTGGAACCTCAGAAAACATATCATCAAGAATCAGGATCCTGCTTCTACTTCAATGCGCAAAGCCAGCCTAGGCACCCTGTGTCATCCTGAGTCTATGCCCGGGACACCTCTTTCCTGGCCAGCCGTGCTCAGATGATGTGATGCTCTTTATTATTAATAATAATAATAATAATAATAATAATAATAATATTATTATTAATCTTCCATTTGTCTGACCTGCAGGAACTTCAGCCAAGCTTTAGGGATAAAAGTCAACATCAGAAACTGAGTGCACTAGGATGTGGTGTTTCTCGAGTCCTCTTTAAAAAAGAGATGGACTCCCACAAGCCCAGTGCCAGGCGGCTCCTAGACTGGTCCACAACCAATGGCCACCCTTCACTGAAGCCTGTTCCTGGCTGCGGCTTGAGCTGTAAATGAATGTTGGCAATGGGATACTAATGGCCACCTCCTATCCTCCCAGACCTCCGGGAAGGACACCTCACTCTGTTAAGATCTAGTGATGAAGCAGCCCACCATGTGTAGTGTTTGTTATTTATTGTGTGCTGCTTCATTGCCCGCACTGTATATTGCTTGTAGGGTTATGACAGCTGGTTGTTAATAAATCATTTGCCATAAAAAAATAATGTTGTCTGCAGACGGGTGACCCTTCCTATTGGAGGAGATGGCTCTGGGACAGCTGGGATGAGATACATTTGTTTTCTTCTTTTCGGAGGAGAGTGAGTGCATACACTCTGTCCCATGGACCATCGCCCGGAAATAATAGGGATCCGTCCTGCCCAAAAGAAATAATATAAAACACGTGATGACAAAAAGATAAGTAACTAAAAAATATCCAATAGGGATTCATAGAAAAATAGGGAACAGATAGAAAGATTATTAAAAAATGAACTCCTGTTCTAGTATTGAGCTCTAAATAATGGAGGTGATCCCTTCCCTTCAAAGCAAAAATGGAAAAGAAGAAGACTTAAAGGGGTTCCCAACCTTAGAAAACCCCTTTCTCTGTTACAGAATTAATAGGGGGGATCCCCAGTCCACAATCCAGAGAGGAGGGTACACTGAGCAGTAGTGTAGCTCTAGGGGACGCAGGGGGTTCAGCTACATCCTGGCTGCCCTACACCATCAGGTGTGCCGCAGCAGCTGAAAGGGTGACAGGTCACATGACTGAGGGGGGAGGGAGAAGACCATAGAGAAGCAGGAGACTGTGATACGGAGGAGACGTTATAAAACAAGGGAACAAATTGCCCTTCAGGATGTTGTACTTCCATAGAGGCGGCTATTGGATACATAAGGAATCTTATGATAACAGTCCACTAGCATCCAGTTTATTCTTATGCTGGAGAATCGCTTGGACTATTGCTACGTTTACACGGAACGATAATTCGCCCGATCGTACGATTAACGATGTCGAAGTAACATTTTTTTTTTCATAACGATCAGCGTTTAGATGGTACGATATATCGTACGGAAATTCGTTTTGCGATCGCTTAAAGCCATGGCATAATCTGCAATTTTTTTATCAACGACGATTTGAGAACCTGTTGAAAGATCAATTGTTGATCGTTCGCAACATTTACACGTACGATTATCGTTCGAAT
This sequence comes from Dendropsophus ebraccatus, assembly GCA_027789725.1. Taxonomy (NCBI): domain Eukaryota; kingdom Metazoa; phylum Chordata; class Amphibia; order Anura; family Hylidae; genus Dendropsophus; species Dendropsophus ebraccatus. The sequence continues at coordinate 28,982,880 of JAQFWZ010000022.1, forward strand.
TGGACCGTTATCGTGCGAATTTGCACGATAATCGTTCCGTGTAAACCTAGCATATGGCAGTATCATCCTCTTGTACAATTATGCAGCAGCTTGTATGGTGTGTTACACTTGTGATCGGCTGATAATCGGCTTCTGCACCTGGACACTATTTTAAGCTACAAGTCCAGGTGCCACCCGGCAATTCTTATTATCACAAGTTCTAGCTGCACCCGGATATCCATCTGAATGTGCCAGCCGGGAGTGTGCTGCCATCCGGGTTTCCTCTTAAGCGTGACTTAAAATGGAGAGCAGATTTGCAATATTCTCACTTTATTTTCTGTTTTCATCAACATTATACATATGGCCACTAGGTGTCTCCCTTCACTGTGTATATATACAGCTGCTGCACGTCCACATTCAGTAGCAGAGAGTCCTGAGGGTGCTTGTATTGTACGGTCAGCTCTCCTGTCACACAGCACCACAACCTCTGTAACCACACAGTGACATTATACTGACTGAATTGTTACATAACACAGAGCATTGTCTCCTGGCAAGCCGCAGAGCTGATGATAGAATTAGCAAATGTTAATAATATAATTAGTCTGACTTAATTGCTCTCAGCTGATCTACAACCTGCATGATGAGCAGGTGTCTCTCCTTGTGTGAGCGGCAGAGGACGGGGCCTTCCCACGTTTATGGGCTCCATGGTTAGCAATGCCATCCGCATCCCGAGTACACAGCAGCAATTCATCAATATATTATGTTGGGCTTAGGAAAAGGTGTTAGCAGTGAGGGCACCAACTAGGCACTTGTCATGGTGGCAGGAGTAGTATGCCCACCCCCAGGTACACTCACACTAAGCTTTGTAAAGGTAGAACAAGTGTAGGTGCGAAATTATCAGTTCAAAGTGTGAAGGCTAAGGGGCTATCGAGGGGCCTTATCTAAGTAGTACCAGGATGACTTGACTCTGTAGATAATCTTAATAGAAAGTGCTCACAGTTTAGGAGATGCTGCCTTCTGCCAGAAGAGATCACGGAGTGCCAGGTCTGGTAACATGAGCCCGGGCAAAGCTAGCTACCCAGGTTACTGGAATGGCCAAGCAAAGATCAATGGAGTACGTCGGATTAGTTGCACTTTGCTCCCCTGCAGACGATCCTGTAGCTTTCTGGAAAGGCCTGACTAGTAAGGATTGTCATCCCTGATGTAGACAAGGTTTTGAGGCTATGAGGTAGTTACCCCACCTTTTACTTTAGCACTGTATAACTCTCTGGAACACACACACTAGCTAGAACAACTCCCACTCTCCTCCAGACTAGAGCTGAACTGGACTGCCCATCAGGAACCTACAGGGAGTTTTTATAATAGTGAATGAGCTGGGAAAACTTCTAGAACAGGCTGAACCTAAGCGTTTGATAGGCTGTGGTGTGTGCGCTACTAAGGATTGGATAATAGTAACACAGAATAAAGGCAAAATTAACCCTTTTGATATCTTCAACTGTGCAATACATACAGGAAAGTGAGACACCTAGTGGTAAAGGAGTAGAAAGCATCCTTCAGTCCAGAGCATAGATGCACACAAAAATACCGGACGACAGGTTGTGCTACGAACTAGTGGCACCCCTGCTCTGGGACACTACATGCATACTACAGAGTCACAAAACCCCACAAATAAGTTAAACCACCAATCAATATATTTACTGAAACAGCTTCTCTAGGATGCCACCACCCCGACGCCCGTGTCCTTTGTCTGGGGGACATGACGTCCCAGTAGGTTTGGAGTTAATTATTGTAGTTCAGCACCTCCCTGACACTCCTCCTTACTGAGTCCTTTGCCTGCACCCCACCTTCTGTCACCAATTCCATTACTAGGGGAACAGATAATGTGTCAAAGCTCCAGGATCATCAGACAATCTGTTTTCTTTCTGCTAAAGGTCCCCCATAAACTTTAAGGCTATGTTCACACACTGTAATGAATTCGGGAAACTACGGCCGTAAGTTGCCAAATTCATTGAGTTCTATTGATTTCAATAGAACAACGACTGTAGAAAATAGACTGTTCACACACTGGCCGTTCTGCCAGCCGCAGTGTGAATGAAAGTCAATGGCTAATTAATTTTCATTCACACCCATACGGCTTTGTGGTGTGAGCCCCCGGTGATGATGTGAGGATCGTCCGGTCATTTGCTACATGGTAGTGTGTGACGTCACTCCGGTGGTGGTTGGCCGAGATACAGCCGGACCTTAAGATGTTACTTCTTGACGTCAGTGCCAGGTGGGCACACAGATGTGGTGGCACACCGGCTTTATTTTAGAAGGCCGGTTGTACCCTTTTCCCCTGTGGACAATGTCCTGACGGGCTGCTGCGGGGTCCCTTGGGATGATATCACAGTGGGCCGGAGCGGTGTAGTGACCCTCCCGGACTATGGGAACCGCCACCCACAGAAAGGCGAAGTGTCCCAAGGATGTGGTATATATTGTGTCCGTGCGGGTTGAAGAATGACAGTCTCTCTTTCATAAATAAGCTTAGTGTTACTTGAAAGGTACTTATGTGCAGCAAGTTAAACAGCTTTACGTTGACAAGATAAGTTACACTGGATAGTTCCCTTGATAAAGCGCTTGATAAGAAACTTGACAATATGATAACCAGATCTGCGACAAGAATCGAGTGAGGAGTACAGTCGTGCTGACTGAGTAGCGTGTTGAATGATAAAGAGAAGCAGAGTAGCAGAGAGGAGGATGTCGTGAGAGTCTCAACCCAAGTAGTACTGTGCTCTGCCGGGATGTGGTAGAAGAATACTTAGAAGAAGAATAAGAAGAGAATACTTGTGCCTGTGTATTGACTTGTTAGTCTTCACACCACCTTATGCCCACTTGATTTGGGGGACCCGTTGTAGAGGGTGACACAAGGCCCAGACCTTGTTTCCTGGGATGAGCGAAATGCTGAAGGGTTTCCTGCTGGCAACCACACTGCAATATACAGTTTATAGACTTATCGCAACTTTGCTCTATCCGGATCAGTTGCTAGCTTACTGCTGTCTGTGGATAATGTCCTGCTCTGTGACTCTCCCAGTCCACGGCGTGGGTTGAGGTTGTCTCTGACTTGTCCTCTCTTGAAGGGGGTTTAATACTGCATAGTGTTGTGTAGCGTTACTGAAAGAAAAATGTTAGCTGTGTCCTGTCTGATGTCCTACCCATACGGGGCTCTGACTAAGACTGAACCTTGAGGGTAGAGGGTCCTGGTAGAGGACCAGGGCCCAGAGAGGACAACTGTAGAGAGCTGTCTAGTTTGCGTCTTTCCTCTACAATGTCCAACACGAAAGACTATGCACTTCCTCTTCCCATGTGACTTCCTTCCTTAGCGTATCTAAAGTGTGCTGTGAGTGGTTGAAGAGTGCAATAGAAGAAGTAAAGAGAGAGCTGATGGGAGAGAAGAACAGATTCCCATAGGTTCGCTGATCCATGTGACACACAAATGAACAATAACCTTTTACATACTTCAGCTGTGCAGCATCTGAATACACACATCTAATACAGCGACATCTAGTGGCAAAACTTTATCACTACCTTCATCACCACTTTTACACAATAAGTACAGACTTTTCTGAAGGGTGTAACCAATAGCAACACCCATGGTAGGACACCATAGCTTCATTAACACCCATAGGGCCAGCAGACTTGGGTGGAAGATAATGTTTCTACAGCCAATAATGCAATATCGGCTGTAGAAACATGTAATACATGTTACATCTGAACATAGCCTAAGGCTGTATTACATGGCCCAATGTTCTGAGGAAAGTGAGCACCAACCTGTCAGTGCTCGCTGCCTGTGCTATTACACACATAGAAAGTGAGCAGGGAGCATCGGGAGGGGCCGCTTGAATGATCCTTAGATTAGGATCAAGAACAGGAGAAGCCAATGGGGATAAATACATTTATAAAGTGGTCAATAAATATCCAAAAGCGTTGAGACTACTAAGATGGGAAGACACGTGAAAAACTATAAGGAAATAAACTTAAAGTATCGGCCCTTTAAGGAAGATAAGGAAGGTATTATGGCGGGTGAGGAGGAGAAAGAAAATCCATTATACATATCATTCTCCAGTGTTTTCACTGAGGAGGATGAACTGTAGGATGATAGAAGGATTGTCCATTACATGTCACCTGTCCAATCCCTGAAGAAGTGCGGCATCGCCCTAAACTTAAGCTTTAAGGAAGGCCACATTTTTCAGTCAGCCATAACTTTTTTTTTATCTTCTCTTATGTTTTGTGTGGATGGGACATTGTCTCTTGCGGGCCACATTGAAGCTTTTGTAGAAATCCTTATAGTATACATAAATTGAACTGAAATAATTTTTTGTTTTTGTTTTTGAAGGGGATGCAAGAAACCCCATCAGTTCTGCAGTCATTCTTCATATTTTTGCTTACTTTTTACCATCTATTAAAAGTTTTCTTTTTCTGCTGGTCCTTCTGTGATGTCCTTCTCAGTATGAGCACAGCTCCGGATACACTTCCATGTTCTTCTCAGTATTAGCACGGCCTGGGATACACTGCCATGTCCTTCTCAGTATTAGCACGGCCTGGGATACACTGCCATGTCCTTCTCAGCATGAGCACAGCTCGGGATACACTTTCATGTCCTTCTCAGCATGAGCACAGCTCCGAAGACACTGCCATGTCCTTCTCAGCATGAGCACAGCTCGGGATACACTTTCATGTCCTTCTCAGCATGAGCACAGCCCGGGATACACTTTCATGTCCTTCTCAGCATGAGCACAGCTCCGAATACACTGCCATGTCCTTCTCAGTATGAGCACAGCTCCGGATACACTTCCATGTTCTTCTCAGTATTAGCACGGCCTGGGATACACTGCCATGTCCTTCTCAGTATGAGCACAGCCTGGGATACACTGCCATGTCCTTCTCAGCATGAGCACAGCTCCGGATACACTGCCATGTCCTTCTCAGCATGAGCACAGCCTGGGATACACTGCCATGTCCTTCTCAGCATGAGCACAGCCTGGGATACACTGCCATGTCCTTCTCAGTATGAGCACAGCCTGGGATACACTGCCATGTCCTTCTCAGCATGAGCACAGCCCGGGATACACTTTCATGTCCTTCTAAGCATGAGCACAGCTCGGGATACACTTTCATGTCCTTCTCAGCATGAGCACAGCTCTGGATACACTGCCATGTCCTTCTCAGCATGAGCACAGCTCCGAATACACTGCCATGTCCTTCTCAGCATGAGCACAGCCTGGGATACACTGCCATGTCCTTCTCAGCATGAGCACAGCCTGGGATACACTTTCATGTCCTTCTCAGCATGAGCACAGCTCCGAATACACTGCCATGTCCTTCTCAGCATGAGCACAGCCTGGGATACACTGCCATGTCCTTCTCAGCATGAGCACAGCCTGGGATACACTTTCATGTCCTTCTCAGCATGAGCACAGCTCCGAATACACTGCCATGTCCTTCTCAGCATGAGCACAGCCTGGGATACACTTTCATGTCCTTCTCAGCATGAGCACAGCTCCGGAATAAACTGTTAGGGAGTTAAAAAGACTAAAATAGACAAATCTCTAGGTTCATCCTCATGTTCTGACAGACCCTTCTTTACCATATGTAAAGACTGTTAGATGCCAATGTTCAAAACTAGGCTAAAAAAATAACATAGTTTGTATGCTTTCTAAGAGATGCTATATAGAAGTATCTCGATGAAAACAAACATATAAATCCATATCGGCATGCATTTATGAGAGATTGGTTCTGTCAAACTAATCTGATCAGCTTTTGGATGTCATATATCTTGATTTGTTTCCAATCTATTTAAAAGATTTGTAGATAAAATGAGAATGTTGGGGTGGGGGAGAGGTGACTAACTGGATCAGTGACAGGATACAGAACGTGGTTATAAATGGTACATGGGCGCAGTCCTGGTATAGTGGGGACTGCAGGGGTCACAGCGGTCAGTATTGGAGAGGTCGCCATTAGAAGTGGGGTACTAAACTGTGTAAGATACATAACAGAGGAAAGGGCAGTTTATGACTACACATGGAGCTGGAGAAGATGAAGGCTTAGACTGAAAAGTGCCAAATGAAGTAGCGCTGATGTCAGGTTACACACATAGGAAGGGAAAAGCCACACCAAGATTACTTACTAGAGTTGAGAAAACTTTGTGCATGCTCTGGTTCATCCGAACCCAAATGTGCAGCATTTGATTACTGGTGTCTGCTAAAGTTGGGTGCAGTCCTATGGGGATCCGAGAAAACATGGATACAGCTGGCCTGACCCCCTAGGGCTGTATCCAACTTCAGCAGCCACCAGTAATCAAATGCCGCACGTTTGGGTTTGGATGGACCAGAGCATGCTCAAAGTTTTCTCAACTCTATTACTTACCAAATGGCCAAATGATGGGGCTCACTGGCAAAGGACTCGGGAAATTTTAGTTGACAATAAATGTATTTTTAGCGACCAGTGTCAGGCAGCTGCTGCCAAGGCCAATAAGATCATCGGGGCAGAGATGGACATGACCATAACTCCACCGCTGTACCACTGTCACTAGTCGATAGGGTTGAACACAAATCTGAAAAGTCCTGGACAGTCTATAAAACTAGAGTGTCTGTGTCTATGAACCCCCTTCTATTTCTGTGACCGGTGATTACGGTAATGTTCCAGCTCACAGTTTGCACCTAGTAACATCTTTATGTCGGTAAATGAAGCTAAAGACGCCTCTTCTTATTCTCTCCAGTATTCATTATGTTTGTCCACAAAACTGTCCTTGATTTTCACATTACATTGGCATCTCTGACCGTACATCGAGTATTGTGAACAGTCCTTGGCATGAGTGCACAAGAAAGATATAGCAGAGCGTGAGAGGATTTAAAGGGTGGAAACCAGAGTAGTACATGGGAGGGGTGGACTACAGGACCCAGAAAGATTATCAGAATCAGCATTATTTACTTTATTAAAGAAAAGATCTCTGACGTAAGCGGCACTGGTTGTATTGTTGGCAAGCTAAATGTACCCAAAGGCATGCTATATAAGCAATGAAGCCTGCTTGGCAAGGAACAGGGGCACCTGCTTTTGACAGGTGACCCTGCTCCCTTGCATAATTACCATAGCATAGGGTGCCATAAAAGTGGAGCAGGGACACTAGTAGTCCCAACATCGCTTATGTAGTGTCCCAGTACAGGTGGTTCCACTATGTTTTATTCCACCTGGGGAAAGTAACTGTCAGGTATCGCACAAAGGGGATGAAGGAGATGTAGATATGTATTTTCCCCACTAGGTTTCACTTTCTCTATTAATGGGGAACTCCAGGTAGAGGTTAAAAAAATGAAACTTCTGCAGAAGCATAAAGCATTACTTACCTATCTATCCAAGTTTGAAGGTAGACAGTTCCCCCTTACTTCCTCTTCATAAAAACTGTAGGTCCCCAACAGATGGATAGGTCCCTCTAGTAGGTAGAAACATGTCTCAAGTAAGTAGACCGGTCCCCAGTAGGTAGAAACATGCCTCAAGCAAGAAAACAGGCCCGCTAGTAGGTAGAAACATGCCTCAAGTAAGTAGACCGGTCCCCAGTAGGTAGAAACATGCCTCAAGTAAGTAGACCGGTCCCCAGTAGGTAGAAACATGCCTCAAGCAAGAAAACAGGCCCGCTAGTAGGTAGAAACATGCCTCAAGTAAGTAGACCGGTTCCCAGTAGGTAGTAACATGCCTCAAGCAAGAAAACAGGCCCGCTAGTAGGTAGAAACATGTCTCAAGTAAGTAGACCGGTCCCCAGTAGGTAGAAACATGCCTCAAGTAAGTAGACCAGTCCCCAGTAGGTAGTAACATGCCTCAAGTAAGTAGACCGGTTCCCAGTAGGTAGATCAGCACATTAGTAGGTAACTGTCCTGACTAAAGTTACAGGTCACCTCAATAGGTAGTTGCCTCTAATAGGTAGACAGGTTTCTTAGTAGGTAGGTAGGTTCCCTGAATAGATAGATACCCTACCACCATGCCAATATAAAAATAGCAAATAAAAGAAGCTCCCCTATTTCCCATACCTGTTCCCCTCGAAGAAAATATCCAGTTATATGGAGTTTGGTAAATTTACCGCAGGTGATATATCCCTTTTAAGGTTTATAATATAGCAGGAGCGTGTATGGATATATAATATAGCAGGAGAGTGTATGGATATATAATATAGCAGGAGAGTGTATGGATATATAATATAGCAGGAGCGTGTATGGATATATAATATAGCAGGAGAGTGTATGGATATATAATATAGCAGGAGCGTGTATGGATATATAATATAGCAGGAGCGTGTATGGATATATAATATAGCAGGAGAGTGTATGGATATATAATATAGCAGGAGCGTGTATGGATATATAATATAGCAGGAGAGTGTATGGGTATATAATATAGCAGGAGCGTGTATGGATATATAATATAGCAGGAGCGTGTATGGATATATAATATAGCAGGAGAGTGTATGGATATATAATATAGCAGGAGCGTGTATGGATATATAATATAGCAGGAGCGTGTATGGATATATAACATAGCAGGAGCGTGTATGGATATATAACATAGCAGGAGCGTGTATGGATATATAATATAGCAGGAGCGTGTATGGATATATAACATAGCAGGAGCGTGTATGGATATATAATATAGCAGGAGAGTGTATGGATATATAATATAGCAGGAGCGTGTATGGATATATAATATAGCAGGAGCGTGTATGGATATATAATATAGCAGGAGCGTGTATGGATATATAATATAGCAGGAGCGTGTATGGATATATAATATAGCAGGAGCGTGTATGGATATATAATATAGCAGGAGCGTGTATGGATATATAATATAGCAGGAGCGTGTATGGATATATAATATAGCAGGAGAGTGTATGGATATATAATATAGCAGGAGAGTGTATGGATATATAATATAGCAGGAGAGTGTATGGATATATAATATAGCAGGAGCGTGTATGGATATATAATATAGCAGGAGCGTGTATGGATATATAATATAGCAGTAAACTTTATAGATTATATTGGAGTTATATGATACATGAGGAGTCTTTATAGATTACACTATACAATTATATCTCCGGATTCTTTGTGGATTACTTATAGATATAGCAGTAGTTTTCATTCTGTATATTCCGTATCTTTCCTTTTATAATGTAGCAGTAGTCATTCTAGATTTATTATATAGCGGTACTATTTACAGATTACATTGCAGATTTTTATATCTATAAATTATACTGAAGAGCTATCGATAATTTAGCAGTAATCTTTATACTCTTTATTACTCTAAAATATTATAATACCGCCATAGCCTTTGAAGTGTAATGGGATTTTCCCCCTTACAATGAGTACATTTTATTATACCGTGTGATATATTACACTATAATAAGCGGTACTTTTTAGGTTATATTGAAGATTTATAATATAGCAGTATTTTTTCAGATTACACAGAAGTGTATAACGACAGGAGTCTATAGTTTTTACTGAAAATGTATACTGAGGATTTCACATATGGCGGTTGTGTATATAGATTACACTGAAATCTTTAATATAGACCAAAATGTATAGATTACAGTATACTGAAAATTTATTATCTACAGTGGCGGTAGTTTTTATGTCTTACAATGAAGATTTGTAACATAGCAGTAGTTATAGATTGTACTGGATTGTATACTATGGCGATAGACGTTATAGATTATACTGAAGATATACAATATAGCGATAGTTTTTATTGATTATTCTGACCATATATAATATAGCAGTATACTTTATAGATTACACAGAAGATATATAATATAGCCGTAGTATTTATAGACTCTAGTAAAGATATTGTGGTGGTAGTCTTTTAGATTATACTGACCATATATATTATAGCTGTAGTCTTTTTAGATTACACTGAAGATATAATATAGCAGTAGTATTTATAGACTATAGCAAAGATATATCATGTAACAGTAGTCTTTTAGATTATACTGAATATATACAATATAGCGGTAGTATTTATAGACTATAGTAAAGGTATATTATGTAGTAGTAGTCTTTATACATTATACTAAAGATATATAATAGAGCACTAGTATTTATAGACTGTAGATAAGATATATTATGTAGCGGTAGTCTTTTAGATTATATTGACTATATATAATAGAGCAGTAGTATTTATAGACTCTAGTGAAGATATATTATGTCGGGTAGGCTTTTAGGTTATATTGAATATATACAATATAGCTATAGTATTTATAGACTATAGTGAAGCTATATAGCTGTAGTCTTCATAGATTATAATACAGATATACAATGTAGTGGTAATACGGTATTTATAGACTGTAATGAATATATATAACTGTAAATTTTATAGATTATACTAAAGATGTATAATATAGCGGTAGTATTTATAGACTATAGTGAGAATATATAGTGGTAGTCTTTAGAGATTATACTGAAGGTATACAATATAGCGGTAGTATTTATAGACTATAGTGAGAATATATAGTGGTAGTCTTTAGAGATTATACTGAAGATATACAATATAGCGGTAGTATTTATAGACTATAGTGAGAATATATAGTGGTAGTCTTTAGAGATTATACTGACGATATAAAATATAGCGGTAGTATTTATAGACTATAGTGAGGATATATAGTGGTAGTCTTTAGAGATTATACTGAAGATATACAATATAGCGGTAGTATTTATAGACAATAGTGAGGATATATAGTGGTAGTCTTTAGAGATTATACTGAAGATATACAATATAGCGGTAGTATTTATAGACTATAGTGAGGATATATAGTGGTAGTCTTTAGAGATTATATTGAAGATATACAATATAGCAGTAGTATTTATAGACTGTAGTAGAGATATCTTATATACTGGTAGTGCCCCTTATAGTAGTCACACATCGTATATTAGCACTTCCTTTTCTCCCTCCTTCTCCTGTTATCATCTGCAGCTTCTTGCCTATTTCTCCAGTTTTCACTCCCAGTTACAAAGCTTTTATCCTGCTGCCGCTGGTCAGGTTTCGGCCTCCACTCTTTACCCAAATATTACATTTGCCTTTACGCATTGCTTTGGCCACCAGAGTAGTCTCCATTGAAGAATGCTTAGTGTTCTCTGCAGTTTACTTGTTAGCTTTGCTGTATAGACTGGGTAGGAGTGAGCAGAGTCATCTCATTATCATTAGTTAGGAGATACGATAGCAGCTGTTTGCTAATATGAATGTGTCGTAGGATAATCATGTGACATCATGTCGGATGACTGTGGATAATACACTCAATCTGACCAGTATGAGACCGTCCTGATGCCTCGTGGAACCGTTCTATAGGATGCTGTGCAGTTGATATGAAGTAGACGTATAGAACAAGAAGCTTCTTTAGAGGCAATACTAACCGGGATGAATCATGCATATGTGATATAAAGACAGAGGCCCAGCCTGGGTTTCCACAGCAACACATCTGTGGCCATCTTACCAGTCGCCTTCTAAGAGTCCGGACAGAGCTCCCTGTGAGATGTAACGTGCAGCCGCAGAAGCGTTAAACCCCACAGCAGCACAAGCTAAATATGGTGGATAGAACGTGTTTATTCTCCCTCCACCAGCTGCAGGTTACATCATTGCAACAATGCACACAGCAATTTTCTAAGTTATTCATTGTTTAGCAACATGACAGATAAACTACACATTGTTTCCTTCTCAGAAACCCACCACAATCTGCCGAGGGGAAACGGCGTAATACCCCCCCAAATCTGCCAAGGGAAACAGAGGAATACCCCCCAAATCTGCCAAGGGAAACAGGGGAATACCCCCCAAAACTGCCAAGGGAAACTGTGTAACACCCCCCAAATCTGCCAAGGGAAACAGCGTAATACCCCCCCCAAATCTGCCAAGGGAAACAGAGGAATACCCCTCAAATCTGCCAAGGGAAATGGCGTAATATCCCCCCCACATCTGCCAAGGGAAACAGAGGAAAACCCCCCCAAATCTGCCAAGGGAAACGGTGTAATACCCCCCAAATCTGCCAAGGGAAATGGTGTATTACCCCCCAAATCTGCCAAGGGAAATGGCATAATCCCCCCCCCCCCCCAAAATCTGCCAAGGAAAACAGAGGAATACCCCCCAAATCTGCCAAGGGAAACGGGGTAATACCCCCTCCCCCTAAAATCTGCCAAGGGAAATGGTGTAATACTTCTGAAATCTGCCAAAGCAAATGGCGTATTACCCCCCAAATCTGCCAAGGGAAACAGCGTAACACCACCCAAATCTGCCAAGGATAACAGAGGAATACCCCTCAAATCTGCCAAGGTAAACAGTGTAACACCCCCCAAATCTGCCAAGGTAAACAGAGGAATACCCCCCAAATCTGCCAAGGAAAACTGCATAATGCCCCCCCAAATCTGCCAAGGGAAACGTCATAATTCCCCCCCCAAATCTGCCAAGGTAAACGGCGTAATACCCCCCAAATGTGCCAAGGGAAACAGTGTAATACCCCCTAAATCTGCCAAGGGAAACGCCATAATACCCCTCCAAATCTGCCAAGGGAAATGGTGTAATAACCGCCAAGGGAAACAGTGTAATACCCCCTAAATCTGCCAAGGAAAACAGAGGAATACCCTCCAAATCTGCCAAGGAAAATGGCGTTATACCCCCTAAATCGGCCAAGGGAAAAGATATGCAAAATAGCTCTCACAACTCCCTTTAAGAAATATCCCTTCAAATCAAGTCTCGCTCAGTCAAGAAGCCTTAGAACATTGACTGGGGATTTTATGCCAAGCCAAACAATGTCTTCAAAAGGAAAGATTTTCCATCTTCAGACAGCTGTTTCGGGGTGTTTGCCCCTCATCAGTGCAGAGAAGGGTGTTGGCTGGCTAGTGAATGGTCTATCGACGTGAGTCAAAGGGGTAGGGACTCTCCTTAAGGATAAAGGTAAACTGAGTAATACCCCCCAAATTTACCAAGGAAAACAGTAATACCCTACCCTGCTCCAAAATCTGCCAGGGAAAACTGTGTAAACTCTACCTTGGAACACAAGACTATACCCATCAAACTCTGACAAGTAATACAGGGTAACGCCCAATACAGTCTGCCAAAGAAAACAGCATAACACCCACCACAGTACCAAAAAACACCAAACCTACCAAATTCTATCACAAAAAAAACTATAGAATATAGAATCTGCTGCCGGACTAGGGATCAGGTGTGCACACACTTCAATGTGATGTCAAATCATTGCAGGCAGGAGAAAGAGAAGACCCCTCCTCGTACGTCTCAGGCCAAGGATAAGAAGAAACTGCTTACTGTTGGATTTCTTTTATTGACAATGTGTTTCGACATCAGGACTGCTTCTTCCTCACTGAAACTAATAAAAAAACTTCTTACACATATAAATATCCCAGTTTCAGATCTCACTGTCCACTGTGACACACACAGCCCACATCCAAGGGAATTCACGGAATAGCATTGGTGCCGAAACGCGTTACCAATAAAAAAAAATCTATCAAGTAAGCAGTTTGATCTGCGGTTTCTTTTGATCCTGAGACATACAGGGTTTTTTTCTGTTTCTCCTGTTTTTTTTATGTGATATATTTTATAAAATAGCAGAAAAGAAGCAACACTTTTGGGGCTTATTTACTATTAATGGATTTGCTTTTTGCTTCCATGAAATAGTTATGTGCTCTCTGTGGCCGCAATCTCTTCTCACTTGTTTGGGTGTTTGTAGAATATCCTAATCCATGTTTTAGAGTTGTGTGTGGCATCAGACGTGAAGTGTCCTCCACATAAGCTGACCCAAAAAGTGGAGGAGCCAACACAAAGTATAAAGGGAACAAAATCCAAAATGCGTATATAGAAGTATCAAAAAAGTATATAGAAGTATCAGAAATGTATTTCCTCCGATTAAAAAATTGCTTTGTTTCGACCCAAGCAGAAGTCTTCTTCTATGACCACTGATGAGATGTTACTGATGACTATCCATAGGGAAGTAGATTTAGAATTAACTGGATTCAATTTGACAACAAAAAAAAAGTAAAAAAAAATTCACTTATTTTAGTCAACATAGAAAATTTGTGATTGTTTGATCACTTGTTTAAAGGACAGTGGAAAACCAGAATGGTACCAGGGATGAGGCAGCGGTGTAGACCACCAGGAAGTGGGTCAGGGCAGACGGTTTCCGTCTTGGGTGAGACAGTCCAAGTCAGCAATGGATGCGGGCCCGCTGGGCTATTAAAATGGCGTGACTTTGGGTTCCGGCAGGGAGTGGAGTCTAAGTGCCCTCTAGGTCTTCATCCCTTATGGACTTCTGCAGCTAGAGGACACCAGGTTTATAAGTGTGGGTAACAGCTTGACCTGAGATCTAAGCAGCGCCAATGAGGAGCACCAGAGATGCGGGCAGTATGTATGTAATCATAAACAATCATCAACAGGAAAATCAAAATGGCACCAGGGATGAGGCAGCGGTGTAGTCAACCAGGAAGTGGGTCAGGGCAGACGGTTTCCGTCTTGGGTGAGACAGTCCAAGTCAGCAATAGATGCGGGCCCGCTGGGCTATTAAAATGGCGTGACTTTGGGTTCCGGCAGGGAGTGGAGTCTAAGTGCCCTCTAGGTCTTCATCCCTTATGGACTTCTGCGGCTAGAGGACACCAGGTTTATAAGTGTGGGTAACAGCTTGACCTGAGATCTAAGCAGCGCCAATGAGGAGCACCAGAGATGCGGGCAGTATGTATGTAATCATAAACAATCATCAACAGGAAAATCAAAATGGCACCAGGGATGAGGCAGCGGTGTAGTCAACCAGGAAGTGGGTCAGGGCAGACGGTTTCCGTCTTGGGTGAGACAGTCCAAGTCAGCAATAGATGCGGGCCCGCTGGGCTATTAAAATGGCGTGACTTTGGGTTCCGGCAGGGAGTGGAGTCTAAGTGCCCTCTAGGTCTTCATCCCTTATGGACTTCTGCGGCTAGAGGACACCAGGTTTATAAGTGTGGGTAACAGCTTGACCTGAGATCTAAGCAGCGCCAATGAGGAGCACCAGAGATGCGGGCAGTATGTATGTAATCATAAACAATCATCAACAGGAAAATCAAAATGGCACCAGGGATGAGGCAGCGGTGTAGTCAACCAGGAAGTGGGTCAGGGCAGGCGGTCTCCGTCTTGGGTCAGACAGTCCAAGTCAGCAATGAAAGTCAGCCCCCTACACATGCATCAGGGGTCCTGAGCTATCTCCACCCACTTACATACGATCTTCATACACGTCATGGGAAGGGGTTAATAAGTAGAAAAACTTGTTAGTAGGTTTTTTTTCTCCACCTCCTGGATATTAGTGACATTTATCAAAGGGAAAACTCCTCGGAGCTGTACACAGAGTCTCTGCTGCCCGGACTCATCTCCCAGTATATAACGTATCGGCACTGTGCTGCACTCAGACGGAATTCTCCACAAACCGTGACTATTAAAATCCTTTCTGTAGACGTGAAGGGTCTTAGCGCTCTACATTCTGGTCTGAGGCACGCTCCGGTAATGCAGACGCATCCGCTCTCCTCCGACGCCGCTAGAATGGAACATAAATCCTGTGCTAATGTTTTCCACTTCCATGCGGAGAGGAAATCTTCAGGAGCGCTCCGAGCTGCTAAAGATGCTCTTGTCTTTAAGATGTTAGCCGTGTAGTTGAGGTACGGCGAACATTTCTTATTCTTGTGTGCAGCCTAAACAACCCCACCTATATGGTCTATACTAAACAACCGCACCTATATGGTCTATACTAAACAACCCCACCTATATGGTCTATACTAAACAACCGCACCTATATGGTCTATACTAAACAACCCCACCTATATGGTCTATACTAAACAACCGCACCTATATGGTCTATACTAAACACCCCCACCTATATGGTCTATACTAAACAACCGCACCTATATGGTCTATACTAAGCACCCCCACCTATATGGTGTACACGAAACACCCCCACCTATATGGTCTATACTAAACAACCCCACCTATATGGTCTATACTAAACACCCCCACCTATATGGTCTATACTAAACAACCCCACCTATATGGTGTACACGAAACAACCCCACCTATATGGTCTATACTAAACAACCCCACCTATATGGTCTATACTAAACAACCCCACCTATATGGTCTATACTAAACAACCCCACCTATATGGTGTACACGAAACAACCCCACCTATATGGTCTATACTAAACAACCCCACCTATATGATCTA
This sequence comes from Dendropsophus ebraccatus, assembly GCA_027789725.1. Taxonomy (NCBI): domain Eukaryota; kingdom Metazoa; phylum Chordata; class Amphibia; order Anura; family Hylidae; genus Dendropsophus; species Dendropsophus ebraccatus. Next base: position 28,999,114 of record JAQFWZ010000022.1, read on the forward strand.
CACCATCCATGTCTTCAATCTCTTAAAGTAAAACATTCAGGCAACCCCGCTGTCAGGTACTGCGATGCCGCCCTGCTGTCAGGTACTGCGCTGCCGCCCTGCTGTCAGGTACTGCGCTGCCGCCATGCTTTCAGGTACTGCGATGCCGCCCTGCTGTCAGGTACTGTGGTACCACTCTCGTATACACCATCTCATTGTGGCAGAAGTTTTTTCTGATTCGGTCACAATCTCTGACTCCGGCAATGTAACAGTTAATTCTATACGCCATTGTTTTCCAGGTTCTAGGCAGATGCCCTCTTGGCCCATTAGGTTCTCCTATATAACCCCATTACTTCCCCAGTCTGGGGCGGAGTGGCTGTATAATATAACCCGTCTTCTGCTTCTGTGCTCCATGTTCCGTGGCCTCATCTCACCTTGTTTCCAGGTCTGTTTCCCGATCACCTTCTGCTTCTCACCTCATCCTCTCCTGGACTTTGCTGTTGCCCGGCCCTGTGGACACCATGTCTGGTACTTGTTGTTCTACACTTCTGTGTCTGAGACCTGCTGACTTTGTTCCTGTTCTATTATCCATGTTTCTGGTTCCTTCTCTGTTGTCCTTCTTCCTGGCGTCCTTCTGTCTGTCCCACCATCCCCTCCACACCATCAGCTGCCAACTAGGGGCCATTCTTGGAACTGCAACCTGGGGATACTTTCCCTAAGAGGCTGGGTTCACACTGCGTTTTTGCAGCCCATTTTTTTCATCCGTTTTATGCAAAAAAAAAAAAAAAACCTTATGACAAACAGCATGCATCTGTTTTAATCTGTTTTTCCACTGACTGCCTTTTTTGACGCTTTTTTTTTTAAACATGTACACAAAAACATGATCAAAAACATTTTTGTGTCCGGTAAAATAAAAAAACAGATGCGTTTTGATCCGTTTTTTTAATCCGCTTTTTATCATAAATGCATCAATGGTCGACCCATCCCGGCCGGTGACCCCCATCCTGGCCAGTAACCCCCATCCTGGCCGGTGACCCCAATCCTGGTCGGTGACCCCCATCTCGGCCGGTGACCCCCATCCTGGCCAGTGACTCCCATCCTGGCCAGTGACCCCCATCCTGGCCGGTAACCTCCATCCTGGCCAGTGACCCCCATCCCGGGCTGGTGACTCCCATCCTAGCCAGTGACTCCCACCCCGGCCGGTGACCCCCATCCCAGTCAGTGACCCGTTACATTATATCCCGTAGTTGTTTTCTATGCTTTTGTGTTTTATTATACATTATAAATGGAAATAGAATTGTATGAGTTCTTCCAATAAGCTGAGCCCCAGAACTCCTGTCTGACATGAACTACTTACAGATTCACAAATAGGGCAGATATCCTGGTCCGATCCCCCCCACCGCTTCTATTTCCTGGCAGCAAAGAATATATATGGCGTTTGAATAACTACTTACCCTCCAAACCAGAAATAGACGCATCTAATAGAAAAGGCTTCTCCCTATGGAACGCTCATAAGGCTTTCATTAGAGGACTCTGTATTAAATACAGTACTTACCATAAAAGAGACAAAAACAGAACAACAGAGCTGCCTGGCTGCTTAACCCCATGACGACCAATGGGAAGAATGTGCCGCAGTCGGTGGTCCGTGCAGTCCGTTATGTCTTGGATGTACAGTCCATGTGTCCGCGGCATCGATGGCAGGAGCTCAGCTGTTATCTGCCCCCGCTTCTTCTGAAATTGCTGGGATAGGAGATAACTCCAGTCCCAGCACTGCTCCTACTTGGATGCCATGGTCAATAGCGACTGAAGCACCCAGGTGGTTAGACTAATATAAGCCTAACCGAGCCCCAGGTCTGCTAAATAACATGCCTACCCCGATCCTAGACCATGTCATCCACCAGTTTTATTGTATTAAATAGCTTTGGTGTGGCCAATGATTGCTCCTAGTACTGTCACATGATGCAGATGCCTCGTAGGCCCTGAGCTCCCAAGCATAGGCCATTATCATATGTCAACGTTCTTGGACCATATCGGTTAAAGAGGATATCCAGCACGTCACAAAAATGTATCTACTGTTGGGCCAGGGACAAAGAGAAATAAAACCTACGCTTCCTGTATCCCCCCCCCCCCCCATCTCAACTGGTCCCGCAGATCCTTATTGTCTTCTTCTTGCTTTCGGGATAAGTGCTCAGAGTAGAACCTCACTGGCCAAGACGGGACACCACAATAATGGGCTGCATGGGCAGGTCCTGCTCCCAGTGCTTGTGTCAGGAGCGGGAAGAAGGCAGACGATGAGGGGACTGGAAGGAGTCAACAAGGAGCCACAGGGCCGGGGTGAAGCAGGCCTGACGTGTGCTATTCAAATAAATCTCCTACCCCCCCCCCCCCCCCCGGCTCATGACGCGCACCGGTTCCTCACATCGTGCACGCCTTCTATTCTAATCTAGCAACGCCTTTTATGCTAATCTGGCAGGTCTTACAGTGATGACAGGGCGGTCGGGCCAAAAATGGGAGGCGGGGCTGTGTGGAACACTGTAGGACCTGCCAGATTAGCATAAGAGGCGTTACTATATTAGAATAGGAAGCGTGCATGATGTGAGGAACCGGTGCGCGTCATGGGCGGGGGAGGTGAATTTGAATAGCACACGTCCGGCCTGCTTTACGCTGGCTCATTTGTATATCTGTTAGACAGCGAAAGTAACGGCAACCGATTGTCGAATTGAAGGATGTTCCACACCAGCAGACAGAATGGTGTGGTCAGTGCCGACAGAATGGTGTAGTCAGTGCCGACAGAATGGTGTGGTCAGTGCCGACAGAATGGTGTGGTCAGTGCCGACAGAATGGTGTGGTCAGTGCCGACAGAATGGTGTGGTCAGTGCCGACAGAATGATGTGGTCTATCTCCACATTACAGCTGTGATGGTGCTTACTCTTTACACTACTATGCATGCATTGAAATGCAGAGGCCATGATATTGCTCTTCTCTCTTGGCTTGTAGCCAGTATAATCTTTGTATAACACTTTCTATAAGAGGACACACTATTCAGGCTTCTAGGTGTCGCCGCTAACTGGGCACAAAATGGAGTCTTTACACCTGCTCATTTCTCATTTTGCCTTAACGCCGCTAACTTTCCCAGCTAGGAATGGACTGTCAATCTCAGCTACAGAATCGAATCCATGATTGTATGCAACCTACCTACACGGGGTAATCTTATCCATACAGGGAAGAAGTATATGGCCAGTTACAGCTGCACAGTTCTCTCTATCCCCTCCCTGCCCTCATCTCTATGATCATAGAGAGAACTGTGTGGTCATACAGTTACAGCTGCACAGTTCTCTCTATCCCCTCCCTGCACTCATCTCTATGATCATAGAGAGAACTGTGTGGTCATACAGTTACAGCTGCACAGTCCTCTCTATCTCCTCCCTGCACTCATCTCTATGATCAGAGAGAGAACATAGAGTTACAGCTGCACAGTCCTCTCTGTCCGCCATCTTTATGATCAGTCAGGTACAGAACAGAAACTTACAGCCAGGGCAACCCTGGGGCTCAGAGAGGCCGGTAACCACACAACACTAGGTATGTAGCAATAACCATTACATTGCCCTCCATAAGTAATTCTAAACTTAAAGAGATTGTCGGGGGGAGGGGAAAGTAAATAATAAATGAGCCATACTCACCTGTTTCTGCTCCGCTTCCAAATGAGTAGTCTTGGGTCCTGTGTTAGGCAACTTGACCCTTCCTCTCCTTCCTCCATCTTCAGCCAATCCTGCTCCTCTTGCTTTGGTTGTACCAGCACCGAGACATGACATCACATCTGGTACCTAATAAAGGAGGACCCTACTGCACAGCCTTGTCTGGTTCTGGAGTCCTAATTGCTATTGACTACTGGCATTGTCCCTGACCCTTTCCTCTCTGTTCCTGACCCTTTCCTCTCTGTTCCTGACCCTTTCTTCTTTGTCCCTGACCGTATCACTTGATTTCTGACCCTTACACTCTGTTCCTGACCCTTTTGCTCTGCTCCTGTCCCTTACGCTCTGCTCCTGACCCTTTCACTGTGCTTCTGACCCTTTCCTCTCTGCTCCTGACCCTTTCTTCTTTGTCCCTGACCGTTTCACTTGATTTCTGACCCTTACACTCTGTTCCTGACCCTTTCTTCTTTGTCCCTGACCGTTTCACTTGATTTCTGACCCTTACACTCTGTTCCTGTCCCTTTCTCTCTGTCTCTGACCCTTTCTTCTCTGCTCCTGACCCTTTTGCTCTGTTCCTAATCCTTTCCTCTCTGCTCCTAACCCTTTCCTCTCTGCTCCTGACCCTTTTGCTCTGCTCCTAACCCTTTCCTCTCTGCTCCTGACCCTTACACTCTGCTCCTGACCCTTACACTCTGCTCCTGACCCTTACACTCTGCTCCTGACCCTTTCACTGTGCTCCTGACCCTTTCGCTCTGTCTCTGACCCTTTCACTGTGCTTCTGTCCCTTTCCTCTCTGCTCCTGACCCTTTTGCTCTGTCTCTGACCCTTTCACTGTGCTTCTGTCCCTTTCCTCTCTGTTCCTGACCCTTTCCTCTCTGCTCCTGACCCTTTCCTCTTTGCTCCTGACCCTTACACTCTGTTCCTGACCCTTTCACTCTGTCTCTGACCCTTTCCTCTCTGCTCCTGACCCTTTCCTCTCTGCTCCTGACCCTTTCGCTCTGTCTCTGACCCTTTCCTCTCTGTTCCTGACCCTTGTACCCTGCTCCTGACCCTTTCCTCTCTGCTGCTGACCGCTTCGCTCTGTCTCTGACCCTTTTCTCTCTGCTCCTGACCCTTTTCTCTCTGCTCCTGACCCTTTTCTCTCTGCTCCTGACCCTTTTCTCTCTGCTCCTGACCCTTTTCTCTCTGCTCCTGACCCTTTTCTCTCTGCTCCTGACCCTTTCCTCTCTGCTGCTGACCCTTTTCTTGTATTTTATATTACAATATATATATATATATATAGTAAACACTTGAGTCCTGATAGAGAAGCAGCTGCGGACCTCATCCTCGTCATTTTACTTAAAATAGCAAAGAGAAGCCGCTCTCCGCAGCTTCTAAAGTTCAAGTGTTTTATTATAAGACAGAGCTGTAGAGATAATTCATGCGCGACCGCTGCACACGGCCATGTCAACGTCTGCTAAGAACGGGTTATGTGAGCCTGACATGTCAGCCGATACATATATATAACCAGATCTCCTACTAATACCAATCTGACCCCGGCTCCTGTCTTGTTCTCTGTCTTGTCACGTTGATTGCTTTCTTTATGACAAGACTTGGCTATGTTCCTGATTCTTCTTCTGTAACATCACTACTGCCACCAGTCCCTGACTATTCCGGGGACCATGACCTCAGGGACATCCACAGTTACATGCATGGGTTAAAGGGAAGCTGTCATGCTGCCTGAACCATGAGTCATCAGGACGGTCCCGGTGGCTTCTCTCCGCACAGCTGGTCTGGATTGATAGACCTCTCTCTAAGTATAAGGAACCATCTATCAATCTAGGTTAGGAGAAGCCGCTGGGGAGAACCCTAAAGACCGGAGAGGACAGACATCCATCAGATTGCACACTTCTGTCTAGATTGTACCTTAGAGAATCCTAATTGTAGTAAATAGCACTACCAGGGAAAACGGGACTGTACCGACCACCTTCTACCAGGGAAAATGGGAATGTACCGACCACCTTCTATAAGGGAAAAAGGACTGTACCGACCACCTTCTATAAGGGAAAATGAGAATGTACTGCCCCCTTCTACCAGGGAAAAAGGACTGTACCGACCACCTTCTATAAGGGAAAATGAGAATGTACCGACCACCTTCTACCAGGGAAAAAGGACTGTACCGACCACCTTCTACCAGGGAAAAAGGACTGTACCGACTACCTTCTATCAGGGAAAACGGGAATGTACCGACCACCTTCTGCCAGGGAAACAGTAATGTACTAGCTCCCTTCTACCAAGGAAAAAGGACTGTACTGACCACCTTCTACCAGGGAAAACGGGTATGTACTTGCCCCCTTCTACCAGGGAAAACGGGAATGTACCGACCACCTTCTACCAAGGAAAAAGGACTGTACTGACCACCTTCTACCAGGGAAAACGGGTATGTACTTGCCCCCTTCTACCAGGGAAAACGGGAATGTACCGACCACCTCCTACCAGGGTAAACGGGAATGTACTGACCACCTTCTACCAGGGAAAATGGGAATTTACCGACCACCTTCTAGCAGGGAAAAAGGACTGTACCGACCACCTTCTACCAGGGAAAAGGGGAATGTACTGACTACCTTCTGCTAGGGAAACAGTAATGTACTAGCTCCCTTCTACCAAGGAAAAAGGACTGTACTGACCTCCTTCTACCAAGGAAAAAGGACTGTACTGACTACCTTCTACCAGGGAAAATGGGACTGTACCGACCACCTTCTAACAGGGAAAATGGGAATGTACTGCCCCCTTCTACCAGGGAAAATGGAAATGTACTGAACACCTTTTATAAGGGAAAAAGGACTGTACTGACCATCTTCTAACAAGGAAAAAGGACTGCGCCCACCACCTTCTACCTGGGAAACAGCACTGTACCGACCACCTTCTACCAGGGATGAGGACTGTACCGACCACCTTCTACCTTGGAAACAGGACTGTACTGACCACCTTCTACCTGGGAAACAGGACTGTACCGACCACTTTCTACCAGAGAAAAAGGACTGTACTGACCACCTTCTACCTGGTAAACAGGACTGTACCGGCCACCTTCTATCAGGTAAAACAGGACTTTGCAGAGCATCTATATGAAGGAAAGATTCAGCTCACCACATCTGCATCAATTAACCATCTGGGTGCACGGCAGTAGAAGAAAAGTCAGCAATCTCGGGGTAAAATCCAAGTTCTTGTTCTTTATTAGAGCTTCACATGCAATACAGACTCGACATGGTAGACCGACGCATTTCAATCATCACATGATCTTCCCCATAGTAGTTTACACCGATATTGCTGGCTTTTCTTCTACAAATGTACTCTGCATCTACTACCGTGTAAAATCCTACTGTCCAACAACCCTTGCCGGATTTGGATCCTTGAAGAAGCTCAATATTGCAATCATAAGGCCAATGCCTTACCCCAGCATTCGTAACACTATAAGATAGACTCTGCTTAAATGGTGCCTCCCGAAAAGTATAATATTTTTCCTGGTCCCTTGAGAAATTACTCTGGAGTAGTATCATAGGTTTAGGAGCACTAACAACAACCAGGAGCCGAGCAGTAGCTGGGGGATTTAGCCTGGTTCTCAGATATATGTACCTGCTCAAACAACTCAGACAACAAACCAGTCACCTCCTCAATATGAGTAGCCAGATCTTTATGATTGCTATTGGTACCAAGGAGAGCCCTAGATGACTGCGGGCTACCGGGCAACAGTCCCAAACCTGCAATAATGTGTTACCCAAAACAAGGATGCTTAGCACGCTTTACAGGAAAGACTAATGGCTAGAGAGGATTTATAGAACAAGGGAATATTATATAGGAAGTCAGCGGTCTGGTCCAGAATGTGAATAAACCAGCCCCTGATCCCCAACAATAGGCGTCTGTTACACAATACACTGACTGTCAGGGAGACATGCCAGGCAAACAATGAAGATAGAGGGAGATTCAAAACTCCTCCAGAGTGACCCGGCCGGGAGGAGGATGATCCAGAGTGCGCCCATGCAGTACGTTCACTGTGACGCTGCCGGGGCATGCTTCTGTAGCTTTGGGGTGGTGCTCCAACCATAGACATAGCTGGAGCGGGGCCAGTTAAGTATCTAACTGTACTGCTTGCCTTCTATCAGGAAAATCAACTTTGCTGCCCACCTTCTACTAGGAAAAAAGGAGTGTACTGGCCATAGTCTGCCAGGGAAACGGGACTTTACCCATCGTGTACAACCAGGAAAAACGCCACTGTATCAGCCACCTTCTTCCAGGGAAAACAGGACTGCGCTGAGTATCTACTACCATGGGAAATGCCGCTGTACTGACCACCTTCTACCAGGGAAGCAGGACAGTACCCATCATCTACAACCGGGGAAAGGAGGACTGTACTGGCCACCTTCTACCAGGGAAAAGAGAACTGTACCGGTCACCTACCAGGGAAACAGGACTATACCAATCCTCTACTACAAGGGAAAATGCCATAGTACTGCCAACCTTCTACCAGGGAGAAGACTGTACCCAGCATCTACTACCAGGGAAAATGCCCCTGTACTGACCACCTTCTTCCATGAAAAACAAGACTGCACTGGCCACCTTCTACTTGGAAAAGAGAACTGTACCCGGCATTTAGTACCTGGGAAAATCCCACTGTACTGGCCACCTTCTACCAAGGAAACAGGACTGTATTGACCACCTTTCACAAGGGAAACAGGACTGTACTGGCCACCTATTACCAGGGAAAACATGACTGTATTGGTCACCTTATAGGAAAAAAGGACTATAATCACCATACTTTACTAGGGAACATCACTTTGTGATGACCACACTCAATCTAAACCCATCACACTACAACATAGGAATAAACCCTCCTGATATTATACCTGTGGTGTAGCACCGTGCATGGTTATGCGGGGAGCTGGTACATTGGTGTGGTAGCTGAGTGGGTGTAGGGTCACTTGGGCACTTGTCATGGCAGCCTGGAATGGTATGGGACCCACCCCAGACAGTAGGCATGGTTGGAACAGCAAGAATGGGTAACCCAAGTGTACCGGTGTGTGCGTGTGGGTGCAGGTGTGCAAGGAATAGGCCAGAGTCCAGTAATTTAGCAAAGTAGAACAGTTTATTTGCAATACAGGAATAGTATTTGCTGTAATAGTACAGTCCAGTGCAATACAACAGTACAATCCTGTGATAACTAAAGTGCTAGTAGCTGAGGTTGGGACCAGGTGCTTGTAGTAAGAAGGTACTCTGCAGTAAAGAGAGAGGAGAGGAGTAGCCAAAGGGGCCCTACCCAAGATAGAAGTGTACTCTACCGTATTAGTGGAGGTGTGTATAAGAGATAGAGAACACTCGTACTCATGGATGACTTCTAGTCTTGACCGCCTTATGCCCCCTAGTTGCAAGCTACTCGTCCTAGGTGGGTAACTCCCGGGGTTTGTCTAACCCTGTCAGTGATTGGTGGGGCTGTGTGTGTGCGGAGAGAGTGAAGAGGATAGGCTAGAGAAAGGAGGGACAGCACCTGCACCTGTGAGTGGTCAGAAAGGCAACATGTGACACATAACAGTTAACTCTTGGAAGACTTCAGCCGTGCATAGAGTAAGTTACACAGAAACACAGTAGTGACACCTAGTGGGAAGATCAGTAGCTGCAGTGGATACCTCATCCGACTTGTGTGAGCCCAAGAGAGTTACCTTACGCAGGTACAATTAGACTTAGGGGCCCGTACCGGGTGACTATATATCCACCACACTCCACCCATCGTTATCCATCATTACGCAGCAGAAGATCAACAAAGAACCCATCTGTATTTACCCTTTAATCTCCAGGTTGCAGTCTCCGGGATAGTATGTGAAAAAGTTACTGAAATGACAGCAATGCTTTAAAGATTAGGGACAGTTGGGGTCAGTCCTTGTCTTTGTTCATGTACTGAAATTCTTTACTTCATTCCTGGTTGCCATCATCCATTTCATCCTCTCTGGGTCCTGTCCTCCATTGGTGAGTTGTGACTGTCCTTCTTGTCACCTGTGATTATTGATATGTTGTCTGTATGTATTTATTGAGTTTGTCTGCTTGGTTTACTGTTCAGTCCTGGGGGTATCTGAGTCCTATGAGTCACAGTACCCAGGAAAGACGACTGCTATAGGTGAAGCCCAGTTCTAGCCACAGTATATGTAGAGGCATTTCTATTAGTGAGGGTGCTAGGTTTTATACTAGTTTTATCTATTCACAGTCAGTTTCATGACTACTATCTGTATGGCACTAGTATTTCTGGGTACAGTATTTTCGGGGGGTTGTTTTGGGGTGGAGATGTATTGAAGACAACTTGTTTCTGGGACTTTTCACGACCATTTGGCTGATTCTAGAAGAAGAGGCAATGACAATGTCTAAAACTAATAGAAAATGTGGTGCATGTCACATAAAACTGCCCCATTGTGTCTTCTTATTAGAGAACTATTACCCAGAGGTATGACATCATAAATCAGGGAATTATTTGGAGGCAGCACCCATACAAAAGTAACATTTGCAACCCTAAAAGCCTGACAACCTCTAAATGTCGCTATAATATAGTATATAAGCTAGAGGGGCAGGGAATGGTAAGCCTTGGGGATGATACCCCCCATTAAGACCCTAGAGATACCCCATTATGGTGGTGCGTGGTTACTTGGCTTACAGTAATGTCGATCACACAAATCAATTCATTTCAGATTATAATACAATATAAAATGTTATTATGCAAAAAGAAAGGAAACAGGTCTATTCTCAAACATCACCACAAGATGGCGCTCTCTCCACAGTAATGTATCTACTGTTAGGATCAGTGTGGAAATCTGATGCTGCAGTGTTTGGTCAAATTTATGCAGAAATATGGACAATTCTGCAAACATAATTCCTGCAAAACACCTAAAGGGTTAATAAAGTCCTGCTCTGAGCACTTTGGGAGACACCGTGTTGTAAACCGGGTAAGTTAATGGTAAGAGAAACCTATGCCCCCCCTGTAAGCCACCGAGGGGCTCAATTCATGTAGCCTAAAACTAAAAGCCTCATAAGGATCAGAATTCAGCAATTTTAAACACTTTTTTTTTATAGTTGAATTTTTTTTCAGGTAGTGAAATATAATACGTGGTAAAGTATTGTTTTTATTTATATGTACACTTCCAGGGACTGCCAGCAGTAAGAACAACACTTCCCTCTCTGCTGCCACCAACGTTTGTGTTGGAAACTGCATTGCTCTAAGCTGCACATCTCATTAAGGGGATGGGGAAAGTGATGTAGCATGTGTGACCTTCAGCAATCAGATAAGTAGGTGGATGAGAAGAGCAACTGAGCGCTCTGTCTAGTAGGTAGAAGGGAGAATGACTGAGCATGTGTGTCCTCCAGTACTTGTCTTATTATGGGGACAGGGAGACTGATTGAGCATGTGTAGTGTCCCAGCATGTGGCGTCACGAACAGGATTCAAACCTCGCTGCTGCCAGTCATTGTCCTGCAAGAATCACTTTTCACTTTTCACTTTTATGGTGTGGTGCAGTTTTGTGTGCAATTTTTGGTGCAATACACCTGGTTACCAAAAAGAGACTGTCTCAAAGTTGCCACCCAAAAGTATACAAGACTTGTGTGTACTCTGACTGCCTTGTGAAGTCTGCTCTTTGCTAAAAGTGTCACACTGACCAAGGTTTCAGAAGTGCGGGAGCACCCTACAAAGAGAGACTGTCAGTGTGTCTCACAGTGACGGCGCAGCCATCCCTGTTGTCCAAAGCTGCCACTTTAATGAACCGCCAGGAGAAGCGCAGGAAAAGACACCAGGTTTACTGCCAAGTCACAGAGCACACCTACAGCGCCGCCTACTGGTGGAACCAAGGTCTAGACAAGTTTTTCCAGGGGGACCCCTGAGTATGCTGCACACTTCCGTTGACATCACTGGAGTGGCCATCTTGGATCCAGGCCCATGTGGCCATGGAGGACGGCCTCAGCTTCCTGGCAGCTCACCAACCTAGAGTAGTTTGCTAAAGATGGACGCTCTGCTGTTTAAGCAAAAAAGTGTGCCCGCTCTGCTGAGCTTGTATAAGGCCCTGTTGGCCATTGTTGTGTGTCCCTTTTTCACTCTGCAACACAAGTTCAAGTTCCTGTGCCCAACTTTGCCGAGAACTTTTCCTCAATCCCTTTTCCCCCTTTCTTGTGAGGAAAAGAGATGCCTGCTCTGCCTCACTGCTGCACTTAATGATTTATATGGACTAACCCATCATGGCACCACTAAGGTCTGTTTCCCTCCTGTTTCTGTCCTATCTCCTTCTTTCTTTCATTTGCACTGCACAGCCCCACCAATCACTAGAAGGTTTAGTTGCCCCTATAAAAGGAGATTAGTTCCTGATGGGAGGGTTCCTTCTAGTTCAGTCACTAGAGAGCGAGCAACATAGAGAGACAGTTCGTGCTGCAGTGAAGCCAGGGCCTGGCTTGGGCAAGGACCCCTGTCAGGGCCAAGGGAACATGCTTCATTTCTTAAGCAAGTAACCACCACTAGCATGCAGTGCTAGACTACTTAGGAAGAAAGGACGTCCTCTGAGGATCACCTTGTCCATGTCAGGGATACACTCTACAACATACAGGGCAGTATACCTGAGTATGTTACTGACCCCAGCAGGACAAAGCTGCCACTTGCCTACATATCCTGTTATAATGCATGGCTATTCTGAAAAGTTTCAGTCAGTCTGCTTCACCCAATGCAGGGACCTGGAGCTTTGTACTACCCTCATAGGACGGGTGTCCCGACACTGTAGGGCATTAGACAGTCAGAAACGTGAGTACGAGTTTCTTCTTCTTCTCTTCCCTATTTTATTAGGTGGATGGGGGGAGTAAATGAAGATTTGTGTCCTCCAGCTCTTATCTTATTTGGTGGATGGGAGGAGTTATTAAGCATGTGTGTCCTTCAGCTCTTATCTTATCATGGGGATGGGGAACCTGATTGAGCATGTGTGTCCTCCAGCTCTTCTCTTATTAGGGGAGACTGATTGAGGATGTGTGTCCTCCAGCTCTTATCTTATTATAGGGATGGGGAGCTGAGCATGTGTGTCCTCTAGCTATTCTCTTATTATGGGGGAGGGGAGAGTGATTGAGCATGTGTGTCCTCCAGCTCTTATCTTATTATGGGGATGAGGAGCTGAGCAGGTGTGTCCTCCAGCTATTCTCCTATTATGGGGGAGGGGAGAGTGATTGAGCATGTGTGTCCTCCAGCTCTTCTCTTATTATGGGGATGGGGAGCTGAGCATGTGCGTCCTCCAGCTCTTATCTTATTATGGGGGAGGGGAGACTGATTGAGGATGTGTGTCCTCCAGCTCTTATCTTATTATGGGGATGGGGAGTTGAGCATGTGTATCCTCTAGCTATTCTCTTATTATTGGGGAGGGGAGAGTGATTGAGCATGTGTGTCCTCCAGCTCTTATCTAATTATGGGGATGGGGAGCTGAGCATGTGTGTCTTCCAGCTATTCTCTTATTATGGGGGAGGGGAGAGTGATTGAGCATGTGTGTCCTCCAGCTTTCAGCCTAGCAGATGGATGAGCACTGGCTCTTCTAACACTTTGTTTAACATGGCCTCATTCTATCTACGTAATTGGAATAGCTTTTCAATGGATCGTCTATTACTTGCTTGTAACGGGAAGATGTTACTACTTCAAGATCTGTGCAATAAATATAATACTTGATTGATTTTGAAAGATAAGGTGGCCCAGATTCCCCTGATACCCCCAGGGCTGACCCTGGCAGGGGCACATGTAGAGGACGTATATGATGGTGTTACTGTAGGATTGCAGACATCCTTTTCTTGGACACACGTGCAGCTTCCTTGACTGAGATGAGATTAGGATTCAGGAGAGCGAGCTGCTGCCGAAGAGCTATAAATAGCCGCTGCCATCTCTCTCGTCTTTCTGCAGAACTCTGCAGTGAGCTATATATAGAGCCGGTGCTTTATAACCTCTCCCGGCTCAGCCATCACTCTGCACTAAGAATAGACACCACCCTGTGGATTCTCCCAGCAGACACCACACTGCAGGCATCTAAATATAGAAAGCTGCTCTACACGGGCCACCGCACTGGAGCTACCGACCACGACTGAGCCAAGACTGAGCCCGGCCACTCCGCAGAGTCCATCACCACCATATAGTATAGGTCAGAGGCCAGGGGGGGGGGGAATCATACTGCTCCACAAACTATGGGCTGCAGATCCGTAGCCTCAAAAAGTTCATAGAAATTTGAAAAATGTAAAATGTGCAATTTCTCAGATGTTTCTGCCATGTATATACACTGAATCCCCGCTTCATTAGAGGCCCACCTATAGCGGCACAGTGGCCCCCTCGGGTTTCCTTCTGCCATATGGGAAACTGTTGCCATAAAGGGGTGAACTTGGTCATCACAGGGGTTATTACACCAAATGTCCGTCCACAAGTACCAGAGGAGCCAGGGGGGACAAAGAAAACATTCCCCCCACCATTACACCTCCTCCACCAGCCTCCAACTCCTCCACCAGCCTCCAACTCCTCCACCAGCCTCCAACTCCTCCACCTCCTTCACCAGCCTCCACCAGCTTCCACCTCCTCCACCAGCCTCCGCCTTCTCCACCAGCCTCCAACTAATCCACCAGCCTCCACCAGCTTCCACCTCAACCTTCTTCACCAGCATCCACCTCCTCCACCAGCCTCCACCAGCTTCCACCTCCTCCACCAGCCTCCGCCTTCTCCACCAGCCTCCAACTCCTCCACCAGCCTCCATCTCCTCCACCAGCCTCCACCAGCTTCCACCTCAACCTTCTTCACCAGCCTCCGCCTCCTCCACCAGCCTCCACCTCCTCCACCAGCCTCCGTCTTCTCCACCAGCCTCCAACTCCTCCACCAGCCTCCACCTCCTCCACCAGCCTCCACCAGCCTCCACCAGCTTCCACCTCAACCTTCTTCACCAGCCTCCACCTTCTCCACCAGCCTCCAACTTCTCCACCAGCCTCCACCTCCTCCACCAGCTTCCACCTCAACCTTCTTCACCAGCCTCCGCCTCCTTTACCAGCCTCCGCCTTCTCGACCAGCCTCCAACTCCTCCACCACCCTCCACCTCCTCCACCTGCCTCCACCAGCTTCCACCTCCACCTTCTCCACCAGCCTCCAACTTCTCCACCAGCCTCCACCAGCTTCCACCTCCACCTTCTCCACCAGCCTCCACGTCCTCCACCAGCTTCCACCAGTTCACCTTGAATCATTTTGTCCACCATTGATGAGTTATCTAGCTATGTTAACTGGCCGGACACATTGGATAAAAGTTTGGCTTCTCTCGGTTTGCTTTAGACTCGCCTCCACCCCCTCCATCACTTCATCATTGTGTTAAGGTTGAGGAACTTGTGGTCTATAGCTTTAAGCTAGTGGACAAGGTTGAAGTGTAATATAGAAGGTTATCTGAGTACCTTTCCTTAGAGCTTGTTGCCTAATCAGAGACGACCCCTATCAGGTGAGAGACACCATTCCAGAGCCTGATGTACAGGAAACAGCTTATTGTGCTCTGAGAAGATGCATCTGGCAATACATTTCCCCTGTATTCACTGTGGCCAGAGAGGTGTAATATTACATGGCTGAATATCAGTTAGGGCCCCCCTGTGCCTCCACATAGTAGTTAGGTTCCTTCTGTGCCCCCATACAGTAGTTAGCTCTCCCTGTGCCCTCATATATTAATTAGGTCCCCCTCTATATCCCCATATAGTAGTTACACCCCCTCTGTGCATCAATATTGTATAAGGCTCTTTTGTAGCCCCATATAATAGTAAGGGTCCTATTACAGGAAGCAATTTTTAATGAATAACAATAAACAATCGCAAACGAGAATGTTTATCGTTAACCTAAAAATCGTTCACCATATTACACAGAACGATGGTCGTTAGTTACGATCGTTACTATGATCGTTTATTCCTTCTGATCCCAGCAAAACAAAGAACAATGTGCAATTACACTGAACGATTAGTGAAAAAATGTGGAACTTGAGCGAACGAACGTGGAAATACAGGGAACGATTAGTGATAATTTTAGGTTCAGATCTAAATTAACGATCAACAACATACAAACGATTTTACGATCGTTGCCTGCAATTACACAGAACGATCGTCCCGTGTATTAGGGCCCTTAGGCTTCACTGTGACCCCCCCCCCATAGTAGTTGAGTTCCTCTGTGCCCCTATATAGTACTTAGTGGGTAGTATCCTCCAAGTAACTGTCTTCCCATAAGTAGTCCCCTCAGTGGGTAGCTACCACAACTAGGTTATATTGTCCATGTATGCATCCCCCTGATTGTAGTTCCCCAGTAGTTAGCTACCTAGTAGGTATTACCCCCTAAGAAAGGCTCTCCCTGTAGGTAGCCCCCCCCCCCTCCATAAGTAGTTAGCCCCCATGTAATATTTAAAAAAAAAAAAAAAAAAACCACCAATACTCACCTTCATCTCCTCTGCAGGTTAATGACTGACATTACTTCAGCACTTGAGAAGATAGAAAGAGAGCGGCCTCTTGTGATCTGGGGCACAATACTGCCCGTGGCTACAAGGATGATTGGCAGGGCAAGAAGCTGATGGTTTTTACTTTGTCAGTCAGAGAACTGTGTTTAACTGTAAGCACTCATAAGGAGCCATAGGAATGATTGGGAGGAGTCACAGGACTGGTGGGAGGTGGAGTCACAGGACTGGTAGGAGATGGAGTCAGTCACAGGATTGATAGGAGATGGGGTCACAGGACTGGTAGGAGATGGAGTTATAGGACTGGTAGGAGATGGAGTTATAGGACTGGTAGTAGATGGAGTCACAGAACTGATAGGAGATGGAGTCACAAGACTGGTAGGAGATGGGGTCATAGGACTGGTAGGAGATGGGGGTCATAGGACTGGTAGGAGGTAGAGTCACAGGACTGGTAGGAGATGGAGTCACAGGACCAGTATAGGAGATGGAGTCACAGGACTGGTAGGAGAGGAAGTCACGGGACTGGTAGGAGATGTTGAAGTCACAGGACTTGTAGGAGATGGAGTAACAGGACTGGTAGAAGATGGTGGAGCCACCGGACTGGTAGGAGATGGTGGAGTCACAGGACAGGCCATTTCTGCACAGAGTTTTCAGGGACAATTACATCCTATACCCTAATAGGAGATGGAGTCATAGGACTGGTAGGAGATGGTGGAGTCACAGGACTGGTAGGAGATGGAGTCACAGGACTGGTAGGAGATGGAGTCACAGAACTGATAGGAGATTGAGTCACAGGACTGGTAGGAGATGGAGTCACAGAACTGATAGGAGATTGAGTCACAGGACTGGTAGGAGATGGAGTCACAGAACTGATAGGAGATTGAGTCACAGGACTGGTAGGAGATGGAGTCACAGAACTGATAGGAGATTGAGTCATAGGACTGGTGTTAAATGGAGACACAGGACTGGTAGTAGATGGGGTTACGGGACTGGTAGGAGATGGGGTCATAGGACTGGTAGGAGATGGAGTCATAGGACTGGTAGGAGATGGAGCCATAGGACTGGTAGGAGATGGAGTCATAGGACTGGTAGGAGATGGAGTCATAGGACTGGTAGGAGATGGGGTCATAGGACTGGTAGGAGATGGAGTCATAGGACTGGTAGGAGATGGAGTCATAGGACTGGTAGGAGATGGAGTCATAGGACTGGTAGGAGATGGGGGTCACAGGACTGGTAGGAGATGGAGTCATAGGACTGGTAGGAGATGGAGTCATAGGACTGGTAGGAGATGGGGGTCACAGGACTGGTAGGAGATGGAGTCACAGGACTGGTAGGAGAGGAAGTCACAGGACTGGTAGGAGATGTTGAAGTCACAGGACTGGTAGGAGATAGTGACAGGACTGGTAGTAGATGGGGTTACAGGACTGGTAGGAGATGGGGTCATAGGACTGGTAGGAGAGGAAGTCACGGGACTGGTAGGAGAGGAAGTCACGGGACTGGTAGGAGATGGAGTCACGGGACTGGAGGGAGATGGGGTCACGGGACTGGTAGGAGATGGTGAAGTCACAGGACTGGTAGGAGATGGTGGAGTCACAGGACTGGCGATTTCTGCACAGAGTTTTCGGCAACAATTACTTCCTATACCCTAATAGGAGAAGGAGTCACAGGACTGGTAGGAGATGGAGTCACAGAACTGATAGGAGATGGACTTATAGGACTGGTGGGAGATGGTGGAGTCACAGGACTGGTAGGAGATGGTGGAGTCACAGGACTGGTAGGAGATGAAGTCACGGGACTGGTAGGAGATGGTGGAGTCACAAGACAGGTAGGAGATGGTGGAGTCACAGGACAGGTAGGAGATGGTGGAGTCACAGGACTGGTAGGAGATGGTGGAGTCACAGGACTGGAAGGAGATGAAGTCACGGGACTGGTAGGAGATGGTGGAGTCACAGGACTGGTAGGAGATGGTGGAGTCACAGGACTGGTAGGAGATGGTGGAGTCACAGGACTGGTAGGAGATGGTGGAGTCACAGGACTGGTAGGAGATGCTGGAGTCACAGACTGGTAGGAGATGGTGGAGTCACAGGACTGGTAGGAGATGGTGGAGTCACAGGACTGGTAGGAGATGGTGGAGTCACAGGACTGGCCATTTCTGCACAGAGTTTTTGGTGACAATTACTAATTGTCTAATAGGAGACAAGTCCCGGTATTGACTATAAAACTCCCTGTAGGCTCTTGGGTGGGGGATCTAGTCTTGAGAGGTAGTTAGTTCCTGCGTTCGTTATGTCAGAGAGAAATGGTTCCTGCAGAAGTTGCTGGGCCCTGTCCTGGAGGTCCGCTCTCCTGGCAGGGACTCTATGCTGTTGATTTCTTCCAAGTGGCCCTAGCAGAGATATGCGGTGCTAAACAAAAGCCGTGATAACTACCCAAAGGGAAAACCTTGTCTGTGTCAGGGGTGAATGTTCCTTACCTAGTCAGGACGTTCCAAGCCAGTAAAGGTTCCTCTGCAGTGGAGAAAAGTGCGAATAAACCGAAGGACATTGATCTGCGCTCAACCATCCCGGGGGAACTTTGAGTGACTAGCTTCAACTGGTTGTGCAATTCTGGGGTTTGTGCTACCAGACCTGGCACTCTGTGATCTCTTCTGGCAGAAGCCGGTTATCTCGTAAACCACGAGCACGAGTATCTTCTATAGAGATTCCTACAAGTCAAGTTCTCCTGGCAGAGTGCGGTTACTAATTAGTCAAGTCAAGTCAAGCCTAACTTAACCTACCTAAGTCAAGCTCAACTAAACATAAAGTACACAGTAACTATCCAGTCTAACTCTTCTGTGTTGTCCACTAAGGGAAGGACAATTGTCACCTGTATATATTTTTGCACCTCAGTAAACGGATCAATTTTATTAAGCACTGGAATTTGTGGTTTCTTCGCACCTGCACCTATACCAGTCCTAACCTTACAAAGTCCAGTGTCCCTGCACCCTCAAAGCTAAAATCAGACCCCCTCCTCCAGGCTGTACCATCCTGGTCTCTATGCTGAATGGTGATTCTGTCCATAAAATGGCTGAGCACGGAGGAGCATGTGACCATGCCCCGCCCCCCAGTGTCCTCCATAGGCATGTACAGGCTCAGTGGTAGACACTTGGGGGCGGGGCATGCTCACATGCTCCTCCATGCTCACTATCTTGTGGACAGAATCACCACAGAGCAGGACAGCACAGGAGTGGGATTTCAGCTCTGGGGTACACAGGGAGCTGCTGTCAGTAAGTGCTGTGAGTACACTGACTAATAATGCACACTGAGCAATTTTATTATAAACTGTCCTACCCCTTTAAGACAGAAAAGGTTAGGATTAGAGATGAGCGAACCGAACTTCCTGAACCAAGATTCGTTCTAAACTTTCCAAAAAGTTTGCTTCGGTACTGACCTGCACTTTATGCAAAGTAGGGAACAAGTTCTAAAAAAAAAAAAATTGGTTGATCAATGTTTTTCTCCCCCGGTGTCTCCAGCAGCCTCCCTCCCTGTTCAGCCAATCACAGGTTACGTCACTGTCCCTTTGCAGTCAGTGATTGGCTGAACAGTATTTTGGCAGCTGCGGGGACCAGTGAAGAAGGACACTGGCGGGGGGGGGGGGGCGGGGGATGTGGACAGATGAATATAGATGATCAAATTTTTTGAATAGCACTAAAATATCTGCAATCTTTTACCTGTTTTACACACAAAAAGCAACAGCTCACCGCAACGGCGAGATACAGACCCACTACAGACATGAAAATAGTTAAAGCAGCCCCCCCCCCCCAACTGCTAAAAAAAAAAATTCCACAAAAATAATGAGGCTCTTGGTTAGGCTAGGTTCACACTGCGTTTTCAGCATCCGTTTAACGGATCCGTTTTTTGCAAAAAACGGATTGCAAAAAACGGATGCATTTGTGTGCATCCGTTTTTCCATTGACTTCCATTATAAAAAAAAACGGATCAAAACGGATGCGTTTTTTTTTACGCACAATAAAGTACTGTTGACACTACGCTTTTGAAAAAAAAAACGGATCCATTAAAAGGATGCTGAAAGCGCAGTGTGAATTTAGCCTTACCATTTGAAAATGGTGTAAGAGCTGACCAAATTTGTCTTTTTTTTCTGTGTGCCAGATGGGGGGGGGGGGGGGTGGCTGCCTCTGCTTGGTCGTGCCCTCCACCTGTCCCACCCAGGTGGTGTAATTACTTGTGCCGGTATAAAGACAGATCTTGCATGCCCAGAGCATAGACGTATTTCATGCCATGGAGAGGCCATAGTGCTGCTTTTAACTATTTTCATGTCTGTAGTGGGTCTGTATCTTGCCATTGCGGTGAACTGTTGCATTTTTCTGTGTTTTTGTGTGTTTGCAACTTCAGCCATAGCAACGTGCTCCTGCCTAGTGTGAATGGTGTTCTAGGAGAGCTGACCAAATTAGTCTTTTTTTTCTGTTTACCTGATTTAGTTCGGTTCATTTAGGTTTTGATTCAGACGAACCTGAATTTTCTGTTAAAGTTTGGCCGAAGCGAATTTTTTAAAAGTTTGTATTTTTATGAAAACCTTCCTGGATGCCAGATGTGGGGCCGACCTGTTCAAGCTTTTGTGTGCCTGTACAGGCCAGGCTGTGATAGTGGCTGATAACAGAGAACAGCAGTTAGTCAGTGTTGCATACATTCAGCAAGGTCAGAATCTGTATGAAACCTTCCAGGGATATCCAGTGTAGTCACTGACCAATGTGAGGTAAACTGCATGTGTAAAATGGATAGACTGTAATAATGGCTGATAACAGAGAATGACAGCGAGCGAATGACTGCCAAGGTTAGGACCTTTATGAAAACCGTCCCAGACACCCCATACACTCTACCAGATATGGGGGTGAGGTACTAACAGGGTGTATGGCAATTTAATATGTAGTCACATATAATATCTAGTCACATATGCAACGGTGTAACATCTAGTCACATTTAATATTTAGTCACATATGAGGCAGTGTAATTGCTAGCTTCATATATGGCAGTGTAATATCTAGTCACACATGAGACAGTTTAATATCTATTAACATATGTCACAGTGTAACATCTAGTCACATGTGTGTTGGTGAAATATCTAGTCACATATATGGCGGTGTAATACCTAGTCACATATATGGTGGTGTAATAACTAGTCACATATATGGTGGTGTAATACCTAGTCACATATATGGTGGTGTAATAACTAGTCACATATATGGTGGTGTAATATATAGTCATATATATGTTGGTGTAATATCTAGTCACATATACAGTATGGAGGTGTAATATCTAGTCACATATATGGTGGTATAATATGTAGTCACATATGTGGCGGTGTAATATCTAGTCACATATATGGTGGTGTAATATCTAGTCACATATATGGTGGTGTAATATCTAGTCACATATATGGCAGTGTAACATCTATTCACATATGTTGCGGTGTAATAGCTAGGGGACACATGTGTGGTGGTGTAATATCTTGTCACAAATGTGACAGTGTAACATCTAGTCACATAAATGGCGGTGTAATATCTAGTGACATATATGGCGGTGTAACATCTAGTCACATATATGGTGGTATAATATTTAGTCACATATTTGACGGTGTAACATCTAGTCACGTATGTGGCAGTGTAATATCTAGTCACATATTTGGCAGTGTAACATCTAGCCACATATCTGGCGGTGTAACATCTAGTCACTTATATGGCGGTGTGATATCTAGTCACATATGTGGCGGTGTAATATCTAGTCACATATATGGCGGTATAATATGTAGTCACATATGTGGCGGTGTAATAGCTAGGGGTCACGTGTGTGGTGGTGTAATATCTTGTCACTAATGTGGCAGTGTTATATATAGTCACATAAATGGCGGTGTAATATCTAGTCACATATATGGTGGTATAATATCTAGTCACATATTTGGCAGTGTAACATCTAGTCACATATGTGGCAATGTAACATCTAGTCACGTATATGGCGGTGTAATATCTAGTGACATATATGGCGGTGTAACATCTAGTCACATATATGGTGGTATAATATTTAGTCACATATTTGGCGGTGTAACATCTAGTCACGTATGTGGCAGTGTAATATCTAATCACATATTTGGCAGTGTAACATCTAGCCACATATCTGGCGGTGTAACATCTAGTCACTTATATGGCGGTGTGATATCTAGTCACATATGTGGCGGTGTAATATCTAGTCACATATATGGCGGTATAATATGTAGTCACATATGTGGCGGTGTAATAGCTAGGGGTCACGTGTGTGGTGGTGTAATATCTTGTCACTAATGTGGCAGTGTTATATATAGTCACATAAATGGCGGTGTAATATCTAGTCACATATATGGTGGTATAATATCTAGTCACATATTTGGCAGTGTAACATCTAGTCACATATGTGGCAGTGTAACATCTAGTCACGTATATGGCGGTATAATATCTAGTGACATATATGGCGGTGTAATATCTAGTGACATATATGGCGGTGTAATATCTAGTGACATATATGGCGGTGTAACATCTAGTCACATATATGGTGGTATAATATTTAGTCACATATTTGGCGGTGTAACATCTAGTCACGTATGTGGCAGTGTAATATCTAATCACATATTTGGCAGTGTAACATCTAGCCACATATCTCGCGGTGTAACATCTAGTCACTTATATGGCGGTGTAATATCGAGTCACATATATGGCGGTATAATATGTAGTCACATATGTGGCGGTGTAATAGCTAGGGGTCACGTGTGTGGTGGTGTAATATCTTGTCACTAATGTGGCAGTGTTATATATAGTCACATAAATGGCGATGTAATATCTAGTCACATATATGGTGGTATAATATCTAGTCACATATTTGGCGGTGTAACATCTAGTCACATATGTGGCAGTGTAACATCTAGTCACGTATATGGCGGTATAATATCTAGTCACATATATGGCGGTGTGATATCTAGTAACATATATGGCGGTGTAACATCTAGTCACATATATGGTGGTGTAATATCTAGTCACATATATGGTGCTATAATATCTAGTCACATATATGGTGGTATAATATGTAGTCACATATATGGCGGTAAAATATCTAGTCACATATATGGCAGCGTAATATCTAGTCACATATATGGCGGTGCAACATCTAGTCACATATATGGCAGCGTAATATCTAGTCACATATACAGTATGGCGGTGTAATATCTAGTCACATATACAGTATGGCGGTGTAATATCTAGTCACATATATGGCGGTGTAATATCTAGTCATATATATGGTGGTGAAACATCTAGTCACATATATGGTGGTATAATATCTAGTCACATATATGGCGATGTAACATCTAGTCACATATATGATGGTATAATATCTAGTCACATATCTGGTGGTGTAACATCTAGTCACTTATATGGCGATGTAACATCTAGTCACATATATGGTGGTATAATATCTAGTCACATATATGGCGGTGTAATATCGAGTCAGATAGCGGGGCACCCCTATAGTTCTGCTTCATGCGTCGCTGACTCCTGATCCTGCTCACAATCTGCTGCCCCACTGACCCCCCGGATATGATAGTGAATATAGGACAATTGTGTCTTCTTCTCGCCCTTTGGTGTTATAATGGCCGCTGGATGCTGTGGGGGTGAAGGGTCGCGGGGTGGACGGTGCATTGTGTCTCGTGTTTCGCTGTCACTCTTCGGAGTCACCATTCCGGGCTCTTTGCATTCATTTGTTACTATTTATATTTAGTCCCTGTTGCCGGGCAACCTAATGATGCTCTGACGTCAATGAGGATCACGGAGCTGCGGAGGGCGGGAGGCAGCGGTGGGGGATGGAGATCATTCAGGAATAATCAGCATTTCATTACTACTAGTATCTCCCGCACCTTCTCCCCATTCATCTCACACTACAGCGGATCACCTGCCGGCGGGAAGATATCTCCTCCTATAGCGCCCCCATATACTGTGTCCTACTGTATATCCTCCATATATACTGTGTCCTATATCCTCCCCATATACTGTGTCCTACTGTATATCCTCCATATATACTGTGTCCTATATCCTCCCCATATACTGTGTTCTATACCCTCCATATATACTGTGTCCTATATCCTCCCCATATACTGTGTCCTATACCCTCCATATATACTGTGTCCTATATCCTCCCCATATACTGTGTCCTATATCCTCCCTATATACTGTGTCCTATATCCTCCCCATATACTGTGTCCTATACCCTCCCCATATACTGTGTTCTATATCCTCCATATATACTGTGTCCTATACCCTCCCCATATACTGTGTTCTATATCCTCCATATATACTGTGTCCTATATCCTCCCCATATACTGTGTTCTATATCCTCCATATATACTGTGTCCTATATCCTCCCCATATACTGTGTCCTATACCCTCCCCATATACTGTGTTCTATATCCTCCCCATATATTGTGTCCTATATACTCCATATATACTGTGTTCTATATCCTCCCCATATACTGTGTCCTATATCCTCCCCATATACTGTGTCCTATATCCTCCATATATACTGTGTCCTATATCCTCCATATATACAGTGTCCTATATATATTATATCCATTTATACTGTGTCCTATAGCCTCCCTATATACTGTGTCCTATATCCTCCCTATATACTGTGTCCTATATTCTCCATTTATATTGTGTCCTATATCCTCCCTATATACTGTGTCCTATATTCTCCATATATACTGTGTCCTATATCCTCCATATATACTATGTCTTGTACCCTCCATATATACTGTGTCCTATATCCTCCCCATATACTGTGTCCTATACCCTCCATATATACAGTGTCCTATATATATTATATCCATATATACTGTGTCCTACCTATATCCTCCCTATATACTGTGTCCTATATCCTCCATTTATACTGTGTCATATAGCCTCCCTATATACTGTGTCCTATATCCTCCCTATATACTGTGTCCTATATTCTCCATTTATATTGTGTCCTATATCCTCCCTATATACTGTGTCCTATATTCTCCATACATACTGTGTCCTATATCCTCCATATATACTGTGTCCTATATCCTCCATATATACTGTGTCCTATACCCTCCATATATACTGTGTCCTATACCCTCCATATATACTGTGTCCTATACCCTCCATATATACTGTGTCCTATACCCTCCATATATACTGTGTCCTATAGCTTCCATATATACTGTGTCCTATATACTCCCTATATACTGTGTCCTATATCCTCCCTATATACTGTGTCCTATATCCTCCCTATATACTATGTCCTATACCCTCCATATATATTGTGTACTATATCCTCCCCATATACTGTGTCCTATACCCTCCCCATATACTGTGTTCTATATCCTCCATATATACTGTGTCCTATATCCTCCCCATATACTGTGTTCTATATCCTACCCATATACTGTGTCCTTTATCCTCCCCATATACTGTGTTCTATATCCTTCCCATATATTGCGTCCTATATACTCCATATATACTGTGTTCTATATCCTCCCCATATACTGTGTCCTATATCCTCCCCATATACTGTGTCCTATATCCTCCATATATACTGTGTCCTATATCCTCCATATATACTGTGTCCTATATCCTCCATATATACTGTGTCTTATACCCTCCATATATACTGTGTCCTATACCCTCCATATATACAGTGTCCTATATATATTATATCCATATATACTGTGTCCTATATCCTCCCTATATACTGTGTCCTATATCCTCCATTTATACTGTGTCCTATAGCCTCCCTATATACTGTGTCCTATATCCTCCCTATATACTGTGTCCTATACCCTCCATATATACAGTGTCCTATATATATTATATCCATATATACTGTGTCCTACCTATATCCTCCCTATATACTGTGTCCTATATCCTCCATTTATACTGTGTCATATAGCCTCCCTATATACTGTGTCCTATATCCTCCCTATATACTGTGTCCTATATTCTCCATTTATATTGTGTCCTATATCCTCCCTATATACTGTGTCCTATATTCTCCATACATACTGTGTCCCATATCCTCCATATATACTGTGTCCTATACCCTCCATATATACTGTGTCCTATACCCTCCATATATACTGTGTCCTATACCCTCCATATATACTGTGTCCTATACCCTCCATATATACTGTGTCCTATATACTCCATATATACTGTGTCCTATATCCTCCCTATATACTGTGTCCTATATCCTCCCTATATACTGTGTCCTATATCCTCCCTATATACTGTGTCCTATAGCCTCCCTATATACTGTGTCCTATAGCCTCCCTATATACTGTGTCCTATAGCCTCCCTATATACTGTGTCCTATATCCTCCCTATATACTGTGTCCTATATCCTCCATATATACTGACCTCATATACTGTGTTTTATATTCTCTGTATATACTGACCTCATGTATACTGACCTGTCCTCATATACTGTGCCTTTTATACTCTTATGTCATATATTGAGTCAGTTTGGGAGCGAGTCTGTCAGTAGTTCCCCTTTAAGAAAACCTGAACTTCTGCATTAACAGGTATACTCTTAGTAGGTTTTTTTTACTTTAACAGTGTCTGGGTAAAATGACTTGAAGGTTTTAGTAAGGGTGACAGGGTGGCCTACCTAGAGGGGCACTGTCCAGAGTGTATGGTTCTCTCCTGAAGAGGGTCCTGAAAACTTTGGTTTGGTTGCAATGACTTTAAGACTGGGAATAAAACCAGTACTCATAGTAGAGAATCAGTGTATACTGTGATGAGTAGGCGGAGCGGCCGATCCAGGGGTACTTGGTACCAGCGATTAAAGGGGTACGCCGGCCTGGGGGCTTTTTTTTTTTTATATGGCCGGGGAGGAGGTGGCTGAGGGCAACGACATCCGCTCAACTCCCCGGTTCCAGAGGCGGGTCCTGTATCGCGGCGCTCCAGTCCCCGCCGCCCGTCCGCATCCTGGTGTTTGACGCGGGCTTGAGACGTGACATTTCAAGTCCGCTCAGCCACTCAGTGACAGAGGTGGGATCCCGTCTCCGTTACAGACAGGCTGAGCACACTTGAAACATCACGTCTCAAGCCCGCGTCAAACACCAGGATGCGGACGGGCGGCGGGGACCGGAGCGCCGCGATACAGGACCCGCCGCTGGAACCGGGGAGGAGAGCGGCCGTCGTTGCCCTTAGCCACCTCCTCCCCGGCCATATAAAAAGAGCCCCCAGACCGGAGTAACCCTTTAAGCTGTTAGGAGCCGACCTTCAATGTTTGCCAATAAGGAAGGGCACTTCAGCAAGATGAAGCTTCTCCAACTTCTGACTTGAATCTGTTGTTTCTCTGCGGAATGTAGGAGTCGGATGAAGACTAAGACGAATCCACGGAATTCCGCCAGTTTTACTCCATGTGAACTGGCCCTAAGTGTGGGCAGGCTGAATCCCTCTGGTGGTAGTCGGAACTCTCTTGGTTTAGAAATCCATGATAAGCTGGCAGGAACACAGTACAGCAGCATAGACACTGGCCCGCGGCCAGGCCCCTGGTGGATGACGCTCCTGCTCTGGATACAGCTGGCCTCACATTCACAGGAACTCTGGAACAACTTAGCTGGAGGACTGAACTACTGAGAAGGACTAAGTTACTAAGCTCTTCTGCACTGCTCCAACTACCCTTTAATGCTGCAGGGAGAGAGCTCCCATTGGTGGAGAGAGGCCTGAGGTCTCTTGGACAAGAGAGATGGGGAGATTTTGGCTAAGCCCGTCATAGGCCTAGGGAGAAGAAAGAAAATGGACAAAGCACCTCCTGAAGCATCAGTCATGTACACCTGGGGGCTGGGTTCACACTATGTATATTTCAGGCAGTATTTGGTCCTCATGTCAGGTCCTCATAGCAACCAAAACCAGGAGTGGATTGAAAACACAGAAAGGATCTGTTCACACAATGTTGAAATTGAGTGGATGGCCGCCATATAACAGTAAATAACGGCCATTATTTCAATATAACGGCCGTTGTTTTAAAATAACAGCAAATATTTGCCATTAAATGACGGCCATCCACTCAATTACAACATTATGTGAACAGAGCCTTTCTGTGTTTTCAATCCACTCCTGGTTTTGGTTGCTATACAGCCTCACAAATACAGCCTCAAATATACATAGTGTGAACCCAGCCTAAACCTATTTGTCCTTCAGCATATGCTTGCTGTTAGTTAACGAAACACAGTAAAATTTACAGTGTTTAGATCCACATTGGGCCCTCAATAATACTTAGCCACCCCCCCATGCTCTCATTTAGCAGAAAGCCCATCATATAGTAATCAGGCCCCTCTGTGCCTCCATATAATAGTTAGGCCTTCTATGTGCCTCCATTTAATAGTAAGGCCTTCTATGTACCTCAATTTAATAGTAAGGCCTTCTATGTACCTCAATTTAATAGTAAGACCTTCTCTGTGCCTCCATATAATAGTTAGGCCTTTACTGTGCCTCCAAATAATAGTTAGGCTTTATCTGTGCCTCCATATAATAGTTAAGCCTTTTCTGTGCCTCCATATAATAGTTAGGCTGTATCTGTGCCTCCATATAATAGTAAGGCCTTCTATGTGCCCCCATTTAATAGTGAGGCCTTCTCTGTGCTTTCATATAATAGTAAGGCCTTCTATGTGCCCCCATTTAATAGTGAGGCCTTCTCTGTGCCTCCATATAATAGTTAGGCTTTATCGGTGCCTCCATATAATAGTTAGGCCTTCTCTGTGCTTTCATATAATAGTAAGGCCTTCTATGTGCCCCCATTTAATAGTGAGGCCTTCTCTGTGCCTCCATATAATAGTTAGGCTTTATCGGTGCCTCCATATAATAGTTAGGCCTTCTCTGTGCTTTCATATAATAGTTAGGCCTTCTCTGTGCCTCCATAAAATAGTTAGGCTTTATCTGTGCTCCATAAAATTATCAGGCTCCTCTATGTAGTGACCCTTATGGGCCCCTAAGTCTTATTTCACTTGAGTAAAGTAACACTCTAGGGCTCACACAAGTGGGATGAGGTGTCACTACTGTGATTCTGTGTAACTTACTCTATGCATGGCCAAAGTCTTTCAAGGGTTAACTGTTATGTGTCACATGTTGCCTTTCTGACCACTCACAGGTACAGGTGCTTTCCTTCCTTTCTCTAGCCTATCCTCTTCACTCTCTCTCTCTCTGCACACACACAGCCCCACCAATCACAGACAGGGTTAGATAAATCCCTGCAGTTAGGACTTAGTTCCTGGTGGGTGGAGTTAGTCAGTCTAGTTTTAGTTTCAGTGTAAGAGGAAGCGAAGGAAAAAATCTCTGGAGAAGCCAAACCAGGATCTGGCTTTGGCTAGGTCCTCTAAAAGGGACACAACGAGACAAGTCAGTTCTTCTCATGAGCACTAGAACCACTATGCAGTGCTAAGCCTTTTACAAGAGGAGAGAAGCCAAGCAGGGAACACCTCTCCCATGCCGTGAACCTCTCTGAAAAGTGCAGGGCAGTTAAGTGCAGGGAAGTAATAAGAACTGACCCCAGTGAAACAAAGGTATTAAGGAAAGTCTATGTATTCCACTGCGCAGTGCAGGACAACTGGGAAAGCTCCGGAGTGTGCTCAACCCAGATAACAAGGCCTGGGGCTCGTATTACCCACCTAGGACAGGTAACTCCCAACTAGGGGGCATAAGGCGGTCAAGATTAAAAGTAATCCGTGAGTGAGAGCATTCTCTATCTCTGCTTCTACACACCTTTACTGTTCCGGAAGAGTACACTTCTGTAATTTTCCTATCCTGATGCCGTGACTACATCCTCTCTCTTCTATATATTCTCCTTCTATAACCTTCCTCTTTTCTTTCTACTTTCTCCATAGGTGAAACACATCCGGCTGGGAACAACCAACATCTTAAAGGGAACCATTCACCCCGTGGCCCCCGTTAGAAACAGACAAACAGTTACATAAAGGTCAATATACTTACCATATCGCTCCCGGTCCCGTCCCGGATCTCGTTGTTGACACGGAGAAATCGCCGATTCTTCTTCTCCCGCCCATTATGGTAATGAGCTGAGATGAGTCCAACGTCCATAGGAAACGACGGACGAGTCCAACTTATTCATGAGGTCCTCTTCTCGTCGCCGCCCATCCACGCCTCCTGGAACTTGATTGACGTCTTCAGTCTTCAGTCTCCTCACGAATTCCCGCGCAGGCGCCGTTGCGAAGGTCTCGTCATCTCTTCTGCGCCTGCGCGGTAAACAGGATACGTGCTCGTGACGTTCCTGTGTACCGCGCATGCGCGAAGTCCAACACGTCACTTCAGCTCTGACAATCGGCGCACGCGCAGTAAACATTGAAGCTGTGGAGCGGCTTCAATTGTGAACTGCGCATGCGCCGAAAACGACCGTCACGGCGCCTGCGCGGGATCCGGTGAGAAGAAAGAAGACGAGGAGGAAGAAGACCCGGCGTCAATCAAGTGTCGGAGGCGGGGAGAAGGCTGGACTTCGGGCCGGCGGCGCTCATTACCATAATGGGCGCGAGAAGAAGAATCGGCGATTTCTCCGTGTCAACAACGAGATCCGGGACGGGACCGGGAGCGATATGGTAAGTATATTGACCTCTATGTAACTGTTTGTCTGTTTCTAACGGGGGCCACGGGGTGAATGGTTCCCTTTAAAGGAGTTGTATCCTTCTTCCCATTGATAAAACTGACAGCTCTCTTGTTGGGGCCACGTTTTCTATCAATGATCGGGTCACCCCCCCAGGGTATATAGACAACCCTCATCCTGTGTATAACCTGAATGTATCACATGATCGTCAACGACCCTATTGCATCATATAATGACTCTGGCTTGTATCCATCTATGTATGTATCCATTATTTAGGCATAATGCCTCTGACTCCTCTATTAGCCTGACTGTATAGCATTGTGTAGCATTGTTACTTTGCCGCCATGTGTGCCTCTCCTCTATTTTCCATGGATGACACATTGTGAAGGAGAGCTTGGCTCTGTACCGGGTGGCTCAGTGACTGTTTTGCATTTGTTGTAGTCTGTGTTTTGAGATAATAATCTGCACCAATAGCCTGATGGGGAATTTGTGACTCTCATTTTGCTCGAAGCCTCGGAGCTCTGCAGAAGCGGCTAAAAATAGCAACTGTGGTCAGAAATAGCTCCTACTCTCCGTGCACAATAATGTGTGAGGAGGAGGAGGAGGAGGAGAGGAGGGAGGCTGGGGCGCACAATGCAGGAGACAGACCAATATCTCCTGGATAACGCTATAGCCATGCTAATCATTACGCTGCTTAGATTCCTATTACATTTGTCCTGGGTAATAGATAATATTGCATTTGGCTTCCAGTAAGCAGATGCATTAGATAGAAAAATTCTATTGAAAATAAGGCACTGCCCCCCACCCCCATCCAGAATAAGGCACCGTCCTCCTCCTAGTACTGAACCTTAAAGGGGTTATCCAGCACTACAAAAACATGGCCACTTTCTTCCAGAGACAGCACCGCTCTTGTCTCCAGGTCAGGTATGGTTTGCAATTAAACTCCATTCACTTCAATGGAACCGAGCAGCAAACCCCACCCAATTTGGAGACAAGAGTGGTGCTGTATACCAGTATAAGGAGCTGTCCTCCTCCTAGTGCTGAGCCCCAAACCAGTATAAGGAGCTGTCCTCCTCCTAGTGCTGAACCATAAACCAGTATAAGGAGCTGTCCTCCTCCTAGTGCTGAACCATAAACCAGTATAAGGAGCTGTCCTCCTCCTAGTGCTGAGCCCCAAACCAGTATAAGGAGCTGTCCTCCTCCTAGTGCTGAGCCCCAAACCAGTATAAGAAGCTGTCCTTCTCCTAGTGCTGAGCCCCAAACCAGTATAAGGAGCTGTCCTCCTCCTAGTGCTGAGCCCCAAACCAGTATAAGGAGCTGTCCTCCTCCTAGTGCTGAACCCCAAACCAGTATAAGGAGCTGTCCTCCTCCTAGTGCAGAACCCCAAACCAGTATAAGGAGCTGTCCTCCTCCTAGTGCTGAACCCCAAACCAGTATAAGGAGCTGTCCTCCTCCTACTGCTGAGCCCCAAACCAGTATAAGGAGCTGTCCTCCTCCTAGTGCTGAACTCCAATCTACTATAAGAAGCTGTCCTCCTCCTAGTGCTGAACCCCAAACCAGTATAAGGAGCTGTCCTCCTCCTAGTGCTGAGCCCCAAACCAGTATAAGGAGCTGTCCTCCTCCTAGTGCTGAGCCCCAAACCAGTATAAGGAGCTGTCCTCCTCCTAGTGCTGAGCCCCAAACCAGTATAAGGAGCTGTCCTCCTCCTAGTGCTGAGCCCCAAACCAGTATAAGGAGCTGTCCTCCTCCTAGTGCTGAACCCCAAACCAGTATAAGGAGCTGTCCTCCTCCTAGTGCTGAGCCCCAAACCAGTATAAGGAGCTGTCCTCCTCCTAGTGCTGAGCCCCAAACCAGTATAAGGAGCTGTCCTCCTCCTAGTGCTGAACCCCAAACCAGTATAAGGAGCTGTCCTCCTCCTAGTGCTGAACCATAAACCAGTATAAGAAGCTGTCCTCCTCCTAGTGCTGAACCATAAACCAGTATAAGAAGCTGTCCTCCTCTTAGCTGCCCATCCCATTTGTAGTCTGTAGTTGCCCCCCTGAGTGCTGCCCCCCATTCGCAGTTTGTAGCTACCCACTCAGTGCTGCCCATTTACTTTCTGTAGCTGTCCCCCTCAGTGCTGACCCCCCACTTGCAGTCTGTAGCTGCCCACCTTAGTGCTGCCCCTCATTTGCAGTCTGTAGCTGCCCACCTTAGTGCTGCCCCTCATTTGCAGTCTGTAGCCTACCCCCTCAGTGCTGACTCCCCATTTGCAGTCTGTCGCTGCCCCCCTCAGTGCTGACCCCCCCATTTGCAGTCTGTAGCTGCCCCCCTCAGCGCTGCCCCCCTGATTTAAGGTTTGTAGCTCTCCCCCTCAGTGCTTTCCCCTTATTTGCAGTCTGTCGTTGCCCCCCTCTCTGCTGCCCCCTCATTTGCAGTCTGTAGCTGCCCCCCTCACTGCTGCCCCCCTGATTTGAGGTTTGTAGCTCTCCCCCTCCGTGCTGCCCCCTCAGTTGCAGTCTGTAGCTGCCCCCTCACTGCTGCCCCCCTTATTTGAGGTTTGTAGCTCTCCCCCTCTGTGCTGCCCCCTCATTTGCAGTCTGTAGCTGCCCCCCTTCTCCTCCTGGCACTGATCCTCCGTTATTATTGAATGGCAGGAGAGGTGCAGGGGGAGGGGGAGGGTGGAGCCGCGTCGTGACTGCTCTCAGCTGCGTCACGGTCGGAGCTGGAGTTCCCTTTGCAATTCGTGACTTTGAGAAGCGCAGAGAGGAAGGAGTCGCAGAAGCTCCGGAGCTGAGAGCGGAGAAGGCGCACACTGGCCCCGCCGGCCACACTGGCTGCCTCCCCTCCAGGAGCATCGGGAACGGACAGAGACGAGGACGCAGCAGCTGCCGGTGTGAACAAGGAGCAGGAGGTTTGTGATGGGGATGATCAGCTACAGCTGAGGGAAAATGTCGGAGGAAAAGGCGCATCTCCCAAACCCTCAGATTCCAAGTTATCAGAGGCAAAGAGTCAGGAGCGGAGGCTGAGGAGGCTGATAGAGGAGGCTGGAGAGGGGGCTGATGATAGAGGAGGTTGATGATAGAGGAGGCTGATGATAGAGGAGGCGGATGATAGAGGAGGCTGATGATAGAGGAGGCTGATGACAGAGGAGGCGGATGATAGAGGAGGCTGATAGAGGAGGCTGGAGAGGGGGCTGATAGAGGAGGCTGATGATAGATGAGGCTGATGATAGAGGAGGCTGATGATAGAGGGGGCTGATAGAGGAGGCTGATGATAGAGGGGGCTGATAGAGGAGGCTGATGATAGAGGGGGCTGATAGAGGAGGCTGATAGAGGAGGCTGATGATAGATGAGGCTGATGATAGAGGAGGCTGATGATAGAGGAGGCTGATGATAGAGGGGGCTGATAGAGGAGGCTGATGATAGAGGGGGCTGATAGAGGAGGCTGATGACAGAAGAGACTGATGATAGAGGAGGCTGATGATAGAGGAAGCTGATAGAGGAGGCTGAAGAGGGGGCTGATAGAGAAGCCTGGAGAGGGGACTGAGAAGGGGGCTGATAGAGGAGGCTGGAGAGGGGACTGAGAAGGGGGCTGATAGAGGAGGCTAGGGGGGGGGGGGCAAGGTTACAGGGGGCAGAGCTGGGGAAGGGTCCAGGGCACAGGGGGCAGGAGGAGAGAGGCACAGGGGGAGAGGGGCACAGGGGACAGGAGGAGAAGGGCAAAGGGGACAGGAGGAGAGGGGCACAGAGGCAGGAGCAGAGGGGCACAGGGGCAGGAGGAGAGGGGCACAGGGGGCAGAAGGAGAGGGGCACAGGGGGCAGAAGGAGAGGGGCACAGGGGGCAGAAGGAGAGGGGCACAGGGGGCAGAAGCAGAGGGGCACAGGGGCAGGAGGAGAGGGGCAGGAGGAGAGGGGCACAGGAACAGGAGGAGAGTGGCACAGGGGCAGGAGGAGAGTGTCACAGGGGCAGGAGGAGAGGGGCACAGGGGCAGGAAAAGAGAGGCACAGGGGGAGAGGAGCACAGGGGGCAGAATGAGAGGGCGCAGGAGAAGAGGGGCACGAGGAAGGAGGAGAGGAGCACATGGGGCAGGAGGAGAGGGGCACAGGGAGCAGGAGGAGAGGGGCACAGGGGGCAGGAGGAGAGGGGCACAGGGGGCAGGAGGAGAGGGGCAAAGGAGGCAGAATAGGGGCACAGGGGCAGGAGGATAGGGGCACAGGGGCAGGAGGAGAGAGGCACAGGGGCAAGAGAAGAGGGGCACAGGGGGAAGAGGAGAAGGGCACAGGGGCAGGAGGAGAGGGGCACAGAGGGCAGAAGGAGAGGGGCACAGGAGGATGGCTGCGGAGTAATGCGGGAGGATCGCTGGTGAAAGGCGCATTGTGTGCAGAGGGTGTAATGGAAAGATGAGAAATAGAGAGAAAACAAGTGTCTGACATAGCGGGCGGCAGAACAATACACATAGTATCACACATACCCCTCTACACCATACATCATTATACACTATATATATATATATATATATATATATATATATATATTATACTATTCACATCACTATACATCATATATTATATACATCACACAGCAGCCTCTGTATACATCATATATTATATACATCACACAGCAGCCTCTGTATACATCATATATTATATACATCACACAGCAGCCCCTGTATACATCATATATTATATACATCACACAGCAGCCTCTGTATACATCATATATATTATATACATCACACAGCAGCCTATGTATACATCATATATTATATACATCACACAGCAGCCCCTGTATACATCATATATTATATACATCACACAGCAACCTCTGTATATATCATATATTATATATACATCACACAGCAGCCTCTGTATACATCATATTATATATACATCACACAGCAGCCCCTGTATACATCATATATTATATACATCACACAGCAGCCTCTGTACACATCATATATTATATACATCACACAGCAGTCTCTGTATACATCATATATATTATATACATCACACAGCAGCCTCTGTATACATCATATATATTATATACATCACACAGCAGGCTCTGTATACATCATATATTATATACATCACACAGCAACCTCTGTATATATCATATATATTATATACATCACACAGCAGCCTCTGTATACATCATATATTATATACATCACACAGCAGCCTCTGTATACATCATATTATATATACATTACACAGCAGCCTCTGTATACATCATATATGATATACATCACACAGCAACCTTTGTATATAT
Organism: Dendropsophus ebraccatus; assembly: GCA_027789725.1. Taxonomy (NCBI): domain Eukaryota; kingdom Metazoa; phylum Chordata; class Amphibia; order Anura; family Hylidae; genus Dendropsophus; species Dendropsophus ebraccatus. The sequence continues at coordinate 29,035,160 of JAQFWZ010000022.1, forward strand.
CATATATTATATATACATCACACAGCAGCCTCTGTATACATCATATATTATATACATCACACAGCAACCTCTGTATACATCATATATTATATACATCACACAGCAGCCCCTGTATACATCATATATTATATACAACACACAGCAGCCTCTGTATACATCATATTATATATACATCACACAGCAGCCTCTGTATACATCATATATTATATACATCACACAGCAGCCTCTGTATACATCATATATTATATACATCACACAGCAGCCTCTGTATACATCATATATATTATAAACATCACACAGCAGCCTCTGTATACATCATATATATTATATACATCACACAGCAGCCTCTGTATACATCATATATATTGTATACATCACACAGCAGCCTCTGTATACATCATATATTATATACGTAACACAGCAGGCTCTGTATACATCATATATATTATATACATCACACAGCAGCCTCTGTATACATCATATATTATACACATCACACAGCAGCCTCTGTATACATCAAATATTATATACGTAACACAGCAGGCTCTGTATACATCATATATATTATATACATTACACAGCAGCCTCTGTATACATCATATATTATATATATCACACAGCAGCCTCTATATATATCATATATTATATACATCACACAGCAGCCCCTGTATATATCATATATTATATACATCACACAGCAGCCTCTGTATACATCATATAGATTATATACATCACACAGCAGCCTCTGTATACATCATATATATTATATACATTACACAGCAGCCTCTATATACATCATATATCATACACTGTATACATCACACAGCAGCCCCTGTATACATCATATATTATATACATTACACAGCAGCATCTGTATACATCATATATAATATACATCACACAGCAGCCTCTGTATACATCATATATATTATATACATCACACGGCAGCCTCTGTATACATCATATATTATATATATCACACAGCAGCCTCTGTATACATCATATATATTATATACATCACACGGCAGCCTCTGTATACATCATATATTATATATATCACACAGCAGCCTCTGTATACATCATATATTATATACGTAACACAGCAGCCTCTGTATACATCATATATTATATATACATCACACAGCAGCCTCTGTATACATCATATATATTATATACATCACACAGCAGCCTCTGTATACATCATATATTATATACATCACACAGCAGCCTCTGTATACATCATATATTATATACATCACACAGCAGCCTCTGTATACATCATATTTTATATACATCACACAGCAGCCTCTGTATAAATCATATATTATATACATCACACAGCAGCCTCTGTATACATCATATATATTATATACATTACATAGCAGCCTCTGTATACATCATATATTATATACATCACACAGCAGCCTCTGTATAAATCATATATTATATACATCACACAGCAGCCTCTGTATACATCATATATATTATATACATCACACAGCAGCATCTGTATGCATCAAATATATTATATACATCACACAGCAGCCTCTGTGTGCATCATATATTATATACATCACACAGCAGCCTCTGTATACATCATATATTATATACATCACACAGCAACCTCTGTATACATCATATATATTATATACATCACACAGCAGCCACTGTATACATCATATATATTATATACATCACACAGCAGCCTCTGTATACATCATATGTAATATACATCACACAGCAGCCTCTATATACATCATATATTATATACATCACACAGCAGCCTCTGTATACATCATATATTATATACATCACACAGCAGCCTCTGTATACATCATATATTATAAATATCACACAGCAGCCTCTGTATACATCATATATAATATACATCACACAGCAGCCTCTGTATACATCATAGATATTATATACATCACACAGCAGCCCCTGTATACATCATATATATTATATACATCACACAGCAGCCTCTGTATACATTATATATATATTATATACATCACACAGCAGCCTCTGTATACATCATATATTATATACATCACACATCAGCCTCTGTATACATCTTATATTATATACATCACACAGCAGCCTCTGTATACATCATTTATTGTATACATCACACAGCAGCCTCTATATACATCATATATATTATATACATCACACAGCAGCCTCTGTATACATCATATATTATATACATCACACAGCAGCCTCTGTACACATCATATATGAAATACATCACACAGCAGCCTCTGTATACATCATATATTATATACATCACACAGCAGCCTCTGTATACATCATATATTATATATACATCACACAGCAGCCTCTGTATACATCATATATTATATACATCACACAGCAACCTCTGTATATATCATATATTATATACATCACACAGCAGCCTCTGTATACATCATATATTATATACATCACACAGCAGCCTCTGTATACATCATATATTATAAATATCACACAGCAGCCTCTGTATACATCATATATAATATACATCACACAGCAGCCTCTGTATACATCATAGATATTATATACATCACACAGCAGCCCCTGTATACATCATATATATTATATACATCACACAGCAGCCTCTGTATACATTATATATATATTATATACATCACACAGCAGCCTCTGTATACATCATATATTATATACATCACACAGCAGCCTCTGTATACATCATATATTATATACATCACACATCAGCCTCTGTATACATCTTATATTATATACATCACACAGCAGCCTCTGTATACATCATTTATTGTATACATCACACAGCAGCCTCTATATACATCATATATATTATATACATCACACAGCAGCCTCTGTATACATCATATATTATATACATCACACAGCAGCCTTTGTATACATCATATATTCTATAAATCACACACCAGCCTCTGTATACATCATATATTATATACATCACACAGCAGCCTCTGTATACATCATATATTATATACATCACACAACAGCCTCTGTATACATCATATATATTATATACATCACACAGCAGCCCCTGTATACATCATATATTATATACATTACACAGCAGCCTCTGTATACATCATATATTATATACATCACACAGCAGCCTCTGTATACATCATATATTATATACATCACACAGCAGCCTCTGTATACATCATTTATTGTATACATCACACAGCAGCCTCTGTATACATCATATATATTATAAATATCACACAGCAGCCTCTGTATATATCATATATTATATACATCACACAGCAGCCTCTGTATACATCATATATTATATACATCACACAGCAGCCTCTGTATTCATTATATATATTATATACATCACACAGCAGCCTCTGTATTCATTATATATATTATATACATTACACAGCAGCCTCTGTATACATCATATAGTATATATTATATACATCACACAGCAGCCTCTGTATACATCATATATTATATACATCACACAGCAGCCTCTGTATACATCATATATATTATATACATCACATAGCAGCCTCTATATACATCATATATTATATACATCACACAGCAGCCTCTGTATACATCATATATTATATACATCACACAGCAGCCTCTGTATACATCATATATATTATATACATCACACAGCAGCCTCTGTATACATCATATATTATATACATCACACAGCAGCCTCTGTATACATCATATATTATATATATCACACAGCAGCCTCTGTATACATCATATTTTATATACATCACACAGCAGCCTCTGTATACATCATATATATTATATACATTACATAGCAGCCTCTGTATACATCATATATTATATACATCACACAGCAGCCTCTGTATACATCATATATTATATATATCACACAGCAGCCTCTGTATACATCATATTTTATATACATCACACAGCAGCCTCTGTATACATCATATATTATATATATCACACAGCAGCCTCTGTATACATCATATTTTATATACATCACACAGCATCCTCTGTATACATCATATATATTATATACATTACATAGCAGCCTCTGTATACATCATATATGAAATACATCACACAGCAGCCTCTGTATACATCATATATTATATACATCACACAGCAGCCTCTGTATACATCATATATTATATATACATCACACAGCAGCCTCTGTATACATCATATATTATATACATCACACAGCAGCCTCTGTATACATCATATATTATATATACATCACACAGCAGCCTCTGTATACATTATATATTATATATATCACACAGCAGCCTCTGTATACATCATATATATTATATACATCACACAGCAGCCTATGTATACATCATATATGATATACATCACACAGCAGCCTCTGTATACATCATATATATTATATACATCACACAGCAGCCTCTGTATACATCATATATTATATACATCACACAGCAGCCTCTATATACATCATATAATATATACATCACACAGCAGCCTCTGTATACATCATATATATTATATACATCACACAGCAGCCTATGTATACATCATATATGATATACATCACACAGCAGCCTCTGTATACATCATATATTATATACATCACACAGCAGCCTCTGTATGCATCATATTATATATACATCACACAGCAGCCTCTGTATACATCATATATATTATATACATCACACAGCAGCCTCTGTATACATCATATATATTATATACATCACACAGCAGCCTCTGTATACATCATATAGTATATATTATATACATCACACAGCAGCCTCTGTATACATCATATATATTATATACATCACACAGCAGCCTCTGTATGCATCATATATATTATATACATTACATAGCAGCCTCTGTATACATCATATATATTATATACATCACACAGCAGCCTCTGTATACATCATATATTATATACATCACACAGCAGCCTCTGTATACATCATATATATTATATACATCACACAGCAGCCTCTGTATACATCATATAGTATATATTATATACATCACACAGCAGCCTCTGTACACATCATATATGATATACATCACACAGCAGCCTCTGTATACATCATATATTATATACATCACACAGCAGTCTCTGTATACATCATATATATTATATACATCACACAGCAGCCTCTGTATACATCATATATATTATATACATCACACAGCAGCCTCTGTATACATCATATATCATACACTGTATACATCACACAGCAGCCTCTGTATACATCGTATATAATATACATCACACAGCAGCCTCTGTATACATCATATATTATATACATCACACAGCAGCCTCTGTATACATCATATATATTATATACATCACACAGCAGCCTCTGTATACATCATATATTATATACATCACACAGCAGCCTCTGTACACATCATATATGATATACATCACACAGCAGCCTCTGTATACATCATATATTATATACATCACACAGCAGTCTCTGTATACATCATATATATTATATACATCACACAGCAGCCTCTGTATACATCATATATATTATATACATCACACAGCAGCCTCTGTATACATCATATATCATACACTGTATACATCACACAGCAGCCTCTGTATACATCGTATATAATATACATCACACAGCAGCCTCTGTATACATCATATATTATATACATCACACAGCAGCCTCTGTATACATCATATATTATATACATCACACAGCAGCCTCTGTATACATCATATAGTATATATTATATACATCACACAGCAGCCTCTGTATACATCATATATATCATATACATCACACAGCAGCCTCTATATACATCATATATATTATATACATCACACAGCAGCCTCTGTATACATCATATATATTATATACATCACACAGCAGCCTCTGTATACATCATATATTATATACATCACACAGCAGCCTCTGTATACATCATATATTATATACATCACACAGCAGCCTCTGTATACATCATATATTATATACATCACACAGCAGCCTCTGTATACATCATATATGATATACATCACACAGCAGCCTCTGTATACATCATATATATTATATACATCACACAGCAGCCTCTGTATGCATCATATATATTATATACATTACATAGCAGCCTCTGTATACATCATATATATTATATACATCACACAGCAGCCTCTGTATACATCATATATATTATATACATCACACAGCAGCCTCTGTATACATCATATATATTATATACATCACACAGCAGCCTCTGTATACATTATATATATATTATATACATCACACAGCAGCCTCTGTATACATCATATATTATATACATCACACATCAGCCTCTGTATACATCTTATATTATATACATCACACAGCAGCCTCTGTATACATCATTTATTGTATACATCACACAGCAGCCTCTGTATACATCATATATATTATATACATCACACAGCAGCCTCTGTATACATTATATATATATTATGTACATAACACAGCAGTCATATACTTTCCCATCCCATATATATCCCCCATCCCATATCTGTCTACCCATCCTATATACATCTACCCAACCCATATACATCCCCATCCCATATACGTCTGCCCATCCCATATACATCCCCATCCCATATACATCCCCATCCCATACACATCCCCATCCCATACACATCCCCATCTAATATACATCCCCATCCCATACACATCCCCATCCAATATACATCCCCATCCCATATACATCCCCATCCCATATACATCCCCATCCAATATACATCCCCATCCCATATACATCCCCATCCCATATACATCCCCATCCCATACACATCCCCATCCCATATACATCCCCATCCCATATACATCCCCATCCCATATACATCCCCATCCCATATACATCCCCATCCAATATACATCCCCATCCCATATACATCCCCATCCAATATACATCCCCATCCCATATACATCCCCATCCAATATACATCCCCATCCCATATACATCCCCATCCCATATACATCTCCATCCCATATACATCCCCATCCCATATACATCCCCATCCCATATACATCCCCATCCCATATACATCCCCATCCCATATACATCCCCATCCCATACACATCCCCATCCCATACACATCCCCATCCCATATACATCCCCATCCCATACACATCCCCATCCAATATACATCCCCATCCCATATACTTTCCCATCCCATATACATCCCCATCCCATATACATCCCCATCCCATATACATCCCCATCCCATATACATCCCCATCCCATATACATCCCCATCCCATATACATCCCCATCCCATATACATCCCCATCCCATATACGTCTGCCCATCCAATATACATCCCCATCCCATACACATCCCCATCCCATACACATTCCCATCCAATATACATCCCCATCCCATATACATCCCCATCCCATATACGTCTGCCCATCCAATATACATCCTCCATCCCATATACATCCCCATCCAATATACATCCCCATCCCATACACATCCCCATCCAATATACATCCCCATCCCATATACATCCCCATCCCATATACATCCCCATCCCATACACATCCCCATCCCATACACATCCCCATCCAATATACATCCCCATCCCATATACATCCCCATCCCATATACATCCCCATCCCATATACATCCCCATCCCATATACATCCCCATCCCATATACATCCCCATCCCATATACGTCCCCCATCCCATATACTTCCCCATCCCATACACATCCCCATCCAATATACATCCCCATCCCATATACATCCCCATCCCATATACATCCCCATCCAATATACATCCCCATCCCATATACATCCCCATCCCATATACATCCCCATCCCATATACATCCCCATCCCATATATGTCCCCCATCCCATATACATTCTCACCCCATATACATCCCCATCCCATATACATTCCCATCCCATATACTTCCCCCATCCCATATACGTCCCCCATCCCATATACATCTCCATCCCATATACTTCCCCCATCCCATATACGTCCCCCATCCCATATACGTCCCTCATCTCATATACATCTCCATCCCATATACATCCCCATCCCATATACGTCCCTCATCCCATATACATCCCCATCCCATATACATCCCCATCCCATATACGTCCCCCATCCCATATACATCCCCATCCCATATACGTCCCCCATCCCATATACATCCCCATCCCATATACATCCTTATCCCATATACATCCCCATCCCATATACGTCCCTCATCCCATATACATCCTCATCCCATATACATCCCCATCCCATATACGTCCCGCATCCCATATACGTCCCCCATCCCATATACATCCCCATCCCATATACGTCCCCCATCTCATATACGTCCCCATCCCATATACGTCCCCATCCCATATACGTCCCCATCCCATATACGTCCCCATCCCATATACATCCCCATCCCATATACATCTCCATCCCATATACATCCCCATCCCATATACGTCCCCCATCCCATATACATCCCCATCCCATATACATCCCCACCATCCCATATATATTCTTATCTCATATCCCCATCCTATATATGTCCTCATCCCATATACATCCCCATCCCATATACATCCCTATCCAATATACATCTCCATCCCATATACGTCCCCCATCCCATATACGTCCCCCATCCCTTATACAACCCCACCATCCCATATATATTCTTATCTCATATCCCCATCCTATATATGTCCTCATTCCATATACATCCCCATCCCATATACGTCCCCTATCCCATATACATCCCCATTCCATATACGTCCCCCATCCCATATACATCCCCACCATCCCATATATATTCTTATCTCATATCCCCATCCTATATATGTCCTCATCCCATATACATCCCCATCCCATATACATCCCCATCCCATATACTTCCCCCATCCCATATACATCCCCATTCCATATACATCCCTATCCCATATACATCCCCATCCCATATACGTCCCCCATCCCATATACATCCCCACCATCCCATATATATTCTTATCTCATATCCCCATCCTATATATGTCCTCATCCCATATACATCCCCATCCCATATACATCCCTATCCAATATACATCTCCATCCCATATACATCCCCATCCCATATACGTCCCCCATCCCATATACATCCCCACCATCCCATATATATTCTTATCTCATATCCCCATCCTATATACATCCTCATTCCATACACATCCCCATCCCACTGTGTCAGACACCAACATACTGGTACTACATGTCAGCACATTGTGATGAGAGTAAAGCCGATTAGGTGGAACATATAAGGAGGAAATAGTAACCGGCACTACTATATATTAGCAAATATTCCTATAAGATTCACCGGTATAGGATATTGCACACCGTACAGGTGGAAGGTTCTGTCTATTCTGTAAACTCTAGAACAGGTAGAATCTTTATTCTCCTTTGTGTTGTACCTAGAACACATAGCATCTTTGTTCTCTATTTACTGTGCTATTATCTCTTATCACCATCTGTTTTTCCTGCAGCAGGTAACGTCTCGTCCTTGTCTTGTACTCTAGAACAAGTTGAGTGTTCTTGTCACTGTCTACAGTCTCTAGAATGGCAGGTTACCAGGTCACTGTCTACAGTCTCTAGAATGGCAGGTTGTCAGGTCACAATCTACAGTCTCTAGAATGGCAGGTTGTCAGGTCACTGTCTACAGTCTCTAGAATGACAGGTTATTAGGTCACTGTCTACAGTCTCTATAATGGCAGGTTATCAGGTCACTGTCTACAGTCTCTAGAATGGCAGGCTATTAGGTCACTGTCTACAGTCTCTAGTAAGTCAGGTTGCCAGGTCACTGTCTACAGTGTCTATAATGGCAGGTTGTCAGGTCACTGTCTACAGTCTCTAGTAAGTCAGGTTGCCAGGTCACTGTCTACAGTGTCTATAATGGCAGGTTGTCAGGTCACTGTCTACAGTCTCTAGAAAGGCAGGTTGTCAGGTCACTGTCTACAGTCTCTAGAAAGGCAGGTTGTCAGGTCACTGTCTACAGCTGATTACAAGCACATCTCTAAACAAATTATGCTTGTAAGCCAAGGTTTCACTGTAGTCTCTGGTCATTATAATCTCTAAAATATGTATGGTCTCTGGTCGGTCTCTATGATCTCTAGAACACATACAGTCTCTGATCACTGTCTACAATTTCTGAAACAGTTATAGTCTCTGGTATAGATTCTGGTCACTGTGTATAATCCCCTTGATAGGTGTAATCTCTGGTCACTGTCTACAATTTCTGGATCGGATATAGTCTCTGGTCACTCTCTATGGTCTCTAGAACACATTTAGTCCCCGATCACTGTCTACAATTTCTGGATCGGATATAGTCTCTGGTCACTCTCTATAGTCTCTAAAACTGGTATATTCTGGAACATATATAGCCTCTGGTTACTGTCTATAATCCCTAGAACACATAGGGCCACATGTATCAAGAGCAGCGTTTTCTATACCACTTTTATTCCAGTTTGTGCTGCTGGATAAATCCTGGCTGCCGTGCCGCAGTTCCGAAAATGTTGGAACTTGGAGCTTGCTTACATTTTGAGCATAATTTCCACTAAAAAACCAGCATAAATGATGATAAATGTTGTGCACAGGGAGGACCGACCTCCCTGCACACAATGCCGTGCCCCCCCCCCTCTCCGACTACATGGTGAGCGGGGCACAAAACAGTAAAATGTCACACAAATTCTAGGCCCATCTGTGCCTCCATATAGTAGCTAGGCCCCACTTTTCTGCCATATAGTATAGGCACTGTCTGAGCCTCTATATAGTAGTTAGATTTGACCTATGCATCCATATAGCAGTTAGACACCTCTGTGTCTCCATATAGCAGTTAGACACCTCTGTGTCTCCATATAGCAGTTAGACACCTCTTTTTCTCCACATAGTAGTTAGGCTTCTCTGTGCCCCCATATAATATAGGTACTCTCTGAGCCTCTATATAGTAGTTAGATTTGACCTATGCATCCATATAGCAGTTAGACACCTCTTTTTCTCCACATAGTAGTTAGGCTTCTCTGTGCCCCCATATAATATAGGTACTCTCTGAGCCTCTATATAGTAGTTAGATCTCCTCTATGCATCCATATAGCATTTAGACACCTCTGTGCCTCCATAGAGTAGTTAGGCACCTTTTGTGTCTCCATATAGTAGTTAGGCCTCTCTGTGAAGTAGACAACCCAGTAGGAAATATCCCCCATGTATCCACCCCCTTCCTGGAATTAGTCTCCCCAGTAGGTAGGCACCCTCTTTAAGTAATCCCACCCCAGTAGTTGGTATCTCCCATGTAGGCACCCCCTGGTTGTTAGCTCCTGTCCATCAATAGATAGTATTACCCATCTAGGGAAACCCCAAGGGCCAGGTGCAGCACGCAGTGGCCAAGTGGTTTCCTCCCCAGGAGCAGGAGGCCCTGGCACTTGCTAAGGTTTGCCGGGAGCACTGATGACGGCCTGGAGGGTCCAGTCTTGCTTGGGGCCCACTGGGTGTTCCTCAGCTCCCCCATGCTGCTCCATAGCCTTCTGTCCACAATCTCTAGAACAGGTAGGGTCACTGTCTTTGAGCTCCAGAAAAAATATAGTCTCTGAACACTGCCTATGATCTTTAGACCAGCTATAGTATCCTGTCTATGATCTCAGCAATAAGTGCATCCTCTAGAACAGGTGGGGTCTCTGATTGCTGTCTATGATCTCTAGAACAGGTGGGGTCTCTGGTCATGGTCTATGATCTTTAGAACAGGTGGAGTCTCTGGTCACTGTCTATGATCTTTAGAACAGGTGGGGTCTCTGGTCACTGTCTATAATCTCTAGAACAGGTGGGGTCTCTGGTCACTGTCTATAATCTCTAGAACAGGTGGGGTCTCTGGTCACTGTCTATAATCTCTAGAACAGGTGGGGTCTCTGGTCACTGTCTATAATCTCTAGAACAGGTGGGGTCTCTGGTCACTGTCTATAATCTCTAGAACAGGTGGGGTCTCTGGTCACTGTCTATAATCTCTAGAACAGGTGGGGTCTCTGGTCACTGTCTATGATCTTTAGAACAGGTGGAGTCTCTGGTCACTGTCTATGATCTGTAGAACAGGTTGGGTCTCTGGTCACTGTCTATGATCTTTAGAACAGGTGGAGTCTCTGGTCACGGTCTATGATCTCTAGAACTGGCGGAGTCTCTGGTCACTGTCTATAATCTCTAGAACAGGTGGGGTCTGTGGTCACTGTCTATGATCTGTAGAACAGATGGGGTCTCTGGTCACTGTCTATGATCTCTAGAACAGGTGGGGTCTCTGGTCACTGTCTATGATCTCTAGAACAGGTGGGGTCTCTGGTCACTGTCTATGATCTGTAGAACAGATGGGGTCTCTGGTCACTGTCTATGATCTCTAGAACAGGTGGGGTCTCTGGTCACTGTCTATGATCTGTAGAACAGATGGGGTCTCTGGTCACTGTCTATGATCTCTAGAACAGGTGGGGTCTCTGGTCACTGTCTATGATCTCTAGAACAGGTGGGGTCTCTGGTCACTGTCTATGATCTCTAGAACAGATGGGGTCTCTGGTCACTGTCTATGATCTCTAGAACAGGTGGGGTCTCTGGTCACTGTCTATGATCTGTAGAACAGATGGGGTCTCTGGTCACTGTCTATGATCTCTAGAACAGGTGGGGTCTCTGGTCACTGTCTATGATCTGTAGAACAGGTGGAGTCTCTGTTCACTATCTATATCCTCTTGAACTGGTGGAGTATCTGATCACTATCTGGTCACTCTGGTCTCTATTCTCTAGAATGGTTATAACCTGATACTTTCTAATATCCCCAGAACAAGTAGAATCTCTTTAAGTAAAGTCTCTGGCCCTACTATGGAGCTTCTGTATACTGCCTATGATCTCTAGAATGGGAATGGTTCTGTAGTGACCGCCTATGGTCTCTAGAAAAGGTGCTGTCTGTGGTCTCTGCTTATTACCTCTAGAACATTGATTTTATATTTATTGTGATATCTGTTGGGGATGTCTGAACAACATGGAGAGAATCTCGTCACTGTGGACTGTTTGGTCACTTTAAGAATAAGCCTTCCCCATCAGTGTATATTGTTTAGGGAGAGTCTCACTGTCTATTGTCTCTGAAACAAGTAAAGTTTCTATTCACTGTCTGTTCTGCACTACAGGTAAAGTCTCTATTCACTGTCTGTTCTGCACTACAGGTAAAGTTTCTATTCACTGTCTGTTCTGCACTACAGGTAAAGTTTCTATTCACTGTCTGTTCTGCACTACAGGTAAAGTCTCTATTCACTGTCTGTTCTGCACTACAGGTAAAGTCTCTATTCACTGTCTGTTCTGCACTACAGGTAAAGTCTCTATTCGCCGTCTCTCATACAGAATATTCACATTCTGTTGTCTCTGATACAGATAGAGTTTCTTGTACTGGTACAGTCTCTTATCACAGTCTATAGTGAAGTTTCTAGTATTGGTACAGTCTCTGGCTACTGTCTTTAGTGGAGTTTATAGTACTGTTACAGTACAGTACAGTATAGAGTCCCTGGTCTCTGTGTGTGTTGTGTGAGCTCTAGAACAGGTAGAGTCCCTGGTCGTTGTGTGAGCTCTAGAACAGGTAGAGTCCCTGGTCGCTGTGTGTTGTGTGAGCTCTAGAACAGGTAGAGTCCCTGGTTGTTGTGTGAGCTCTAGAACAGGTAGAGTCCCTGGTCGCTGTTTGTTGTGTAAGCTCTAGAACAGGTAGAGTCCCTGGTCGTTGTGTGAGCTCTAGAACAGGTAAAGTCCCGGGGCACTGTGTGTTGTGTGAGCTCTAGAACAGGTAGAGTCCCTGGTTGCTGTTTGCTGTGTAAGCTCTAGAACAGGTAGAGTCCTTGGTCGCTGTGTGTTGTGTGAGCTCTAGAACAGGTAGAGTCCCTGGTCGCTGTGTGTTGTGTGAGCTCTAGAACAGGTAGAGTCCCTGGTCGCTGTGTGTTGTGTGAGCTCTAGAACAGGTAGAGTCCCTGGTCGCTGTGTGTGTTGTGTGAGCTCTAGAACAGGTAAAGTCCCGGGGCACTGTGTGTTGTGTAAGCTCTAGAACAGGTAGAGTCTCTGGTCGCTGTGTGTTGTGTAAGCTCTAGAACAGGTAGAGTCCCTGGTCGTTGTGTGAGCTCTAGAACAGGTGGAGTCCCTGGTCGCTGTGTGTTGTGTGAGCTCTAGAACAGGTGGAGTCCCTGGTCGCTGTGTGTTGTGTGAGCTCTAGAACAGGTAGAGTCCCTGGTCGCTGTGTGTTGTGTGAGCTCTAGAACAGGTAGAGTCCCTGGTCGCTGTGTGTGTTGTGTGAGCTCTAGAACAGGTAGAGTCCCTGGTCGTTGTGTGTGTTGTGTGAGCTCTAGAACAGGTAGAGTCCCTGGTCGCTGTGTGTTGTGTGAGCTCTAGAACAGGTAGAGTCCCTGGTCGCTGTGTGTTGTGTGAGCTCTAGAACAGGTAGAGTCCCTGGTCGCTGTGTGTTGTATGAGCTCTAGAACAGGTAGAGTCCCTGGTCGCTGTGTGTTGTGTGAGCTCTAGAACAGATAGAGCCCCTGGTCGCTGTGTGTTGTATGAGCTCTAGAACAGGTAGAGTCCCTGGTCGCTGTGTGTGTTGTGTGAGCTCTAGAACAGGTAGCTTCTCTAAACATTATGTGATCTGTAGAACAGGTTAATGAACCCTTGCCTAAGCCGGGAGGTACAGATCTATTTGGATCAATACTAGAGGTCTAGATATTATAATATAATAATTTACCTATGTCACGGCGGAAAGGCGCGCGGCCGTGCGCGGCCAGACAGCGGAATTCCGCGGACATTACCCGTGAGAATTCCTCACTATGAACCCACCCATAGATAGCAGCGAGCGTGTACCAAATCATATACTATATTAATTTTGTTAGTCACACTTTTTGCATTTTGATACATTTTAATCACTAGAATAAAAGTTACATTTTAGCCACTGGGGAATCGGGTAGATTATCGAGACCTCTAGTATTGATCTGTAGAACAGGTAACTTCTCTGGTCACTGTGTATCATGTGATCCCCAGAACACAGTGGCGTAGATACCATAGAGGCAGGGAAGGCGGTTGCTATGGGGCTTGTGGAGGGAGGGGGCCCAGGGAAGATAAGAGCCTCCTGTGTCCTTTTGCTTAACCCCTTATGTACTGCAGTGTGTTAGTGACCCAGTGTTCTCTAACATACTGCAAAATAAAAAAGGGTTAATACAGAAGACAATAGTAAGGGTTCTATACTAGTAATTGTATTATAGATACGGCGCTTGATTATTGGCTAAATGTAGCTCGCTGCTAGTGGATACAATCTGGAGATGGACCCGTTCCCTCCAAATGGTAAAAGGTAGTAAACAATAAGTAGGTATGTATCCGTATGGATACATACCTACTTATTGTTTACTACAGAAGACAATTAGCTTTCTGCCGACTACTCTGATAACCTCTGACCTCTGTTCTCTGAGTTCCTGCAGAGGTCAGGGGTTATCAGTGCAGGAGTAGCAAAGGAGAGAGAGCTAATTGGCTTCTGCATTAACCCTTTGTTTGTGTAAGAGAACACTGGGTCACTTACACACTGCAGTAAATAAGGGGTTAAGCAGAAGGTAGTCTGCTCCTGCACCTATGTATATAACCATAGGATTCTGCCTCCGGCCACAAGAGAATTTTTTTTTGGCCACATCACCGAGTGTGAGTGAGTGAGTAAGTGTGTGAGTGAGTGAGTAAGTGTGTGAGTGTGTGAGTGTGTGTGTGTATTGATTGTACACTATTGATTATTGTATTCATCCTGTGGCAAAAATTACGAGAATCTCGCCTGGCCTCTGTACCTTATAGGAAATCCACAATTCCCAGATATGGCACAGAACAATGCATAATAGCTGAACATTCTGTTCATGACGCATGGCAGACAGCAGGTGTTTATCCAGATCAAGAAACTTTCTGGATTCACCTTGTAATTTCTAGAGCAAATCCTTACACCAGTCTAAAAATGCAGATGAAAGGGGAAACTATGGATCTTACTGAGCTGTGGAAAAGACCTTCTGTAGAACTTCTTCAAGATGTTGGTTGTTCCCAGTCAGCTGTATGTGAAACATGGAGCAAGTATGAAGACTATGGGAAGGAGAACATACAGGTAGAGCGAGGAAGACGTCACAGGGTACAAAACCTCCAATGGTGACAGAACTGTAAAATATTGCTATAGGTTTTCTAGAAAAGCCCAAAGGAAAACTTATTGTATGTATGTCAGGGGCTGTATAGCCAGGTGGTCCTTCTTTATCCTATCAGGGTCTCTTCAGGCTTATACCAGGATGGGGAAAGGTTACCCCAGTGTTCTTTGCCCTCTATCAGGCATCTGAGGGGCCTCTTCTATATAAATCACATGAGGAGACCTTCTCCAACTTCAGTCATAGATGCTCCTTACCATGTTACCATGTGAACCATGGACGACCCCGTAGATCAGGCATGGAGAAGACCATCATGTCCACCACAGATCTTTTTGCGGTCTGGGCTTTCTGGGTCTATAAAATTCCTATTTCAGAAAGCCCTTACCCCAAAAAGCATCTGAGGAGAGACCAGAACATCAATGAAGGTGACATGGAGGGTCCAACGATACAATATGGAGGCCAACATCACCAGTATCATGGCAATCACCAGATTGCGATTTCTTTTTTTCAATATTAATGATTACTATACGACGTGAGGTACGAGGTGCGATGGGTTCACTGGATCATTGGATAAGGACAACGACAAAAGAGCCATCTCTAGAACTGAGTGGACTTGCCAAACTGTACGGGCTTGGCAACGCTCTCTAAATCCAAACCTTCAACATTTGACTCCCAGTGTTTGGAGAAGTTGGATGCTGCCCTAGGGCTGCCAGGAAATTACGGATACAGCCTATGGCATCCAGCTTTGCCAGTCACCTGGAGTTGCAGAGTGTTTGGCTTTGGAGAATGTTACCGAACCCGAACAG
The DNA here is from genome assembly GCA_027789725.1 of Dendropsophus ebraccatus. Taxonomy (NCBI): domain Eukaryota; kingdom Metazoa; phylum Chordata; class Amphibia; order Anura; family Hylidae; genus Dendropsophus; species Dendropsophus ebraccatus. Next base: position 29,052,146 of record JAQFWZ010000022.1, read on the forward strand.
TTTGGCAAGTCCAATCTCACCTACAAATACCTATATTGGGCAGAAACTTACAACAGGACGGGGCTAACCATGGAATGGGCCATATATATGGAGGAAGTATAGGAAACATCCACTTCCCGGTCACACAGGTAGAAGTTTTTAATGGTATCCTTCATTTTATCAACAAAACAAAAAGGAAAAAGAGAAAAAAAAAACAATTGCACAATTTGGGGATTTTGTTGTTTCTATGTTTTACCGGTTTGAATAAAAAAAAAAAGGCTCACATCACCATATATTACACATGCATAACGTATCACATTCTGCGGAGCGAACCGATCTACCGCATAATCAGTTTTACAATTTTGGGATGCAAGGTTTATGTTTTTAGAAACTTTTCAAAAATCCCCTCCCCCCACATTTTCATTGTTGACTTCATGTTCATGTTTCTTCATTGTTGACTTCACAGTGCCATAACCTTTTAATTTATAAGTCAACATACCTATACGAGGGCTTGTTTTTTCTCTTATAGTTTCTATTGGCGCCATCATTGGGTGCATTTGCAACTTTTTGATTGCTTTCTTTTTCACTTTCATAGCATTCTCCATGTGGTATAAATAATAATAATTATATTACAGTTTGGGTCGTTCTGGATGTGGTTATGTATAATATGTGTATGTTTAAATTTTTTATGTTTTATATAAAAATTATTTTATAAGCAGAAATTGTGTAGTTGTATTATTTTTGAGAGAGGGGGTGTTGTGTTTTTTTTTATATTTTAATATAATAAAATTATATTTTCCAAAACTTTCATTTTTATTTTTTATTTGTCCCATAAAGGGACTTTGAAATACAATCTTCACTAACTTCACGACTAACCCAGTTTTGTCGAAGACAAAACCAAGTAGGCAGAAATAGATGGCGCACCTGGGGGGGTTCATTAGGCCCCCTGCTACTATAGAAATTCATCTGCACCCCAGCGATCGTGTCACCAGGTGCTGATGAAGGGACAAAAGTCCAGAAACCACTTAAATGCCACAATCACAATTTGACCGCAGCATCTAGGTGGTTAAACTCCAAAGATCCTTTATAGTTAGGGCCGGGGCCCTGCTGTCATGCCGCATCCACGTGATACTCTGCACAGGAGACCAGTGCCAGGCTATTTTTGCCACGCCAACAAAAGACGTTTTATGGTCATTAAGGGGTTAAAATATGTTTGAGAAAATCATCATCTAAGATTTGTGACCAGCTGTTCTAGGGCATTGCAAGAAAACACTCCCCCGACCATGACTGCCCCCACTACCCATGGCATATGGCTTTATGCTGTTTATATTATATGTAGACCTGGATATCTGTGATTCAGCCGGAAATGGGACTTATCACTCCAAATCGCCTTCAACCTTGGGTCCAAGGTCCATTGACATCCTCCTTGGCTCTATATATGACTATGCTGGATCATTGGGTATCCTTTTTGGTCTTTAGCTACACAAGGTACACTGCTTGCTTATTGTAGAAATTTGTCTTGCTCGCTAGTTTACAGCGGGGTCAGACGATCAACCATGCGTGGCCAGCCACTGTACCATCTATTGTCAGATGTCTGTCCATGGTTCGTCCAGTCTTGATACTGTGGTTGGTTTAGGAATACTGTCATCATACCTCCTGGACCGTGGTCAGGGACACCACATTTACCCATAGCTGGTGCATGCTGCCTTCTGCTGAGGAGAGGAGAACACATTCTCCGAGAAGAGATCATGACATGGCCACCACACGGCATTGCGTTATTGGTCACAAGTGCCAGATGGTCCTAATGCAATGATCGTTCGGTGTATAAAGTTTGTATCTATGGAATTTTAGCAACAATGGCCACAACAAAGATCGCGATGCAATAAAGTGGACGTGATACGTTGTGAATGGTTGGGGCCTTCAGGATGAGGTCCTCCAATGTGCCCAAGGGAACCCCAACACCTCCAGGCGGGCTTTGTGCACAGTAAGGTAAGACTCCATCATGAGTAGGTTATTCAGGGTTAAGGTCTCATGATTGGTGGGCTCCCACCAATCACTCCTCCACACTGGTCACATCAACAGATACTCCAAATGGCCATTGATACACATTCTTTGGAGGCCATATTCTCTTTATAATTTGGTATACACGGAGACACAGTCTTAATGCTCCAGCTCTTATGACTGGTGGGTCTTTCCCTTACCACCACACAGCAGAGGTCCCAATACACATTGGTAAGAAATCGTACGACCGCCAATGCGGGTGACCAGCCAACCACCTGATATGCATGGAGGCCTCTTCATTGAGGTTTCCTGATGTCATTTTGAACATGTACATCATGAACAGAGAGAAGATGCTCACAATGGACGCAGATGGCCCAACATCTACCTGTATATGACCCAGGCCCCTTGTTAGCTAAGTAGTTTGAAAGCCCAAGGTTCAGAGGAGCCCTGGTAGGGGTAACCATGGAGTCCTTACCTCACCAAGGATGAGAGCCCAATAAGTAGCAGCACATATTCAACCACTTCTGTGGTCTTCCGGCTCTTCTTCATCCTTGGCTCCAGTTTTCCTTTTGAGGAGACCAGTTTTTAAGGCTCTTTGCTACTAAAAATAAAGCTAAAACCAAGAGTGATTTACAAAAAATCCTATACTACCCCCTGGTGGTCTCTACTAGTAATGGTGACCTCTAAAATACTGCCCCCTGTGGTCTCCACTAGTAACTGTGACCTGTACAATACTGCCCCCTATGGTCCCCACTAGTAACTGTGACCTGTATAATACTGCCCCCTGTGGTCTCCACTAGTAACTGACCTCTACAATACTGCCCCCTATGGTCCCCACTAGTAACTGTGACCTGTATAATACTGCCTCCTGTGGTCCCCACTAGTAACTGTGACCTGTACAATACTGCCCCCTGTGGTCTCCACTAGTAACTGACCTCTACAATACTGCCCCCTTTGGTCTCCACTAGTAATGGTCACCTGTGCAATACTGTACAGTACATATAGGACATTATCACTCACATCCAATGGCCGCTATGCCAACACACTATAGTGCTGCTGGGCGGTCACTGCATAAATCATATGGTAGAGAAGCCAAGTTCTCTGCCGTCTCTGCCCTATGCATATGGTTTACCAATATCCCCCCGGGCCGGCGTGCTACTGGAGGCAGCAGAGATGAACAGGTAGGTGGACTGTAAACGGTCGCTGTCATGTCATGCACCTTCTCCCCATCTGGTTGCCCGTCATATCTGTAAATCAGAGGAGGAGACCGCTCAGTGTGTGGAGCCCTGGTGTGCGCAGTCTGCAGGGAGAAGCTCTGGTCCTGGTGGAGCCTGGTCAGTCTGAAGCATGCTGGGAAGAGACTGCAGATTAGTCCAGACTGCCTGGATAACAAGTGAAGGACAGCGCTCACAGTGATGCATGGCTGGGCCAAAGGCAGAGACTGTTACAAAGGTCCTTATTTTAGAGACTAAGCGGGACATGTATCAACGGGCGTGCAGGGGTTTTTCGGCGGAAAGTGCCGATTTGTGCATTATTTTATTTGCAAATGGCCAATTTGCGAGTAAAATATTCGCAAATCGGCACTTTCCGCCGGGTACGCCGGCGGCGGGTGTGAAGGGGGCGGAACGCCAAAAGATACGCCGAAAACCTACTCCAGTCCTCAGCTGGCGTAGGTTTTCGGCCGTGCGCACCGGAGCGCACGGGATTTATGTAGAGGCAGTCCGCCTCTACATAAATCCCCGTAGCGCCGGAGATGGGGGGACATTTTTAAGTCCGGCGTAAAAAAAACATCGGACTTAATAAGTGTCCCCCTTAGCCTTTATATTGCTAAGAAAAAAAAACATACTCACCTGTTCTGGTCCCCCACAGCTCCCGTTCACCTCTGTCCAGTCCCCTGATCTCTCTTCTTCCTGTAGAGACATTCAGAAGTTCTAGAGATCAGGACTTGGTGGTACAGCCAGTTAGTGGCCGAGACAGGACAGCAATGTGGCCAGTGATGACAGGTCCTGATCCCTAGAACTCATCAAATGAAGGGAAACAGGAGCAGGGGGAATCGGGGCTTGGTAAGTATGCTTTTTCTTTTCTCTCCCCCTCAGCACCATATACATTTTTCTAGGGTCAGAATCGCCTGTTATTAATACCAAGTTATCAAAAATATATAGAAATATCTGGTTGGTAAATAACAATAATTAATAAAAGATAAAATGTACAAACTATAATGCGGATCCAGCGCTTCCTCATGTAATAAATTATTACTACGGCCACTAGAGGTCAATGTTGTCCCCAAATGGAATGAAGTTACTGCATTACCTATATTTCACCATTAGGGGTCCCAGGACAAATGAACTCAGCAAAGCTGATCAATAAGGAAGAAGTCAGGATGAGATCTTTGTCCGTCTAGAGGAGGCAGCACAGTCCTGGTATACAGACTAGAGAGGCTCTATAATAAACCCACCACAGGGATATGTTTACCACCCGAGATCAGCTGCAAAAGAAATCACTGGGGTAACACAGAGGTACACAGCTCACAACTAATACAGGGAACACTACAACTAATACAGGGAACGCTACAAACACATCCTAGATGAGGTGTCTGTATGACCTCCCTACAAGGCCCGGGCATGCTCCTGATGAGGTGTCTGTATGACCTCCCTACAAGCCCCGGGCATGCTCCTGATGAGGTGTATGACCTCCCTACAAGCCCCGGGCATGCTCCTGATGAGGTGGCTGTATGACCTCCCTACAAGGCCCGGGCATGCTCCTGATGAGGTGTCTGTATGACCTCCCTACAAGCCCCGGGCATGCTCCTGATGAGGTGTATGACCTCCCTACAAGCCCCGGGCATGCTCCTGATGAGGTGGCTGTATGACCTCCCTACAAGGCCCGGGCATTCTCCTGATGAGGTGTCTGTATGACCTCCCTACAAGGCCCGGGGATGCTCCTGATGAGGTGGCTGAATGACCTCCCTACAAGGCCCAGGCATGCTCCTGATGAGGTGTATGACCTCCCTACAAGGCCCGGGCATGCTCCTGATGAGGTGTCTGTATGACCTCCCTACAAGGCCCGGGCATGCTCCTGATGAGGTGTCTGTATGACCTCCCTACAAGGCCCAGGCATGCTCCTGATGAGGTGTCTGTATGACCTCCCTACAAGGCCCAGGCATGCTCCCCTGATGAGGTGTCTGTATGACCTCCCTACAAGGCCCGGGCAAGCTCCTGATGAGGTGTCTGTACGATCTCCCTACAAGGCCCGGGCATGCTCCTGATGAGGTGTATGACCTCCCTACAAGGCCCGGGCATGCTCCTGATGAGGTGTATGACCTCCCTACAAGGCCCGGGCATGCTCCTGATGAGGTGTCTGTATGACCTCCCTACAAGGCCAGGGCATGCTCCTGATGAGGTGGCTGTATGACCTCCCTACACCGCCTGGACATGCTCCTGATGAGGTTTATGACCTCCCTACAAGGCCCGGGCATGCTCCTGATGAGGTGTCTGTATAACCTCCCTACAAGGCCCGGGCATGCTCCTGATGAGGTGTCTGTATGACCTCCCTACAAGGCCCGGGCATGCTCCTGATGAGGTGTCTGTATGACCTCCCTACAAGGCCCGGGCATGCTCCTGATGAGGTGTCTGTATGACCTCCCTACAAGGCTCGGGCATGCTCCTGATGAGGTGTATGACCTCCCTACAAGGCCCGGGCATGCTCCTGATGAGGTGTATGACCTCCCTACAAGGCCCGGGCATGCTCCTGATGAGGTGTCTGTATGACCTCCCTACAAGGCCCGGGCATGCTCCTGATGAGGTGTCTGTATGACCTCCCTACAAGGCCCGGGCATGCTCCTGATGAGGTGTCTGTATGACCTCCCTACAAGGCCCGGGCATGCTCCTGATGAGGTGTCTGTATGACCTCCCTACAAGGCTCGGGCATGCTCCTGATGAGGTGTATGACCTCCCTACAAGGCCCGGGCATGCTCCTGATGAGGTGTATGACCTCCCTACAAGGCCCGGGCATGCTCCTGATGAGGTGTCTGTATGACCTCCCTACAAGGCCCGGGCATGCTCCTGATGAGGTGGCTGTATGACCTCCCTACACCGCCTGGACATGCTCCTGATGAGGTGTATGACCTCCCTACAAGGCCCGGGCATGCTCCTGATGAGGTGTCTGTATAACCTCCCTACAAGGCCCGGGCATGCTCCTGATGAGGTGTATGATCTCCCTACAAGGCCTGGGCATGCTCTTGATGAGGTGGCTGTATGACCTCCCTACAAGGCCCGGGGCATGCTCCTGATGAGGTGTCTGTATGACCTCCCTACAAGGCCCGGGGCTTGCTCCTGATGAGGTGTCTGTATGAGCTCCCTACAAGGCCCGGGCATGCTCCTGATGAGGTGGCTGTATGACCTCCCTACAAGGCTCGGGCATGCTCCTGATGAGGTGGCTGTATGACCTCCCTACAAGGCTCGGGCATGCTCCTGATGAGGTGGCTGTATGATCTCCCTACAAGGCCCGGGCATGCTCCTGATGAGGTGTCTGTATGACCTCCCTACAAGGCCTGGGCATGCTCCTGATGAGGTGGCTGTATGACCTCCCTACACCGCCTGGGCATGCTCCTGATGAGGTGTATGACCTCCCTACAAGGCCCGGGCTGCTCCTGATGAGGTGGCTGTATGACCTCCCTACACCGCCTGGACATGCTCCTGATGAGGTGTATGACCTCCCTACAAGGCCCGGGCATGCTCCTGATGAGGTGTCTGTATGACCTCCCTACAAGACCCAGGCATGCTCCTGATGAGGTGTCTGTATGACCTCCCTACAAGGCCCGGGCATGCTCCTGATGAGGTGTCTGTATGACCTCCCTACACCACCTGGACATGCTCCTGATGAAGTGTCTGTATGACCTCCCTACACCACCTGGACATGCTCCTGATGAGGCGGCTTATGGTGCCCTGAGGGATCCCCTCCCAGACCTGGACTAAAGCATCAGCCAACTCCTAGACAGTCTGTGCTGCAACTTAACGTTGGTGGATGGAGGAGACATGATGTCCCAGATGTGCTCAATGGGATTCTGGTCTGGGGAACGGCCAGCCAGTCCATAGCTTCACTGCCTTCTTCTTGTAGGAACTGCTGACACACTCCAGCCACATGAGGTCTAGCATTGTCCTGCATTAGGAGGAACCCCAACCGCACCAGCATATGGTCTCACAATAGCTCTGAGGGTCTCATCTCGGGACCTTATGGCAGTCAGGCTACCTCTGGCAGCACATGGAGGGTTGTGCGGCCCCCCCACACCATTACTGACCCACTGCCAGACCGCTCATGCTGAGGGATGTTGCAGGCAGCAGATCGCTCTCTACTGCGTCTCCAGCCTGGGTTCTCTGTTACCCTGGTTATCTGTGTTCCCCATTCGAAGTGTGAAAGCAGAATTAAAACCAGAATTTATTAGAATTTATAACAATTCTGCATCACACTGTGACTGGCTGCACTTTACCGCCTGTCTCTCTCCCAGTACCTTATAGATTGTAAGCCCTAGCAGGCAGGGTCCTGGAGCTTATTCAGCTACATTTAAAACCTGCACGTGGTACATGAGGCAATATGGTTTGGCCAAATTATATACTAACTTCTGATGTTGGTTTTAAATGTAGCTGAATAAGCTTTCGTGTCGGCCATGGGTGCGATGTGCAGCCATTTCTGTCTTTTTGGCTTGTGCATATTTTATGTATTCTGTCCCTTTTTTCATTGTGGCTAGCACTCGTGCTTTGTAAGACCCATGTGATCCAAATTAGCAGGAAGCACCTGTGTACATAAGGGGAGGATCTCCTAGTCTCCCATTCTACCTGCAGAGGAATGGAGAGAGAGGTAAGAGCTTGTTCACACTTGTGTTGCTTGGCGTCCACTTTTCCCGACGGTGGCGCCTGCGGGGTCCGGGGGGGGGGGCCTTTTAGGGTCTGGTCCTGTGACAATGGGGTTGCAGGGCCATTCCGTGGCCCCCCTTCTCTGCTTGCGCACGTTTTGCGGGGATTGTGGTCGCTGACCGGCACGGTGATGTTTGGTTAGGGACTCATGTGTATCAGAAGACCTGCACGTGGTACATGAGGCAATATGGTTTGGCCAAATTATATATTAACTTCTGATGTTGGTTTTAAATGTAGCTGAATAAGCTTTCATGTCAGCCATGGGTGCGATGTGCAGACCCATGTGATCCAAATTAGCAGGAAGCACCTGTGTACATAAGGGGAGGATAAGCTTTCGTGTCAGCCATGGGTGCGATGTGCAGACATTTCTGTCTTTTTGGCTTGTGTCTATCTCACAGTGCGGTTGTCAACAAGGAACCCTCAGCATTCCGCTCATCCCAGGTAACAAGGTCTGGGGCCTTGTGTCACCCCATAGGACGGTTTAGCCAAATCTAGTGGGCATAAAGTGGTGTGAAGACTGACAAAAGGTCAATGCACGAGCACAAGTATTCTCTTCTTCTTCTTCTTCTACCTCATACTCATACATCCTGGCAGAGCACAGAACTACTTGGGTTGAGACTCTCACGACATCCTCCACTCTGCAACTCTGCTTCTCTGTATCACTCAACACGCTACTCAGTCAGCACGACTGTACTCTATACTACATTCCTATTGCAGATTTGGTTGCTGTTTTGTCAAGTATTAGTCTACAAGGATTATCAAGTGCTTTATCAAGAGAAACATAAAGGGACAACTGTATGACTTGCTGCACGCATGTACTTTCCAAGTAAAAACAAGCTTATTTATGGTAAAAAAGACTCTGTGGTTCTTCTCCTCACACCGACACAGTATACACCGAAACCTTGGGACGTTTCCCCTCTCTGTAGGTGGCAGTTCCGATAGTCCGGGAGGGTCACTACACCGCTCTGGTCATACGTGATTACACTATCCCAAGGGACCCCATAGCAACACGACAGGACACTGTTCACAGGGGAAAAGGGTACAACCAGCCTATCTCGGCCAACCACCACTGGAGTGACGTCACACACTACCATCTAGCAAGTGACCGGCTGATCGTCCGACACAATATCACCGGGGGCATACACCACAGAATTGGCGTCACGAACAGGATACAAGCCTTGTTGCAGTCTCCTGGTATCTGCTCCATGCTCTGGACACTATGCCTCCTCCATGTCTCCTTGTATCTGCTCCAAGCTCCTCTGGACACTACACTACCTAAGCACCCTCTGTAGGTTGTAGACATAGGCTCTTTAGGGGTGAGAGCCCCTCTTCTATTGCCAGGTTGTCTGTTCCATTTGCACAACAGGAGGAGAAATTATTTAACAATCTGTACTGTTCTTCATATATACGGTGTGTATATATATGTGTGTGTGCGTGTGTGCGGCTATGAGTTGTGAATTCATCTGTGTTGTCTATGCTATGTATTGTTATCCATGCTGCCATCTGCTGGCCAGTACGTGTATGTGCTCCCTGTTGTTCCTTCCATAACAATGTACTATTTGTACATTGTTATGGGGGCGACCATCTTGCCTGAGCTGTTTTTAACCGCATTTAGTGACATTTTACATCAAGACTCATGGACATAGATGACAATAGGCAGATCTATCCCCTTGGGATGAATGGGAAACATTACTGAGCGTACTCTGTCACCTGTGAAGAGGTCATTGCACTGGGAGCTTCTATTGTCTCCTCTACTGGTGTCACATGACGCTGCAATGCTGTACAGATCACTTTACTGCAGCCTCCTCTTATTATCACAGACACAACAGGAAGTCTCAGCTTAGTTTTACCCCAGTGGTGAGAATGGGAACTGCAAGATCTCAGGATTACTTTATAATATAGAGGGCGAAAAATGGAAAATTAAAAATGTCAATAAAAATCTTTAAAAATATATTAACATAAAAACAATATTTATACAATAAGTCATTTTCTGATGACACTGTCCCATTAAATTTTTTCCTGCAGCTATTCTCCCTGCCGGGTCCCTGAGCGGGGGTCCACTCCTGTCAGCAGCAGCATGTGTAGGTCCATACTGTGTATGTGTATACTCGGGGGCTGAGGTAGGTAGTATGCTGCTCCCACCACCAGGTGTCACTATGTATTTCCTACTGTTTAGCATGACCAAAGGAGAGTTTGGGAGAGACACTACACGAGAGAGAGAGCGAAACAGATAGAGCATACTGAGGAGCATACTGAGGAGATTCTTCCAGGGACAGGCCTGGAGGCCAGGACCAATCTGTGGCTTGTTATGCTGAACACATCATGTCCAGCTAGAGTACCTGAGATAACCCTATCCATGCTGGACGGCATTCTCTCCAAGACCAGAAGTTCATCCCAGGATTCAGTCAGTAGCTAGGTAAGCACATTTAGCCGAAAACTCCACTGCAAGTTCTAGGTTTCCTTAGGAGTCTCCCCGACAGCTAGATTCTCCCACCTACATTCCTGGTCTAGTGTCACTCGATGCCCACAAGACAGCGTTAGGCGGATGTTTGTGGTGTCCCACCACGGGTGTTACTAGTCTAAACACCCCTCGGAAAAGCCTGTAACTCAAAGTGAAGTGGTAATAAAGTTTGCCACTAGATGTCAGTATTATGTATATTCATGTATGTACAGTATATTACACAGCTGTTGTGAACTAAGGTTAATGTTTTGCTCAGGAACTGCACCACCAATGAGAGCTGCTCTTCTCTTCCACCTATATCCACCCTGTAGAAAGTTGTCACATGGGGAGAAGAAGTGTAGACCTGCACTTAGTCAGTCTTAGTCAAGTTTCTGTAGAGAGAGAACACAAGACAAGAGGGTCCCTGCTGTAGTCTCTGCCAGGTCCCCCTACCCACTCCAGAGTAGTCTAGTCTGCAGTGTGTCTGGAGAAGATTTCAGTAACATTTTCCCTGTGTAAGTTACCTGAACCTCTGTGATTCCTCTTCACCAGGGAAGGGGAAGCTAAAGCTTTGGCTGTGCGGGCATGATGGGAATTGTAGTTTTGCAACAGCTGGAGGGCCGAAGGTTTCCCATCCCGGCTCTATAAAGTAAATCTATATAACGTTCTGACACCAGATGATTTGAATTTCTTTTTACGAACTACCACTTTAACACCACCTGGCCACCCCTGGTTCACTGCATCCCTGGGTACTTCCTGCCAGCAGCCATATTGGGGAGCACACGTCTTCCTGGTCTTGTGAAGGCGACAATTTCTGTCCAGTAGCGGTAATAATAACTGCAGAGCTGACTATAGGGCTGGTATTGGAGGACTTATTGTCGCTGTTATTGGAGGACTGACTATAGGGCTGGTATTGGAGGACTGACTATAGGGCTGGTATTGGAGGACTGACTATAGGGCTGGTATTGGAGGACTGACTATAGGGCTGGTATTGGAAGACTTATTGTCTTACAGCAACAGTCAGTCCTCTAGTGTATATGTGGGGCTGGTGATGACAGGACACTAGGGGGCAGCAGTGTAATGTAGTGTATATGTGGAGCTGGAGATGACAGGACACTAGGGGGCAGCAGTGTAATGTAGTGTATATGTGGGGCTGGTGATGACAGGACACTAGGGGGCAGCAGTGTAATGTAGTGTATATGTGGAGGAGATGACAGGACACTAGGGGGCAGCAGTGTAATGTAGTGTATATGTGGTGGTGATGACAGGACACTAGGGGGCAGCAGTGTAATGTAGTGTATATGTGGAGGAGATGACAGGACACTAGGGGGCAGCAGTGTAATGTAGTGTATATGTGGAGGAGATGACAGGACACTAGGGGGCAGCAGTGTAATGTAGTGTATATGTGGTGGTGATGACAGGACACTAGGGGGCAGCAGTGTAATGTAGTGTATATGTGGAGGAGATGACAGGACACTAGGGGGCAGCAGTGTAATGTAGTGTATATGTGATGATGACAGGACACTAGGGGGCAGCAGTGTAATGTAGTGTATATGTGGAGGAGATGACAGGACACTAGGGCGCAGCACAGGGCCGCTTTAACCAGAGGGCACATGGTGCACGTGCACCGGGCCCACTGGTTAAAGGGGCCCCCCCGAGCAGGCCGGCCGTTGCTATGTGCGACCAGTGCGGTCGCACAGGGCTCCGGCCACCAGCCTGTCAGGGGGGAGCGCCATGGATGAGTAATCTACTTACCCCTCCATGGCGCCCCCTGCAGGGCCCCCCCGTCCGCCGCTGCCCCCGTCCGCTGCTGCTGCGGCGCTTCAGCGCTGCAGCAGCAGCGACACTGACAGAGAGAGAGCCATTGGCTACCTCCCTGTCAGTCACTCACTCTTGTGGCCGCACTTCCTGCGGTCACAAGAGGCCGCGCTCTCCCTCTAGCGCCCGACGTCACTGGAGCGTCGGCGCGAGGGTAAGGGGAGTGCAGCCTCTTGTGACCGGAGGAAGTGCGGCCACAGGAGGGAAGAGAAGAGGAACGCGTGGACCTAGGTGAGTAACAGTGTTTGTTTTTTTCAATGTTATATGGGAGGGGGAGCTATATACTACGGGGGGGGGGGGGGGGGGGCACAGGGGGCTATATACTATTGGGGAGCACAGGGGGCTATATACTATGGGGGAGAACGGGGGCTATATACTATTGGGGAGCACAGGGGAGCTATATACTATTGGGGAGCACAGGGGAGCTATATACTATGGGGGAGAACAGGGGGGCTATATACTATGGGGGAGAACGGGGGCTATATACTATTGGGGAGCACAGGGGAGCTATATACACTATGGGGGAGCACAGGGGGCTATATACTATGGGGGAGAACGGGGGCTATATACTATTGGGGAGCACAGGGGAGCTATATACACTATGGGGGAGCACAGGGGGCTATATACTATGGGGGAGAACGGGGGCTATATACTATGGGGGAGAACGGGGGCTATATACTATTGGGGAGAACGGGGGCTATATACTATTGGGGAGCACAGGGGAGCTATATACTATGGAGGAGCACAGGGGAGCTATATACTATGGGGGAGAACGGGGGCTATATACTATGGGGGAGAGCACAGGGGAGCTATATACTACTGGGGAGCACAGGGGGGCTATATACTATGGAGGAGCACAGGGGGCTATATACTATGGGGGAGAGCACAGGGGAGCTATATACTATGGAGGAGCACAGGGGGCTATATACTATGGGGGAGAGCACAGGGGAGCTATATACTATGGAGGAGCACAGGGGAGCTATATACTATGGGGGAGAGCACAGGGGAGCTATATACTATGGAGGAGCACAGGGGGCTATATACTATGGGGGAGCACAGGGGGCTATATACTATGGGGGAGAGCACAGGGGGCTATATACTATTGGGGAGCACAGGGGAGCTATATACTATGGAGGAGCACAGGGGAGCTATATACTATTGGGGAGCACAGGGGGCTATATACTATTGGGGAGCACAGGGGGCTATATACTATGGGGGAGCACAGGGGAGCTATATACTATGGGGGAGCACAGGGGAGCTATATACTATGGGGAGCACAGGGGGCTATATACTATGGGGGAGAACAGGGGGCTATATACTATTGGGGAGCACAGGGGGGCTATATACTATGGGGGAGAACGGGGGCTATATACTATTGGGGAGCACAGGGGGGCTATATACTATGGGGGAGAACGGGGGCTATATACTATTGGGGAGCACAGGGGGCTATATACTATGGGGGAGAACGGGGGCTATATACTATGGGGGAGCACAGGGGGCTATATACTATGGGGGAGCACAGGGGAGCTATATACTATGGGGGAGCACAGGGGGCTATACACTATGGGGGAGCACAGGGGAGCTATATACTATTGGGGAGCACAGGGGAGCTATATACTATTGGGAAGCACAGGGGGGCTATATACTATGGGGGAGAACGGGGGCTATATACTATTGGGGAGCACAGGGGGGCTATATACTATGGGGGAGAACGGGGGCTATATACTATTGTGGAGCACAGGGGGCTATATACTATGGGGGAGCACAGGGGGCTATATACTATGGGGGAGCACAGGGGGCTATATACTATGGGGGAGCACAGGGGAGCTATATACTATGGGGGAGCACAGGGGGCTATACACTATGGGGGAGCACAGGGGAGCTATATACTATTGGGGAGCACAGGGGAGCTATATACTATTGGGAAGCACAGGGGGCTATATACTATTGGGGAGCACAGGGGAGTTATATACTATGGGGGAGCACAGGGGAGCTATATACTTTGGGGGAGCACAGGGGGCTATATACTATGGGGGAGCACAGGGGGCTATATACTATGGGGGAGCACAGGGGGCTATATACTATGGGGGAGCACAGGGGAGCTATATACTATGGGGGAGCACAGGGGGCTATACACTATGGGGAAGAACGGGGGCTATATACTATTGGGGAGCACAGGGGGCTATATACTATGGGGGAGCACAGGGGGCTATATACTATTGGGGAGCACAGGGGAGCTATATACTATGGGGGAGCACAGGGGGCTATACACTATGGGGGAGCACAGGGGAGCTATATACTATTGGGGAGCACAGGGGAGCTATATACTATTGGGAAGCACAGGGGGCTATATACTATTGGGGAGCACAGGGGAGCTATATACTATGGGGGAGCACAGGGGAGCTATATACTTTGGGGGAGCACAGGGGGCTATATACTATGGGGGAGCACAGGGGAGCTATATACTATGGGGGAGCACAGGGGGCTATATACTATGGGGGAGCACAGGGGGCTATATACTATGGGGGAGCACAGGGGGTTATATACTATTGGGGAGCACAGGTTAGCTATATACTATTGGGGAGCACAGGGGCTATATACTATTGGGGAGCACAGGGGAGCTATATACTATTGGGGAGCACAGGGGTCTATATACTATGGGGGAGAGCACAGGGGGCTATATATTATGGAGAGCACAGGGGGGCTATATACTATTGAGGGGGAGCACAGGGGGGCTATATACTATTGGGGGAGAGCACAGGGGGGCTATATACTATTGTGGGAGAGCACAGGGGGGCTATATACTATTGGGGGGAGCACAGGGGGGCTATATACTATTGTGGGAGAGCACAGGGGGGCTATATACTATTGTGGGAGAGCACAGGGGGGCTATATACTATTGTGGGAGAGCATAGGGGGGCTATATACTATTGGGGGAGAGCAAAGGGGGGCTATATACTATTGTGGGTGAGCACAGGGGGCTATATACTACTGGGGAGAGTGCACAGGGGGGCTATATACTAATGGGGGAGCGCACAGGAGGGCTGTATATAACTGGAGGAGCACATGAGGGTCTATATACTACAGGGACACCTTAAAACTATGGAGGCACAGAGGGGTGTAACTATGTAGGAGTACAGAGGGGTGTAACTACTGTATAGGGGTACAAGGGACCTAACTACTGGATGTGTTGGAGCCTAAAATATTTGTCTGGCAGATTCTGGAGAGAAGATTCACAGCCAGGAGAAGACTTCAAGGTGGCCCAGGCTGGATGGAGAGAAAAAGAAAAGGTGACAGACTCTGATCGGAGAAGACGCCTCCGGTGAGTCACTGGATGTAACTTCACTCTGTTATAGGCTTGTACTGATAGGGGTCATGGTGTGGCGGTATTATGTAATGGTATCATTGGTGATATCTTTCTGTTTTGTTTAGTGCAGTTTTTATGTAATATGTAATCACTGTATTGTGGAAATAGTGTTATAAGGTAACTACTGTATGTATTGGGGCTCTTGATACAGTGTGGGGGCAAATTCAGTACATTATACAATGTGCAGAAAGGTAAGGGGGGGCCACTCTTGAGGGCTGTGCACTGGGCCCACCAATGTATTAAAACGGCCCTGGCGCAGCAGTGTAATGTAGTGTATATGTGGAGGAGATGACAGGACACTAGGGGGCAGCAGTGTAATGTAGTGTATATGTGGAGGAGATGACAGGACACTAGGGGGCAGCAGTGTAATGTAGTGTATATGTGGAGGAGATGACAGGACACTAGGGGGCAGCAGTGTAATGTAGTGTATATGTGGTGGTGATGACAGGACACTAGGGGGCAGCAGTGTAATGTAGTGTATATGTGATGATGACAGGACACTAGGGGGCAGCAGTGTAATGTGTATATGTGGAGGAGATGATGACAGGACACTAGGGGGCAGCAGTGTAATGTAGTGTATATGTGAAGGAGATGACAGGACACTAGGGGGCAGCAGTGTAATGTAGTGTATATGTGGAGGAGATAACAGGACACTAGGGGGCAGCAGTGTAATGTAGTGTATATGTGGAGGAGATGACAGGACACTAGGGGGCAGCAGTGTAATGTAGTGTATATGTGGTGGTGATGACAGGACACTAGGGGGCAGCAGTGTAATGTAGTGTATATGTGGTGGAGATGACAGGACACTAGGGGGCAGCAGTGTAATGTAGTGTATATGTGGTGGAGATGACAGGACACTAGGGGGCAGCAGTGTAATGTAGTGTATATGTGGAGGAGATGACAGGACACTAGGGGGCAGCAGTGTAATGTAGTGTATATGTGGAGGAGATGACAGGACACTAGGGGGCAGCAGTGTAATGTAGTGTATATGTGGTGATGATGACAGGACACTAGGGGGCAGCAGTGTAATGTAGTGTATATGTGGAGCTGGTGATGACAGGACACTAGGGGGCAGCAGTGTAATGTAGTGTATATGTGGAGGTGATGACAGGACACTAGGGGGCAGCAGTGTAATGTAGTGTATATGTGGAGGAGATGACAGGACACTAGGGGGCAGCAGTGTAATGTAGTGTATATGTGGAGCTGGTGATGACAGGACACTAGGGGGCAGCAGTGTAATGTAGTGTATATGTGGAGGAGATGACAGGACACTAGGGGGCAGCAGTGTAATGTAGTGTATATGTGGTGGTGATGACAGGACACTAGGGGGCAGCAGTGTAATGTAGTGTATATGTGGAGGAGATGACAGGACACTAGGGGGCAGCAGTGTAATGTAGTGTATATGTGTAGCTGATAATGACAGGACACTAGGGGGCAGCAGTGTAATGTAGTGTATATGTGGAGGTGATGACAGGACACTAGGGGGCAGCAGTGTAATGTAGTGTATATGTGGAGGAGATGACAGGACACTAGGGGGCAGCAGTGTAATGTAGTGTATATGTGGAGGTGATGACAGGACACTAGGGGGCAGCAGTGTAATGTAGTGTATATGTGGAGGTGGTAATGACAGGACACTAGAGGGCAGCAGTGTAATGTAGTGTATATGTGGTGGTGATGACAGGACACTAGGGGGCAGCAGTGTAATGTAGTGTATATGTGGTGGTGATGACAGGACACTAGGGGGCAGCAGTGTAATGTAGTGTATATGTGGAGGTGGTAATGACAGGACACTAGAGGGCAGCAGTGTAATGTAGTGTATATGTGGTGGTGATGACAGGACACTAGGGGGCAGCAGTGTAATGTAGTGTATATGTGGACGAGATGACAGGACACTAGGGGGCAGCAGTGTAATGTAGTGTATATGTGGAGGAGATGACAGGACACTAGGGGGCAGCAGTGTAATGTAGTGTATACGTGGAGCTGGAGATGACAGGACACTAGGGGGCAGCAGTGTAATGTAGTGTATATGTGGAGCTGGAGATGACAGGACACTAGGGGGCAGCAGTGTAATGTAGAGTATATGTGGTGGTGATGACAGGACACTAGGGGGCAGCAGTGTAATGTAGTGTATATGTGGAGGAGATGACAGGACACTAGGGGGCAGCAGTGTAATGTAGTGTATATGTGGAGGAGATGACAGGACACTAGGGGGCAGCAGTGTAATGTAGTGTATATGTGGAGGAGATGACAGGACACTAGGGGGCAGCAGTGTAATGTAGTGTATATGTGGAGCTGGAGATGACAGGACACTAGGGGGCAGCAGTGTAATGTAGTGTATATGTGGAGGAGATGACAGGACACTAGGGGGCAGCAGTGTAATGTAGTGTATATGTGGAGGAGATGACAGGACACTAGGGGGGCAGCAGTGTAATGTAGTGTATATGTGGAGGAGATGACAGGACACTAGGGGGCAGCAGTGTAATGTAGTGTATATGTGGTGGTGATGACAGGACACTAGGGGGCAGCAGTGTAATGTAGTGTATATGTGGAGGAGATGACAGGACACTAGGGGGCAGCAGTGTAATGTAGTGTATATGTGGAGCTGGAGATGACAGGACACTAGGGGGCAGCAGTGTAATGTAGTGTATATGTGGAGCTGGTGATGACAGGACACTAGGGGGCAGCAGTGTAATGTAGTGTATATATGGAGCTGGTGATGACAGGACACTAGGGGGCAGCAGTGTAATGTAGTGTATATGTGGAGGTGATGACAGGACACTAGGGGGCAGCAGTGTAATGTAGTGTATATGTGGTGGTGATGACAGGACACTAGGGGGCAGCAGTGTAATGTAGTGTATATGTGGAGGTGATGACAGGACACTAGGGGGCAGCAGTGTAATGTAGTGTATATGTGGAGGAGATGACAGGACACTAGGGGGCAGCAGTGTAATGTAGTGTATATGTGGAGGAGATGACAGGACACTAGGGGGCAGCAGTGTAATGTAGTGTATATGTGGTGGTGATGACAGGACACTAGGGGGCAGCAGTGTAATGTAGTGTATATGTGGAGGTGATGATGACAGGACACTAGGGGGCAGCAGTGTAATGTAGTGTATATGTGGAGGAGATGACAGGACACTAGGGGGCAGCAGTGTAATGTAATGTATATGTGGTGGTGATGACAGGACACTAGGGGGCAGCAGTGTAATGTAGTGTATATGTGTAGCTGATAATGACAGGACACTAGGGGGCAGCAGTGTAATGTAGTGTATATGTGGAGGAGATGACAGGACACTAGGGGGCAGCAGTGTAATGTAGTGTATATGTGGAGCTGGTGATGACAGGACACTAGGGGGCAGCAGTGTAATGTAGTGTATATGTGGAGGTGATGATGACAGGACACTAGGGGGCAGCAGTGTAATGTAGTGTATATGTGGAGGAGATGACAGGACACTAGGGGGCAGCAGTGTAATGTAGTGTATATGTGGTGGTGATGACAGGACACTAGGGGGCAGCAGTGTAATGTAATGTATATGTGGAGCTGGTGATGACAGGACACTAGGGGGCAGCAGTGTAATGTAGTGTATATGTGGTGATGATGACAGGACACTAAGGGGCAGCAGTGTAATGTAGTGTATATGTGGAGAAGATGACCGGACACTAGGGGGCAGCAGTGTAATGTAGTGTATATGTGGAGGAGATGACAGGACACTAGGGGGCAGCAGTGTAATGTAGTGTATATGTGGAGGAGATAACAGGACACTAGGGGGCAGCAGTGTAATGTAGTGTATATGTGGAGGTGATGATAACAGGACACTAGGGGGCAGCAGTGTAATGTAGTGTATATGTGGTGGTGATGATGACAGGACACT
This sequence comes from Dendropsophus ebraccatus, assembly GCA_027789725.1. Classification (NCBI taxonomy): domain Eukaryota; kingdom Metazoa; phylum Chordata; class Amphibia; order Anura; family Hylidae; genus Dendropsophus; species Dendropsophus ebraccatus. The sequence goes on from JAQFWZ010000022.1 coordinate 29,071,532, forward strand.
AGGGGGCAGTAGTGTAATGTAGTGTATATGTGGAGGTGATGATGACAGGACACTAGGGGGCAGCAGTGTAATGTAGTGTATATGTGGAGGTGATGACAGGACACTAGGGGGCAGCAGTGTAATGTAGTGTATATGTGGTGGTGGTGACAGGACACTAGGGGGCAGCAGTGTAATGTAGTGTATATGTGGAGCTGGTGATGACAGGACACTAGGGGGCAGCAGTGTAATGTAGTGTATATGTGGAGGAGATGACAGGATACTAGGGGGCAGCAGTGTAATGTAGTGTATATGTGGAGGAGATGACAGGACACTAGGGGGCAGCAGTGTAATGTAGTGTATATGTGGTGGTGATGACAGGACACTAGGGGGGCAGCAGTGTAATGTAGTGTATATGTGGAGCTGGAGACACAGGACACTAGGGGGCAGCAGTGTAATGTAGTGTATATGTGGAGATGATGACAGGACACTAGGGGGCAGCAGTGTAATGTAGTGTATATGTGGAGCTGGTGATGACAGGACACTAGGGGGCAGCAGTGTAATGTAGTGTATATGTGGAGGTGATGATGACAGGACACTAGGGGGCAGCAGTGTAATGTAGTGTATATGTGAAGAAGATGACAGGACACTAGGGGGCAGCAGTGTAATGTAGTGTATATGTGGAGGAGATGACAGGACACTAGAGGGCAGCAGTGTAATGTAGTGTATATGTGGAAGAGATGACAGGACACTAGTGGGCAGCAGTGTAATGTAGTGTATATGTGGAGGAGATGACAGGACACTAGGGGGCAGCAGTGTAATGTAGTGTATATGTGGAGGAGATGACAGGACACTAGGGGGCAGCAGTGTAATGTAGTGTATATGTGGAGGTGATGACAGGACACTAGGGGCAGCAGTGTAATGTAGTGTATATGTGGAGGAGATGACAGGACACTAGGGGGCAGCAGTGTAATGTAGTGTATATGTGGTGGAGATGACAGGACACTAGGGGGCAGCAGTGTAATGTAGTGTATATGTGGAGCTTATGATGACAGGACACTAGGGGGCAGCAGTGTAATGTAGTGTATATGTGGAGCTGGTGATGACAGGACACTAGGGGGCAGCAGTGTAATGTAGTGTATATGTGGAGGTGATGATGACAGGACACTAGGGGGCAGCAGTGTAATGTAATGTATATGTGGAGGTGATGACAGGACACTAGGGGGCAGCAGTGTAATGTAGTGTATATGTGGAGGAGATGACAGGACACTAGGGGGCAGCAGTGTAATGTAGTGTATATGTGGAGGAGATGACAGGACACTAGGGGGCAGCAGTGTAATGTAGTGTATATGTGGGGAGATGACAGGACACTAGGGGCAGCAGTGTAATGTAGTGTATATGTGGAGGTGATGACAGGACACTAGGGGGCAGCAGTGTAATGTAGTGTATATGTGGAGGAGATGACAGGACACTAGGGGGCAGCAGTGTAATGTAGTGTATATGTGGTGGAGATGACAGGACACTAGGGGGCAGCAGTGTAATGTAGTGTATATGTGGAGGTGATGACAGGACACTAGGGGGCAGCAGTGTAATGTAGTGTATATGTGGTGGTGATGACAGGACACTAGGGGGCAGCAGTGTAATGTAGTGTATATGTGGAGGAGATGACAGGACACTAGGGGGCAGCAGTGTAATGTAGTGTATATGTGGTGGAGATGACAGGACACTAGGGGGCAGTAGTGTAATGTAGTGTATATGTGAAGGAGATGACAGGACACTAGGGGGCAGTAGTGTAATGTAGTGTATATGTGGAGGAGATGACAGGACACTAGGGGGCAGCAGTGTAATGTAGTGTATATGTGGTGGAGATGACAGGACACTAGGGGGCAGCAGTGTAATGTAGTGTATATGTGGAGGTGATGACAGGACACTAGGGGGCAGCAGTGTAACGTAGTGTATATGTGGAGGAGATGATGACAGGACACTAGGGGGCAGCAGTGTAATGTAGTGTATATGTGGAGGAGATGATAGGACACTAGGGGGCAGCAGTGTAATGTAGTGTATATGTGGAGGAGATGACAGGACACTAGGGGGGCAGCAGTGTAATGTAGTGTATATGTGGTGGAGATGACAGGACACTAGGGGGCAGTAGTGTAATGTAGTGTATATGTGAAGGAGATGACAGGACACTAGGGGGCAGCAGTGTAATGTAGTGTATATGTGGAGGTGATGATGACAGGACACTAGGGGGCAGCAGTGTAATGTAGTGTATATGTGCAGGAGATGACAGGACACTAGGGGGCAGCAGTGTAATGTAGTGTATATGTGGAGCTGGAGATGACAGGACACTAGGGGGCAGCAGTGTAATGTAGTGTATATGTGGAGGAGATGACAGGACACTAGGGGGCAGCAGTGTAATGTAGTGTATATGTGGAGCTGGTGATGACAGAACACTAGGGGGCAGCAGTGTAATGTAGTGTATATGTGGTGGTGGTGATGACAGGACACTAGGGGGCAGCAGTGTAATGTAGTGTATATGTGGAGGAGATGACAGGACGCTAGGGGGCAGCAGTGTAATGTAGTGTATATGTGGAGGAGATGACAGGACACTAGGGGGCAGCAGTGTAATGTAGTGTATATGTGGAGGAGATGACAGGACACTAGGGGGCAGCAGTGTAATGTAGTGTATATGTGGACGAGATGATGACAGGACACTAGGGGGCAGCAGTGTAATGTAGTGTATATGTGGAGGAGATGACAGGACACTAGGGGGCAGCAGTGTAATGTAATGTATATGTGGAGGAGATGACAGGACACTAGGGGGCAGCAGTGTAATGTAATGTATATGTGGACGAGATGATGACAGGACACTAGGGGGCAGCAGTGTAATGTAGTGTATATGTGGTGGTGATGACAGGACACTAGGGGGCAGCAGTGTAATGTAGTGTATATGTGGAGGAGATGACAGGATACTAGGGGGCAGCAGTGTAATGTAGTGTATATGTGGAGGAGATGACAGGACACTAGTGGGCAGCAGTGTAATGTAGTGTATATGTGGAGGAGATGACAGGACACTAGGGGGCAGCAGTGTAATGTAGTGTATATGTGGTGGTGGAGATGACAGGACACTAGGGGGCAGCAGTGTAATGTAATGTATATGTGGTGCTGGAGATGACAGGACACTAGGGGGCAGCAGTGTAATGTAGTGTATATGTGGAGGAGATGACAGGACACGAGGGGGCAGCAGTGTAATGTAGTGTATATGTGGAGGAGATGACAGGACACTAGGGGGCAGCAGTGTAATGTAGTGTATATGTGGTGGTGATGACTGGACACTAGGGGGCAGCAGTGTAATGTAGTGTATATGTGGAGGAGATGACAGGACACTAGGGGGCAGCAGTGTAATGTAGTGTATATGTGGAGGAGATGACAGGACACTAGGGGGCAGCAGTGTAATGTAGTGTATATGTGGAGGGAGATGACAGGACACCAGGGGGCAGCAGTGTAATGTAGTGTATATGTGGAGGAGATGATGACAGGACACTAGGGGGCAGCAGTGTAATGTAGTGTATATGTGGAGGAGATGACAGAACACTAGGGGGCAGCAGTGTAATGTAATGTATATGTGGAGCTGGTGATGACAGGACACTAGGGGGCAGCAGTGTAATGTAGTGTATATGTGGAGGAGATGACAGGACACTAGGGGGCAGCAGTGTAATGTAGTGTATATGTGGAGGAGATGATGACAGGACACTAGGGGGCAGCAGTGTAATGTAGTGTATATGTGGAGGAGTAGACAGGACACTAGGGGGCAGCAGTGTAATGTAGTGTATATGTGGAGGAGATGACAGGACACTAGGGGGCAGCAGTGTAATGTAGTGTATATGTGGTGGTGATGACAGGACACTAGGGGGCAGCAGTGTAATGTAGTGTATATGTGGAGCTGGTGATGACAGGACACTAGGGGGCAGCAGTGTAATGTAGTGTATATGTGGAGGAGATGACAGGACACTAGGGGGCAGCAGTGTAATGTAGTGTATATGTGGAGCTGGAGATGACAGGACACTAGGGGGCAGCAGTGTAATGTAGTGTATATGTGGAGCTGGTGATGACAGGACACTAGGGGGCAGCAGTGTAATGTAGTGTATATGTGGAGGAGATGACAGGACACTAGAGGGCAGCAGTGTAATGTAGTGTATATGTGGAAGAGATGACAGGACACTAGTGGGCAGCAGTGTAATGTAGTGTATATGTGGAGGAGATGACAGGACACTAGGGGGCAGCAGTGTAATGTAGTGTATATGTGGAGGAGATGACAGGACACTAGGGGGCAGCAGTGTAATGTAGTGTATATGTGGAGGTGATGACAGGACACTAGGGGGCAGCAGTGTAATGTAGTGTATATGTGGAGGAGATGACAGGACACTAGGGGGCAGCAGTGTAATGTAGTGTATATGTGGTGGAGATGACAGGACACTAGGGGGCAGCAGTGTAATGTAGTGTATATGTGGAGCTTATGATGACAGGACACTAGGGGGCAGCAGTGTAATGTAGTGTATATGTGGAGCTGGTGATGACAGGACACTAGGGGGGCAGCAGTGTAATGTAGTGTATATGTGGAGGTGATGATGACAGGACACTAGGGGGCAGCAGTGTAATGTAATGTATATGTGGAGGTGATGACAGGACACTAGGGGGGCAGCAGTGTAATGTAGTGTATATGTGGAGGAGATGACAGGACACTAGGGGGCAGCAGTGTAATGTAGTGTATATGTGGAGGAGATGACAGGACACTAGGGGGCAGCAGTGTAATGTAGTGTATATGTGGTGGAGATGACAGGACACTAGGGGGCAGCAGTGTAATGTAGTGTATATGTGGAGGTGATGACAGGACACTAGGGGGCAGCAGTGTAATGTAGTGTATATGTGGAGGAGATGACAGGACACTAGGGGGCAGCAGTGTAATGTAGTGTATATGTGGTGGAGATGACAGGACACTAGGGGGCAGCAGTGTAATGTAGTGTATATGTGGAGGTGATGACAGGACACTAGGGGGCAGCAGTGTAATGTAGTGTATATGTGGTGGTGATGACAGGACACTAGGGGGCAGCAGTGTAATGTAGTGTATATGTGGAGGAGATGACAGGACACTAGGGGGCAGCAGTGTAATGTAGTGTATATGTGGTGGAGATGACAGGACACTAGGGGGCAGTAGTGTAATGTAGTGTATATGTGAAGGAGATGACAGGACACTAGGGGGCAGTAGTGTAATGTAGTGTATATGTGGAGGAGATGACAGGACACTAGGGGGCAGCAGTGTAATGTAGTGTATATGTGGTGGAGATGACAGGACACTAGGGGGCAGCAGTGTAATGTAGTGTATATGTGGAGGTGATGACAGGACACTAGGGGGCAGCAGTGTAACGTAGTGTATATGTGGAGGAGATGATGACAGGACACTAGGGGGCAGCAGTGTAATGTAGTGTATATGTGGAGGAGATGATAGGACACTAGGGGGCAGCAGTGTAATGTAGTGTATATGTGGAGGAGATGACAGGACACTAGGGGGCAGCAGTGTAATGTAGTGTATATGTGGTGGAGATGACAGGACACTAGGGGGCAGTAGTGTAATGTAGTGTATATGTGAAGGAGATGACAGGACACTAGGGGGGCAGCAGTGTAATGTAGTGTATATGTGGAGGTGATGATGACAGGACACTAGGGGGCAGCAGTGTAATGTAGTGTATATGTGCAGGAGATGACAGGACACTAGGGGGCAGCAGTGTAATGTAGTGTATATGTGAAGCTGGAGATGACAGGACACTAGGGGGCAGCAGTGTAATGTAGTGTATATGTGGAGGAGATGACAGGACACTAGGGGGCAGCAGTGTAATGTAGTGTATATGTGGAGCTGGTGATGACAGAACACTAGGGGGCAGCAGTGTAATGTAGTGTATATGTGGTGGCTGGTGATGACAGGACACTAGGGGGCAGCAGTGTAATGTAGTGTATATGTGGAGGAGATGACAGGACACTAGGGGGCAGCAGTGTAATGTAGTGTATATGTGGAGGAGATGACAGGACACTAGGGGGCAGCAGTGTAATGTAGTGTATATGTGGAGGAGATGACAGGACCATAGGGGGCAGCAGTGTAATGTAGTGTATATGTGGACGAGATGATGACAGGACACTAGGGGGCAGCAGTGTAATGTAGTGTATATGTGGAGGAGATGGACAGGACACTAGGGGGCAGCAGTGTAATGTAATGTATATGTGGAGGAGATGACAGGACACTAGGGGGCAGCAGTGTAATGTAATGTATATGTGGACGAGATGATGACAGGACACTAGGGGGCAGCAGTGTAATGTAGTGTATATGTGGTGGTGATGACAGGACACTAGGGGGCAGCAGTGTAATGTAGTGTATATGTGGAGGGAGATGACAGGATACTAGGGGGCAGCAGTGTAATGTAGTGTATATGTGGAGGAGATGACAGGACACTAGTGGGCAGCAGTGTAATGTAGTGTATATGTGGAGGAGATGACAGGACACTAGGGGGGCAGCAGTGTAATGTAGTGTATATGTGGTGGTGGAGATGACAGGACACTAGGGGGCAGCAGTGTAATGTAATGTATATGTGGTGCTGGAGATGACAGGACACTAGGGGGCAGCAGTGTAATGTAGTGTATATGTGGAGGAGATGACAGGACACGAGGGGGCAGCAGTGTAATGTAGTGTATATGTGGAGGAGATGACAGGACACTAGGGGGCAGCAGTGTAATGTAGTGTATATGTGGTGGTGATGACTGGACACTAGGGGGCAGCAGTGTAATGTAGTGTATATGTGGAGGAGATGACAGGACACTAGGGGGCAGCAGTGTAATGTAGTGTATATGTGGAGGAGATGACAGGACACTAGGGGGCAGCAGTGTAATGTAGTGTATATGTGGAGGAGATGACAGGACACCAGGGGGCAGCAGTGTAATGTAGTGTATATGTGGAGGAGATGATGACAGGACACTAGGGGGCAGCAGTGTAATGTAGTGTATATGTGGAGGAGATGACAGAACACTAGGGGGCAGCAGTGTAATGTAATGTATATGTGGAGCTGGTGATGACAGGACACTAGGGGGCAGCAGTGTAATGTAGTGTATATGTGGAGGAGATGACAGGACACTAGGGGGCAGCAGTGTAATGTAGTGTATATGTGGAGGAGATGATGACAGGACACTAGGGGGCAGCAGTGTAATGTAGTGTATATGTGGAGGAGTAGACAGGACACTAGGGGGCAGCAGTGTAATGTAGTGTATATGTGGAGGAGATGACAGGACACTAGGGGCAGCAGTGTAATGTAGTGTATATGTGGTGGTGATGACAGGACACTAGGGGGCAGCAGTGTAATGTAGTGTATATGTGGAGCTGGTGATGACAGGACACTAGGGGGCAGCAGTGTAATGTAGTGTATATGTGGAGGAGATGACAGGACACTAGGGGGCAGCAGTGTAATGTAGTGTATATGTGGAGCTGGAGATGACAGGACACTAGGGGGCAGCAGTGTAATGTAGTGTATATGTGGAGCTGGTGATGACAGGACACTAGGGGGCAGCAGTGTAATGTAGTGTATATGTGGTGGTGATGACTGGACACTAGGGGGCAGCAGTGTAATGTAGTGTATATGTGGTGGTGATGACAGGACACTAGGGGGCAGCAGTGTAATGTAGTGTATATGTGGAGGAGATGATGACAGGACACTAGGGAGCAGCAGTGTAATGTAGTGTATATGTGGTGGTGGTGACAGGACACTAGGGGGCAGCAGTGTAATGTAGTGTATATGTGGAGGAGATGATGACAGGACACTAGGGGGCAGCAGTGTAATGTAGTGTATATGTGGAGGTGGTGATGACAGGACACTAGGGGGCAGCAGTGTAATGTAGTGTATATGTGGAGGTGGTGATGACAGGACACTAGGGGGCAGCAGTGTAATGTAGTGTATATGTGGAGCTGGTGATGACAGGACACTAGGGGGCAGCAGTGTAATGTAGTGTATATGTGGTGGTGATGACAGGACACTAGGGGGCAGCAGTGTAATGTAGTGTATATGTGGAGGTGGTGATGACAGAACACTAGGGGGCAGCAGTGTAATGTAGTGTATATGTGGGGCTGGTGATGACAGGACACTAGGGGGCAGCAGTGTAATGTAGTGTATATGTGGAGGAGATGACAGGACACTAGGGGGCAGCAGTGTAATGTAGAGTATATGTGGTGATGGTGATGACAGGACACTAGGGGGCAGCAGTGTAATGTAGTGTATATGTGGTGATGACAGGACACTAGGGGGCAGCAGTGTAATGTAGTGTATATGTGGAGGTGGTGATGACAAGACACTAGGGGGCAGCAGTGTAATGTAGTGTATATGTGGAGGAGATGACAGGACACTAGGGGGCAGTAGTGTAATGTAGTGTATATGTGGAGGAGATGACAGGACACTAGGGGGCAGTAGTGTAATGTAGTGTATATGTGGAGGAGATGACAGGACACTAGGGGGCAGCAGTGTAATGTAGTGTATATGTGGAGCTGGTGATGACAGGACACTAGGGGGCAGCAGTGTAATGTAGTGTATATGTGGAGGAGATGACAGGACACTAGGGGGCAGCAGTGTAATGTAGTGTATATGTGCAGGAGATGACAGGACACTAGGGGGCAGCAGTGTAATGTAGTGTATATGTGGAGGAGGTGACAGGACACTAGGGGGCAGCAGTGTAATGTAGTGTATATGTGGAGGAGATGACAGGACACTAGGGGGCAGCAGTGTAATGTAGTGTATATGTGGTGGTGATGACAGGACACTAGGGGGCAGCAGTGTAATGTAGTGTATATGTGGTGGTGGTGACAGGACACGAGGGGGCAGCAGTGTAATGTAGTGTATATGTGGAGCTGCTGCTGATGGACACTAGGGGGCAGCAGTGTAATGTAGTGTATATGTGGTGGTGATGACAGGACACTAGGGGGCAGCAGTGTAATGTAGTGTATATGTGGAGGAGATGACAGGACACTAGGGGGCAGCAGTGTAATGTAGTGTATATGTGGAGGAGATGACAGGACACTAGGGGGCAGCAGTGTAATGTAGTGTATATGTAGAGATGATGACAGGACACTAGGGGGCAGCAGTGTAATGTAGTGTATATGTGGTGGTGATGACAGGACACTAGGGGGCAGCAGTGTAATGTAGTGTATATGTGGAGGAGATGACAGGACACTAGGGGGCAGCAGTGTAATGTAGTGTATATGTGGTGGTGATGACAGGACACTAGGGGGCAGCAGTGTAATGTAGTGTATATGTGGTGGTGATGACAGGACACTAGGGGGCAGCAGTGTAATGTAGTGTATATGTGGAGGAGATGACAGGACACTAGGGGGCAGCAGTGTAATGTAGTGTATATGTGGAGGAGATGACAGGACACTAGGGGGCAGCAGTGTAATGTAGTGTATATGTGGAGGAGATGACAGGACACTAGGGGGCAGCAGTGTAATGTAGTGTATATGTGGAGCTGGAGATGACAGGACACTAGGGGGCAGCAGTGTAATGTAGTGTATATGTGGTGGTGATGACTGGACACTAGGGGGCAGCAGTGTAATGTAGTGTATATGTGGAGGAGATGACAGGACACTAGGGGGCAGCAGTGTAATGTAGTGTATATGTGGTGGTGATGACAGGACACTAGGGGGGCAGCAGTGTAATGTAGTGTATATGTGGAGGAGATGACAGGACACTAGGGGGCAGCAGTGTAATGTAGTGTATATGTGGAGGAGATGACAGGACACTAGGGGGCAGCAGTGTAATGTAGTGTATATGTGGAGCTGGTGATGACAGGACACTAGGGGGCAGCAGTGTAATGTAGTGTATATGTGGAGGAGATGACAAGACACTAGGGGGCAGCAGTGTAATGTAGTGTATATGTGGTGGTGATGACAGGACACTAGGGGGCAGCAGTGTAATGTAGTGTATATGTGGAGCTGGAGATGACAGGACACTAGGGGGCAGCAGTGTAATGTAGTGTATATGTGGAGGAGATGACAGGACACTAGGGGGCAGCAGTGTAATGTAGTATATATGTGGTGGAGATGACAGGACACTAGGGGGCAGCAGTGTAATGTAGTGTATATGTGGTGGTGATGACAGGACACTAGGGGGCAGCAGAGTAATGTAATGTATATGTGGAGGAGATGACAGGACACTAGGGGGGCAGCAGTGTAATGTATTGTATATGTGGAGGAGATGATGACAGGACACTAGGGGGCAGCAGTGTAATGTAGTGTATATGTGGTGGTGGAGATGACAGGACACTAGGGGGCAGCAGTGTAATGTAGAGTATATGTGGTGATGGTGATGACAGGACACTAGGGGGCAGCAGTGTAATGTAGTGTATATGTGGTGATGACAGGACACTAGGGGGCAGCAGTGTAATGTAGTGTATATGTGGAGGTGGTGATGACAAGACACTAGGGGGCAGCAGTGTAATGTAGTGTATATGTGGAGGAGATTACAGGACACTAGGGGGCAGTAGTGTAATGTAGTGTATATGTGGAGGAGATGACAGGACACTAGGGGGCAGTAGTGTAATGTAGTGTATATGTGGAGGAGATGACAGGACACTAGGGGGCAGCAGTGTAATGTAGTGTATATGTGGAGGAGATGACAGGACACTAGGGGGCAGCAGTGTAATGTAGTGTATATGTGGAGGAGATGACAGGACACTAGGGGGCAGCAGTGTAATGTAGTGTATATGTGCAGGAGATGACAGGACACTAGGGGGCAGCAGTGTAATGTAGTGTATATGTGGTGGTGGTGACAGGACACGAGGGGGCAGCAGTGTAATGTAGTGTATATGTGGTGGTGATGACAGGACACTAGGGGGGCAGCAGTGTAATGTAGTGTATATGTGGTGGTGGTGACAGGACACGAGGGGGCAGCAGTGTAATGTAGTGTATATGTGGAGCTGCTGCTGATGGACACTAGGGGGCAGCAGTGTAATGTAGTGTATATGTGGTGGTGATGACAGGACACTAGGGGGCAGCAGTGTAATGTAGTGTATATGTGGTGCTGGAGATGACAGGACACTAGGGGGCAGCAGTGTAATGTAGTGTATATGTGGAGCTGGAGATGACAGGACACTAGGGGGCAGCAGTGTAATGTAGTGTATATGTGGAGGAGATGACAGGACACTAGGGGGCAGCAGTGTAATGTAGTGTATATGTGGAGGAGATGACAGGACACTAGGGGGCAGCAGTGTAATGTAGTGTATATGTGGAGGAGATGACAGGACACTAGGGGGCAGCAGTGTAATGTAGTGTATATGTGGTGGTGATGACAGGACACTAGGGGGCAGCAGTGTAATGTAGTGTATATGTGGAGGAGATGACAGGACACTAGGGGGCAGCAGTGTAATGTAGTGTATATGTAGAGATGATGACAGGACACTAGGGGGCAGCAGTGTAATGTAGTGTATATGTGGTGGTGATGACAGGACACTAGGGGGCAGCAGTGTAATGTAGTGTATATGTGGAGGAGATGACAGGACACTAGGGGGCAGCAGTGTAATGTAGTGTATATGTGGTGGTGATGACAGGACACTAGGGGGCAGCAGTGTAATGTAGTGTATATGTGGTGGTGATGACAGGACACTAGGGGGCAGCGGTGTAATGTAGTGTATATGTGGAGGAGATGACAGGACACTAGGGGGCAGCAGTGTAATGTAGTGTATATGTGGAGGAGATGACAGGACACTAGGGGGCAGCAGTGTAATGTAGTGTATATGTGGAGGAGATGACAGGACACTAGGGGGCAGCAGTGTAATGTAGTGTATATGTGGAGCTGGAGATGACAGGACACTAGGGGGCAGCAGTGTAATGTAGTGTATATGTGGAGGAGATGACAGGACACTAGGGGGCAGCAGTGTAATGTAGTGTATATGTGGAGGAGATGATAGGACACTAGGGGGCAGCAGTGTAATGTAGTGTATATGTGGAGGAGATGACAGGACACTAGGGGGCAGCAGTGTAATGTAGTGTATATGTGGAGGAGATGACAGGACACTAGGGGGCAGCAGTGTAATGTAGTGTATATGTGGAGCTGGTGATGACAGGACACTAGGGGGCAGCAGTGTAATGTAGTATATATGTGGTGGAGATGACAGGACACTAGGGGGCAGCAGTGTAATGTAGTGTATATGTGGTGCTGGTGATGACAGGACACTAGGGGGCAGCAGTGTAATGTAGTGTATATGTGAAGGAGATGACAGGACACTAGGGGGCAGCAGTGTAATGTAGTGTATATGTGGAGGAGATGACAGGACACTAGGGGGCAGCAGTGTAATGTAGTGTATATGTGGTGGTGATGACAGGACACTAGGGGGCAGCAGAGTAATGTAATGTATATGTGGAGGAGATGACAGGACACTAGGGGGCAGCAGTGTAATGTATTGTATATGTGGAGGAGATGATGACAGGACACTAGGGGGCAGCAGTGTAATGTAGTGTATATGTGGAGGAGATGACAGGACACTAGGGGGCAGCAGTGTAATGTAGTGTATATATGGAGGAGATGACAGGACACTAGGGGGCAGCAGTGTAATGTAGTGTATATGTGGAGGAGATGACAGGACACTAGGGGGCAGCAGTGTAATGTAGTGTATATGTGGAGGAGATGACAGGACACTAGGGGGCAGCAGTGTAATGTAGAGTATATGTTGTGATGGTGATGACAGGACACTAGGGGGCAGCAGTGTAATGTAGTGTATATGTGGAGGAGATGACAGGACACTAGGGGGCAGTAGTGTAATGTAGTGTATATGTGGAGGAGATGACAGGACACTAGGGGGCAGTAGTGTAATGTAGTGTATATGTGGAGGAGATGACAGGACACTAGGGGGCAGCAGTGTAATGTAGTGTATATGTGGAGGAGATGACCGGACACTAGGGGGCAGCAGTGTAATGTAGTGTATATGTGGAGGAGATGACAGGACACTAGGGGGCAGCAGTGTAATGTAGTGTATATGTGCAGGAGATGACAGGACACTAGGGGGCAGCAGTGTAATGTAGTGTATATGTGGAGGAGATGACAGGACACTAGGGGGCAGCAGTGTAATGTAGTGTATATGTGGAGGAGATGACAGGACACTAGGGGGCAGCAGTGTAATGTAGTGTATATGTGGTGGTGATGACAGGACACTAGGGGGCAGCAGTGTAATGTAGTGTATATGTGGAGGAGGTGACAGGACACTAGGGGGCAGCAGTGTAATGTAGTGTATATGTGGAGGAGATGACAGGACACTAGGGGGCAGCAGTGTAATGTAGTGTATATGTGGAGCTGCTGCTGATGGACACTAGGGGGCAGCAGTGTAATGTAGTGTATATGTGGTGGTGATGACAGGACACTAGGGGGCAGCAGTGTAATGCAGTGTATATGTGGAGCTGCTGCTGATGGACACTAGGGGGCAGCAGTGTAATGTAGTGTATATGTGGAGGAGATGACAGGACACTAGGGGGCAGCAGTGTAATGTAGTGTATATGTGGAGGAGATGACAGGACACTAGGGGGCAGCAGTGTAATGTAGTGTATATGTGGAGGAGATGACAGGACACTAGGGGGCAGCAGTGTAATGTAGTGTATATGTGGAGGAGATGACAGGACACTAGGGGGCAGCAGTGTAATGTTGTGTATATGTGGTGGTGATGACAGGACACTAGGGGGCAGCAGTGTAATGTAGTGTATATGTGGAGGAGATGACAGGAACTAGGGGGCAGCAGTGTAATGTAGTGTATATGTGGTGGTGATGACAGGACACTAGGGGGCAGCAGTGTAATGTAGTGTATATGTGGTGGTGATGACAGGACACTAGGGGGCAGCAGTGTAATGTAGTGTATATGTGGAGGAGATGACAGGACACTAGGGGGCAGCGGTGTAATGTAGTGTATATGTGGAGGAGATGACAGGACACTAGGGGGCAGCAGTGTAATGTAGTGTATATGTGGAGGAGATGACAGGACACTAGGGGGCAGCAGTGTAATGTAGTGTATATGTGGAGGAGATGACAGGACACTAGGGGCAGCAGTGTAATGTAGTGTATATGTGGTGGTGATGACAGGACACTAGGGGGCAGCAGTGTAATGTAGTGTATATGTGGAGCTGGTGATGACAGGACACTAGGGGGCAGCAGTGTAATGTAGTGTATATGTGGAGGAGATGACAGGACACTAGGGGGCAGCAGTGTAATGTAGTGTATATGTGGAGGAGATGACAGGACACTAGGGGGCAGCAGTGTAATGTAGTGTATATGTGGTGGTGGTGACAGGACACTAGGGGGCAGCAGTGTAATGTAGTGTATATGTGGTGGTGATGACAGGACACTAGGGGGCAGCAGTGTAATGTAGTGTATATGTGGTGGTGATGACAGGACACTAGGGGGCAGCAGTGTAATGTAGTGTATATGTGGAGGAGATGACAGGACACTAGGGGGCAGCAGTGTAATGTAGTGTATATGTGGTGGTGATGACAGGACACTAGGGGGCAGCAGTGTAATGTAGTGTATATGTGTAGGAGATGACAGGACACTAGGGGGCAGCAGTGTAATGAAGTGTATATGTGGAGCTGGTGATGACAGGACACTAGGGGGCAGCAGTGTAATGTAGTGTATATGTGGAGGAAATGACAGGACACTAGGGGGCAGCATTGTAATGTAATGTATATGTGGAGGAGATGACAGGACACTAGGGGGCAGCAGTGTAATGTATTGTATATGTGGAGGAGATGATGACAGGACACTAGGGGGCAGCAGTGTAATGTAGTGTATATGTGGAGGAGATGACAGGACACTAGGGGGCAGCAGTGTAATGTAGTGTATATGTGGAGGAGATGACAGGACACTAGGGGGCAGCAGTGTAATGTAGTGTATATGTGGAGGAGATGACAGGACACTAGGGGGCAGCAGTGTAATGTAGTGTATATGTGGAGGTGGTGATGACAGGACACTAGGGGGCAGCAGTGTAATGTAGTGTATATGTGGAGGAGATGACAGGACACTAGGGGGCAGTAGTGTAATGTAGTGTATATGTGGAGGAGATGACAGGACACTAGGGGGCAGTAGTGTAATGTAGTGTATATGTGGAGGAGATGACAGGACACTAGGGGGCAGCAGTGTAATGTAGTGTATATGTGGAGGAGATGACCGGACACTAGGGGGCAGCAGTGTAATGTAGTGTATATGTGGAGGAGATGACAGGACACTAGGGGGCAGCAGTGTAATGTAGTGTATATGTGCAGGAGATGACAGGACACTAGGGGGCAGCAGTGTAATGTAGTGTATATGTGGAGGAGATGACAGGACACTAGGGGGCAGCAGTGTAATGTAGTGTATATGTGGAGGAGATGACAGGACACTAGGGGGCAGCAGTGTAATGTAGTGTATATGTGGTGGTGATGACAGGACACTAGGGGGCAGCAGTGTAATGTAGTGTATATGTGGAGGAGGTGACAGGACACTAGGGGGGCAGCAGTGTAATGTAGTGTATATGTGGAGGAGATGACAGGACACTAGGGGGCAGCAGTGTAATGTAGTGTATATGTGGAGCTGCTGCTGATGGACACTAGGGGGCAGCAGTGTAATGTAGTGTATATGTGGTGGTGATGACAGGACACTAGGGGGCAGCAGTGTAATGCAGTGTATATGTGGAGCTGCTGCTGATGGACACTAGGGGGCAGCAGTGTAATGTAGTGTATATGTGGAGGAGATGACAGGACACTAGGGGGCAGCAGTGTAATGTAGTGTATATGTGGAGGAGATGACAGGACACTAGGGGGCAGCAGTGTAATGTAGTGTATATGTGGAGGAGATGACAGGACACTAGGGGGCAGCAGTGTAATGTAGTGTATATGTGGAGGAGATGACAGGAACTAGGGGGCAGCAGTGTAATGTAGTGTATATGTGGTGGTGATGACAGGACACTAGGGGGCAGCAGTGTAATGTAGTGTATATGTGGTGGTGATGACAGGACACTAGGGGGCAGCAGTGTAATGTAGTGTATATGTGGAGGAGATGACAGGACACTAGGGGGCAGCGGTGTAATGTAGTGTATATGTGGAGGAGATGACAGGACACTAGGGGGCAGCAGTGTAATGTAGTGTATATGTGGAGGAGATGACAGGACACTAGGGGGCAGCAGTGTAATGTAGTGTATATGTGGAGGAGATGACAGGACACTAGGGGGCAGCAGTGTAATGTAGTGTATATGTGGTGGTGATGACAGGACACTAGGGGGCAGCAGTGTAATGTAGTGTATATGTGGAGCTGGTGATGACAGGACACTAGGGGGCAGCAGTGTAATGTAGTGTATATGTGGAGGAGATGACAGGACACTAGGGGGCAGCAGTGTAATGTAGTGTATATGTGGAGGAGATGACAGGACACTAGGGGGCAGCAGTGTAATGTAGTGTATATGTGGTGGTGGTGACAGGACACTAGGGGCAGCAGTGTAATGTAGTGTATATGTGGTGGTGATGACAGGACACTAGGGGGCAGCAGTGTAATGTAGTGTATATGTGGTGGTGATGACAGGACACTAGGGGCAGCAGTGTAATGTAGTGTATATGTGGAGGAGATGACAGGACACTAGGGGGCAGCAGTGTAATGTAGTGTATATGTGGTGGTGATGACAGGACACTAGGGGGCAGCAGTGTAATGTAGTGTATATGTGTAGGAGATGACAGGACACTAGGGGGCAGCAGTGTAATGAAGTGTATATGTGGAGCTGGTGATGACAGGACACTAGGGGGCAGCAGTGTAATGTAGTGTATATGTGGAGGAGATGACAGGACACTAGGGGGCAGCAGTGTAATGTAGTGTATATGTGGAGGAGATGACAGGACACTAGGGGGCAGCAGTGTAATGTAGTGTATATGTGGAGGAGATGACAGGACACTAGGGGGCAGCAGTGTAATGTAATGTATATGTGGAGGTGGTGATGACAGGACACTAGGGAGCAGCAGTGTAATGTAGTGTATATGTGGAGGTGATGACAGGACACTAGGGGGCAGCAGTGTAATGTAGTGTATATGTGGAGGTGATGATGACAGGACACTAGGGGGCAGCAGTGTAATGTAGTGTATATGTGGAGGAGATGACAGGACACTAGGGGGCAGCAGTGTAATGTAGTGTATATGTGGTGGTGATGACTGGACACTAGGGGGCAGCAGTGTAATGTAGTGTATATGTGGTGGTGATGACAGGACACTAGGGGGCAGCAGTGTAATGTAGTGTATATGTGGTGGTGATGACAGGACACTAGGGGGCAGCAGTGTAATGTAGTGTATATGTGGTGGTGATGACAGGACACTAGGGGGCAGCAGTGTAATGTAGTGTATATGTGGAGGAGATGACAGGACACTAGGGGGCAGCAGTGTAATGTAGTGTATATGTGGAGCTGGTGATGACAGGACACTAGGGGGCAGCAGTGTAATGTAGTGTATATGTGGTGGTGATGACAGGACACTAGGGGGCAGCAGTGTAATGTAGTGTATATGTGGAGCTGTTGATGACAGGACACTAGGGGGCAGCAGCGTAATGTAGTGTATATGTGGTGGTGATGACAGGACACTAGGGGGCAGCAGTGTAATGTAGTGTATATGTGGTGGTGATGATAGGACACTAGGGGGCAGCAGTGTAATGTAGTGTATATGTGGAGGAGATGACAGGACACTAGGGGGCAGCAGTGTAATGTAGTGTATATGTGGAGGAGATGATGACAGGACACTAGGGGGCAGCAGTGTAATGTAGTGTATATGTGGAGGAGATGACAGGACACTAGGGGGCAGCAGTGTAATGTAGTGTATATGTGGAGCTGGAGATGACAGGACACTACGGGGCAGCAGTGTAATGTAGTGTATATGTGGAGGAGATGACAGGACACTAGGGGGCAGCAGTGTAATGTAGTGTATATGTGGAGGTGATGACAGGACACTACGGGGCAGCAGTGTAATGTAGTGTATATGTGGAGGAGATGACAGAACACTAGGGGGCAGCAGTGTAATGTAGTGTATATGTGGTGATGACAGGACACTAGGGGGCAGCAGTGTAATGTAGTGTATATGTGGAGGAGATGACAGAACACTAGGGGGCAGCAGTGTAATGTAGTGTATATGTGGAGCTGGAGATGACAGGACACTAGGGGGCAGCAGGGTAATGTAGTGTATATGTGGAGGAGATGACAGGACACTAGAGGGCAGCAGTGTAATGAAGTGTATATGTGGAGAAGATGATGACAGGACACTAGGGGGCAGCAGTGTACTGTAGTGTATATGTGGTGGTGATGATAGGACACTAGGGGGCAGCAGTGTAATGTAGTGTATATGTAGTGGTGATGATAGGACACTAGGGGGCAGCAGTGTAATGTAGTGTATATGTGGAGCTGCTGCTGATGGACACTAGGGGGCAGCAGTGTAATGTAGTGTATATGTGGAGCTGCTGCTGATGGACACTAGGGGGCAGCATTGTCTCTTTCAGGTTTTATAGAGCAGGTGAAGCTGTTTGTTACTTCATTACGGCTCTCACCATCTTGTTCGGTGATCGTAGCCGCCTCCGCTATAAGACAGTGGGAGGATTTGTGACGGATTATGGGTTTATATTAACGACACGTCCATGTACAGCTGGGGAGGAGAACGGTCCGGTATGGGATTTGTTACCTAAAGACGATTAGAATATCTATAGAGAAACCACCAGAGATATGGCGACTCGGGAAGTTTTATGGTAAAAAAAATATATTGCAGATTTTATTTTAGGATAACGATCTATTTATACAATTCTTAAACGCCCCCTGACCTCTGACCCTGGCAGGAGGGTGACCTCCCCTGTGCCGCTGACTTCATCATCATGGATGGTAACACAGGAGAATAATGCCTTATAGACCATGGAACCATCCAGCCGCCTGCGGAGGTCATCTGTGCGGGGTCACACATGTAATGACACGGGCTCCATTATATCCACTGTATATGTGCTGTATACCTATATTTATACAGTCACACAGGATGGTGCGGAGGAGAGCGCTGCCACCCACTGACATACTTACCTCCCATAGAGACACCACCGCTCACCTCATGCCTGTAATAACCACTGGAGGATCCGGAGCTGTGTGGAGAATATTCTATGGCCAACACTGGTTCCATTATATCTGCTGTATATTTAGTATACACCAGTAACACCATTATATGTCAATCCCATGTGGTGGTGGTGTTGGTGTGGAGAAGGAGAGCAGTACTGTAGTGTCCCCGAGCAGGCGTGCCACTACATCCTAGCACATCACATCCTGTGATCAGGTATTGCTCTATGTCTCTATGCTCTGGATGAAGGACTTACACTCTACACTTCTGTCACTAGGTGTCACCAGAGTCTATAGATTGCACCTTATTCCCTTTACTGCTCGCACAGCTGAATGTTTAGCAAAGGGTTAATTATGCCCTTGTTATGTGTTGTTTCTTCCAGAAGTTTCCCCACTAATGGGAGACAAGTTTCGGCCTTTACTATAAGACCCCCTGTTAGTTCCTAGGTAGCCTAGTCTAGAGGTGGTTATAGAGAGGAGTTCTAGCTGCAGTACTAAAGCCTAAAAGTGGAATAACCTCATTGGGGAAAACTTTGTCTATGTCAGGGCTGACAATCCATATCTAGTCAGGAGATTCCAGAGAAGTTGTGGGTTCATCTGCAGTGGAGCAAAGTGCAACTAAGCCGAAGTACTCCATTGATCTTTGCTCATCCATCTTGGGGAACCTTCAGTGGCTAGCTATACACCGGGGCTTGTGCTACCAGACCTGGCACTCCATGTTGGTGTGGAGGAGGATAGCACTTCTCTCCAAGAAGAATATTACCGCACTGCTCATACTTGTAATAAATCCTGGAGGATCCTGAGCCTGGTGGAAAATGTTCTATGGACAGCACCGGCTGCATTATATCTGCTGTATACCCTGTGCGCACCAGTAACACCATCATACAGCAGTCACACAGGTCGGTGAGGAGAACAAAAGTACTGATATACAAGAGGGACATCCCCGCTCTACTCACACTAGTACGTCCTGGAGGAGAATGGTCTGCAGACAGCACCGGCTGCATTATATCTGCTGTATATTCACCAGTAACACCATCATACAGCAGTCACACAGGTCGGTGAGGAGAACAAAAGTACTGATATACAAGAGGGACATCCCCGCTCTGCTCACACTAGTATGTCCTTATGGAGAATGGTCTACAGACAGCACCGGCTGCATTATATCTGCTGTATATTCACCAGTATACACCAGTAACACCATCACACAGCAGTCACACAGGTCGGTGAGGAGAACAAAAGTACTGATATTCAAGAGGGACATCCCCGCTCTACTCACACTAGTACGTCCTGGAGGAGAATGGTCTGCAGACAGCACCGGCTGCATTATATCTGCTGTATACCCTGTGCGCACCAGTAACACCATCATACAGCAGTCACACAGGTCGGTGAGGAGTACAAAAGTACTGATATACAAGAGGGACATCCCCGCTCTGCTCACACCGTAGTATGTCCTGATGGAGAATGTTCTACAGACAGCACCGGCTGCATTATATCTGCTGTATATTCACCAGTATACACCAGTAACACCATCATACAGCAGTCACACAGGTCGGTGAGGAGAACAAAAGTACTGATATACAAGAGGGACATCCCCGCTCTGCTCACACTTGTAGTACGTCCTGGAGGAGAATGTTCTAGAGACAGCACCGGCTGCATTCTATCTGCTGGAAATTCACCAGTATACACCAGTAACACCATCATACAGCAGTCACACAGGCTGGTGTCAAGTACTGATATACAAGAGGGACATCACCACTCTGCTCACACTTGTAGTACGTCCTAGAGGAGAATGTTCTAGAGACAGCACCGGCTGCATTCTATCTGCTGTATACCCTGTGCACACGTTCTATTACTCCCATCACTTGCTTTGCACGCTCGGTGCTCCCTGTATGTGACACATGATGGTCATACATAATTCATACATCATACGTGATGATGTTTCTTTCCGGAGGGGGCAGATCCGGGATCAGATGATTGGGTCATGTTCTATGTTCACGGCCAGAAAACAATTTGGAGACTTTTGATCTTCTAGAGAATAATTGTAGAGTGAGCGATAACTGGGAGGTCACATGACTTCCTATCAGAGTCCTTTGTAGAATGCAGAAGCCTCTACTAAAAGCGATGTGACAGACAGCTCCTGGCCGGAGAACACGAGCAGCTGTCACCCGGGCGGACAGGAGCAGTCAGGAAGCTGCGGCCTCCGCTCAGACTGGACAAGGTGTCAGTGGTCAGAACAGACAGGAGGCTTAAACACACTAAAGTTCCCTGGTGCGTCTAGTCAACAGGAGATGCTGTAAGATGGTTGACAAGTGCCACGGAGGTGCGCTGGCGGCAGCCGCTGTGCTGAAGGACGGGAGAGGCGAGCAGCTGCTGATCCATGGATAAGTCATCGGATCTCTCCGCACTGCCGCTCTTGATGAAGTCGTCTGGATACAGAACAGATCATGTAATCCCTTCCCTGCTGATCTGTGCAGCAACACAGAGTGATGTCGCCCTTATAGTGTCCGAGTCCATTATGCAGGAGTATATACTATATACAGTTGTACTCAAAAGTTTACATTTTTGCTTTCTTGTCTTTTTTTTTTTTTACAGAGAATATGAATGATAACACAAAAACGGTTAGTAGTCGGGTGTCACATTACTGTGTTTTCTCTTTTTTAGGGTACAAACCCACACACCGTATACACAGCAGATACGCAACAAATACGCAGCAGATACGCAGCAGATTTGTTGGTACAGATTTGATGCTGTGTTCAGTTATTTAGATCTAATCTGCTGCGTATTTGCTGCGTATCGCAGCAGTAAATACGCTGCTTATACGGTGTGTGGGTTTATACCCTTAATTATAATAATAACCAAAAACATCCAAATGACCCTGATCTAAAGTTCCCATCCCCCAGCTCTTTATACCATGTATTGTCCCCTCCAACATGACTGACAGCTTGAAGTCTTTTGTGGTAGTTGTGGATGAGGCTCCTTATTTTCTCAGATGGTAAAGCCGCCCATTCTTCTTGGCTTAAAGTCTCCAGTTCCTGTAAGTTCCTGGGCTGCATGAACTGTGTGCTGGAGATCTCCTCTGAGTGGCCTAATGATATAGAGGTCAGGAGACTGAGATGGCCGCTCCAGAACCTTCACTTTGTTCTGCAGTAGCCAATGAGAGGCCGACTTGGCCTTGTGTTTTAGATCGTTGTCATGTTGGAACGTCGGAATACGTCCCAAGTGTAGCTTTCGGGCTCATGAGTGTAAATTTGCCTCCTGTATTTGCTGATAACCGGCTGCATTCATCTTTCCTTCATCTTTGAATACGTTTCCTGAGCCTTTGTAGCTCACACATCCCCAAAACATCAGCGATCCACCTCCGTGCTTTACAGTAGGCATGGTGTTCCTTCCATCATAGGCCGTGCTGACACCTCTCCAAATGTAACGGGTATGGTTGTGGCCAAAAAGTTTGCTTTTGGTCCCATCACTTTAAATGACCTTGATCCGGAAAGTTCTGATGCTTGTTTCTGTGCTGCTTGGCAGATTGTAGGCGAGATATTTTGTGGCATTTGCACAGTAATGGCTTTCTTCTGGGGACTCGACCATGCCGCCCATTTTTCTTCCGGTGCTTCCTTATTGTGAATCTAGAAACAGCCGCACCGCTAGATTTCAGAAAGTTTTCAGTGTGGTTTGGTTTTTACAGAGCTCCTGATATTCGATTTGTTAATCAGTTTGAACACTGCTGACTGGTATTATCAAATCTTTGGATATCAGAACAAAGTGAAGGTTCTGGAGCGGCCATCTCAGTCCCCTGACCTCAATATCATTGAGCCATTATGGGGAGATCTCAAGCACACAGTTCATACAGGACAGACCAGAAAATTACAGGAACTGGAGGCTTTTTGCCAAGAAGAATGGGCAGTTTTACCATCTGAGGAAATAAAGTGCCACATCCACAATGACCAAAAGAGCTGTCATTGATTTTAGAGGGGGCAATACACAGTATTAAGAACTGGGGTGTGTAAACTTTTGATCAGGGTCATTTGGATGTTTTTGGTTGTCAATAGTTTGACAATAAATGGCTTCACCCGACCACAAACCATGAGTGGAAAAAAAAGTTTTTGTGTTACCATACACATTCTCTGAAAAAAGGACAAAAAAAAAAAAAAAAGGAAAAATTCTGACGGGGTATGTAAACTTTTGAGCACAACTGTATGTCCCTTATTCTTGATGTACTATATGGCATCACACTACTGGGGGCAGTAGCTTGACAGAGAGCGCATCCAGAGACTCAGATATCAAGGAGGGCCTCATTGCCTTTGGTTATCTACCTACTGTGGGACATCTATCTGCCTCCTGGGGAGGACAGACAACTACTGGGGGCAACTATCCCACTACAGGCGGTGCCTAGTTACCTAATGTGGAAGCTGCTCCCTACTGGGGGACAAAGACCTTAAGGTGGCACCTATCTACCTACTGGGGGACAAAGACCTTAAGGTGGCACCTATCTACCTACTGAGGGACAAAGACCTTAAGGTGGCACCTATCTACCTACTGGGGGACAAAGACCTTAAGGTGGCACCTATCTACCTACTGGGGGACAAAGACCTTAAGGTGGCACCTATCTACCTACTGGGGGACAAAGACCTTAAGGTGGCACCTATGTACCTACTGGGGGACAAAGACCTTATGGTGGCACCTATCAACCTACTGAGGGACAAAGACCTTAAGGGGGCACCTATCTAGCTACTGGGTACAGCTTATTTTAACCCATAAAACCCCTTTAATAATGAGTTTTCTTCTTGGGGGTCCTCGGCTGGGATTTGTTATCACTGTGCACAGTGTGACTATACATTGACATCTGGTATCACTTCAAGGACACGGCGCGTCCCTGGATTCGTCCTCTGTCTGTAAACATCTTCTGGAAGGTTCGGCCCCATCCCTGCTCCGCGTCCTTCTCTGCTCGTCTTCCAGATGGAGCCTCCGGAGTCTGAGCTACAAAATGCAGAAATCAATAGGACACCCCACTGAGTACAAGAGACTGAAAGTGGACGAGCGATAATAGCGGTACCGGGCCGAATGAGCCGCTGATTACCTGCCGTGATAAGAATCATTGGCCTTACACACTACATGCTGGATTCAGCTAGAGGAAAATGAGGAGTAATCATCAGCGGCTGCCCTGTCACATGACCACGGGCCTGGATTATCGTATGCGGCCTCCTCCAATACGTAATGGCGCCACCAGAATCTATAACAAACTTTACTCAAAATTCTAAATGACTAAAGAATTGATTCTACCGCCTGTCCTCACAAGATGCCTACAGTTTATATAATGTATACAACTCCGACCTACAGCTATCCAACGTATAAAACTTCGACCTATAGGCGCCCAGCGCATAAAGCTCTGATCTACAGCCACCTAACATATACAACTCCGACCTATAGGGGCCCAGCTCATAAAGCTCCGACCTACAGCTATCCAACGTATTGAACTCTGACTTATAGGGGCCCAGCACATAAAGCTCCGACCTACAGCCATCCAACGTATAGAGGCATAGATAGAGACCTACAGCCACCTAATGTATAGAGCTCTGACCTACAGCCAACCAAAGTATAGAACTCTGACCTAAAGCCACCCAACATATAGAACTGTGACCTACAGCCACCTAATGTATAGAGCTCCAACCTACAGCCGTCCAACATATAGGGCTCCAAGCTACCACCACCAATGTATAGAGGCACGTATAGGGACTTACAGCCACCCAAAGCGTAAAGAGCTCTGATCTACAGCCATTAAACGTATAGAGCTCCGACCTGCAGCCATCTAACGTATAGAGCTCCGACCTACAGCCACCTAATGTATAGAGCTCCGACCTACAGCCACCTAATGTATAGAGCTCAGACCTACAGCCACCTAACCTATAGAGCTCAGACTTACAGCCACCTAACGTATAGAGCTCAGACCTACAGCCACCTAACGTATAGAGCTCCGACCTACAGCCACCTAATGTATAGAGCTCTGACCTACAGCCATTCAACGTGTAGAGCTCAAACCTGCAGCCACCTAACGTATAGAGCTCCAACCTACAGCTATCCAACTTATAGAACTCCAACCTACAGCCACCCAACATATAGAGCTCCAACCTAAAGCCACTTAACGTATAGAGCACTGATCTATAGCCACTTAACGTATAGAGCTCCGACCTATAGCCACCCAATGTATAGAACTCCGACCTTCAGCCACCCAACATATAAAGCTCCGACCTACAGCCACCCAATGTATAAAGCTCTGATCTACAGCCACCTAACGTATAGAGCTCTGATCTACAGCCATCCAACGTATAGAGCTCCGACCTACAGCCACTTAACGTATAGAGCTCCGACCTACAGCCACCTAATGTATAGAGCTCCGACCTACAGCCACCTAAAGTATAGAGCTCTGAACTACAGCCACCTAACGTATAGAGCTCTGATTTACAGCCATCCAACGTATAGAGCTCCGACCTACAGCCACTTAACGTATAGAGCTCCGACCTACAGCCACTTAACGTATAGAGCTCTGACCCACAGCCACCTAATGTATAGAGCTCCGACCTACAGCTACCTAAAGTATAGAGCTCTGAACTACAGCCATCCAACCTATAGAGCTCAAACCTACAGCCACCTTACGCATAGAGCTCCGACCTACAGCCATCCAACTAATAGAACTCCAACCTACAGCCACCCAACATATAGAGCTCTAAAGCCACTTAACGTATAGAGCACTGATCTATAGCCACCTAACGTATAGAGCTCCGACCTATAGCCACCCAACTTACAGAACTCCGACATAAAGCCAGCCAACATATAAAGCTCCAATCTACAGCCACCTAACGTATAGAGCTCTGATCTACAGCCATCCAACGTATAGAGCTCCTACCTACAGCCACTTAACATATAGAGTTCCGACCTACAGCCACCTAACGTATAGAGCTCAGACCTACAGCCACTTCACATAGAGCTCAGACCTACAGCCATCCAATGTATAGATCTCAGACCTACAGCCATCCAACGTATAGAACTCCAACCTACAGCCACCCAACATATAGAGTAGGGATGGTCTGAACCGAGTTAGGTTCGGGTTCGTACGAGCTCGAACCCTCGGTATCGATTCCCGCTGTCTGCCCGCTCCGTGGAGCGGGCGGATCCAGCGGGAGGACCGCCTGGAAAACTGGGATATAGCCATAGGCTTTATCCCAGTTTTCCATGCGTTCCTCCCGCTGTATCCGCCCACTCCACGGAGCGGGCAGACAGCGGGAATCTGCTGCCGAGCGTTCGGGTTCATATGAACCTGAACCTCGGCCGGTTCAGACCATCCCTAATATAGAGCTCCAACCTAAAGCCACTTTACGTATAGAGCACTGATCTATAGCCACCTAACCCGTATAGAGCTCTGACCTATAGCCACCCAACATATAGAACTCCGACATACAGCCACCCAACGTATAAAGCTCCGATCTACAGCCACCTAACGTATAGAGCTCCGACCTACAGCCACCTAATGTATAGAGCTCAGACCTACAGCCACTTCACGTATAGAGCTCAGACCTACAGCCATCCAACATATAGAGCTCAGACCTACAGCCATCCAACGTATAGATCTCAGACCTACAGCCATCCAACGTATAGAACTCCAACCTACAGCCACCCAACATATAGAGCTCCAACCTAAAACCACTTAACGTACAGACACTGACCTATGGCCACCCAAAGTATAGAGCTCCGACCAATAGCCACCCAACGTATAGAACTCCGACCTACAGCCAGCCAACATATAGAGCTGTGGCCTACAGGGACCCAACGTACAGAGTTCCAACCTACAGCCTGCTAATGTATAAAGCTCTGACCACATAACATAAAGAGCTCCGACCTACAGCCACCTAAAGTAAAGAGCTCTGACCTACTAACATGCCCAACCAGTAGAGCTCTAACCCGCAGCACACACAGCCAGCGGACTGGATACTATACACCTGCAAAGCTTTGAGAGGCAGATATTTTACACCTGTGGAACTCAGAGAACCAGGGAACCAAGGACTCTAAAGAGTCCTAAAGACACGCAGAGACTGTGAGGAGCAAACGAGTTCTGTCAGCGCTCGTTTGCTCCTCATTCCCCGCTCGCTGCCGCTATTACTTGTGGTGGCAGCAAGCAGGGGAAGCTGCAGGGGGCTGCGGGGGATCTGCCTGGGTGATCACTAGATAGTCTGGGCAGCCCATAGAGGATATGAGCGACAGCAGCAGATCACTGCTATCATTGTCGTTTGTCTTTCAGCATGTTGAAAGACAAATGACAGCAACAATCAGCCGACATAACAATGTCGGCTGATCGTTGCCTTCCATTACATGGGATGATTATTGGCCGAATACGGCTGATAATCGTTCTGTGTAGTAGGGCCTTTACTCTATATCTGTAGAGCTCTGATGGGTACCTGACATCTGCAGCGAGGAGGATACTCGACACCTGTCTGGAAGGTGAATACTGAACACCTGGTTGAGGAGAAGCAGTTACATGACACCTGTGGAGCTCCGAGAGAGTTGTGCTCCACACCTGCAGCACTCCGAGTGATGAGTATTTCACACCTGTTGAGATCTGAGGCATAAGTACTCCATACCCGTAAACCTATGAGTGATGAGTGCACCGAATAAGTGAAGCCACGAGAGATGAGTACTCCACAATTGCAGAGCGATGACACATAGGTACTTAATGTCTTTATAGCTATTATAAATGAGTACATGACACCCACACAGCTCTGGGAGGACATTATTCTGTAGTGCTCCTGAGAAGCAGGTATTACACACCTACAGAGCATAGCAATAGGTAGTGTATGTTACACCTGTAGAGCTCTGACATCCCACTACTCCTCACCTGTAGAGATCTGTGGGACAACTACTCCTCACCTGTAGAGATCTGTGGGACAACTACTCCTAACCTGTAGAGATCTGTGGGACAACTACTCCTAACCTGTAGAGATCTGTGGGACAACTACTCCTCACCTGTAGAGATCTGTGGGACAACTACTCCTAACCTGTAGAGATCTGTGGGACAACTACTCCTAACCTGTAGAGGTGTGTTGGGTGACAACTCCTTACCTTCAGTGTTGAGCAGTGGGCACGTCACACCTGTAGAGGTGTGTGGGGTGAATCCTTCTCACCTGCAGAGATTTTTTGGGTGACTACTCCTCACCTGTAGAAATCTGTGGGGTGACTGCTCCTGACCTGTAATGATATGTGGGGTGACTACGCCTCACCTGTACAGATATTTGGGGTGACTGCTCCTCCAGTTATTTGGGGTGACTTCTCACCTGCAGAGAACTTTGGTGTGACTGCTCTTCACCTGCATTGATATTTGGAATGACTGATCCTCACCTGCAGAGATATTTGGGGTGACCTCTCACCTGCAGGGATATTTGGGGTGACTCCTCACCTGCAGGGATATTTGGGGTGACTTCTCACCTGCAGAGATATTTGGGGTGACCTCTCACCTGCAGAGATATTTGGGGTGACTCCTCACCTGCAGGGATATTTGGGGTGACTTCTCACCTGCAGAGATATTTGGGGTGACTTCTCACCTGCAGGGATATTTGGGGTGACTTCTCACCTGCAGGGATATTTGGGGTGACTTCTTACCTGCAGGGATCTTTGAGGTGACTGCTCCTCACCTGCAGAGATATTTGGGGTGACTTCTTACCTGCAGGGATCTTTGAGGTGAGTTCTCACCTGCAGGGATCTTTGGTGTGACTGCTCACCTGCAGAGATATTTGGGGTGACTTCTCACCTGCAGGGATATTTGCGGCGACTTTTTACCTGCAGCAATATTTGGGGTGACCTCTCACCTGCAGGGATATTTGGAGTGACTTTTCACCTGCAGGGATATTTGGGGTGACTTCTCACCTGCAGGGATATTTGGGGTGACTTCTCACCTGCAGGGATATTTGGGGTGACTTCTTACCTGCAGGGATCTTTGAGGTGACTGCTCCTCACCTGCAGAGATATTTGGGGTGACCTCTCACCTGCAGAGATATTTGGGGTGACTCCTCACCTGCAGGGATATTTGGGGTGACTTCTCACCTGCAGAGATATTTGGGGTGACTTCTCACCTGCAGGGATATTTGGGGTGACTTCTCACCTGCAGGGATATTTGGGGTGACTTCTTACCTGCAGGGATCTTTGAGGTGACTGCTCCTCACCTGCAGAGATATTTGGGGTGACTTCTTACCTGCAGGGATCTTTGAGGTGAGTTCTCACCTGCAGGGATCTTTGGTGTGACTGCTCACCTGCAGAGATATTTGGGGTGACTTCTCACCTGCAGGGATATTTGCGGCGACTTTTTACCTGCAGCAATATTTGGGGTGACCTCTCACCTGCAGGGATATTTGGAGTGACTTTTCACCTGCAGGGATATTTGGGGTGACTTCTCACCTGCAGGGATATTTGGGGTGACTTCTCACCTGCAGGGATATTTGGGGTGACTTCTCACCTGCAGGGATATTTGGGGTGACTTTTCCTAGCGTGCAGGGATATTTGGGGTGACTGATCCTCACCTGCAGGGATATTTGGGGTGACTGATCCTCACCTGCAGAGATATTTGGGGTGACCTCTCACCTGCAGGGATATTTGGGGTGACTTCTCACCTGCAGCGATATTTGGGGTGACTGCTCCTCACCTGCAGGGATTTTTGGGGTGACCTCTCACCTGCAGGGATATTTGGGGTGACTTCTCACCTGCAGGGATATTTGGGGTGACTTCTCACCTGCAGCGATATTTGGGGTGACTGCTCCTCACCTGCAGGGATTTTTGGGGTGACCTCTCACCTGCAGGGATATTTGGGGTGACTTCTCACCTGCAGGGATTTTTGGGGTGACCTCTCACCTGCAGGGATATTTAGGGTGACTGCTCCTCACCTAAAGGGATATTTGGGGTTACCTCTCACCTGCAGCGATATTTGGGGTGACTTCTCCTCACCTGAAGAGATATTTGGGGTGACTTCTCACCTGCAGGGATCTTTGGGGGTGACTGCTCCTCACATGCAGGGATATTTGGGGTGACTTCTCACCTGCAGGGATATTTGGGGTGACCTCTCACCTGCAGGGATATTTGGGGTGACTTCTCACCTGCAGGGATCTTTGGAGTGACTTCTCACCTGCAGGGATATTTGGGGTGACTGCTCCTCACCTGCAGGGATATTTGGGGTGACCTTTTACCTGCAGGGATATTTGGGGTGACTCCTCACCTGCAGAAATATTTGGGGTGACTTCTCACCTGCAGGGATATTTGGGGTGACTTCTCACCTGCAGGAATATTTGGGGTGACTTCTCACCTGCAGGGATATTTGGGGTTACCTCTCACCTGCAGGAATATTTGGGGTGACTTCTCACCTGCAGGGATATTTGGGGTTACCTCTCACCTGCAGGGATATTTGGGGTGACTCCACCGGCAGAGATATTTGGGGTGACTACTCACCTGCAGGGATATTTGGGGTTACCTCTCACCTGCAGGGATATTTGGGGTGACTCCTCCTCACCTGCAGAGATATTTGGGGTGACTCCTCCTCACCTGCAGAAATATTTGGGGTGACTTCTCACCTGCTGGGATATTTGATGTAACTTCTCACCTGCAGGGATATTTGGGGTGACTCCTCCTTACCTGCAGGGATATTTGGGGTGACTCCTCCTCACCTGCAGGGATCTTTGGGGTGACTGCTCCTCAGGTGGTTGGTGGTCCTGCACCCTCTGCTCCTCTATGTGCTGGTCTCCACCACACAGACCCCAGATGAAGGGCCCGTAGTTTGGGGTCCGGACCCCTCTATGCCAGGAAGCAGCTGCTCTATGGGGACACGTTTGGGATTAGATATGTTTGCCAAGTCTTTTCTGCGTCTTGTAAGATTCAGTATTTGTTCTGCAAGATGAAGGAAAATGACATCAAATAAGGTCTGAGCCGAAGAGGGAAGAGAAGAGGGAGATGGGGGCTCCTCCACCGCCTTCCTGGGGCCACAGAGCACGACCTCTGCCCCGCACAGGGGTCCCCGGTGGGCTCACATACTACTTCATCCCACTTCAATGCTGCTGTCAGCCGATTCCCAGGGGTTCACAAACTTCTGACACTCAGAAAATAAAGCAGCAAAATGACTCAAATGTCCCCATAATGTCTCATATCTACAAATTACTAATCCATAAATGTGTAAAAATCCCAAAACGGCCACTATTATAGGTACATAATACAGGACAGACTGTAACTATGTCGTATAACCTCTTATATATAACACTACGGTACATTATAACCCCCATACACATAACACTACAGTACATTATAACATCTTATATACAATATAACACTACAATACATTATAACCTCATATATAACACTACAGTACATTGTATCCTTATATATAACACTACAATATATTATATCCTTATATATAACACTACAATACATTATATCCTTATGTATAACACTACAGTACAGTATAACATCCTATATATAACACTGCAGGACATTATAACTTCTTGTATATAACACTACAATACATGATATCCTTATATAACACTGCAGTACATTATAACATCTTATATATAACACTACAATACATTATAATATCTTATATATAACACTACAATACATTATCCTTATATAACAATGCTGTACATTATATCCTTATATATAACACTACATTATATCCTTATATATAACACTACAATACATTATAATATCTTATATATAACACTACAATACATTATCCTTATATAACACTACAGTACACTATATCCTCATATATAACAGTACAGTACCAGCAGGTTGGTATTATTAGGCTGGGGAGTCTCCGTTCAGCCAATCAGCAGCTGTAGCAGTGCCCAGCCTCAGTCACTGATCGACTGGTTACAGATGAAAAAAGAAGACACCCCATGCCGAGAGCCCAGGATGGTAAGTACAATCTCCCCCAATGGGTAAGGGCTATGGGAATACATTATGTATTTCCACAGCCATACAGCCTTTTAACAAGCTTTTCCAAAAATGAGAACCAGGGCACCACCAAGTACTCAAGCACTGACCGTGCTCGCTCAACCCTAATTATAACCTCTCGTATATAACAATACATTATAACCTCTGATATATAACATTACTGTACATTATAACCTCCCATATAGAACATATGTACATAATAACAATCCATATTCTATCTCTCCTTTTAGTAATCAGAATTCCTTAATAGAAGAAGAGAAGTGCTTGGTGGCGACTCCTCTCCAGTCACTCAGATGTAGCACAGTGTCCAGCCTGAGGGTGTAGATCCTCAAAATGTGCAGCGTCTAGGCCTGAGGCCTGGCCCAGGGCTGTGAGGTCCTTGTCCACATCTCTGCTTACAGGCCATACAGACATTCTCCAGCGCCTCATTAGTACTGACTAACTTCCTCCTAAAGAGAGGCCAGGCTAGGGCTAAGCTCCGCCTCCCCTCCAGTAGGTTTCCACAGTTGTAATATATACTGCCAATCTATGACTGTGGATGGTGAGCTGTCCTGCTGACTGTCTCCTTCTGCCATAAGAGAAACAACCGCAATGGACAGATAAACCTGTACAGCTGCAAGAGGAGCTTGCAGGAACCTGGGTAGGTAAGTATCACTTTTCATCATATAAAACATTTTTACAGCAGAATACCCCTTTAAATTACACTACATACAACGCATTTTGCCTACAAATTGGATTCTTTGCCTGGTAAATGCATAATAAAAAAAAGAGAAAACAAATCACACAGACAGTAAGCATATTAAAGGAACTGGCTGAGTGATGCCGGGGGTCAAGGGTCGGGGGTCGCAGCATTGATTGAGCGTTCATGGTAAGGAATAAAAATGATGTGTAACGGATCGATAAATAAATAAAATGGATCATCCATAAATGATGAGAAAACCGCACATGGAGGAGTAACACATTTATAAGTCCTCACAGCGGCGGCAGCCATGAATCCCATTATACAGAGGCGACACTAACATACACCTCTATAAATCATCATCAGAGATTTGGACCCCTATATAATACCTATAGGAATAATAGGGGTCAGCTATGGAGGTGCCGTATGAGATCCAATGGTGGTCAATGCCGGAGGGGGGACCCCCACAGATATAACAGTTATAGAGATGTCAGGGGTTATGAGAAGTCGTCCG
Source organism: Dendropsophus ebraccatus (assembly GCA_027789725.1). Taxonomy (NCBI): domain Eukaryota; kingdom Metazoa; phylum Chordata; class Amphibia; order Anura; family Hylidae; genus Dendropsophus; species Dendropsophus ebraccatus. The sequence goes on from JAQFWZ010000022.1 coordinate 29,104,819, forward strand.
TAATACAAGATTATCCGGGGGGAGCACAGACTGCAGTGTCCCATTCCCCGTTACACAGCTGCTGTTGAGTTAAAGGGGTACTCCGGCCGGGGGGGGCTTTTTCCACTATAGTCGGGGAGGGGGTAGATGAAAGAAACAACATTCCAGTGCTGGGTCCCCCAACGCGCTTCTCCGGTCTATGGTCCTACTCTATGAGACATGACGTTTCAAGCCAACTCAGCTATTCGGCGGCAGAGGCGGTGATTTTGGGAGAGGTAATTGTTGGCGTGTATGTATGGGCAGTGATTTCGGGAGAGGTTACTGTTGGCGTGTATGTATGGGCAGTGATTTCGGGAGAGGTTACTGTTGGCGTGTATGTATGGGCAGTGATTTCGGGAGAGGTTACTGTTGGCGTGTATGTATGGGCAGTGATTTCGGGAGAGGTAATTGTTGGCGTGTATGTATGGGCAGTGATTTCGGGAGAGGTTACTGTTGGCGTGTATGTATGAGCAGTGATTTTGGGAGAGGTTACTGTTGGCGTGTATGTATGGGCAGTGATTTCGGGAGAGGTTACTGTTGGCGTGTATGTATAGGCAGTGATTTCGGGAGAGGTAATTGTTGGCGTGTATGTATGGGCAGTGATTTCTGGAGAGGTAACTGTTGGCGTGTATGTATGGGCAGTGATTTCGGGAGAGGTTACTGTTGGCGTGTATGTATGGGCAGTGATTTCTGGAGAGGTAACTGTTGGCGTGTATGTATGGGCAGTGATTTCGGGAGAGGTTACTGTTGGCGAGTTTGTATGGGCAGTAATTTCGGGAGAGGTTACTGTTGGCGTGTATGTATGGGCGGTGATTTCGGGAGAGGTTACTGTTGGCGTGTATGTATGGGCAGTGATTTCGGGAGAGGTAACTGTTGGCGTGTATGTATGGGCAGTGATTTCTGGAGAGGTAACTGTTGGCGTGTATGTATGGGCAGTGATTTCTGGAGAGGTAACTGTTGGTGTCTATGTATGGGCGGTGATTTCGGGAGAGGTTACTGTTGGCGTGTATGTATGGGCAGTGATTTCAGAATGTTTGTTGGCGTGTATGTATAGGCAGTGGTTACTGCACTTATCAAGGTTATTGCCATGTGAAGTTGAACCTCATGCATCTCTGCTTGCTGCCAATAAGTAAAAAGACAATGTGAAATCCCATGCTGGCTTATCTTGCTGAGACAATGGATAGGCTTGGTTCAGTGCATCATGGTGTTGGTCAGGTGTCAGGTGTCGGCCCTCAACATCCAGCACAATGCCTGCCGCTAAGAAGGACAATCAGACGTCCCAGTAACAACCTTCCCTGCCCCCCACAACGACACCTGAAGAGCTGCCGCATTGCCTTTGGCTAATAAAGGATCTCATTTCGGCTTCAGTGACAGAGGAGCCGCCATCTGAAAAGAACTTCTCAGGTTTAGCGGATAAAAGAACATGAATCCCTTTAATATCTGACAATCATTCATGAAATAGCGCCGTCTCTCTGCGCCTCGTTCTAATGAGAAGTGCCCAGACGGTAAAGGGCTGCTTAGCATTTCAATACATTTCATATCCTTGCAGATAAGGGACCCCGGGATAGAACCAAAGTCTTCAAAAACTGAGACTCCTCTTCAGACTGCACCTTGTTGGCTGGACGGGCGCACTGAATTCCAATTCTGAAACATTGTCCTCGTTGTGATAAGACGATGTAAGCAGACCGGCTGCTTCCGATGAAAGGCACTCACTTGGCCACAAGAACTATAAAAATTCTATGGGATCCAAACACTTTCATATAGGCCCACCCTGTAGACTGACATCCGAGGGGGTAGGTAAGGGCTCCTGGGCTTGGGTTCAGCTTCGGCTCCCTCGCCATGAGGCATCTGTAACTTGCTGTATCACTGGGTCTCTTAAAGGCACCTAAACTTTTATATAACTTTTGATATGTCAGGACTGATCAGTGCAGAACAAAGGGACAGAAGCACTTGGCTTTTTTGTCCTTTTATTTTTCCAGAGAGTTGAGCGTGGATGTCATGACAATCTCATATGTATATTAAAGACCTATACACCTTCAATAACTGATGCTCCAACGATTGGTCGGCTGTCAGATATACATCCTGCCCGCCCCCTTTCCTCCCCATAGACAAGAAAGTTCAGCGCAGCCGAGCGTTTCTCTCTTCTCCCCTATGAGGAGGGGTGGAGAGCTCTTACTGTTGCTTATCTCTCTCTGAACAAAGGGGTCAGTTGTGATTTTCCATTACGGCAAACCCCTATCATCATCTGTTGATGGTTGTTCAGGACAGCCCCATACCTGCTAGATTGATGGCCGAACCCACCGCGAGCCGCAGGTATCACTGACAATAATCTAAAATGTATGAGGACCTTAAGACTCTCATGGCGTCCAAATTCTATGAGCTTGACTTTCCATGAAGAAGAATCGACAAGGTGTTAGCTGATCACTTCTGCCTCCATCCAATCACAACTTCTGATATATTTAAAGGCCCTATTCCACAGAACGATTATAGGCCGTATTCAGCCGATATCCCCGCCTGTGGAATAGAAGGCAATGATCAGCCGACATTGTTCATGTCGGGTGATTGTTGCAGTCGTTTGTCTTTCAATCATATTAAAAAACAAACGACTGTGATAGCAGCGATCTGCTGTCGTCGCTCAGTGGAATAGCAGCGGCAGCAGCAGACTGCCACTATCCTCTATGGGCTGCCCGGATCACCTGGGCAGCCCCCCCGCACTCACTCGCTCGCTGCTGCCGCGTGTGATAGCGGGGGATGCTGACAGAGTTTGTTTGCTCCTCACAGTCGGCCCGTGGAATAGGGCATTAAATGTAGCAGTGTTCACGCATGTGCCCTGCTGCTCTAACTCACTATGTATCCAGACCCAGATGTCCATGCCAACTTGAGTAAAAACTCCCCATTCCAATGCAATTCCTCATGTGCCCTGAGCAACGATAGAGGACAGGGGTTCTCTATTTGTATATACTGTATGTAACATACTATTGAAACTGTAATGTACCAAATATGACTGAACAGTTATGCTACGTTTACACGGAACGATAATTCGCCTGATCGTACGATTAACGCCTTCGAAGTAATGATTTTTCTTTTATAACGATCAGCGTTTAGACGGAACAATATATTATACAGAAAATTTGTTTTTTGATCGTTTTGCGATCGCTTAAGCCTATCTCGCACATAGGTAAAATAGGTGAACGACTGTTTACACGGAACGATCTGCGTTTTTTTTACGAGCGACGATTTAAGAACAGGTTCAAAGATTAAAATGAACGTCGTTTGATCGTTGCGTTTACATGTACGATTATCGTTCAAATTCAATCGTTATCGTGCAAATTTGCGCGATAATCGTTCCGTGTAAATGCAGCATTAACCTGTCACACAACTAGGAATCCTTCAAGGGAAGGTCCAACCAAGAGAGAAAGGGAACAGTAAAAGTGCCTACACACCTGATGTGTAAAATCTCCGCCAACAGCAGGTTTGGCTCATGGTATAAGGCATATGGTGGCCTTTCGAAAGGAGAGACCAAGAGACTTTAGTGCAGATCATTCTGTGCCCAGCTCTTTGCAGCAGTTCTTCAGGAAGGGAAACCTGCAGGCCGCTTTGTAGCATTTGACTGTGACAAGGCTGTGATACCACAAAGATCAGCCGAGGAACCTAGTCCTGCAAAATGGTATTCTACCTGAGCTCCATACAGATGGGCTACCTCTCCTCCTCTGAGGTCTCATTGACTCTGGAGTCTGCACCTCCACATCTTTTGTGTCCTACACTCTTGGGTCTCCTGACTCCTCCTCCCTGGTACCATTCATTTTGGGGTCTTCTCCTCCTCTTTTCTCTCCTCCTTTATGGGTTCTTGTTCCTCCTTCTGCCTGGTTTGCTTAACTCTGGAGTCTCCTCCTCCTTCTTATTTCTACTCCATTACACCACTAAACCTAAACACTACTGGTCCGTTTTCAGTAACTTCTCTTATCAGGCTTGTGGACGTGTGCCAAATGAGCAGGGCCCTTCCACACCATGGTTCAATTTGCAAATGGCGAGATGAACAGGACAAACAAATGGGACCCTTCAAAAACATGGACACCCAGTGCTGTCAGCTGTGGGCTTTGCCTTACTCAGCAACAGGCTGGACATATCCAAAAAAAGCATGTGGGAATGATCCCTCAAGAACAAGTGTGGGATAGGCTCTCCTGATGACCATGATGAATGCGTCAGATTGTGTCCTATCACCCTTGGTCCTAGCATGATAGCGACTGGAGTGACAGGACACAATTCTATGCCCCCCTCCCCAACAATGAAGTTCTTACTATTCCTTGTTTATGTCTTTTTTAACCCATGGACTACATACCCTGTAATCAGTGATGCCTTGGGAGGCCGCCTACTCCGCTGAGCCTTCATCCTAGCCTTGAACAACAACGAGGCCTCATGCAAAGTGGTGGAGCGTTCACTTACGATTACAGGGAAGGTTCTGTATGTGGATTACACATGACTTTGGACTTACGCTACGATAATTTCCTTTCATCTGTTGTTGGCCCTCCCAGCCTCTCATCTATAACTAGAGTCAGTGGGATGATTGCAGGGATGCATCCCCTTGGCCTCCTCCGTCTGTGACCTGCATCTTAATGGCTGTTTTCATTTTGCGATGCGTTCCTTTAAGTTATCAGTCAGTGAATTATTCAGAGACAAGATGAGATAATTCCTGTCTGGGAAGCGTCTGCTGCGTCTCATTATGACAATGCTCAGAGGTAACGCTCGCGTGTTCTCCAACCTCCAGCTGCTAATGGACAATCCTCTTTTTAATATCCGGCTAGGCGTTGGATATGACATGGCTACGTGACAAAGGACTGGATCCTCTCTGGAAACCTGGGATTTACATCATGCTGAAAGTTCGTTCTGGAAGTCGGCTGAGAGCCATTGACTGCTGGATGAGAATATAAATGACTGAAAACATCTATAAGTGGAAAATGAAATGTGGATTCAGGCATAGGGCCCTGACCTTCCACCTGAGAAGAGAAGAGGAATGGTACGGTAAAAACCTCCCAAGTGAGTGGAGAAGAAGCCTGGTAGGAGGTCAATCTTTCATCTAAGCAGAAGAGGCCTGGTATGGGGCCAACCACACACCTGAGCAGAAAAGAGGCCGATACAGGACCCTCCCTCACCTCAGAATAAAAGAGGCCTGTATAGGGCCAACCTCCTGAGCAGAGAAGAGGCCTGATATGGGACCCTCCCTCACCTGAGCATTGAAGAGGCCTGGTATGGGGCCAACCACCCACCTGTGCCTCACATCAGCATAGAAGAGACCTGGTATGGGGCCCAAGATCTCCTCAAGATAGAAGAGGCCTGGTATAGGGCCAAAATCCCACCTGAGCAGAGAAGAGGCCTGTAATAGAAACAACTTACCACCTGCATAAAGCAGGTTCTTAATATAGGGGCAACATCCCAACTGCGCAAAGAAGAGGCCACCCTCATCTGAGCATAGAAGAAGCCTGGTATGGGGCCACGTCCCAACTGCGCAGATAATAGTCCACCCTCATCTGAGCATAGAAGACGCCTGGTAGCTTTCCTCTTGAGAAAACAAGAGACCTGATATAGGTTTAACCTCCCAACTTGGCAAAGAAGAAACCTTGTATAGGCTGTGACCTCCCACCTGAAAAAAGAAAAGTCTGGTATGGGCCATGGCCTCCCAGTTAAGCAGAGACAAGGCCCTCTATGAGGCCAACCTCTTACTTGAGTAGTCCTGGTATGGGGCCAACTATCCACTAGAGCAGAAAAGAAGCCTAGTAAGGGTCCACCCATCTGAGCACAGAAGAAGCATGGTGAGAGATCACCATAACCTGTTGATACTCCGGATCACGGCACAAAACCCGTTGATACTCCCAAAAAAGGTTTCTTTTTGGATCATTTAGTTCAAAACCCTAACCAAAAAGAGATTTGATCTGGACTTTTTAAAAAGTATTTTAAAAAATACCCCAGTTTACTTATCTTGACTGAGATGGTTAAGGCTCCAAGCAAAGGAGGTGATGGAGGTGTCAAGCATGTATAAAGATGGTGGCTACCGGCATGTAAGATGATAGAAGTGTCCAGCACATGAAATGAGGAAAGATCACAGCTCATGGGAAAAAGAAGGTGTCTGGCATATAAAACAGCCGTGTCAAACTCAGGCCCTCCAGCTGGTTTAAAACTACAATTCCCATCATGCCTGGACAGCCAAAGCTAAAGCTTTGGCTGTCCAGGCATAATGGGACTTGTAGTTTTGCAATAATGGTGGCTCCCAGCACATGAGATGAAGGGCCTCTACAGCATATAAAATGATGGTGGCTCCCAGCACATATGATGGGGGTGTTCAGTATGTAAAGTGAAGGAAGCTCCTGGCACATGAGATGATGGAGGCCTCCAAAACATGGGATGATGGAGGCTCCCAGCACATGAGATGAAGGTTTCCATAATATGAAATGAAGAAAGCTCCCAGCACATGAGATGATGGGGGTGTTCAGTATATGAAGTGAAGGAAACTCCTGGCACATAAGATTATGGGGGCCTCCAGAACGTGGGATGATGGAGGCTGCCAGCACCTGAGATGAGGGTGTCCACAATATGAAGTGACAGAAGCTTCCAGCACATAAGATGATAGAGGTATAAAGAATATGAAGTAAAAGAGGCTCCCAGCACATGAGAAGGAGGTATAATACGGCAAATGAGTAGATGCAGTTTTCCATTAAACAAGATGATAGTGGTTTCTGGTACATTACATGATGGAAGTCTTCGGTATCTTCTCCTTGTATTAGTCTATGGCAGGAGCACATGGACGCATCTGGCTCTGCACATGTATAAGACTTTATTATGGTACTTATACCAAGGCACACAGATGTTATTGTCCTGGAGGCCACCAATCAGTCGCCGCATATTAAGGCCAGCTGGTGGAGAAAGACCTCTGTGGACAATCTTCATGAACCTCTAAGGATCCAATAAAAGGTTCCACAACTTTCTACTATATTATCGGCTGCTGTGACAGAATAGGAACTTTCATTGTATACTCACTGAGGCTCAAACCAACCCTGCAGAGCCAAGACTGATACAGACCACAGCCCGGACATCTGACTGATCCAGACCACAGCCCAGACATCAGACTGATCCAGACCACAGTCCGGACATCAGACTGATCCAGACCACAGCCAGGACATCAGACTGATCCAGACCACAGCCAGGACATCAGACTGATCCAGACCACAGCCAGGACATCAGACTGATCCAGACCACAGCCAGGACATCAGACTGATCCAGACCAAAGCCAGGACATCAGACTGATCCAGACCACAGCCAGGACATCAGACTGATCCAGACCACAGCCAGGACATCTGACTGATCCAGACCAAAGCCAGGACATCATACCGATACAGACCACAGCCAGGACATCAGACCGATACAGACCACAGCCAGGACATCAGACTGATCCAGACCACAGCCAGGACATCAGACTGATCCAGACCACAGCCAGGACATCAGACTGATCCAGACCACAGCCAGGACATCAGACTGATCCAGACCACAGCCAGGACATCAAACTGATCCAGACCACAGCCAGGACATCAAAGTGATACAGTCCATAGCACATCAGTGTGGTGTCCCAGCAAAGGGTGCTGTCTATGGCACCTTAGTAAGTAACTCCCTCAGGTTCACACAAGTGGGAGATGGTGTGTTGTTGTGTTTTCCCCCACTAGGAGTCACTACTGTTTTAGTTATTCTGTACTATGCACAGTTGAAGGAGTAGAAGGGTTAACTGTTTTCTGTCACGTTATATATTGACCAGTCACAGGTGCGAGTGCTTCTCTGTCCTATCCTATCTTCTCTCTAACACACACACTCTGGTCTGTCTTAACCTAGTCTTCAGTGTGAGAGGAAGTTAGCTGAAGAGTCTTTGGAGAAGTTAAGCCAGGGCCTGGCTTTGGCAAGTCCCCTTACAGGGACGCAGAAACTGAACCCTAAGAACTTTTTCTTGAAACAAGCAACCACTTAACTATGCAGTGCTAAGCTCTACAAGGGGGAGAGAAGCCATACAGGGAACACCTTGCCCATGAACCTCTCTAAAACGTGCAGGGCAGTTACATGAAGCAATAGGAACTGACCCAAGTGGGAGAAAGCTACAATACGTCTACGTATCACACTGTGTAGGACGACTGGGTAATCCTGGGAGTCCGCTTTACCCAGATAACCGACGACTGGGACTCGTGTTACCCAACTAGGACAGGTAGCCGGCAACTGGGGGCATAAGGTGGTTTAAGACTAGAACAGACATCTGTGAGTACGAGTATTCTCTTTCACTTCTTCTGTTACTTCACCTGTTCCAGCAGAGCACACTTAATACATTGGGCAAGGACCCTCTGGCTAATCTTCTTCTTTAATCTCTCTACTACAAAGCGCCTACTACTACAAGCACTGGTTCTAACTCAACCGTCAGCACTAGTGATGAGCGAGTACTAAAATGCTCGGGTGCTCAATACTCAAGTCAAATATTTCCCGATGCTCGGGTTCTCGTTTCGAGTAACTAACCCCATTGAAGTCAATGGGAGACTCAAGCATTTTTGCAGGGGACCCAAGCTCGGCCCAGGGAAGGTTGTGTGAGAACCTGTCAACCTCAGAAAATGATGGAAACATGACAGAAATGGACAGGAAACAGCAGGGGCAGCATGTATGGATGTCTCTGAGGCTGCCTAAATGCACCATTACACCAAATTCTGGGCAACAGCCTGGTGGTCAACCTCAAGACAATAGTGCTGACCCAGACAAAGATGGGCAAGGCACATGCGACCAAGGTCAAAGGCCTGAAGGTCACTTTGAAGGACAAAGGCCTTGGAGAGTGTTCCCCTGCCAGTGCCTGACAAGCTGACTGCTCCCCTCCCCTCCCCCTTAATAACTTGTCTTTTTAATTTACTAGACTGACCAGGGCTGGGGCATGACACCCTCTGACTACTTTAGCAATTGGGGTAATTTTACCAGTATCATGTCACTCACCACTTCTCCCCACTGCTTCTGTTTTGGCGACCGAATTTAAAATATATATATATTTTTTTTAAGTTTGAATTATAATTTGATTTTGAGTTTGAATTAAAATTTGAGTTTGAATTCGAATTAGTTTAAATTTTGAGTTTAAAGTTTGATTTTTTTTAAATGAATACACCTTTAATCCTTTAAAGAGTATCTTAGAAAGGGCAAGTGCAGTAGTAGTGGGTGGACTTTTTCCACCATTTTCACTGTGTTCCTTTTAGCTGTGGCGTGTACCTTGGGGATACAATAGATGACCTGACAGCCCTGCAAAATAGCATTTGAATTGAAGTTGATTTGATTTGAAAATTGAAATTTAAGATTTAAAAAACAGGCCATAAAGTGGCCTATACCGAGCTGCTGACTACTGCCTTTGAAACAGCTACAAAATAAAAGGACAGCAGAGGACACCCGCAAGTTTACATCCACCCACCAATTGTTCGGTTCGAAATGGACAACACAAGGATCCAAAATTAGGATCCACTATTTTCACTGTTTGTTCCTTTTAGCTAAGGCATGTATCTTGGAGATACAATAGATGACCTGACAGAACTGCAAAATAGCATTTGAATTGAAGTCGATTTTAATTTGAAAATTGAAATTGAAGATTAAAAAAAACAGGCCATAAAGTGGCCTTTACCAAGATGCTGACTACTGCCTTTGAAACAGCTACAAAATGAAAGGACAGCAGAGGAAAACTGCAAGTCATCCACCAATTGTATGGTTCGAAATGGACAACACAAGGATCCTAAATTAGGATCCACCATTTTCAATGTCTGTTCCTTTAAGCTGTGGCATGTATCTTGGAGATACAATAGATGACCTGACAAAATAGCACCTCACTTGAAGTTGATTTGATTTGAAATTTGAAATCGAAGATATTGATTCACTCTCTTACTCGGTTCCTCGGCAAGTTCTGCTTGTACTGAGGGTCCAGGAGGGTGAACAGCCAGTAATTGGTATTGTCAAAAAAAAATTTAACCCGAGGGTCACAGGAAAGACAGCCTAACATGAAGTCAGCCATGTGCGCCAGGGTCCCAACACGCAAGAATTCCCGCTCCTCAATAGGCTGACTCTCAATTTCTTCCTCCTCCATTAATTCCTCCTCTACAGGCCATACACGCTCAACAGCTAAGGATTGAGCATGGGTACCCTGGGTGGTGGATAAGTTAGTGGACACATTATCCGCTATCCACATCATCACCTGTTCACACTGCGGCGGTTTCAATAGCGGTGTACCCTGAGACCCCGTAAGTTGCGAGAATATGGTAGGGAAAGAATGTCTGCGGTGTGCCACTGCTCCCTCCTCAATGGGTGCTGTGTCACCCTGCCCAGAACCACGGCCTCTGCCCGCTGCATTGCTTGGAACCCCACGCCCTCGACCCTTTCCCCTGGGCTTCAACATTTTATGGACACTGCACAGTCAAGACTGAGATAGCTGCACTACAGATCAAAGCAAGCCAAGAAAATATATTACTCAGACTACTTTTGGAGGTAGTCATATAGAGTTTGTGTGTAAGTGGTGCTCTATGGTGTATGCCCCCTTCTTACACAGGACAATGAGCAGTGAGATTAGATATGGCTGCACCTAAAAAGGAAGCAACCCTGCAGACTGGCTGCAGATGACAAAAGATACTGGTCACACTAGTTTTTGGAGGTTGTCGTATAGTCTGTGTATAAGTGGTGCTTTATGGTGTATGCCACCTCTTACACAGGACAATGAGCAGTGAGGTTAGATATGGCTGCACTTAATAAAGAAGCAACCCTGCAGACTGGCTGCAGATGACAAAATATACTGGTCACACTAGTTTTTGGAGGTTGTCGTATAGTCTGTGTGTAAGTGGTGGTATATGGTGTATGCCACATGTTACACAGGACAATGAGCAGTTAGGTTCTATTCAGGTGTACTACGAATCACAGCAATACAATGAACAACAGCAGCACCAGCCACAAAAAAAAAAAATAATATTAAATAATAGTACTGAGGACTTCTTTGGGATCTGAATGCACCACCTGCTGTCCCCTTTCTGCCAGCAGCCAATCACCACAGTGTGCAGCTAAGATCGTGGTAGCTGCACTGCAAGTCCCAGCCAGCAATCAGGAGTACTCCAAAAAAAAGATTTTAAGCCTTTACAAGGGCTGTTGGGTTCTGTATATAGTATTCCCTGCCTACAGGAACGCTAATTCCCTTCCTAACATTCTCCCTGACAATCAGCAGCTCTGTCCCTAATCACTTCCAGCATGCATGTTAGGCGAGCACCGTCGGCCCAGATTCTTATATGCCCGGGTCATCTGATCTGGCCAATCAATCGCTGATATTGACATGTATGGGTCTCCTGCATGTTGACTGGCTGAGAAATTGTGCCAAACTTACAGGAAAAGGTATATGCCATTTTCTCGAGTATCGCAATAAGCTATCCAAGTAACGATCCGAGTAACGAGCACCTTAATACTCGAACGAGTACCAAGCTCAGATGAGCATGCTCGCTCACCACTAGTCAGCACCTCTGTTCTCTGTAAAGATTTGTACTGTTTGTACATAACGTGTATTGTTTGCACTGAGTCTCCAGTAAAGTATTTTATTTTTGCACTAGACTCTGGTTTACATTGTGCTGTAGCGGTGCCAACAGTCCGGTTGGGTCTAACACTACTGTGACAAGTGCCCAAGTGACCCTAAACACCCCTGGCTACTGCCCCCCCCCCCCCCCCCATTTAGGCATACCCCTACCTAGCCCCCTCCCTCCATGTAGGCATCCCCTGTCAGTGACCCCGCTGAAATATCAGCTCATCTGCCTTCCAGCCATACTATAATAGGTGGGACCATTAAAAGACAGACAGAGGGGCCACATCCAGTCTTTATGAGGGTCATCCTAGACCGCAACCTACACTTGGGTCCTGTAGTCTCATATTCGCCTTTTATGATGTTGGGTAAGAATCCATTGGCCCTTCATGCACGCATGACATCTGGGCACACAAGACATGGGGCACACAAGACAAGACATGGGGGCACATGAGACAAGACATAGGGCACACAAGACATAGGACACACAAGGCATTAGGACATAAAAGACATGGGGCACTTATGAAAATGGGGCACACAAAACAAGACATTGGGGTACAAAAGACATGGGGCACATTTGAAATTGAGGCATACAAGACATCTGGACACAAAAGACATCGGGACACAAAGACATCGGGGCACACAACACTTTGGCACTTATTGCATCACAAAGAATTTTGCTGGTGCTCTCGATTTCTAATGGCCACCAGAAGCTCCTGCATCCTGTCACTGTACTATTCCACACACATGAAGTCAGATGGGACCATAAGAGCAGGCTCTGGTAATGTAGATGACCGGCACCAGCATCGATTCCCCTTCCCAATGTTATCATATACACTCTGGTTTCTGAGAGGTGAGAAAGTGTCTGCTCCGCTGAGCTGTCTGTACGTGGTGGGGGGTGCAGCAGATGTGGGATGGAGAGGGGGGTTTCCGTACAATTGGCTGCTAGGATTTGACAGGCAGCCTGCCCCCTCCTTCTCCTTGCAGCCTGCCTATGTGTATGTGAGAAAATGGGTTTAAAGTGCTCTAGGATTTGCTGGCGTCTATATCGCAGTGATCCTGCGAGCTTCTAAAGAGAGAGACGGCCAAAGATCCAGGCAGGAGTGCTCGCTTCCAATGGCACAGGCACCCCGGATTGCTTGCATGCTGTGTATCGGGTTCTCTGTGGTCTCCTATGTCTCTGCTGGTGGCAGTGAAGGTAAGAGTCACTTTGCTCCGGTCTGACACTTTCATCGCTTTGCCACCACTTTATGTTCTGGTCCATGTAGATTGATTTTATTTTATTTTCTTCTCTTCGGATGAGGGACTCTTCATTTTCTGTATATATCTATTATGCTGCCAAAATCTGTCAGAACCTGCCAGGGGACATGGATAATGCTCTGCCATTCTAAAGTTGCAGCTGTCATTGATCCGAGGTTGCTTTGAAGGTGCATAAAATACTCTGAGGTTCTCCGGATAACGCCGGCTCGTTCTTTGCCTGGGGCGACAAGGTGGGACGGGTCCTTTGAAGTGTGGACAATGGCTGGGGAGCTGCCAAACTTGATATCTCTATCAGATGACTGACACCATCACAGCTGTGCCGAGTTACTCCGTTCTCCATGTCGCTCCCTCTCTGTCACATCCAACTTGTCCCAAGTCAGATAGACCTACGTCAGCTAGGTAAAACCGGAGACTGATGGCGTCTACCAAATCCTGTTCTTATATATGATCAGTCCATTCCGCTGCCCGCACTAAACATCACATATCCTACATATAAACGTCCATTTAACCAATTCCCGGCCTTACGCCAAGAGCATTGATGTATATGTCAGTTCTAATGACTGTCTAAGGTGTAGGGTTGCAGCCGACAATCATTTACAATGTTGGGTTCTTGGTATGTCTTTCCCCAGGAGATACGTCAGATCAGAGATGTCCGCAGCCGCTTTTCCCCCTTTGGCAGTAAACATGCATGCCTAGCCGCACACACTGTTCATGCCAGAACTGAAAGAGATAGCTGTCGGCCAAACAAGTATTCTGCTGATAGTCATCTACAATGTATGGCCGGCTTTATATACTGTGAACGGGAGACTGTGCAGGAGATCACAACTACCAGGATCCAGTACACAGGATCCAGCTCCAGAAGTGGTGAATGTGACTGATCCCACCACCATACGCATCCAGACCACTAAGGGTTGCCCCTTGTGCCCCATTCATGGTGTGAATAAAGTCCCAAAGATCCCACATGATGGTTGTCACCCACTGGCAGGACTCTTGTATACAGTGTAGAGCTATACCAGCCTTCACCCGGAGCGCCTTACCTACAGGTCCCATCGTGTCACCCCAATGCTAACACTTATTTATTCCTAATTTAGGGAAGTAAATAGTGAAGACTTATGGTTCTCTGTGTACACAATCTCCATGGCCTCACCACCCCTCTACCTGATCACCATGTCTAGCTCTTCAGCTGCCCATACATCTGCGACAGCTCTCAGATGACTGCTCATTCACCTGACAGCTATTCCTCCTATCTCCCCATATAGGAGCGCTCATTCAACGTGTCTGAATATACATTTGTTTTTGATAAGGGACAAGGGCGTAAGCTGCTGCCAGATCCTACCTGTTCTCCTTCAATACCCTTTGACCTTCTTCCAAACCCCTCTGTTTTCTTCTAGCCTCCTCTGTCCTGACCAGATTTCTCAGATTCCTCTGCTTTATTCAGACCCCTCTGTTCTTCTTCAGATCTATTAGTCTTCTCCAGGCTCCTCCAGACCCCTCTGTTCTCCTCCAGATCCATCAGTCTCCTCCAGACCCCTCTGTTCTCCTCCAAAACCATCAGTCTTCTCCAGTCTCCTCCAGACCCCTCTGTTCTCCTCCAGATCCATCAGTCTCCTCCAGACCAATCTGTTCTCCAGATTCATCAGTCTTCTCCAGTCTTCTTCAGTCTCTTTCAGACCGCTCTGTTCTCCCCCAGATCCCCCAGTTTCCTCCAGAACCCTCTGTTTTCCTCCAGATCCATCAGTCTTCTCCAGTCTCCTCTAGACACCTCTGTTCTTCTCCAGATCCACCAGTTTCCTCCAGTCTCCTCTAGGCCCCTGTAACTTTCTCCAGACTCCCCTTACCCTTCTAGACCCCCTAGTCCTTGTCTGCACTCTTCTGTCACCTCTAAACCACTCTATACTCCACCTAGACTTCTCTGACCTCTCCAAGCCCATGCCCTCTTAGATCCAACTTTGTCCGCTCAAGGCCCATCTGTACTCCTCAAGACTCCTCTGTCCCCCTTTATTCTTTCCTCTGTCCCGCTGCCCTTTCCCATACTGTTGTCACCAGACCCCTGTGTGCCTTCAAGACCTCACTGTCCCATCAAGACTGCTTTGCCTCCTCCAGACAAAATATTTCCTCTCCAGACTCTTATTTCTTCCTTCAGTGCCTTCTGTCTCCTCCTCCAGACATAGTTGTACCCTTTAGAACTTACTGCCCTGCACTAGGCCCATCTGTGCCTTCAGACTCCATTGTCCCCATCCAGACCCCTCGATAGCCCTCCACATTCATCAATCCCCCTTAAGACTCCTCTTGACTTGTCTACCATGGGGGAAAATCTGACATGTTTATATCCAACATACCCTATCCTATACTTCACCAGCATCTGTCATCAAGAGAGAGTGAGGATAACCCCATACAAATACGATTTCTTTACTTCCATCTAAAGATTTTGGAAACCAGACATGCTCCAGGCCAAGTGGAGTATATAGATCCTTCAGTATCCTGTGCTATCACAGGATATCACAGTATTTACTATGACCAATATTTGATCGGAATGAATGTAATCCAGTGTGTGGGGGTGTATGTCATACAAAATCCTGTGTGTGTGTGTAATGTCTCCTGAGTGGGGGTCTCGTTATGTTAGGTCCTATGTGTAGAGGTTTCCATCATGTGATGTCCTGTGTGTGCAGCTCCATGTATATAAAGGGTTCAATCGTGTATTATCCCACATGTAGATGTACTGATCATGTAATATCCTATATGTGGAGGTCTCGGCTATGTCCTCTGTGTAGATATAATGCCCATTATGTAGAGGTTTTGGTCATGTAGGACCCCGAGTGTTCCATGTAATTTCCTCTAGGTCGTTTTGTGTACTACCTTGTTTACGGGTGTCTTCATTATGAAAGATCTCATGTTCTTTCCTAAGCGGAGTTCTTGGTCACATTATGTCCTCTGTGTTTCGGTCATGTAAGGCCTTGTGTGCCCATTTAATCTCAGTCATGTAAGGTCTCCTTTAAAGGGGTCTCAGTCATATAATGTGTTATATGTGCAGGTCTCATTCATGTAGTGACCTATGTGTGGAGGCTTTGATCACATAGGAAGGTCCTCCAAGTGGTGGTCCAAGATCATGTAAGGGTAAGGGTAAATGTAGAGGTTATGATCATGTAATAACTCTATATGCAATGGTCTTGGCCATATAACATCCTATATTTAGAGGGTTTTAATGTTATAGTCCATATGTGGCAGTCTAGGTTATAGGTTAAAGGTTATGTTATGTCTTCATTGTAAACGTCTAGATCATGTAATACTTACTTTGTGGTGTTCTTTGGTCATGTAAGGCCTTATGTGTACACTCTTTGCCTATGTAATGTTCTGTGTGTTGGGGTCTTGGTTGTGTAATGTTCTGAGTTTGGAGGTCTCAGCCACGCAATGTCTTATGAGTGGAGGTCTCAGTCACGTATTGTCCTGTGTGTGGAGGTCTCAGCCATGTTATGTCCTATGAGTGGAGGCTCGGTCATGTAATGTTACATGTGTGGAGGTCTCGGTCATGCAATGTCCTGTATCTCAAGGTTTCGGTCACGTGTTATGTAATGTTCCGCGTGTCACATAATGTCCTGTATGTGGAGGTTTCAGTCATGTAATGTCCTCTGTGTGGATGTCATTTAATGTCCTGTGTGTGCGGATTTTGGTCATGTAATGTTCCAAGTGTGGAGGTCACCTTCAAGTAATGTCCTGTGTGTAGAGGACTCTGTCACATAATATCCTGCGTGTGGAGGTCTCGGTCATGTAATATCCTGTATGTGGAGGTCTCGGTCATGTAATGTCCAGTGTGTTTATCTCAGTCATGTAATGTCCCATGTGTGAGCACTCGATCATGTAATGTTCTGTGTGTGGAGGTCTCGGTCAAGTAATGTCCTATATCTGGAGGTTTCAGTCAAGTAATGTCTTGTGTGTGGAGGTTTCGGTCAAGTAATGTCCTATATCTGGAGGTTCAGTCGAGTAATGTCCTGTGTGTGGAGGTGTCGGTCATCTGATGTCCTGTGCTTTGAGGTCTTGGTCATGTAATGTCCTGTGTGTTGAGGTCTCGGTCATATAATGTCCTATGTGTTGAGGTCTCGGTCATGTAATGTCCTGTGCTTTGATATCTCGGTCACGTAATGTCCTGTATGTGGAGGTCTTGGTCACATAATGTCCTGAGTGTGATGTAATGTCCTCCTGTTACCACATCCTGTCACCTCCACATAGTGCACAGATTTCCAGGTAGTCCCTGATACTTGCTCTCCATCATGCACCGGGCCCTGAGTTACATCAGGCTTAGGTGGAATCTCCTGTAAAGTCATCAGCCAGGACATACTTGGCTCTTGCCACTGGCCGTGTTCAGGTCATGAGCTCTTTGTCTTTTTGGTAGATGTGCCCATGCCCTCCTCCGCACAGTTCTTAGTCGTGTAATGTTCTGTGTGTGGAGGTTTTGGCCATGTCATGTCCCCTGTGTGGAGGTCTCTGTCATGTAATGTCCTGTGTGTGGAGGTCTCAGACATAATGTCCTGTGTGGGGAGGTCTTGGTCACATAATGTCCTGTGTGTGGAGGTCTCAGACATAATGTCCTGTGTGGGGAGGTCTTGGTCACATAATGTCCTGTGTGGGGAGGTCTTGGTCACATAATGTCCTGTGTGTGGAGGTCTTGGTCACGTTATGTCCTATGTGTGGAGGTGTTGGTCATGTTATGTCCTATGTGTGGAGGTGTTGGTCATGTTATGTCCTATGTGTGGAGGTCTTAGTCATGTAATGTCCCATGTTTGGAGGTCTTGGTCACGTAATGTCTTATGGGTTCAGGTCTCAGTCACGTAATGTCCTGTGTGTTGAGATTTTGGTCACATATTGTACTTTGTGCGTAGGTTTTGGTCAGGTTATGTCCTGTATGTTGAGGTCACATAACGTCTTGTGTGGTAGTGCCCGTCATTTAATGTTCTGTGTGGTTGTGGAGGTCTTGTCCATCTATATGGAGGTTTCAGTCACATAATGTCTTGTGTGTTTAGGTCTCAGTCATGTAATATCCTGCGCGTGGAGAACTCAACCATGTAATGTCCTGTTTGGTTGTGAAAGTCTCGGCGATCTATATGGAGTCACGTAATGTCTTGTGTGTGGAGGTCTCGGTCACGTAATGTCTTGTGTGTGGAGGTCTTGGTCACGTAATGTCCTGTGTGTGGAGGTCTCATTTATGTAATGTCCTGTGTGTGGAGGTGTTGGTCATGTAAGGTCCTGTATGTGGAGCTCTTGGTCATGATTTGTCCTGTATGTGGAGGCTTAGGTAATGTTCCGTGTGTGGAGGTCTCTGTCACGCAATGTCCTCTGTGTTTAAGTTTTGGTCATATAATGTCCCATGTGTGGATGTCTCAATCATATAATGTTCTGTATGTGGAGTTCTTGGTCAAGTAATATTCTGTATGTGGAGGTGTCGGTCACAAAATGTTCTGTGTGTGTGTGGGGGGGGGGGGGGGGGGGGGGGTCTCGTTCACGTAATATTGTCCTGTGTTGTAGGTCTCTGTCATGTTCTGTCTGTGGAGGTTTCGATCATGAAATGTCCTGTGTGTGAAGGTGTTAGGTATGTAATGTCCAGGGTGTGGAAGTCTCTGTCATGCAATATACTTTCTGTGGAGGTCTCGGTCATGTAATGTCCTGTGTGTTAAGGTCTCAGTCATGGTCTGTGTGTGGAAGTCTCGGCAATGTAATGTCCTGTGTAAGGAGGTCTCGGTCAAGTAATGTCCTATGTGTGGGGGTCTCAGTCACAATATTTCCTGTGTGTGGAGGTTTCAGCCATGTAAAGCCCTGTATGTGGAGGTGTCAATCATATAATGTCCTGTGTGTGAAGATCTCTGTTGTGTAATATCCTTTGGGTGGAGGTCTCAGTCATGTACTGTGTGTGGAAGTCTTGGCCATGTAATGTCCCGTGTGTTGAGGTCTCGGTCATGTAATGTCCCATGTGTGGACGTCTCGGTCATGTAATGTCCTGTTTGTGTGGAGGTCTCAGTCACGTAAAGCCCTGTATGTGGAGGTTTCGGTCACGTAATATCCTGTGTATGGAGATATTGGTCATGTTCTGTGTGTGGAGGCCTCGGTCATGTAATGTCCTGTATGTGAAAGTTTCGGTCATGTTCTGTGTGTGAAGGTCTTGACCACGTAATGTCCTATATATTGAGTTCTCGGTTATGTTCTGTGTGTGGAGGTCTTGGCCACGTAATGTCCTGTGTATGGAGGTCTTGGTCATGTAATGTTCCCTGTATGTGGAGGCCTCTGTCATGTAATATCCTTTAGTGTAGAGGTCTTTGGTCAAATAATTTTCTGGGTGTTAAGATCGTGGCACCTTCTGTGTGTGGAGGCCTCGGTCACGTAATGTCCTGTGTGTGGAGGTCTCGGTCACGTAATGTCCTGTGTGTTGGAGGTCTTGGTCATCTTCTGTGTGTGGAGGTCTCGGTCACATAATGTCCTGTGTGTGGAGGTCTCAGCCATGTAATGTCCAGTGTGTGAAGGTGTCGGTGACATAATGTCCTGTGTGTGGAGCTCTCGGTCACATAATGTCCTGTGTGTGGAGCTCTCGGTCACGTAATGTCCTGTGTGTGGAGGTCTCGGTCACGTAATGTCCTGTGTGTTGGAGGTCTTGGTCATCTTCTGTGTGTGGAGGTCTCGGGCACATAATGTCCTGTGTGTGGAGGTCTCAGCCATGTAATGTCCAGTGTGTGAAGGTGTCGGTCACATAATGTCCTGTGTGTGGAGATGTTGGTCACATAATATCCTGTGTGTGGAGGTCTCGGTCACATAATATCCTGTGTGTGGAGGTCTCAGCCATGTAATGTCCAGTGTGTGAAGGTGTCGGTCACATAATGTCCTGTGTGTGGAGGTCTCGGTCACATAATATCCTGTGTGTGGAGGTCTCGGTCACATAATATCCTGTTTGTGGAGGTCTCGGACACATAATGTCCTGTGGGTGGAGGTCTCAGACACATAATGTACTGTGTGTGAAGGTCTCGGTCACATAATGTCATAACGTCCCTCACATATTGAATAGTTTTCGGGATAGTCCCTGATTCTTGCATCATGCAGCAGCCCTGAGTTACACCCGGTTTAGGGTCCTGTAACATCATCTGGCCGTGTTGTCCGCTAGCATCACATGGACTATAGCGCTATATATCTGAGTAATTTTATAGTGGTCTGCAGCAAAATTTTAACCTATACACCATATGTCTTTTCAAAAATTAATAAAAGTTGAATTTTATTGCCACTGGGGAAAGAAGGATATATAAATAAATGGTGTGTGGCAGTATTATAGAGAAGGGGCACAGTGTGTAGCAGTATTATATAGAAGGGGCAAAGTGCGTGGCACTATTATATTGAGTGTAAACAGTGTGTGGCAGTATTATAATCAGAGGGAACAGTGTGTGGCAGTATTACATTCAGGGGTATAGTGTGTGGCAGTATTATATTCAGGGGCTAAGTATATGGCAGTATTATACAGAAGGGGCACAGTGTGTGGCAGTATTATACAGAAGGGGCACAGTGTGTGGCAGTATTATATAGAAAGGGCACAATGTGTGGCAATATTGTATAGAAGAGACACAGTGTGGCAGTATTACATTTAGGGGTATAGTGTGTGGCAGTATTATATTCAGGGACACAGTGTGTAGCAGTATTATATAGAAGGGGCACAGTGTGTGGCAGTATTATATAGAAGGGGCACAGTGTGTGGCAGTATTATATAGAAGGGGCACAGTGTGTGGCAGTATTATATAGAAGGGGCACAGTGTGTGGCAGTATTATATAGAAGGGGTAAAGTGTGTGGCAGTATTATATTCAAGGGCACAGTGCGTGGCAGTATTATATTCAGAGGGAACAGTGTGTGGCAGTATTATATAGAAGGGACACAGTGTGTGGCAGTATTATATAGAAAGGACTCTGTGTGGCAGTATTATATAGAGGAGGCACAGTGTGCAGCAGTATTATACTCAGAGGGCACAGTGTGTGGCAGTATTATATTTCGGGGCCATAGCATGTGGGAGTATTATATTCACTGCTCTGAACAACCCCCTCCCTGCCCTAGTCATCTGGGTATACTGGGATTTTCTACTACAGTATATTCCCCTAGACCACCATGGACCAATTATTAACCCCATGACCATATGGATCACCAGGGATTTTTAGCCCCTTCACTGCCCTAGACCCCCAGGGATGTCGACCATACCACAATGCTAGACCTATAGCTTATTTGGGTGCTGTATGTTAATATTCATGTGATGATGTTCTGTATTACCCGGAACAGCGACGGTGATGTAGCTGAAAATGATGGCAGGCCACGGCTGGAACAGTTTAATAATACATGGAATAGCGTGTTCAATACAGAGATCCTGTGTATAAGAGATAGCAGAGCTGGAGCGGTGTAGAGAGCACCACAGTAATCCATAGAATAGTGTGTACAATACAGAGATCCTGTGTATAAGAGATAGCAGAGCTGGAGCGATGTAGAGAGCACCAAAGTAATCCATAGAATAGTGTGTACAATACAGAGACCCTGTGTATAAGAGATAGCAGAGCTGGAGCGGTGTAGAGAGCACCACAGTAATCCATAGAATCAAGTGTATAATACAAAGAACCTGTGTATAAGAGATAGCAGAGCTGGAGCGGTGTAGAGAGCACCACAGTAATCCATAGAATCAAGTGTATAATACAAAGAACCTGTGTATAAGAGATAGCAGAGCTGGAGCGGTGTAGAGAGCACCACAGTAATCCATAGAATAGTGTGTACAATACAGAGATCCTGTGTATAAGAGATAGCAGAGCTGGAGCGGTGTAGAGAGCACCACAGTAATCCATAGAATCAAGTGTATAATACAAAGAACCTGTGTATAAGAGATAGCAGAGCTGGAGCGGTGTAGAGAGCACCACAGTAATCCATAGAATAGTGTGTACAATACAGAGACCCTGTGTATAAGAGATAGCAGAGCTGGAGCGATGTAGAGAGCACCACAGTAATCCATAGAATCACATGTACAATACAGAGACCCTGTGTATAAGAGATAGCAGAGCTGGAGCGATGTAGAGAGCACCACAGTAATCCATAGAATAGCATGTACAATACAGAGATCCTGTGTATAAGAGATAGTAGAGCTGGAGCGGTGTCGAGAGCACCACAGTAATCCATAGAATAGTGTGTACAATACAGAGATCCTGTGTATAAGAGATAGTAGAGCTGGAGCGGTGTAGAGAGCACCACAGTAATCCATAGAATCACATGTACAATACAGAGATCCTGTGTATAAGAGATAGCAGAGCTGGAGCGGTGTAAAAGGCACCACAGTAATCCATAGAATAGTGTGTACAATACAGAGATCCTGTGTATAAGAGATAGCAGAGCTGGAGCGGTGTAGAAAGCACCACAGTAATCCATAGAATCACATGTACAATACAGAGACCCTGTGTATAAGAGATAGCAGAGCTGGAGCGATGTAGAGAGCACCACAGTAATCCATAGAATAGCATGTACAATACAGAGATCCTGTGTATAAGAGATAGTAGAGCTGGAGCGGTGTAGAGAGCACCACAGTAATCCATAGAATCACATGTACAATACAGAGATCCTGTGTATAAGAGATAGCAGAGCTGGAGCGGTGTAGAAGGCACCACAGTAATCCATAGAATAGTGTGTACAATACAGGGATCCTGTGTATAAGAGATAGCAGAGCTGGAGCGGTGTAGAAAGCACCACAGTAATCCATAGAATAGCATGTACAATACAGAGACCCTGTGTATAAGAGATAGCAGAGCTGGAGCGATGTAGAAGGCACCACAGTAATCCATAGAATCACATGTACAATACAGAGATCTTGTGTATAAGAGATAGCAGAGTTAGCGTTACATCCAGAATTATGGTTGGGTTCGGGTAACCTCTATAAATAAAACCTATATAACCTCTATAACCTATAAATAAAATTAAGGTCGGGGTCTAGTCCCCTTGAGAGTTATATATAAAATTAGGGTCGGGGTCTGGTCACCTCTAGGACTATATATAGTATAATAGTCAGTGTCTGGTCACCTCTAGGACTATATATAGTATAATAGTCAGTGTCTGGTCACCTCTAGGACTATGTATAGTATAATAGTCAGTGTCTGCTCACCTCTAGGACTATATATAGTATAATAGTCAGTGTCTGGTCACCTCTAGGACTATATATAGTATAATAGTCAGTGTCTGGTCACCTCTAGGACTATGTACTGTATAATAGTCAGAGTCTGGTCACCTCTAGGACTATATATAGTATAATAGTCAGTGTCTGGTCACCTCTAGGACTATATATAGTATAATAGTCAGTGTCTGGTCACCTCTAGGACTATGTACTGTATAATAGTCAGAGTCTGGTCACCTCTAGGACTATATATAGTATAATAGTCAGTGTCTGGTCACCTCTAGGACTATGTACTGTATAATAGTCAGAGTCTGGTCACCTCTAGGACTATATATAGTATAATAGTCAGTGTCTGGTCACCTCTAGGACTATATATAGTATAATAGTCAGTGTCTGGTCACCTCTAGGACTATATATAGTATAATAGTCAGTGTCTGGTCACCTCTAGGACTATATATAGTATAATAGTCAGTGTCTGGTCACCTCTAGGACTATGTACTGTATAATAGTAAGTGTCTGGTCACCTCTAGGACTATATATAGTATAATAGTCAGTGTCTGGTCACCTCTAGGACTATATATAGTATAATAGTCAGTGTCTGGTCACCTCTAGGACTATGTACAGTATAATAGTCAGTGTCTGGTCACCTCTAGGACTATGTACAGTATAATAGTCAGTGTCTGGTCACCTCTAGGACTATACTATATAGTATAATAGTCAGTGTCTGGTCACCTCTAGGACTATGTATAGTATAATAGTCAGTGTCTGGTCACCTCTAGGACTATATATAGTATAATAGTCAGTGTCTGGTCACCTCTAGGACTATATACTGTATAATAGTCAGTGTCTGGTCACCTCTAGGGCTATATATAGTATAATAGTCAGTGTCTGGTCACCTCTAGGACTATGTACAGTATAATAGTCAGTGTCTGGTCACCTCTAGGACTATATAGTATAATAGTCAGTGTCTGGTCACCTCTAGGACTATACTATATAGTATAATAGTCAGTGTCTGGTCACCTCTAGGACTATATATAGTATAATAGTCAGTGTCTGGTCACCTCTAGGACTATATATAGTATAATAGTCAGTGTCTGGTCACCTCTAGGACTATACTATATAGTATAATAGTCAGTGTCTGGTCACCTCTAGGACTATATATAGTATAATAGTCAGTGTCTGGTCACCTCTAGGACTATATATAGTATAATAGTCAGTGTCTGGTCACCTCTAGGACTATGTACTGTATAATAGTCAGTGTCTGGTCACCTCTAGGACTATACTATATAGTATAATAGTCAGTGTCTGGTCACCTCTAGGACTATATAGTATAATAGTCAGTGTCTGGTCACCTCTAGGACTATACACTGTATAATAGTCAGTGTCTGACCACCTCTAGGACTATATATAGTATAATAGTCAGTGTCTGGTCACCTCTAGGACTATATAGAGTATAATAGTCAGTGTCTGGTCACCTCTAGGACTATATATAGTATAATAGTCAGTGTCTGGTCACCTCTAGGACTATATACTGTATAATAGTCAGTGTCTGGTCACCTCTAGGACTATATATAGTATAATAGTCAGTGTCTGGTCACCTCTAGGACTATATATAGTATAATAGTCAGTGTCTGGTCACCTCTAGGACTATATATAGTATAATAGTCAGTGTCTGGTCACCTCTAGGACTATGTACAGTATAATAGTCAGTGTCTGGTCACCTCTAGGACTATACTATATAGTATAATAGTCAGTGTCTGGTCACCTCTAGGACTATATATAGTATAATAGTCAGTGTCAGCTCACCTCTAAGACTATGTACACAATTAGAGTCAGTGTCTGGTCACCTCTAGGACTATATATAGTATAATAGTCAGTGTCTGGTCACCTCTAGGACTATATATAGTATAATAGTCAGTGTCTGGTCACCTCTAGGACTATATATAGTATAATAGTCAGTGTCTGGTCACCTCTAGGACTATATATAGTATAATAGTCAGTGTCTGGTCACCTCTAGGACTATGTACAGTATAATAGTCAGTGTCTGGTCACCTCTAGGACTATACTATATATAGTATAATAGTCAGTGTCTGGTCACCTCTAGGACTATATATAGTATAATAGTCAGTGTCTGGTCACCTCTAGGACTATATATAGTATAATAGTCAGAGTCTGGTCACCTCTAGGACTATATATAGTATAATAGTCAGTGTCTGGTCACCTCTAGGACTATATATAGTATAATAGTCAGTGTCTGGTCACCTCTAGGACTATACTATATAGTATAATAGTCAGTGTCTGGTCACCTCTAGGACTATACTATATAGTATAATAGTCAGTGTCTGGTCACCTCTAGGACTATACTATATAGTATAATAGTCAGTGTCTGGTCACCTCTAGGACTATATAGTATAATAGTCAGTGTCTGGTCACCTCTAGGACTATGTACAGTATAATAGTCAGTATCTGGTCACCTCTAGGACTATGTACAGTATAATAGTCAGTATCTGGTCACCTCTAGGACTATGTATAGTATAATAGTCAGTGTCTGGTCACCTCTAGGACTATGTATAGTATAATAGTCAGTGTCTGGTCACCTCTAGGACTATGTACAGTATAATAGTCAGTGTCTGGTCACCTCTAAGACTATGTACACAATTAGAGTCAGTGTCTGGTCACCTCTAGGACTATATACTGTATAATAGTCAGTGTCTGGTCACCTCTAGGACTATGTACTGTATAATAGTCAGTGTCTGGTCACCTCTAGGACTATACTATATACTATACACACAGCACATAACAGACAGGAAGCTGCAAATACTGGAGATGCTACATACAGCACAGAAAACCCCCAGGTCTAGCTCTGCAGCTGATCATTGCATGGGCTCCAGGCTCAGACCAGGCCATGGGGGTCTGGGGAAACCCCTGGTGGGCCCCTGATCTGGAGTGGGCCCCCTCTGCCCCAGCTGTCAGAATCCCTGCTGCAGGTCTAGTCATGTTCTGTATATAGTTTACAGTTATACAGATATACAGGATCTGTACTTACCTTCTGTGTCTCTCCTGCAGCAGCGAGGCCCGTCTCTACGCCCCGCCCCCTGGTCTATATCTAGGCCCCACCCATTGTCTCTATCTAGGCCCCGCCCCCTCTGCTCACAGCCCAGGAGCCGCCAGGGATGGGACCAGGCCGCACAGGGACAGTGGAGCTGGATGGGGAGCAGTCTGGTCCCTGAGCTCCTGGGTTTCCTACAGCTGTCTGCAAATGGCCTGAGAGTCAGAGAGGAAGAGGAGGAAACCCAGCAGCCTGCAGAGGAGGCACAGCATGGGATCAGTAGGGATCTGTATCTGCAGAGCTGTGTATGCTGTGTCCCCGCCTGTACATATAACTGTGTTGGTATAAATGTGTCTATTAGTGTGTGTGCTGTATATAAATTTGTATTTAAGTGTGTGTTTGTGTGTGTGTGTATGCTGTGTAACTGTGTTGGTATAAATGTGTGTGTGTAAATGTGTCTATTAGTGTGTGTGCTGTATATAAATTTGTATTTAAGTGTGTGTTTGTGTTTGTGTGTGTGGTGTATAAGTATGTGTGTATGCTGTGTAACTGTGTTGGTATAAATGTGTGTGTGTTGTGTATAAATGTGTGTGGTGTATTAGTGTGCGTGCTGTATATAAATGTGTATTTAAGTGTGTGTGTGTGTATATATATATGCTGTGTATAAGTGTGTGTATGTTGTGGATAAGTGTGTGTGTGTGTGTGTGTATGTTGTGGATAAGTGTGTGTGTATGTTGTGGATAAGTATGTGTGTATGCTGTGTAACTGTGTTGGTATAAATGTGTGTTGTCTATTAGTGTGTGTGCTGTATAGAAATGTGTGTATTTAAGTGTTTTTGTGTATGTTGTGTATAAGTGTGTTTGTACGTTGTGTATTAGTGTGTGTGTGTTGTGTATAGGGCCCTATTACACCAGAAGATGTCTGGTAGATTTTTTCAGCCAAAGTCAGGAATGGACTATAAACAGAGAAAAGGTCGTAAAGATAAGACCTAATTCACACATCCGTTGTTCTGTCCACAATTGCGGACAGAACATGAAACCAATTTTATCCTATGGCCTTGTTCACACGTCCGTACGTGTATACGGGCCACGATCCGTGCTGCAAAAAAAACGGACATGTAATGCGGACCGTTTTTTTGCAGCACGGATCGCTGGGGTAATGATGTGTGAACGTGAAGCACGGAGCACTGCGGACTGCACTACGGGTGTGTGAATGTGGCCTAAGACTGAGATTTCTCCTCTTTTCAAATACATTCCTGGCTTTGGTTGAAAAAATCTGTAAGATAATCTGCCAAACCCAGGAACAGACTATAAGCAGAGAACAGGTCATAAAGAAAAAACTGGATTTTTCCTCTTTTTAAATCCACTCCTGGGTTTGGCTTCAAATTTTTGGCAGATAATCTGTTGTCAGATTTGTTCGTGTAATAGGGCCTTTAGTGTTTGTGTGTGTGTTTGTGTGTGTGTGTGTGTGTGTGTGTATATATGTTGTGGATGTGTCTGTGTATAAGTGTTTGTGTATGTTGTATATAAGTATGTTTGTGTATGTTCTGTATAAGTGTGTGTGTGTATGTTCTGTATAAGTGTGTGTGTGTGTGTGTGTGAGTGTATGTTTGGATGTGTCTGTGTATGGTGTGTATAAGTGTGTGTGTATGTATGTGTATGTTGTGAATAAGTGTGTGTGTGTGTTAGTATGCTGTGTATAAGTGTGTTTATGTGTATGTTGTGGATAAGTGTGTGTGTGTGCTGTGTATAAGTGTGTGTGTGTGTGTGTGTGTGTGTATGTTGTGGATAAGTGTGTATTATGTGCAAAAGTGTGTGTGTGTGAATGTTGTGTATTAGTGTGTGTATGTTGTGTATGAGTGTGTGTATGTTGTGTACAAGTATGTATGTATGCTGTGTATGTTGTGTATAAGTGTGTATGTATGCTGTGTATAAGTGTGTGTGTATGCTGTGTATAAATGTCTGTGTATACTGTGTATAAAGGTGTTTGTGTGCATGCTGTGTATAACAGGGCTCCAGACTAAAAAATTTACCTAGGAGCCATTGGCTCCTAACCTGAAAAATTTAGGCGCCAAATAGAATATTTGGTCGCCAACATTTTAAACCATGTAAAATTAATGTTATGTTAAATGGGACTTACTGTGTGCAGAGGCCACGGCAGCCTCCTCCTTTAGATTCTTTCTTTTCTTAGTTTGAAAACGTTCAACATGGAAACTTGCAACCTGACAACCATATCCAGTCTGACTCAGTACTTCAGCCTCTCTTGGCTAGCCTTTTAATGAGGCTTACTCTTCTGAACTTGAACTTAAAGGGAACCTGTCGACCCCCGTGCCGGGGTGACAGGCTCCCAACCCCCCGTTAGAACCCCCTATACTCACCTCATCTTCACCCCGCTTCTGAAGATGGTCGGGTCCCGGAGATCTCAGCCGCTGCAGCCCGGCGTGCGCTGAGAGATGAGTCCAACGCTCATAGAGAATGACGGGAGAGTCCAGCGCTCCGTCATTCTCTATGAGCGTTGGACTCATCTCTCAGTGTGCGCACCGGGCTGCAGCGGCTGAGATCTCCGTGACCCGACCATCTTCAGAAGCGGGACCCGGCGCCATGAGGTGAATATAGGGGGCTCTAACGGGGGGTTGGGAGCCTGTCACCCCGGCACGGGGGGTGACAGGTTCCCTTTAAAAGCTTGCAACAGTCTATACATACTGAGCTAGACTTCTGACTGCAGCCATAGTGACCCCCCCACAAGATGTGTATATAGATAGATATATCTCTCACCTAGTGACTAATGCAAGTGACCCCCTACAATACAGACACCTGAGGGGCCCTGATAATAATAATTGTGCATATATCTATCTCCCAGTGTCTGCAGCCAGTTTGCCCTACACTTATAGATGGCCCCCTCCCCTTATAGATGACCCCCTCTACCACCATTATAGATACCCCCTCTTCTCCCCCCCATTATAGATACCCCCTCTTCTCCCCCCCATTATAGATGCCCCCTCCTCCCCCCATTATAGATGCCCCCTCTTCTCCCCCCCTTATAGATACCCCCTCCCCTTATAGATGGCCCCCTCTCCCCCCATTATAGATACCCCCTCTTCTCCCCCCCATTATAGATACCCCCTCTTCTCCCCCCCTTATAGATTCCCCCTCACCTTATAGATGCCCCCTCTCCCCCCCCATTATAGATGCCCCCTCTCCCCCCCCCCATTATAGATGCCCCCTCCTCCCCCCCCATTATAGATGCCCCCTCCTCCCCCCCATTATAGATACCCCCTCTTCTCCCCCCCATTATAGATGCCCCCTCTTCTCCCCCCCTTATAGATTCCCCCTCACCTTATAGATGCCCCCTCTCCCCCCCCCCCATTATAGATGCCCCCTCCTCCCCCCCATTATAGATACCCCCTCTTCTCCCCCCCATTATAGATACCCCCTCTTCTCCCCCCCATTATAGATACCCCCTCTTCTCCCCCCATTATAGATGCCCCCTCTTCTCCCCCCATTATAGATACCCCCTCTTCTCCCCCCCATTATAGATACCCCCTCTTCTCCCCCCATTATAGATGCCCCCTCTTCTCCCCCCATTATAGATACCCCCTCTTCTCCCCCCCATTATAGATGCCCCCTCTTCTCCCCCCCTTATAGATACCCCCTCACCTTATAGATGCCCCCTCTCCCCCCCCCCCATTATAGATGGCCCCCTCTCCCCCCCTTGAAGATGGCCCCTCTTCTCCCCCCATTATAGATGCCCCCCCTTCTCTTCCCCCCATTATAGATGCCCCCCCTTCTCTTCCCCCCATTATAGATGCCCCCCCCTTCTCCTCCTACCATTATAGATGCCCCCCTTCTCTCCCCCCCATTATAGATGCCCCCCCCTTCTCCTCCTACCATTATAGATGCCCCCCTTCTCTCCCCCCCATTATAGATGCCCCCCCTTTCCTCTATGCTAAGCAATATTTAAAAAAAAACAAACACACAAACTCACCTGACAACCCGCTCCCCCGGCGATCCTCTTCTTCTTCAGGTGCTGTCCCCGGCTGATGCGCAGCTGCCGGGGGTGTCCCGTCCTATCCCCGGCAGCGCGGCGCGTCAGTGAGCTCCCTGTACGCCGGGGCTGGGACTTCTGACACAGGAAGCGTCTCTGACGTGCGCTTCCTGTGCCGGAAGTCAGGGCCCCAGGCAGCTCACTGATGCGCCGCGCTGCCGGGGATAGGACGGGACACCCCCGGCAGCCGCGCGTCAGCCGCGCATCTTAAAGAGACAGCGCGCCGCCGCCGGGGCCAGTCGCAAATGGCGCCCAGATTAATAAATCTGGGCGCCATTTGCAAAAAGTCAGTCGCATTGGCGACCATTTTGGTCGCCATCTGGAGCCCTGTATAAGTTACATAGTTAATATGGTTAAAAAAAGACACATGTCCATCAAGTGTGTGTGTGTGTGTGTGTACAAGTACACTGTGTATAAGTGTGTGTCTATGTTGTGTATAAATGTCTGTGTATACTGTGTATAAGGGTGTTTGTGTGTGTGTTCTGTATTAGTGTGTGTATGTTGTGTATACGTGTGTGTGTGTATATGTTGTGTACATAATTGCCAACATTTGAAATTTGTTTCCAGAGACACTTTAGTGTTGACAACAAGGGGTGTGGGATATTAGGGGTGTAGTAGTACAGGAACAGAAGAGGGACATGGGTGTAGCTAGGAGTCATGGGGCCCCACAAAACCTTGAAAACCGGGTAGCTGGGGGTGACTGGGGCAGACTGGGGGTGACTGGAGCAGACTGAGGGTGACTGGAGCAGACTGGGGGTGACTGGAGCAGACTGGGGGTGACTGGAGCAGACTGGGGGTGACTGGAGCAGACTGGGGCAGACTGAGGGTGACTGGGGGTGACTGGAGCAGACTGGGGGTGACGGGGTGACTGGGGGTGACTGGAGCAGACTGGGGGTGACTGGAGCAGACTGGGGGTGACTGGAGCAGACTGGGGCAGACTGAGGGTGACTGGGGGTGACTGGAGCAGACTGAGGGTGACTGGAGCAGACTGGGGGTGACTGGAGCAGACTGGGGGTGACTGGAGCAGACTGAGGGTGACTGGGGGTGACTGGAGCAGACTGGGGGTGACGGGGTGACTGGGGGTGACTGGAGCAGACTGGGGGTGACTGGAGCAGACTGGGGGTGACTGGAGCAGACTGGGGCAGACTGAGGGTGACTGGGGGTGACTGGAGCAGACTGAGGGTGACTGGAGCAGACTGAGGGTGACTGGAGCAGACTGGGGGTGACTGGAGCAGACTGGGGGTGACTGGAGCAGACTGGGGCAGACTGAGGGTGACTGGGGGTGACTGGAGCAGACTGAGGGTGACTGGAGCAGACTGGGGCAGACTGAGGGTGACTGGAGCAGACTGGGGGTGACTGGAGCAGACTGAGGGTGACTGGAGCAGACTGGGAGTAAATGGAGAAGACTGGGGGTGACTGGAGCAGACTGGGGGTGACTGGAGCAGACTGAGGGTGACTGGAGCAGACTGGGGCAGACTGAGGGTGACTGGGGGTGACTGGAGCAGACTGAGGGTGACTGGAGCAGACTGAGGGTGACTGGAGCAGACTGAGGGTGACTGGAGCATACTGGGGCAGACTGAGGGTGACTGGGGGTGACTGGAGCAGACTGAGGGTGACTGGAGCAGACTGAGGGTGACTGGAGCATACTGGGGCAGACTGGGGGTGACTGGAGCAGACTGAGGGTGACTGGAGCAGACTGGGGGTGACTGGAGCAGACTGAGGGTGACTGGAGCAGACTGGGAGTAAATGGAGAAGACTGGGGGTGACTGGAGCAGACTGGGGGTGACTGGAGCAGACTGAGGGCGACTGGAGCAGACTGGGGGTGACTGGAGCAGACTGGTGGTGACTGGGGCAGACTGAGGGTGACTGGAGCAGACTGGGGGTGACTGGAGCAGACTGGGGGTGACTGGAGCAAACTGGGGGTGACTGGAGCAGACTGGGGGTGACTGGAGCTATCTGGGGGTGACAAGAGCACACTGAGGGTGACTGGAGCATACTGGGGGTGACTGGAGCAGACTGGGGGTGACTGGAGCAGACTGGGGGTGACTGGAGCAGATTGGGGGTGACTGGAGCAGACTGGGGGTGACTAGATTAGACTGAGGGTGACTGGGGGAGATTGGGGCAGACTGGGGGTGACTGGAGTAGACTGGGGGAGATTGGAGCAGACTGGGGGTGACTGGAGCAGACTGGGGGTGACTGGAGCAGACTGGGGGTGACTGGAGCAGACTAGGGGTTACTGGAGCAGACTGGGGGTGACTGGAGTAGACTGGGGGAGATTGGGGCAGACTGGGGGTGACTGGAGCAGACTGGGGGAGATTGGAGCAGACTGGGGGTGACTGGAGCAGACTGGGGGTGACTGGAGTAGACTGGGGGTGACTGGATCAGACTGAGAGTTACTGGGCAGACAGGAGGTGACTGGAGCAGACAAAGGGAAACTTGGGCAGACTGGGGGTAGCTGGGGCAGAATGGGGGGTGACTGGGAGAAACTGGGGGAGATTGGGGAAGACTGGGGGTGGCTGGAGCAGACTGGGGTGACTGGTAGAGATTGGGGGTAACTGGTTCTGACTGGGAGAGATTGGGGGTAACTGTGGCTGACTGGGAGAGATTGGGGGTAACTGGGGCAGACTTGGGGCTGACTGGGAGAGACTGGGGGTAGCTGGAGCAGACTGGGGCTTTATTACCTTTAGCATAATCCTCCATCTGTGGGCCCCTCAGTATAACAGCAGTCTCACAGCACTGTATAATACTGGTGGTATAATGAGGAGCCCTCATGAGGGGTATTATAAACTATACATTGGTGTGAGAGGCTAGTATACTGGAAGACTGGTAAATCAGGGCTGTGACTGTTATACAGTGTATACTGGTCACTGGTACACACTGTATACCAGTCCTTCAGCATAATCCCCCTCATGTGGTCACCCTAATACCTGGCTCCCTGCTGCATACGGCCATCTTGTCCGGCCAAAATTAATTTTTTATATGTTATTACTAAAGTACATTAATTATGGGAAATGCTCATATACTGCTATTTCCCTTAATTTAGTGTATCAGGAAGTGTTAGAATTCTCTCAGATCCAGTGACGTCACGACGAATGGTGTAATTCCTATGGAGTGTCCAGCAGGGGGCGCTCTATATATAGAAGTCAATGAGTACCCCTGCTGGACACTCCATAGGAATTACAGTGTATGTAATGTAATGTTATGCACTGTACTTTTGTGACTTCATGAATACATTTATGGAATACTTTGGGGAGCAAGTGTCCTTGCTCCCCAAAGTATGCCATAAATGTATTCAATGAATACATTTGCTGGGCACCGAGCAGGGAGGGAGAGAAGTGCCATCTACCTCCCCCCTCCCTGCTCGGTGCTGGGCACATATACAAAGTACTACTCCCCCATTATCTGCAGATAATGGGGGAGTACTACCTTTTGCTATCCCTATCACCGCCCGCTCCGCCGCCGCTCACACACGGGCTGCTTTTCATGCCCCCCGCCGCTCCCCCTCCTCCTTCCGGCTTCAAACTTACTATCGCGCCGCTGATTCTCCGCCACCCGCACCGCTCCTCACTATCCGGCCGGCCGCTGACTCCTAAACCGCCCGCCCGCTCGCCCATTCGCACGCCCCGTTCCTCACACTATCTGGCCGTCGCTCTCTGCTCTTGCATGCCCGCCCCCACCCCGGCCGGGAGCACGGCGCTTCCTGGTGTCGGGCTGACGGGGCCGGCATTCAAGAGCAGAGAACGGCGGCCAGATAGTGTGAGGAACGGGGCGTGCGAACGGACAGGCGGACGGGAATCAGCGGCCGGATAGTGAGCAGCAGCGCGGGCGTCGGGGAATCGGCGGCGCGATAGTAGGTTTGAAGCCGGGAGGAGGAGGGTGAGCAGCGGGGGGCATGAAAAGCAGCCCCTGTGTGAGCGGCGGTGGCGGCGGAGCGGGCGGTGATAGGGATAGCAAAAGGTACTACTCCCCCATTATCTGCAGATAATGGGGGAGTAGTACTGTGTATATGTTCCCAGAACCGAGCAGGGAGGGGGGAGGTAGATGGCACCTCTCTCCCTCCCTGCTC
The DNA here is from genome assembly GCA_027789725.1 of Dendropsophus ebraccatus. Classification (NCBI taxonomy): domain Eukaryota; kingdom Metazoa; phylum Chordata; class Amphibia; order Anura; family Hylidae; genus Dendropsophus; species Dendropsophus ebraccatus. The sequence goes on from JAQFWZ010000022.1 coordinate 29,138,997, forward strand.
GGTGCCCAGCAAATGTATTCATTGAATACATTTACGGGATACTTTGGGGAGCAAGGACACTTGCTCCCCAAAGTATTCCATAAATGTATTCATGAAGTCACAAAAGTACAGTGCATAACATTACATTACATACACTGTAATTCCTATGGAGTGTCCAGCAGGGGCGCACTATATATAGAAGTCAATGGTACTCATTGACTTCTATATAGAGAGCGCCCCCTGCTGGACACTCCATAGGAATTACACCATTCGTCGTGACATCACTGGACCTGAGAGAATTCTAACACTTCCTGATATACTGCTATTTCCCTTAATTTAGTGTATGAGCATTTCCCATAATTAATGTACATTAGAAAATTGTATAACTTTCCATAAGTAATAACATATAAGAAAAATTATTTTGGCCGGACTTCTCCTTTAAGGACGTGACTCCATTAGAATCAATGTAACCCTATCATAGAGGGGCGGGGGTTTCCTCCCACTAAGGGTGGGTCGGCCGCCTCCAGTGCTTCTGCCTGGGCCTGGTGGTACAGTCACTTTAAGGTTCTTCTATCCCAGAGGCAGGAGTGAGTGACCTTACTGTCAGGTCCTGTAGCTGGGAGGAAAGAGCGGCCTCTGGTGGCTGGAGGCAGAATATACAGCCTCCAGCCAAAAAGCCTATGTGTGTGTGTTATGTATAAGTATGTGTGTATGCTGTGTAACTGTTGGTATAAATGTGTGTTGTCTATTAGTGTGTGTGCTGTATATAAATGTGTGTATTTATGTGTGTGTTTTGTGTATAAGTGTGTATGTTGTGTATAAGTGTTTGTATGTTAGGTATAAGTGTGTGTTTATGCTGTGTATAAGTGTGTATGTTGTGTATAAGTGTGTGTGTGTGTGTGTGTGCTGTGTATAAGTGTGTGTGTATGCTCTGTATAAATGTCTGTATATACTGTGTATAAAGGTGTGTGTGTGTATGCTGTGTATAAGTGTGTGTATGTTGTGTATAAGTGTGTGTTGTATGCTGTGTATAAGTGTGTGTGTATGCTGTGTATAAGTGTGTGTGTGTGTTGTGTATAAGTGTGTGTGTGTTGTGTATAAGTGTGTGTTGTATGCTGTGTATAAGTGTGTGTGTGTATGCTGTGTATAAGTGTGTGTGTGTATAAGTGTGTGTGATAGCCACAATTAGCGCAGGTGTGTGTGGACCTCCTGGAAGTGAAGCACGTTCTGGCTGTATTGCGGGCCGCAACCCGGAAAGTCCATGAAACGAAAAATTCCATCCACGGCTTCAATAATGCTGTGTATAAGTGTGTGTGTGTGTGTGTGTGTGTGTATGCTGTGTATAAGTGTGTGTATGTTGCGTACACCCCCTGATATCCATTATAATACACACCATCATGCCCGGATATCCATTATAATACACACTGTCACCTCTTGAAATCCTTTATAATACACATCATCATGCCCCGAAATTTACTACAATACACACCGTGAACCCCTAAATCCATTATAATACACCCTGCGATGCCCTGAATTTCATTATATTACACACAATGACCCCTGAAATTCTGTATAATAGACACTGTGGGGGAGATTTATCACAATCGTGTAAAGTGAAACTGGCCTAGTGGCCCCCGACAACCAATCAGATTCCAACTTTCATTCCTTACAGACTTTTTACAAAATAAAAGGTGGAATCTGATTGGTTGCCACTAGGCCAGTTTCACTTTACACCATGTTTGATAAATCTCCCATAATCCCATAATATGAAGAAAAAAAAACTCTCTCATCCTGTTGATGACACCGGACGAGCATTCTCATACGTCCCATCCTGGGGCCCGGAAGTGTCCGCACAGCAATATACATCCTGGGGCCCGGAAGTGGCCGCACAGCAATATACATCCTGGGGCCCGGAAGTGGCCGCACAGCAATATACATCCTGGGGCCCGGAAGTGGCCGCACAGCAATATACATCCCGGGGCCCGGAAGTGGCCGCACAGCAGTATACATCCCGGGGCCCGGAAGTGGCCGCACAACAATATACATCCTGGGGCCCGGAAGTGGCCGTACAGCAATATACATCCTGGGGCCCGGAAGTGGCCGCACAACAATATACATCCTGGGGCCCGGAAGTGGCTGCACAGCAATATACATCCTGGGGCCCGGAAGTGGCCGCACAGCAATATACATCCTGGGGCCCGGAACTGGCCGCTCAGCAATATACATCCTGGGGCCCGGAAGTGGCCGCACAGTAATATACATTTTGGGGCCCGGAAGTGGCCGCACAACAATATACATCCTGGGGCCCAGAAGTGGCCGCACTGTAACATCCATCCCTCAGTCACTCACCACACTATCCAGGGAATAAGTCCTATTAAGGTTTATGAGATGAAAAAGTGTTAAGGTTATATTATCATGTACAGTAACTGTAAGGTGGCCCCAGAATCACTTCAACTGGTGGGCCCTAGGCACCCCTATCTGACACTGATGGGCTCACCTACTATATCACTGCTGTCCTGTTTCTTAGGATAGAAATGATCTCCTTAGCACCACTCAATAAATGGAGGCACATAGAGCGGGACAGGGAAGGTTAAGCTTAGTGCGGAGGGGGTCTCAAAGCTGCCAGGAGGGATGTGATAGATGATTATGTAACCCTGTAGTTCAGAAAAATATAGAAAGACTGATATCCTGCCTACACAGTACAGCATGTACAGTGCTGGGAGAGTGTGAGTGGTGATCACAGTAAAGGCTCAGTATGTATGGATGCTGCCGAGTTGGGATGAAACAAGAGACAATGCAGGAATAATGACGGTTTTATTTGTACAAAATTATTCTTTAAAAAGGTATAAAGAAGGTATATAGGTTTATGGGTTAATAGTAAAAGTAAATGCACCATACTCACCTACCCCAGTCCCTGCATTGATTTCACATTCACAGACTTGTTTCAGCTTTTGAGATCCAGTCGGATCAGCCCATAACTGGTGGCAGCAGCATCTCGTCTCTGTCAGTGACTGGCTGAGCAGGTGTGTGGCCACAATTAGAGAAATGGAAGTCATTGGAATGAAAGTGTGAGAGTCTGGGGTGGGTGAGTATGACTTACAGCTCCCCATATCCTACACTAGAACACCCCTTTAAGCCCATAGTAAGGTGCAGCACAGAGTTCTGGCAGAAACAGGTTTGCCACATTGAGTGTTACATGTTACTTGTCCTGCAGGGGGCGCTCTCATCAGAGTTACCATAATCATAGGACTGCAAAGTGAATAGAAAAAGGAGGGCATTGTGGGAAATCCAGGAACCAGACAACAAGGACCATATAACAAGAAGCCAAAACTTCCTACTGCCATCCTCTGTGTACATCATTACCACAACCATTAAAGGGGTGATCCAGTGTTAGAAACATGGCCGCTTTTTCCAGAGACAGCACCGCTCTTGTCTCCAGTTGCGGTTTATAATTAAGCTTTATTCACTACAATGGAACTAAATGATAAAACCTGAACCCAACCTGGAGACAAGAGCAGTGCTGTCTCTGGAAGAAAGTGGCCATGTTTTTGTAGATAGATAACCTCTATAGCATCATCACTATCACCACTATTATTATATATCATCACCATAATCATCATCGTCACCCTCATCATTATCACTACTCTCATCATCACCCTCATTATCATCACCACTATCATCATCATCAGCCTCATCATTATCACTTCTATCAACATCAGCATCATTGTTATCATTATCTCCATCATTATCATCACTATCATCATCAGCACCATCATCATCTCTGTTATCATCACCACCCTCATCACTATCACCACTATCATCATCACCACCCTCATCACTATCACCACTATTATCATCACCACCCTCATCACTATCACCACTATTATCATCACCACCCTCATCACTATCACCACTATTATCATCACCACCCTCATCACTATCACCACTATTATCATCACCACCCTCATCACTATCACCACTATCATCATCACCACCCTCATCACTATCACCACTATCATCATCACCACCCTCATCACTATCACCACTATCATCATCACCACCCTCATCACTATCACCACTATCATCATCACCACCCTCATCACTATCACCACTATCATCATCACCACCCTCATCACTATCACCACTATCATCATCACTATCACCACTATTATCATCACCACCCTCATCACTATGACCACTATCATCATCACTATCACCACTATTATCATCACCACCCTCATCACTATCACCACTATCATCATCACTATCACCACTATCATCATCACCACCCTCATCACTATCACCACTATTATCATCACCACCCTCATCACTATCACCACTATCATCATCACCACCCTCATCACTATCACCACTATCATCATCACCACCCTCATCACTATCACCACTATCATCATCACCACTATCATTATCTTCACTATTATCACCACTATCATTATCACCACTGCAAACAGCTATCAGGTGCCTCTGCAAACTTCTCCCAGTTCCCCAGGACTGGATCCAGTTCTTCCAGGCACCCGGGGTGGAGCAGCATGGACTTCAAAGGCAGCCGGCTGATAGGCAGATTGCCAAGCTAACGAAGCGTTTTGCTTTTTTTGTACTGTAAATTCCCTTATCTCTAATCACCACCCTGATCATCATCACCAATATTATCATTATCATCTTCATTATCACCATCATTGTCATCATTATCATCATCACCACCATCATCATTATAATCACTCTCATCATCATCACTATAATAATCATCATCACTTTAATCATCATTATCATTACCATAATCATCACTATAACCATTATCATCCTCATCATTATCATGACTATAATCATCATCAGTATCATCACCATCATCATCTCCATCACTATAATCATCACCACTCTTTTTTCAACCGTATAAACTATCATCATCGCTATAATCATCATCATTTTCATTACCATCATCATCACTATTGTCTCTTTCGTCATCACCACACTTTTACCACTATCAACATCATAATTATCACCACTATCATCATCAACGTCCTCATTATTATCACTTTTATCATCACCACCATCATCATCATTATCACAATTTTCGTCATCACCACTATCATCACCATCATCACCACTATCATCACCATCATCACCACTTTAATCATTATCACCACTATCATCATCACCCTCATCATCATCAGCACTATCATCACCGCCACCCTCATTATTATCACCATCATCCACTTTACTCCTGATAACTGACCTACTGGCACAGACTATGCGGCCGTGTTACATCCAGAATGTTCCCCCTATGATACAATAATGTGGAGCAGGTGAGGGGAGCCGGGGTGGCCCTGAGTGGCGGAGGCCATGAGTGTAGAAGGCCCTAAGTGGAGGAGGCCATGAGTGGAGGAGGCCCTGAGTGGAGGAGGCCCTGAGTGGAGGAGGCCCTGAGTGGAGGAGGCCACGAGTGGAGGAGGCCACGAGTGGAGGAGGCCACGAGTGGAGGAGGCCCTGAGTTGGAGGAGGCCCTGAGTGGAGGAGGCCATGAGTGGAGGAGGCCCTGAGTGGAGGAGGCCCTGAGTGGAGGAGGCCATGAGTGGAGGAGGCCCTGAGTGGAGGAGGCCACGAGTGGAGGAGGTCCTGAGTGGAGGAGGCCACGAGTGGAGGAGGTCCTGAGTGGAGGAGGCCCTGAGTGGAGGAGGCCATGAGTGGAGGAGGTCCTGAGTGGAGGAGGCCCTGAGTGGAGGAGGCCATGAGTGGAGGAGGCCACGAGTGGAGGAGGTCCTGAGTGGAGGAGGTCCTGAGTGGAGGAGGCCCTGAGTGGAGGAGGCCCTGAGTGGAGGAGGCCATGAGCGGCCCCCTCAGTGTGGTGGGATGGCCTCCTGTACTCACACACATACACACTGCTGACATCACACATGAACCCGCTGTGAACTCGGTCACTGGGAGGGAAAGTTCCGCATTCACATTCTGCATTATTCCTGGAACACGGACCGATAAGGGTTTAATTATCAATGTGAAGGGAATTGTTCCAAAGGAATTGGAGCCGGCCAAGAAATCTCTCGGGAACCCTTTGAAGTTTTAATCGTGAGCAATTGTAGCCGGAGGGGACAGTTCCTACATCATTGACCGGAGAGCTGCGGGTATAAAGATGCTATAATTATACGGACGTGAGATCCGACTACAGCCGCTATTAACCCTTATAGCCAGCACCTAGGGAAGGGTCGGATGGAAGGATAGATAGATAGATAGATAGATAGATAGATAGATAGATAGATAGATAGATAGGAGATAGATAGATAGATAGATAGATAGATAGATAGATAGATAGGAGATAGATAGGAGATAGATAGATAGGAGATAGATAGGAGATAGATAGATAGATAGATAGATAGATAGATAGATAGATAGATAGATAGGAGATAGATAGGAGATAGATAGATAGATAGGAGATAGATAGATAGATAGATAGATAGGAGATAGATAGATAGATAGATAGATAGGAGATAGATAGATAGATAGATAGATAGATAGATAGATAGATAGGAGATAGATAGGAGATAGATAGATAGATAGATAGATAGATAGGAGATAGATAGATAGATAGATAGATAGATAGATAGATAGATAGAAGATAGATAGATAGATAGATAGGAGATAGATAGATAGATAGGAGATAGATAGATAGATAGATAGATAGATAGATAGGAGATAGATAGATAGGAGATAGATAGATAGGAGATAGATAGATAGATAGGAGATAGATAGATAGGAGATAGATAGATAGATAGATAGGAGATAGATAGGAGATAGATAGATAGGAGATAGATAGATAGATAGATAGGAGATAGATAGATAGATAGGAGATAGATAGGAGATAGATAGATAGGAGATAGATAGGAGATAGATAGATAGATAGATAGATAGGAGATAGACAGATAGATAGATAGGAGATAGATAGATAGATAGATAGGAGATAGATAGATAGAAGATAGATAGATAGATAGATAGATAGGAGATAGATAGATAGATAGGAGATAGATAGATAGATAGATAGATAGGAGATAGATAGATAGATAGATAGGAGATAGATAGATAATAGATAGATATATAGGAGATAGATAGATAGATAGGGGATAGATAGATAGATAGGAGATAGATAGATAGATAGATAGGAGATGGATGGATAGATAGATAGATAGATAGATAGATAGATAGATAGATAGATAGATAGGAGATGGATGGATAGATAGATAGGAGATAGATAGATATATAGATAGGAGATAGATAGATAGATAGATAGATAGGAGATAGATAGATAGATAGATAGATAGATAGATAGATAGATAGATAGATAGGAGATAGTGCAGAACCATACTTGTCTTTGGTGATAATGGTGAAGTTACAGTCACACGTTCAGCAGTTTTTCAGGACCAGATATGACGTCCGGTATCTGCAAATAATTCATCCGCAATCCGAATTTTTTCAGATCAGCAAAAAGGGGGAAGTGGTTAAATAAGTGGGAATGGTTTTAGATGATTACTGATTGGGATCCGCAATTACGGACAAGCGCACAGAACGTGTGACTATAGTCGGGTATCTCCAATCAATCAGATGACAATCAGGTGTGAGGGGGCGAGGTGTTGTATATACAGGGGGGATCGCTCCCAGTCTGATCTATCACTATACACGTCTGTGAATCCTGGCGAGAACAGAGGACATATCTGAGGACATCACAATGAGAGGTGTTCATGCTCACCGGGAGGGAAAAAGGCACAACTGAAGGAAACTCCAGACCATTAATACCCTCCCCGGGAGCGGTGGACAAACAAAGACCACCAGCCAGGCAGAGGATTAGTCTAGAGGGTCACCAGCAACCCCAAAGGATTCTCCGAGCATTAAAGGCCCCTCTCACTTTAGTTAATGTTCATGTTGAGCTTTGGGTTCACAGACTTTCAAGCATCACTGTATGTTGGTGACACATCTTCTGCTGACTGATCTTACTGCTTCTCCCTGTCAGTAAATATTCCACCCTTTGTATATGAGAGGTCTTCTGCTGACAGACCCTGATGCTTCTGTCAGGATATATGATGTCCTCTGTAGATGGTGGGGTCTTCTGCTGACAGAACCTGATTCATTCCCTCTGAATATTTAGCCCTCTGTAGATGGTGGGTCTTTTGCTGACAGATGCTAATTCATTCCCTCTGAATATTTAGCCCTCTGTAGATGGTGGGTCTTCTGCTGACAGAACCTGATTCATTCCCTCTGAATATTTATCCCTCTGTAGATAGTGGGTCTTCTGCTGACAGATGCTGATTCATTCCCTCTGAATATTTATCCCTCTGTAGATGGTGGGTCTCTTTTGCTGACAGATCCTGATTCATTCCCTCTGAATATTTATCCCTCTGTAGATGGTGGGTATTCTGCTGACAGATCCTGATTCATTCCCTCTGAATATTTATCCCTCTGTAGATGGTGGGTATTCTGCTGACAGATGCTGATTCATTCCCTCTGAATATTTATCCCTCTGTAGATGGTGGGGTCTTCTGCTGACAGATGCTGATTCCTTTCCCTCTGAATATTTATCCCTCTGTAGATGGTGGGTCTCTTTTGCTGACAGATGCTGATTCATTCCCTCTGAATATTTATCCCTCTGTAAATGGTGGGTCTTCTGCTGACAGAACCTGATTCATTCCCTCTGAATATTTATCCCTCTGTAAATGGTGGGGTCTTCTGCTGACAGATCCTGATTCATTCCCTCTGAATATTTATCCCTCTGTAGATGGTGGGGTCTTCTGCTGACAGATCCTGATTCATTCCCTCTGAATATTTATCCCTCTGTAGATGGTGGGGTCTTCTGCTGACAGATGCTGATTCGTTCCCTCTAAATATTTATCCCTCTGTAGATGGTGGGGTCTTCTGCTGACAGATCCTGATTCCTTTCCCTCTGAATATTTAGCCCTCTGTAGATGGTGGGTCTTCTGCTGACAGATCCTGATTCATTCCCTCTGAATATTTATCCCTCTGTAGATGGTGGGTCTTCTGCTGACAGATCCTGATTAATTTCCATCAGCATATTTTGTTCTCTGTAGGCAAATTTTCTTCTGCTGACAGATACTTTTACTTTTTCCTAAATATTTCATCCTCTGTAGGTGTCGAATCCTCTGCTAACATATCCTGATGCTTCTCCTTGCCAGTAATGTTTTGGTGACTTTTCTGCTGACAGATGCCGATCCTTCTCCTTGTGTTCACATGTTTCGTCCTCTGTAGATGTTGATTATTTTGCAAACACATCCTTATGTCAGTAAATGTGACATGGAGAGAAGGGAGCTACTGCACATCATACCTATGGCTGATACTAATGCCACTCATGTTTTTTCCCATTCTGTCTGTAGCAGTAGCGGTGAGTGTAATACCATATTCATACTTGTGTTGTTTGGGGGCAGCCTTCCCCGCCGGTGGTGCTGGCCGGGTTCTGGTGGGGCTTTTTGGGTTTGGTCCTGTGACATTGGGGTTGCAGGGCCATTCTATGGCCCCCTTCCCTGCATGTGCACACTTTGAGGGGTTGGCAGTCGCTGAGCGACACGGTGTGGAGTTAGTGTAGGGAACCGTGTGAACCAGGAGACCTGCACGTGGTACATGGGGCAATATAGTTTGATCAAATTATATACCAACATCCTGTCATTGGTTTTTAAAATTAGCCGAGCGGCATTAGTATCAGCCATAGGTGTGAGGGGCAGTAGCTCCCTTTTCTCCATGTCAAATTTTATGTCAGTAAATGTTTTGTCCTCTGTAAGGGAGGGGTCTTTGTCACAGGTTCCTGTCAATAAATATATCTCCCCCTGTAGTTAATAAATGTTCTGCTGACAGATCCTGTTGCCTCACTCTAACTATAATTTTGAATGTGATATGGCTACTGCTTACAGATTATTATCCCTGTCAGTAAATATTTCGTTCTCTGTGGGTCTTCTGTCTTCTGCTGACAGATACTGATATTTTTCACTGAAAGTAAAAGTTTTCTTTGTAGTTTTAGTTTTCTGCTGACATATCCCGATAGATCTGTCAGGATAGTTTTGCCCTTTGTAGGCGGTGAGTCTTCTGCAGACACATTCTCCCTGTCAAAATAGTTAACACCATGTGCAGGTGATGTCCTGCAGACAGACTCTGTCCCCTTTGCATCCTCTTTAGCTGACACGTCTACTGCTGACAGATTCTATTGCTTTATCCTTTGTAGGTGATGAATTTTTTTGCTTTCCTTTCCTCTTGCTGTTCCCCATCAGTAAATGTTACATGGTCTATAAATGATAAGTGTTCTGCAGACAGATCCCGCATTCTGTACATATTTTGTTCTCTGTAGGTGGTTTTCTGCTGACAGATCCTGTTGCTCTTTCTTATCAGTAAATGTTTCATCCTGTGTAAGTGATGAATTTTTATTGCTTGCCGTTCCTGTTGCTTTTCTCTGTCAGTAAATGTTACATCTTCTATAGGTGACGAATGTTCTGCAGACAGATCCCGCCATCTGTCCCAGCCAGTGTATACTTTATTCTCTGTAGGTGTTTTTCTGCTGACAGATCCCGTTGCTATTTGCTATCAGTAAATGTTAGCTCCTCTGTATTGCATTGTTTAGCTGATGCTTGGACAGTAATGTTGCCTTTTCTTTCTTTCTAGTGAATTTATTAGACACGGCAACGATTCCTGGGGACTGGGGCTGGCTAACCTACCCCCCTCATGGGGTAAGTACTGCGATCGCAATGATCAGCACATCCGGTGTGTTTCCTGTTTCATGCTCTGATGTGACGGTGGAGCGGTGTGTCGGGGCCGTGTGCAGCCGCGCGGTGTGCACCTGTAATGGACAAGGATTGTGAGAGCTCTGGTGGAATTGCTCATAACACTTCAGGTGTAATTGGTCGTAAAATAAGAGTTTGTGTGAGGAGAGTAATTGTGGTGTCTGTGTGCAGCCTGCAGGATGGAGAGAGGGTCACTGACTATAGGCCTGACCCCTTCAGCCTTCTCCCGGGAGACCCCACACTAAGTCGTCACTAACTCCTCATCACCAGCTAGTGACAGCGAGGAGACCGATCGTTCTCTGGAGTCGATGACCTTGCAGGACCCAGCGGGAAGCACGCTGCAGGCGCAGGGAATCTCGCCGCTTCTAGGATGTCAGGCCTGATGAGCGCAACAGGATTCTAATAGAACCATATATACGTGTCTATACAATATATGTACTGCGCTGCGTGATGTGCAATGGTGTCCAATGTATGATGTGAGGCTGCTTATCTATCACCTGCTCCCAAATCCCAGCACTGCTAGAACCTCTATGAGTCTGGTTTTCTCTAACTCATCAATGGAAGGGTTAATGGGGTTGCCCAGGAAAGGGGGGAGAATTAAAATGTCTACATTTAAAAAAAATAATACAAAAACTGATTTACCTCGCTCCCCGTGCCGACCCACTGGTCACTCCTTCTTACATGACAACCTCAAAAGAACTGTTTGCACCCCACCCCCCTTAGCCAATCAGTGGCTGCAGCAGCAGTCAGTGATCGGCCAGGCAGGGCAGTTGCTGTGTGGACTAGAAATATCCGTCTGACCCAGCTCCACTAGAAACATCCCGACTGACCCAGCTCCACTAGAATCATCCCATCTGACCCAGCTCCACTAGAGACATCCCGTCTGACCCAGCTCCACAACAAAAATATCCCGTCTGACCCAGCTCCACTAGAGACATCCCGACTGACCCAGCTCCACTAGAGACATCCCATCTGACCCAGCTCCACTAGAGACATCCATCTGACCCAGCTCCACTAGAGACATCCATCTGACCCAGCTCCACTAGGAACATCCCGTCTGACCCAGCTCCACTAGAATCATCCCATCTGACCCAGCTCCACTAGAGACATCCCGACTGACCCAGCTCCACTAGAGACATCCCGACTGACCGAGCTCCACTAGGAACATCCCGTCTGACCCAGCTCCACTAGAAACATCCCATCTGACCCAGCTCCACTAGAAACATCCGGCCTGACCCAGCTCCACTAGGAACATCCCATCTGACCCTAGTCCGTCTGACCCAGCTCCACTAGAAACATCCCGTCTGACCCAGCTCCACTAGGAACATCCCGTCTGACCCAGCTCCACTAGAAACATCCCGTCTGACGCAGCTCCACTAGAAACATCCCATCTGACCCAGCTCCACTAGAAACATCCGGCCTGACCCAGCTCCACTAGGAACATCCCGTCTGACCCAGCTCCACTAGAAACATCCCGTCTGACCCAGCTCCACTAGAAACATCCCGTCTCACCCAGCTCCACTAGAAACATCCCATCTGACCCAGCTGCACTAGAGACATCCCATCTGACCCAGCTCCACTAGAAACATCCCGCCTGACCCAGCTCCACTAGGAACATCCCGTCTGACCCAGCTCCACTAGGAACATCCCGTCTGACCCAGCTCCACTAGAAATATCTGTCTGACCCAGCTCCACTAGAAATATCCCATCTGACCCAGCTCCACTAGAAACATCCATCTGACCCAGCTCCACTAGAGACATCCCATCTGACCCAGCTCCACTAGAGACATCCCGTCTGACCCAGCTCCACTAGAGACATCCCATCTGACCCAGCTCCACTAGAGACATCCCGACTGACCCAGCTCCACTAGAGACATCCCGACTGACCCAGCTCCACTAGAAACATCCCGACTGACCCAGCTCCACTAGAGACATCCCGACTGACCCAGCTCCACTAGAAACATCCCGTCTGACCCAGCTCCACTAGAGACATCCCGACTGACCCAGCTCCACTAGAAACATCCCGTCTGACCGAGCTCCACTAGGAACATCCCGTCTGACCCAGCTCCACTAGAAACATCCCGTCTGACCGAGCTCCTCTAGGAACATCCCGTCTGACCCAGCTCCACTAGAAACATCCGGCCTCACCCAGCTCCACTAGGAATATCCCATCTGACCCTAGTCCGTCTGACCCAGCTCCACTAGAAACATCCCGTCTGACCCAGCTCCACTAGGAACATCCCGTCTGACCCAGCTCCACTATAAACATCCCGTCTCACCCAGCTCCACTAGAAACATCCCATCTGACCCAGCTCCACTAGAGACATCCCATCTGACCCAGCTCCACTAGAAACATCCCGCCTGACCCAGCTCCACTAGGAACATCCCGTCTGACCCAGCTCCACTAGGAACATCCCGTCTGACCCAGCTACACTAGAAATATCTGTCTGACCCAGCTCCACTAGAAACATCCATCTGACCCAGCTCCACTAGAAACATCCATCTGACCCAGCTCCACTAGAAACATCCCATCTGACCCAGCTCCACTAGAAACATCCATCTGACCCAGCTCCACTAGAAACATCCCATCTGACCCAGCTCCACTAGAGACATCCCATCTGACCCAGCTCCACTAGAGACATCCCATCTGACCCAGCTCCACTAGAGACATTCCATCTGACCCAGCTTCACTAGAAATATCCCGTCTGACCCAGCTCCACTAGAAACATCCATCTGACCCAGCTCCACTAGAGACATCCCATCTGACCCAGCTCCACTAGAAACATCCCGTCTGACGCAGCTCCACTAGAAACATCCCATCTGACCCAGCTCCACTAGAGACATCCCATCTGACCCAGCTCCACTAGAAACATCCCGTCTGACCCAGCTCCACTAGAAACATCCGGCCTGACCCAGCTGCCCTGGATCTTTAACTTTTCATCCCAGCAATTCATCTCTGGAGCTCTTTCTCTTTTGCCGCCAACTTGGCACTTCCTTTTAAGAACTTCTCCCCTCTAGACCACTTAAAGGGACCAATGCCTGCTCTGCCTAATGCCACATCTTCTCAAGTGTGTCCGCCCGAGGTCTTAGAAACTTCACCAGTAATGTAACAAGATGGAGAACTGGAAATATACAGAAAGTTCCAAATATGAGTTGTCAGTCCTCTAGAATAGGATATTTTCCTCCAGGTTACAGCAGACATTGGCTCTGTGTATTGCTAATGAATGCTCTGCACAGTTTGGGTTTTAGGATGTTTTGTTCTCATTTACACCAGTGTCGTCTCCCGATCCTCCTAACTCAGCAGTTCTGCTTTTGGATTCAGTTCGGAATCCATCGGGGACATCTTTCCATGGTGACGGCTCAGTGACAGGTGTGGTGGTGCTGAAGGATTCCCTAATGGTAGAGAAATAGAAGCGGGGTATATGGCACATTAGCTGTGTTCACTGTGATCCCCAACATGCATCAGGCACACGGGATTTGGACTGATTTTCGCAGCCTTCACTGTCATGTCGAGGATGACACCGGGTCCCAGCATAATAATAGCTCTAATGAATAATGAAACAGATGCTAGAGAGCTGATGACAGAAACAATAGAGATTGGCTGGATGAAAAGGCGCATCGAGAAGAGACATTGTCTATCTGGAAGAACAGACGTAGCAGTACCAACCTGGAGGAGAGACTGTCTTAGGCCATGTCTACCATTGCAGCCCCTTAATCCTCCCCAGGTCTTCCATTGTGGTCTTCCAACATCTAACCCAGACCCCAGGAGCACCAGTTTCTCCACTTTGGGGGGTTGACATTAATTGAAGCCATAAGGCTCGATGCCGACGGATTTGGAGGCTCCCTCGCTAATTAAGATGTCCTCATTTGCGTCTCGCTGGGGGATGTTATCACGATGGCAGCAGACGAGACAGACTGAACCTCATTTATTAAAAAAAAAAAAAAAACACACACACTTCAAACTAACAGTGAGGAATTGTGGATGAAAGAACGCCAGGTATTTGGGCCGGAGATATGAAGCTGATCAAAATCTCCCCTCCTCCGTATATTGGAGAAGATGGCTCATTTCAGCCAAAAGGAAATTCTCGGCGACTCTCCCATCAGGACGTGAAGGGCTTTTTGAAACCCATTAATTAGTTTTTTTTATTATGTTTTATTTTAAAGTGAAGAATAAAACATCAAAAGCCTCTTCCATGCAGTTCCCCGAGTCACCCGATGAGCGCCTGCTCCCTGGGAAATCCACATTTTTATGCTCAGCTGATACTTAAATATTCTACAGAGGTCACACACAGTTTGTTAGATGTCACCTCTCTGGATATAATGGGGAGGGGGGTGCATATTTTCCTTACAATGTATAGGAACAGACGAGATTATCCAGTCCCTCGCAGTCACGACTAATGATTGTCATTCAGTCGCATGCAGGTAGTGTTTAGTGCAGCCTCAGCCTCCAGTAACTGCGCTGGCATGAATCATTTATGGCGGACAGATCTATGCTGATTGGCATCGCTTCCCATTTCTACTACAGGTTTCATTTAAACCTCTTCAACTTGTCCTTTTCAAGGATTCTCTTAATATTTTACGTCTTTATACGGAAACCCGAGAAGAAATAATAAGAACAATGATCCTGGAGGCGAAGAAGAGCGTCTCTTCAGCTACGTTCCGGAACTGCCGTAGAGGCTGTGAAACGAAGACAAAATGTCGTAATCAAAGCCAACAAGACGGCGGGCACCGAAGCAGCATCCATCTGATCAGGGTCAGAGGTCCTCTATGGTTGAACTAATTCTTCTTCATTCTACTACATTCCGCAGTGGATCTCAATGTACCATAACAAGCACCATGAAATCTGCTGAAGTGTCTAAGGAACCAGCATGAAAGACGATGGCGGAGGCGGCACTGATGCCACTTGACCTGTCTTTCCTGTTAATCCTACATACGTAATAGTTACCTTATTAGATAAACTAAAGCCAGTTACACATATTAAATGGCCAAACCTTATCATTTCAGTTGGACTTATGTATATGGTTGTCTCAGAAAACATTAGGGATCGCTGCTCCGGGAGGAAACCTACGAGGATTTAGGGAGAACATTGCCCAGAGCCCAGAACCTTAGAGCAGTAATAACCACTGGACCACTGACTTGGAGAACTTGCATAGTGACACATTAGACAAGAGAACATCTACAATCATGGCCCCAATGCCACAGCCACCCCATCACCTGTTATTTATCATCTAGGGGCAGGACATTGGTAATTTCACAAGGGCCCGGTGATTGGATGCAACGTTAACTAAAAGAAGGGAAGCAGTTAGCAGCTAGTTATAGTTACCCAGAATGTGTGAGAACATTTCAGATTCGATACAGAATGTCCTATCTCATGGGGGATAC
This sequence comes from Dendropsophus ebraccatus, assembly GCA_027789725.1. NCBI lineage: Eukaryota > Metazoa > Chordata > Amphibia > Anura > Hylidae > Dendropsophus > Dendropsophus ebraccatus. The sequence goes on from JAQFWZ010000022.1 coordinate 29,155,139, forward strand.
AGGAGAAGCTCGAGAATAAACTATGTGATAGCAGCAATAGTCAATGGCTAGTCATCTAGTACAAGAAATGCCCCCAGTCTTATCTTTGGCCCGCACTTGTTTCATTAGTAATTATTGCCAGCTGGTGGGCCGACAACTGGTCGGACTATATCTACAGAACTGACTCCTACTGTTTTGGTCACCATTCTATCCACCTGGTCTTACAGGGAGCGGTAATTTTCTTCCTCTGGACCAACTGTGGTTTATAAATACTAGAGATTAGCGCAACCCGAGCATGCTCGAGTCCCATCATTCAGAATTTGAATACTGGTGGCTGAAAAAGCTAGGTGTAGCCCTAGAGAGTTGGGGAAAACATAGACACAACCATAGACCGTACGCTATATCCATGTTTTCCAGGACTCACTAGAGCAGTATCTAACTTCTCCAGACACTGGGAGTCAAATGCTGAGTTTTTGTGTTCAGAGAACATTGCCGGACCCAAAAAGTTCATCAAATTCCGCTCAATACTACTCTCCGGTCCTTCCACATCGGTATATTAGATGACGTGACACATGGATATGAGGGTTGCCATTGTGTTCAGAACCTTAAGGTCCCAGAAGTTGTAATAATACATAAAGCCTTCAGAGCTGATTTTCCTCAGTTCTCTACCAGCAAGTCTTGAGGCCAGTGTGGTTGGGAGGCAAAAATTTGAGTCTAGACCTGAGGCTCCTCCACCTCAAAAAGCTGTTTTCGGTTTTTGAATGTTCCAGTCAAGTCAATGGCTAGTCATCTAGGACAAGAAAGGCGCTCGCGCTGCCCCCAGTCTCATCTTTGGCCCGCACTTGTTTCATTAGTAATTATTGTCGGCTGGTGGCGTGTGAGGAGAATGTCTGGCCGCCCGACGGGACTCGGGATGTGCGGGCTCCACCACTTTCTGTTTGTTTGTGAGTTTGTATTAAATATGTGATTATTTTTCTGCCTGCGGCAATGTGTAACGGTGGAGAATCTTCTCAGCTCCAATTAGCCCCTGTGTCCGGCCGCGCCGCTTCATTTCATAATACATTTTAGGAGAATTCACCTGTAAAATATGTGAATCAAATTAGTTTCATGAATCTAATAACAGCTAAGAACTTTTCTGAGGCCTCGGCACAATATTGCAGCCGCAGATAAATAGGACTGGAGGATTTCCAGACGTCTGCTCTGTGCTTCCAATTCTAATGACATGACCCGTGGTCTGGTGTGCCGCTTAGTGCCCTCTTGTGGTTGGGTGCATTGGGGCCCTATAAGTAGGCCGCCCATCCATCCATTCTATATGTACCCAGACCTAGACTCTAGACCAGGATCCTGACACCTTATATCATTGGTCTTGCTGCCCCTTGGAGACTGTCACCAAGTTTGGCTGCCTCTAACAATGGAGAATCAGAACTTAAAGAAGCCATGTACCGGAGCTTGTTAGATTGACACCTATCTGTCCCGATCCGACCAAACACGCCAACATGAAGCGTCATCTTACTGGCAACAAAGGATCAGACAGTTTAGGTTCAATATGTCCTCCTCCCATAATGGCCTCCTCCTGCGTCTAATTATTTTTGATGGTTTTAGTCTGGAAAGAAACGTAAACAATGCAGAAACCAACACCTGCAGCCTCCCCTGATGTCTATATATTACATGTTACCATGCACTACTGGCACAGACAGCTCCCCCAGCGTAATGTCTATTTTAATTGTAACATGTATTATATAGACATCAGGGGAGGCTGCAGTACTAGTGACACAGTCAGCTCCCCCCAGTGTAATGTCTATTCTCATGGTAACATGTATTACATAGACATCAGGGGAGGCTGCAGCACTAGTGACACAGTCAGCTCCCCCCAGTGTAATGTCTATTCTCATGATAACATGTATTATATAGGCATCAGGGGAGGCTGCAGCACTAGTGACACAGACAGATCCCCCCAGTGCAATGTCTATTCTAATTGTAACATGTATTATATAGACATCAGGGGAGGCTGCAGTACTAGTGACACAGTCAGCTCCCCCAGTGTAATGTCTATTCTAATGGTAACATGTATTATATACACATCAGGGGAGGCTGCAGCAGTAGTGACACAGACAGCTCTCCCAGTGTAATGTCTATTCTAATGGTAACATGTATTATATATACATCAAAGGAGGCTGCAGCACTAGTGACACAGACAGCTCCCCCCAGTGTAATGTCTATTCTAAAGGTAACATGTATTATATAGACATCAGGAGAGGCTCAGTATGTGCATGTAGCAGCTTATGATATGTAACTGTGCAGGGACCAGGGCTTGTGCAGCCCTGCAGTTCCCAACACAGTCATTGGTGGCAGCGCAGAGACTATATTTGTTTTTACTGCTGGTACTCAAAGCAAAAATGTAAAAAATAAATAAAAAAAAAAGTAAATTTCCTAAATAAATTTTTGCAAAGTTTAATGACTTTACAAAAGAAATGTAAAAAAAAATATTGATTTGTTTTCGTTGGAATACCCCTTTAACTTGTCAGAAGTTCTTGGATACTCTACTGGTTCTGTGGGGCTTTTAGAGCTCTCAGACAGTGTTATACATAATGTGCACAATATAAAAGGTACAATACGTAATAAGATTCACTAATTAACAACTCATAATATCACATACAGATAGACAAAAGAGGGCATACCTGTGATTACTACCGAGACCTAGGTGCCGTGCAGTTTAGCAAAGTACAAGAATACATGCACAATCCTACTCATAATAAAGTATTATTAGGAATATTCCCTCAGTGGTCGTGATCAGCGATCCCCTTGGAGGAAGCGCTAAGTGACACCCGTGTTGGGGTAGCTGCGCTGCGGTTTGCTTTACATTTCCCATTTCCCTTGCTTCTTGTCTCGGTGGTTCCCCCTATGCTGTTAGAGGGTTGGATATGTTTTGCACTGTGCACTTTATTTTGTTCGGATGACTCAGCACCTCTGGGAATATTCCCGATATTTTGAGTAAGATTGTACTTTTTTTTTTTTTTTTTTAACTTTTAGTATTTTTGTACTTTACCAAACTGCATTGCGCCTATGTCTTTGTATTATCACATGTATGGCCTCTAATATGTATTGGTATGTGATATTAAGAACTGTGAATGAATAAATCTTATTACTAGTGTGGAGTGAGCACTAAAATGCAGAGTCCAGTATTTTTTAAAACTTGAGTAACAAACCCGATTGAACTCAATGGGAGACTCCAGCATTTAACCAGGTGCCCTGTGCTCACTGGGTGTTTACGCTGTTAACCCTATGGTAACACTGACTTATTCCTGAAGTCAGTATGATAACAACAATATGTTCCTTCTTTCATTTTTTGTTTGTTTTTATAATGCCTCTATTCCCCTCCTTGGGCTGCTGTTATTTTTTATTTTTTTTGCAATTAATTATTAATAAAATGGGCCTATTGTGACGCTTATGATGGTTTTTGTTTTTCACCTACGGGGCTATATGTGGTGTCATTTTTTGCTCCATGATCTCTTCCTTTTATTAATATCATATTTGTGAAGCTCGGACGTTTTGATCACTTTTTATTAATTTTTTTTATATATAATGTAATCAGAAATCTTTAATCCTGGCACTTTTTTCCCTCTTTCCGTTTACGCCGTTCGCGATGGTGATTGTTATATTTTAATAGATCGGACAATCACGCACGCTACAGTATTTGTTTATTTTTATATGTTTTATATATACTATGGTATAGGGGGGTGAATCTTTATTGGGGGGGGGGGGTATTTATAAAAACATTTAAACTTTTTTTTTTTTACACATTTTGAGTCCCCCTAGGAGGCATAGCATTGATCAGTGTAATAGGCACTCTGCTCATTAAGCCTGCCTGTGGCAGACCCAACCAGCAGAGTTTCTATCGGACCGCACGGAGGAAGGGAAGAGACCTCCGGCGGTCTGTTAAAACGATTAAGTGTGACTGTGGGGGTTCCGATCGGTAAATGACAGAAGCTGCTTAAAGGTGGCAGCAGAGAGCACTGTGTCAGACTGGAAAGAATCCACCACTTCCTGCAGGACTTACAGCAGCTGATAACTACTGGAAGTAAATTAAAAATCTGTATAACCTTCTGACACCAGCTGATTTTAAAGATTTTTTTTTTTTGCTTTAAATTGAACTGCCCTGGTCCAAACCAAACTTTTTGCTGAAGTTCGGAAAACTGTCCAGACTAAATTTCTGAAAAGTCATCTCTATTTTTGCATAAACCCTTCTCCGGTTCTGCTAGGGTGCGCAGCGTAGCGGCTGTGGCTCCTCCACCCCCGGGGTTATATCCTATGGTGTATGGGGGATCTCTGCAGCCACCACCTTGTCTTCCTGCACGTTCCCCCATCTGTGTCTCCCTAGAACCCTCCCCCACCCCGTCTGCATCCTCACCCCAGTCCTAGACATCATCTCCTCCCATAGACGTCGGGGAAGTTTTTTTTTTTTTTTTCGGTACTATTTGTTTTTGTAAATGTTCGGAGCTTTTTCTCTTCAAGGATAAAATGTTAATAGGCGTTTTGCTCCAGGCACTACAATTAATGTATTAAACATGTGCAAATCTCTGGCTGCGTCTTCCCCGGCCCGGCTCCGGCAGACAGGCCCATCCTATCTGCATCTCACTTAATAAGGCAGATTGATATCACTAATTCAGCGGTGGGAGACACATAGCGATTTACTGACTGCACAAGCTGCGCTCCAGAAGCCCGGCTGCTCGCTCCCTGTTTATAGGCTTAAGAGACGTACCTGCTGTTCCCGGCTCATTTCATTTCCAAAACAAGGCATTTACAGCCAGGCCGAAGCTTTGAAATAAGCATATCATTATCCGAGGATTGCCGAAACAGCCAGACCATGGTTAATCCGCACAGCCCCGCCACTGTCTGCACACCCACTTAATGGAGCAAGTGACCCAACTGCAAAAGGGACAACCGGCGAGACCGAGGCCTGGGCGTCTGCTCCCCGACACTGCCACGGCTCCCGGCAGGAGGAAGTAAGGGAACCTCCGATTGCTGAAGCTCCTCGTGATCCATTTATTTTCTCCTGAGGTTTCCATGAATATAACAGAAGTGTAAGAAACTAGAAGAAGCACTAGCGTAATCCCTGGAGCCGCCCTAGGACCCGTACCTGTTGGTCCTGTGTGACCGGCCTTGGTACCTGCCATAGTGAGATGTGTGTGACCGGCCTCAGTACCTGCCATAGTGAGATGTGTGTGACCGGCCTTGGTACCTGCCATAGTGAGATGTGTGTGACCGGCCTTGGTACCTGCCATAGCGATATGTGTGTGACCGGCCTTGGTACCTGCCATAGCGAGATGTGTGTGACCGGCCTTGGTACCTGCCATAGTGAGGAGTGTGTGACCGGCCTCAGTACCTACCATAGTGAGATGTGTGTGACCGGCCTTGGTACCTGCCATAGTGAGGAGTATGTGACCGGCCTTGGTACCTGCCATAGTGAGATGTGTGTGACCGGCCTCAGTACCTGCCATAGTGAGGAGTATGTGACCGGCCTTGGTACCTGCCATAGCGAGATGTGTGTGACCGGCCTTGGTACCTGCCATAGTGAGATGTGTGTGACCGGCCTTGGTACCTGCCATAGTGAGATGTGTGTGACCGGCCTTGGTACCTGCCATAGTGAGATGTGTGTGACCGGCCTTGGTACCTGCCATAGTGAGATGTGTGTGACCGGCCTTGGTACCTGCCATAGCGATATGTGTGTGACCGGCCTTGGTACCTGCCATAGTGAGGAGTATGTGACCGGCCTTGGTACCTGCCATAGTGAGATGTGTGTGACCGGCCTTGGTACCTGCCATAGTGAGGAGTATGTGACCGGCCTCAGTACCTACCATAGCGATATGTGTGTGACCGGCCTTGGTACCTGCCATAGTGAGATGAGTGTGACCGGCCTTGGTACCTGCCATAGTGAGGAGTATGTGACCGGCCTCAGTACCTACCATAGTGAGATGTGTGTGACCGGCCTTGGTACCTGCCATAGTGAGGAGTATGTGACCGGCCTTGGTACCTGCCATAGCGAGGAGTATGTGACCGGCCTTGGTACCTGCCATAGTGAGGAGTGTGTGACCGGCCTCAGTACCTGCCATAGTGAGATGAGTGTGACCGGCCTTGGTACCTGCCATAGTGAGGAGTATGTGACCGGCCTCAGTACCTGCCATAGTGAGATGTGTGTGACCGGCCTCAGTACCTGCCATAGTGAGATGTGTGTGACCGGCCTCAGTAACTGCCATAGTGAGATGTGTGTGACCGGCCTCAGTACCTGCCATAGCGAGGAGTGTGTGTGACCGGCCTCAGTACCTGCCATAGTGAGATGTGTGTGACCGGCCTCGGTACCTGCCATAGTGAGATGTGTGTGACCGGCCTCGGTACCTGCCATAGTGAGATGTGTGTGACCGGCCTCGGTACCTGCCATAGTGAGATGTGTGTGACCGGCCTCAGTACCTGCCATAGCGAGGAGTGTGTGTGACCGGCCTTGGTACCTGCCATAGCGATATGTGTGTGACCGGCCTTGGTACCTGCCATAGTGAGGAGTGTGTGACCGGCCTCAGTACCTGCCATAGTGAGGAGTGTGTGACCGGCCTTGGTACCTGCCATAGTGAGATGTGTGTGACCGGCCTCAGTACCTGCCATAGTGAGATGTGTGTGACTGGCCTTGGTACCTGCCATAGTGAGATGTGTGTGACCGGCCTCGGTACCTGCCATAGCGATATGTGTGTGACCGGCCTTGGTACCTGCCATAGTGAGATGTGTGTGACCGGCCTCAGTACCTGCCATAGTGAGATGTGTGTGACCGGCCTCAGTACCTGCCATAGTGAGATGTGTGTGACCGGCCTTGGTACCTGCCGTAGTGAGGAGTATGTGACCGGCCTTGGTACCTGCCATAGTGAGATGAGTGTGACCGGCCTTGGTACCTGTATAAGTGGGATGTGTGTAACCAGCCCTCCTGTTCTCTGCAGAGGGTGTTGTAGTGCAGGCTAGCTGGGAGTTGTAGTACCGGTGTCACAGCTATGTCACGAGCCAGAGAGGCACTAGTGAGGGATGAGGGCTACCACTTTAGAGGGATGACTTTATAAAGGTGACTTTTAAGATGACTTGAGCTAAGATAGACAACTATGTAAGGTCCACATTAAACTATACTCTGCGGCTGACTGGGTGTTGAGAGAAGAGTTGTAGTTGAGAGAAGAAGATTGTAGTCACACCCGTGGGGCATATGCAGGAGCGTGGAAGCCGATGTGTACTGTCTGTGACATAAAGCCTGAAGGAAGATGCTGAGCCAAGGGGCACATCGGCCAGAAGGCAACTTCTCCAACCCTGGATGAAGACATGAAGATGAAAGAGATTATGGACTGATTCTATGTCATAGGGTAATATTTGGGCCACTCTGATAGGCTTAGAAGAGGGAGGGGACCCAATTTACTGTCTCTTAGGCAGCTGGCACAGTGATAAGGCAGAAAACTACAGTTAACCTTCAGTACATGCTTGCTGTCACTGAATACAACATAGTTGAAAGGAAATATTAAATTGCATCTTTTTCCAGCTAAGACCGGAATAAAGATAATCATGGCCGCCCTTACATTCACATCAGCAGCAGAATCCTGGGGACCGAGCACTGCAGTAGGATGTGTATGATCGGCCTTAGCATCTGTCATTATGGGATGTATGTGACCGGCCTTAGTACCTGTTATCATGGGATGTGTGTGATCGGCCTTAGTACCTGTTATCATGGGATGTGTGTGATCGGCCTTAGCATCTGTCATTATGGGATGTGTGTGACCGCCTTAGTACCTGTTATTATGGGATGTATGTGACCGGCCTTAACACCTGTTATCATGGGATGTGTGTGATCGGCCTTAGCACCTGTTATTATGGGATGTATGTGACCGGCCTTAGCACCTGTTATTATGGGATGTGTGTGATCGGCCTTAGCACCTGTTATTATGGGATGTGTGTGATCGGCCTTAGCACCTGTTATTATGGGATGTATGTGACCTGCCTTAGCACCTGTTATCATGGGATGTGTGTGACCGGCCTTAGCACCTGTTATTATGGGATGTATGTGACCGGCCTTAGCACCTGTTATTATGGGATGTGTGTGACCGGCCTTAGCCCCTGTTATTATGGGATGTATGTGACCGGCCTTAGCCCCTGTTATTATGGGATGTATGTGACCGGCCTTAGCACCTGTTATTATGGGATGTATGTGACCGGCCTTAGCCCCTGTTATTATGGGATGTATGTGACCTGCCTTAGCACCTGTTATTATGGGATGTGTGTGACCGGCCTTAGCCCCTGTTATTATGGGATGTATGTGACCGGCCTTAGCCCCTGTAATTATGGGATGTATGTGACCGGCCTTAGCCCCTGTTATCATGGGATGTGTGTGACCGGCCTTAGCACCTGTTATTATGGGATGTATGTGACCGTCCTTAGCCCCTGTTATTATGGGATGTATGTGACCGGCCTTAGCCCCTGTAATTATGGGATATCTACCTCTTTGCAGTCATTTGTGCCCCCCAGTTTTGTTACCGCTAAGCGCTAAACCATTAACCACCTTTATATGAGTTTGTAGAAACGACCTTGTCCCTCAGCTCCACATCCTGAGCGGCACGTTCACCACCAAGCTGTGCCCGTGGGACGACTTCTTATCTAATTCATTCTAGACGCATCGTGATAGACACAGAGAAAACTCCATGTTGTGATCAGAAATCACAAGATGCGGAGGAATTAGTAAAATGTTCCAGGAGACAGATGGGAGGGCACAACATGAGATGGCGGCTACTCGGGGACGCCATTCACCGCCGCACAACAGACAATGGAGGCGACTGAAGCTTTTATCCCCAGTCATTTTCATGGTTATTAAATACGTAGTAAATGGAGAGATGATGATTCAGACTGCTGAGCGCGGAGAGGACGCTCCGGAGGAACTCGGCTTCAATAACGTCTCTATACATCCAGGGGGGGGGGGCTTTTTAACCCCTTAATGCCCCACAATGTACAGAAATGTAATCACTGGTGCGGGATCTGAACATCCATATCATGTGTCATCTGCAACAAACAGCCAGCCGCAGGGGCCGGGATCGGAGCAGCTAAGCGACTTCACAAGGGGGGTATTTGTCTATTAGGGTCTAATACTGTACCTGTCAGTAGAATGCTGGTATAGTATTAGAGTATTCAAACAGCTACAAATACAAAAATAAATAAAAAATAATAATATCCCTTTTAAAACAAATAAATAAAGTGAATAAACAAAGGAGTAAAAATTTTAATAATTTATAATTAATATCTATATAAATTTATTTTTTAATTAAAAAAATATAGCAAAATCCCTTTTATCCATTAAAATTTCCAATTAGCAAAATAGTAAAATAAAATAAAAAGTAGTATAAATAATAATGGTATAAAATAGTAAAAAAAAAAAATAGTAAATTAAAATAATACATATAGACAGACTTGTAGCGTTGGCAAAGGTGCTTAAAATAACCTTAAAATGTTTTATACTATAAGGTGAGAAAGATAAAATCCCACAATAATGGCAGAATTGCTGTTTTTGTCTTATTCTGCCTAAAAAAATCGAATAATTGCTTATAAAACGAACCTAGGAGGATTTAAAAAGTGTGTAAAAAGGCTTCTTTATTATTTTATATTTACATTTTTTTTAATATGTAACATCGGAAGGGGGAGTGATTAAAATTTTTATCATGGGATCATTTTTTAAAAAATATTTTTTTTAAATTATCCCATGATAAAAATTCAAATAACTTCCCCTTCCGATTTAAACATAAAAAAATGTAAACATAAAATAATCACATATTAGGTGTCTATATATAATATTGTTGATCCTGCGCAGTGAAGGTCTTGAAAAAAAAATACTATATAACTATATAATACTAAATTTTTATTCCACTTTTTATTCAGATAAAACTGAATAAAAAGTGATTGAAAATTCCCAACTCTAGCAAAATGGTAAAAACTAGAAATCATAGTGTAAATTGGACCCCGAAACTGCTCTTTCGATAGATGTTTAAAATTTTTTTAAAAAAGTTATATAGGGCAGAATGTGCCGAATTTAAGGTATTTTTTACATTGTTTTACTTTGTTTAACCTTAGCAAAACACAACAAACTCTGCTGATTGGGGATCATTGTAATTGTCCTTCCTGAATGGCGTAATCCCTTATCATTTGGGAAATTGCAATTTTTTTTTTAATTTTATTTAACATCACACATATTCCCCCCTTATTTTTGCAGTATACTTTATGAGAACATGTAGGGTGTCATTCCGAGTACAATCGGCACCACATATAATGAGCCCCTAAGGTTCTGTAGATGGAAGAATTAAAGAGTTATGTGGGGATGAAAAAACGAAACTGCAGCTGCCAGGGCGACGTTTCCTCTGACTGTGATTGGTGGGATGAGATCATGTGACAGTCCCAGGTGCTGACCTGTAAAACCTCTGTATGGACCATGGAGACCAGTGTGCCGCACAATTCTCAGAGGTAGTGACTACATTTACTCACCGATAAGAGTAGACAGTCAGAGAGACAGCTGAGGCCTCTGGGAGACAGTCAGGTACCATCTGTGACACTAAGAGCATCTGAGGCAGTGGTGCTGGAGCAGCGCACAACCGTGTTAGCCGGGAATCAGGGGCTTCTGACTGTAATGAAGGGAACTCTCACTGCTCCAGCGCCTTTAATCCTAATGAATGTGATAGAATAGTGAGCGGCGGAATCACAGAGACGGATGACTCTGCGGGGCCCCTGGACAATCACTTTGTCAGGGATGTATAGGGATGCATGTGGAGGGGTCTGCTGTGTGGAATTGTGCGGATATACAGTATATATACAAGCAGATGTATGACACATGAAGCAGAAACCAGGAAAAAGGACTGCGCACTGCTAATTATTAAAAAATGACATATAAATCATGTATCATGAACCAAGAAAAAAAGAAACCTCTGTCATATAGAAGAGCTGGCAAACCACAAGGAGACGGAAGAGTATAAATCAGACAGAATCTTTATTAGAGCAACACAAATGTATATATAACTGACAACACAAATGTGTATATAACTGACAACACAAATGTGTATATAACTGACAACACAAATGTGTATATAACTGACAACACAAATGTATATATAACTGACAACACAAATGTGTATATAACTGACAACACAAATGTGTATATAACTGACAACACAAATGTGTATATAACTGACAACACAAATGTATATATAACTGACAACACAAATGTGTATATAACTGACAACACAAATGGATATACAACTGACAACACAAATGTATATACAACTGACAACACAAATGTATATACAACTGACAACACAAATGTATATATAACTGACAACACAAATGTATATATAACTGACAACACAAATGGATATACAACTGACAACACAAATGGATATACAACTGACAACACAAATGGATATACAACTGACAACACAAATGTATATATAACTGACAACACAAATGTGTATATAACTGACAACACAAATGGATATACAACTGACAACACAAATGGATATACAACTGACAACACAAATGTGTATATAACTGACAACACAAATGTGTATATAACTGACAACACAAATGTATATACAACTGACAACACAAATGTGTATACAACTGACAAAACAAATGTGTATATAACTGACAACACAAATTTATATACAACTGAAAATACAAATGTGTATATAACTGACAACACAAATGTGTATACAACTGACAACACAAATGTATATACAACTGACAACACAAATGTGTATACAACTGACAACACAAATGTGTATACAACTGACAACACAAATGTGTATATAACTGACAACACAAATGTATATACAACTGACAACACAAATGTATATATAACTGACAACACAAATGTATATACAACTGACAACACAAATGTGTATATAACTGACAACACAAATGTGTATATAACTGACAATAAGAATAACAGGACGGAAAAAACTGGTGAGAGCCAAGGGACTGTTATACGTATGACATAACCCAGACACGCTGTATAGGGTGCCCAATCCTGCCAGTAACTAAAGGCTTTAAAAGGAAGGAAATCTAATAATATAAGAAGAAACAATAATATAAGATGCAGGGGCAGAAGTAAAGGAAATTGATCACCAGGTCAGGTGGGATGGTGTCAAGATCCTGCAATCCCCACGTGTTTCTTTTCTCTTAGGAACCTTCCTCAGGGGTCCTGCTGTCTTACCTGTTTTTTACGTGTTCTTATTCTTGCTGTCAGTTGTATCTACATTTGTGTTGTCAGTTGTAAATACATTTGTGTTGTCAGTTGTATATACATTTGTGTTGTCAGTTGTATATACATTGGTGTTGTCAGTTTATACACTTGTGTTGTCAGTTTTACATACATTTGTGTTGTCGGTTGTATATACATTTGTGTTGTCGGTTGTATATACATTTGTGTTGTCGGTTGTATATAAATTTGTGTTGTCGGTTGTATATAAATTTGTGTTGTCGGTTGTATATACATTTGTGTTGTCGGTTGTATATAAATTTGTGTTGTCGGTTGTATATACATTTGTGTTGTCAGTGGTATATAAATTTGTGTTGTCAGTTGTACATACATTTGTGTTGTCAGTTGTATATACATTTGTGTTATCCGTTGTATATACATTTGTGTTGTCAGTTGTACACAATGTACATTTGTGTTGTCAGTTGTATATACATTTTTGTTGTCAGTTGTATATACATTTGTCTTGTCAGTTGTACATAATGTACATTTGTGTTGTCAGTTATATATACATTTGTGTTGTCAGTTGTATATACTTTTGTCTTGTCCATTGTATATACATTTGTGTTGTCCGTTGTATATACATTTGTGTTGTCCGTTGTATATACATTTGTGTTGTCCGTTGTATATACATTCGTGTTGCTCTAAGAAAGATTCTGATTTATACTTTTCCTTTGCCTTTGTGGTGTGCCAGCTCTTCGATATGACATAGCTTTCTTATTTTGGTTCATGATGCATGAAGCAGATAATAGTAGATATTTATAGTCAGACATCATATTATGAAGACGGATCTGTACAGTATACGGCTATGTTCCCATGACATCTTCTTTATGTGAAGAAAAAAAAACATCCAAAGATGAATGTTTTTCACGTAAAAAAAAGACGTGGGGCAAACATAGCCTATTAGTGGTAATAGAAGACTGCGACGTAAAGAGTAAGTATTGCGTAGAGGGAACGTACCCTTGAGGCATCTGTCATATGTATACATACAACGTATATGACAAGGATTCACCCCCCCCCCACACACACACTTGTATGTTTGATAGACACTGTTAGTGCCAAATGACCCCAACCCCAACCCTGTCATGATGTAGTTACCATCTGTATTACGTCTATGTGAGCGGTGAAGGAAGAGTGATCTGCTGCTGGTGGTGCCGAGTCTTTGACAGTAACCTTGGACTAACAGTGTGATTCTTGTACTTTCTCACAGTGGGACTCCATCAATGAAATGGACGAGTTTTTCAGCCCTATCCACACCTACCAAGTCTGCAACGTCATGTCACCCAACCAGAACAACTGGCTGCGGACTAACTGGGTGCAAAGAGACGGTGCCCGCCGGGTGTACGCTGAGATAAAGTTCACCCTGAGAGACTGTAACAGTATGCCCGGGGTGCTGGGGACTTGTAAGGAGACTTTTAACTTGTACTACATGGAGAGTGACCGGGACTTGGGCTCCAGCACTCGAGAGAGTCAGTTCATGAAAATCGACACAATAGCCGCGGATGAGAGTTTCACCAGTGTCGACCTGGGAGTACGGAGACTCAAGCTTAATACTGAGGTCCGTGGCGTCGGGCCCCTGAACAGACGTGGATTTTATTTGGCCTTTCAGGACATAGGGGCTTGTATCGCCATTGTATCGGTGCGAGTGTATTATAAGAAGTGTCCTTCCATGGTCCGGAACTTGGCTGCCTTCTCGGAAGCCGTAACTGGTGCTGACTCATCTTCCTTAGTGGAGGTCCAGGGAGAGTGTGTGGGGCACTCGGAAGAGAGGGACACCCCAAAAATGTACTGCAGTGCAGAGGGAGAATGGCTGGTCCCCATTGGGAAGTGTGTGTGCAGCGCCGGCTTCGAGGAACGCAGCGATTCCTGTGTAGGTAAGTCAGAAAATGTGGAGAAAAACTGTCGTAGCATCTTCTGTACGAATGATATAAGGCGTAGGAGGGCAGAGTGCCTCAGTACGGCTCACATTGTTCTAGGCTGATGATGTACACAGTACAGTACTATAGATAGCACATGGGGAGAGAAGGGGTTACTGATGCACTGGATTTGCAAGGTGCTTTGTGAGGAGGAAAAACAACAGCAGCAGGATCAGATGGTGAAATACTGTGTTAAATGGTCAAGCGGGAGAGAAGGACAAAGGGCTGAACACTGCGGCTCTATGGTTATATAGCAGTATTTATGTACAAGGAGTTCATGGAAGGACGACAAGACCCTACTCTACTTACTCTGATGGAGTAACCCTTTTACGGTGCTGACCCCCATAATGATGGAGAGGAGCAAACACCCTTGGCTGACCCTGCTCCGCACCCCAGGAAGCACTGAGCACTAGATTATTACGACTCCCCTTCTTCAGTCCATTGTTTGATTCACAATCTCTGGAGCCTAATGGTGAGCGGTCAGGACAGGGTTAATGCTTCTTTTTGTTTTCCTGTATATGGACTGCGATTATTTCTAATTATCTGAGCTGTTTCTTACTTCCCCCACGACGCACGTTCCGAAAATTCTATTTCTACCCGGACTCCCGTAGGAAGCTGGAGTGAGGGAACATTACATTTCCAGACTCATAAAGCTCATGCCACCCAGGTTCCAACTGTGCAAACGCTGATAGATTGGCGCGCCTGACGGACATCTGACTCCGTGCAGTCATTTTGGAGTAGACTGTTGATATAAATGGACGATGTGGGGTCCCAGGGAGACTCTTTAGAGGGTTATTTGTTTGGTCGGCTCTATAATGGGTACTTAGTGGAAAGGTGTCCTCTTCTTCAAACATGAAAATGATGTTTGCCAGGATCGGCGCTGTTTCCCCGAACGTCTTTCTGCAGAACTTTATTCAAGGTTAAATGCTGACGGCTCTTATCAAACCTTTCATTAATTATTTCAGCACTAATTATCTGGAAAATATTGACTTAATCCAGGAAGTCGGAGCGTGGAACCGGCTGTGTGCTGCCCGCCAGCTGCCGCCCTCATGTCTGTAGTGTCCCTTCACTGGGAAAGACATCAGAGTCTGATGCACGGCAGTCATTATCCCGGACAAAGATCCATCAATGCCCACCTGGTGTGAAAGGTGTCAGAGCTAGGGGGGGGGGAGGATGGGCATTACCCGCTATATACCTGACAACAGAAGAACAACATTGATGGATGTTCACTACTGATCCACAAATGTTGGGAACCTGACACTGGGAACCCCAAAAAGGGAGAAGTGAATCCATGTCTGGTGTGTAGAGTGTGTAAATCCATTTGGAATTAACTCCCCATTCGAAACATTGACACGATTATTATCAATAGATTTACTTTAATTAGTACACATATACATAAAATTACCAGATTCCATTTGGAATTAATCTAAATAATTTAGAATTTCCCCCCCAAAATTTGGCTTCACTGAATCGGGATTTGTTTTGGGGTGAATTGTTGAAATTCAAACAGACCTTGACCCTACCAATCCTAGCCTAACTTTAAACTGAGCCGAACTCTAGACTAACCCTAACTCTACTGTATCCCTAATCTAACAGTAGCCTAACCCTAACTCTACCCCAACCAAAATCTAACCAAGCCTAACCCTAACTATATGCTAACCACAATCTAACCTAGCCCAGCCCTAACATTACCCTAAGCACAATATAACCTAGCCTAACCCTAACTCTACCCTAACCACAATCCATCCTAGCCTAACCCTAACTCTTCCCTAACCACAATCCATCCTAGCCTAACCATAACTCTACCCTAACCACAATCTAACCCAGCCTGACCCTAACTCTACCCTTACCGCAATCTAACCATAGCCCTAGCTTAACCCTAACTCTACCCTAACCCCAACCTAGCCCTAGTCTAAACCTAGTCTAACCCTAACCTAACTTTAAGGGCCTTATAATAGAGCAATTGGCTGAACAGACTGACATTGTCCCCTGTAATAGAGCTAGCGATCACATATGAATGAGTAAATGCTTGTCTATTGGCTGATTAGGTTGCCGTGACTTGTTGCCGTTGGCCATAAATATCCCTGTATAATATGATATGTGTGGCCGATGGCTGATTGAAGCAAAGGACCGTTCATGTGACCATAGCTGGAGAATTACCGAGCCATGGAATAGTCTCTAGGCGGTCGGCACTTGCTTAATAGAAAGCTTAAGCCATATAAAACGGCCCTAACTTTCAGCTGGGTTAGGGTTAGGCTCGGCCTAGGGTCTTGATGTTAAGGTTGTGCACAATTGGAAGAATCAGGGCAATTGGAAGAATCTGAAGCAAATCTGACAGCTGATAGAATCGACCCAAGATTAATTTCTAGAAAATTCACTGACGTCTTCCTAGTTCCAGTGGTGGGCCCGAGGCCTTGGGGATCCGCACATGGTGACACTTTCCTTATGTCATAATTTCAATATGAACAGATAACAGTGACAACTGTGCGTCCCACCAGGGGGAAGTGCCGGGGGTCATTTCGAGGTTATTCTCTGTATGTGTTCACATGAGATGGGAGCTGCACAAAGACTTCAGTGCCGGAGGAAGCCGGAGATAGTTCTCGCCAGATAGGAAGACTCCAGGCGCAGCACTTTCTACAGAAATGTCATTTTTTTCCTAGTAAAAGCCGCTTCACCATAGAGATTTACAAGCCAAAAGGATCTGTTGGAATAAGAAATTAGCGCTTTTAATTGTCAGGCGGAGGAGCCGGGATCCAGCTGCTGTCGCTCATGTCAAGGTTTTATCTGCACGTGGGGAGATAAATCACTTTCTGCAGACTAATAATCTTTCTAAAAATACCTTCAGATTCTCAATGGAAAGAAATAGATACTTAGCTTCAGCAGGATCCAAGCTGTCCGCGGGGGCCGCTCCTGTCTGGTCAAAGGGACGGGTCACGGATAGGCTGGAGGACATAATGACCACAGACTAAAGTCCATGTCATAACTAAGCCGATTATAGTTATGGTGTAGTGGAGCGGTGTATAGAAAGTTATGGTATAGTGGAGCGGTGTATAGAAGGTTATGGTGTAGTGGAGCAGTGTATAGAAGGTTATGGGGTAGTGGAGCGGTATATAGAAGGTTATGGGGTAGGGGAGTGGTATATAGAAAGTTATAGGGTAAGGGAGCGGTATATAGAAGGTTATGGTATAGTGGAGCGGTGTATAGAAGGATATGGTGTAATGGAGCGGTGTATAGAAGGTTATGGTGTAGTGGAGCGGTGTATAGAAGGTTATGGTGTAGTGGAGTGGTGTATAGAAGGTTATGGTGTATTGGAGCGGTGTATAGAAGGTTATGGTGTAGTGGAGTGGTGTATAGAAGGTTATGGTGTAGTGGAGCAGTGTATAGAAGGTTATGGTATAGTGGAGCGGTGTATAGAAGGTTATGGTATTGTGGAGCAGTGTATAGAAGGTTATGGTGTAGTGGAGAGGTGTATAGAAAGTTATGGTGTAGTGGAGCGGTATATAGAAGGTTATGGTGTAGTGGAGCGGTGTATAGAAGATTTTGGTATAGTGGAGCGGTGTATAGAAGGTTATGGTATTGTGGAGCAGTGTATAGAAGGTTATGGTGTAGTGGAGTGGTGTTTAGAAGGTTATGGTGTAGTGGAGCAGTGTGTACACTGTTGTACTGTAGTGGAGTGGTGTATAGAAGGTTATGGTGTAGTGGAGCGGTGTATAGAAGGTTATGGTGTAGTGGAGCGGTGTATAGAAGGATATGGTGTAGTGCAGCAGTATATAGAAGATTTTGGTGTAGTGGAGCGGTGTATAGAAGATTATGGTGTAGTGGAGCGGTGTATAGAAGGTTATGGTGTAGTGGAGAGGTGTATAGAAGGTTATGGTGTAGTGGAGCGGTGTATAGAAGGTTATGGTGTAGTGGAGCAGTTTATAGAAGGATATGGTGTAGTGGAGCGGTGTATAGAAGGTTATGGTGTAGTGGAGCAGTGTATAGAAGGTTATGGTGTAGTGGAGCGGTGTATAGAAGGTTATGGTGTAGTAGAGCGGTGTATAGAAGGATATGGTGTAGTGCAGCAGTATATAGAAGATTTTGGTGTAGTGGAGAGGTGTATAGAAGGTTATAGTGTAGTGGAGCGGTGTATAGAAGGTTATGGTGTAGTGGAGCAGTGTATAGAAGGTTATGGTGTAGTGGAGTGGTGTATAGAAGGTTATGGTGTAATTTAGCAGTATATAGAAGGTTATGGTGTAGTGAAGCGGTGTATACAGGGTAATGGTGAGGTGAAGCAGTGTATAGAAGGTTATGGTGTAGTGGAGAGGTGTAAAGAAGGTTATGGTGTAGTACAGTAGTATATAGAAGGTTATAGTGTAGTGGAGCGGTGTATAGAAGGTTATGGTGTAGTGGAGCGGTGTATAGAAGATTTTGGTATAGTGGAGCGGTGTATAGAAGGTTATGGTGTAGTGGAGCGGTGTATAGAAGGTTATGGTATAGTGGAGCGGTGTATAGAAGGTTATGGTATTGTGGAGCAGTGTATAGAAGGTTATGGTGTAATGGAGCGGTGTGTAGAAGATTTTGGTATAGTGGAGAGGTGTATAGAAGATTTTGGTATAGTGGAGAGGTGTATAGAAAGTTATGGTGTAGTGGAGAGGTGTATAAAAGATTTTGGTATAGTGGAGCGGTGTATAGAAGGTTATGGTGTAGTGGAGAGGTGTATAGAAGATTTTGGTATAGTGGAGCGGTGTATAGAAGGTTATGGTATAGTGGAGCGGTGTATAGAAGGATATGGTGTAGTGGAGTGGTGTATAGAAGGTTATGGTGTAGAGGAGCGGTGTATAGAAGGATATGGTGTAGTGCAGCAGTATATAGAAGATTTTGGTGTAGTGGAGCGGTGTATAGAAGATTATGGTGTAGTGGAGCGGTGTATAGAAGGTTATGGTGTAGTGGAGCGGTGTATAGAAGGTTATGGTGTAGTGGAGCGGTGTATAGAAGGTTATGGTGTAGTGGAGCAGTGTATAGAAGGTTATGGTGTAGAGGAGCGGTGTATAGAAGGATATGGTGTAGTGCAGCAGTATATAGACGATTTTGGTGTAGTGGAGCGGTGTATAGAAGATTATGGTGTAGTGGAGCGGTGTATAGAAGGTTATGGTATAGTGGAGCGGTGTATAGAAGGTTATGGTATAGTGGAGCGGTGTATAGAAGGTTATGGTGTAGTGGAGCGGTGTATAGAAGGTTATGGTGTAGTGGAGCGGTGTATAGAAGGTTATGGTGTAGTGGAGTGGTGTATAGAAGGTTATGGTGTAGTGGAGCAGTGTGTAGAAGGTTATGGTGTAGTGGAGTGGTGTATAGAAGGTTATGGTGTAGTGGAGAGGTGTATAGAAGGTTATGGTGTAGTGGAGCGGTGTATAGAAGGATATGGTGTAGTGGAGTGGTGTATAGAAGGTTATGGTGGAGTGGAGTGGTGTATAGAAGGTTATGGTGTAGTGGAGCGGTGTATAGAAGGTTATGGTGTAGTGGAGTGGTGTATAGAAGGTTATGGTGTAGTGGAGCGGTGTATAGAAGGTTATGGTGTAGTGGAGTGGTGTATAGAAGGTTATGGTGTAGTGGAGCGGTGTATAGAAGGTTATGGTGTAGTGGAGTGGTGTATAGAAGATTATGGTGTAGTGGAGCAGTGTATAGAAGGTTATGGTGTAATTCAGCAGTATATAGAAGGTTATGGTGTAGTAGAGTAGTATATAGAAGGTTATGGTGTAGTAGAGTGGTGTATAGAAGGTTATGGTGTAGTGGAGCGGTGTATAGAAGGTTATGGTGTAGTGGAGCAGTGTATAGAAGGTTATGGTGTAGTGGAGTAGTATATAGAAGGTTATGGTGTAGTAGAGCGGTGTATAGAAGGTTATGGTGTAGTGGAGCGGTGTATAGAAGGTTATGGTGTAGTAGAGCGGTGTTTAGAAGGTTATGGTGTAGTGGAGCGGTGTATAGAAGGTTATGGTATTGTGGAGCAGTGTATAGAAGGTTATGGTGTAGTGGAGCAGTGTATAGAAGGTTATGGTGTAGTAGAGCGGTGTATAGAAGGTTATGGTGTAGTGGAGCGGTGTATAGAAGGTTATGGTATTGTGGAGCGGTGTATAGAAGGTTATGGTGTAGTGGAGCGGTGTATAGAAGGTTATGGTATTGTGGAGCAGTGTATAGAAGGTTATGCTATTGTGGAGCAGTGTGTACACTGTTGTACTGTAGTGGAGCAGTGTATAGAGGGTTATTGTGTAGTGGAGTGGTGTATAGAAGGTTATGGTGTAGTGGAGCGGTGTATAGAAGGTTATGGTATTGTGGAGCAGTGTATAGAAGGTTATTGTGTAGTGGAGTGGTGTATAGAAGGTTATGGTGTAGTGGAGCGGTGTATAGAAGGTTATGCTATTGTGGAGTGGTGTATAGAAGGTTATGGTGTAGTGGAGCAGTGTATAGAAGGTTATGGTATTGTGGAGCAGCAGTGTATAGAAGGTTATGGTGTAGTGGAGCGGTGTATAGAAGGTTATGGTATTGTGGACCGGTGTATAGAAGGTTATGGTGTAGTGGAGTGGTGTATAGAAGGTTATGGTGTAGTGGAGCGGTGTATAGAAGGTTATGGTGTAGTAGAGCGGTGTGTAGAAGGTTATGGTGTAGTGGAGCGGTGTATAGAAGGTTATGGTGTAGTAGAGCGGTGTATAGAAGGTTATGGTGTAGTGGAGCGGTGTATAGAAGGTTATGGTGTAGTGGAGCGGTGTATAGAAGGTTATGGTGTAGTGGAGCGGTGTATAGAAGGTTATGGTGTAGTAGAGCGGTGTATAGAAGGTTATGGTATTGTGGAGCAGCAGTGTATAGAAGGTTATGGTATTGTGGAGCAGTGTGTAGACTGTTGTACTGTAGTGGAGCAGTGTATAGAGGGTTATTGTGTAGTGGAGGAGTGTACATTATGGTCAGTAGTCTATCTTAGCGTCAGTATTTAGGAAGATACAAATTCTTCTGCCCCCAAGGTTCCTCTCTAGATTCCTTAGTCCTCCAGACTCTTTTTTATCTTTTCAGACTCCTCTGTCCCTTCTATATACTCCTCAACCTTGCCTTCCCCATCCCCGAAACTTCTAGACTCTTCTGTCTTCCCCAGACTTCTGTGTCCTCCTCTCATCTCCTCTGTTTTTTTCAGACCCCTCTGTCACTGCTCCAGACTCCCCTTTCTCTCTTCTAGAAACCTCTAGGCTCATTTTCACCCTTTCAGACTCCTCAATCATCCCCAGACTTTTCCTGGCTCTTGTCTCTTCCTGGCCCCTCTGTCCTCCTCTTGACTCCCCCCTCCCCCCCTCCAGACTCCTCTGACCTCCCCAGACTTCAATGTCCCCCTCTAGGCCTTTCTACCCTTCTCTGGGCTCTTTCTTTTATGGACTTCTCTGATCTCTCCAAACTCATCTGTCTTGTCAAGACTCCTATTTCCCTTCCAGACTCAGATTTTCCCACTAGACACCTCCATTCCCTCCAGACTCCTCAGTTCCCCTCCAGACTCCTTTGTCCCCCCTCCAGAATCCCTCTGTCCCCTCCGAACTCCTCTACCACTATTTTATCTCCTTTTAGAAAAACAAAATGTAGAACTTCAACTGCCGGAACCTTTTCTCCTCAACAGGGAAGAGCTGGGAGGCCACCAATACAGTGGGTTGGGTTAACTGTAGGGGTTTTCACATGTCCTAGAGACATGATAAAAGTTTTGGTGGGTCTAGGTGTTCAGACCCTCAGTGATTGTTGGAGCTGAGAGAAGAAGGTCACTACTGCGGCCCATGATGGACAGTGATGGACAGAGCTGGGCTGGTCCTGATATGTTGATGCATCACACCCCTTCACCTGGATGATCAGGACGGCAGCTTTGGGGAATCGGAGGAGGGGAGTATGATGTCTTTTTTTTACACCTCAGCCATATTTAAAGTGACTCTGTACCCACAATCTGACCCCCAAAACCTCTTGTACCTTGGGATAGCTGCTTTTAATCCACAATCTGTCCTGGGGTCCGTTCGGCAGGTGATGCAGTTATTGTCCTAAAAAACAACTTTTATACTGGCAGCCCCGTGCCTAACGGCTGTGGCCTAGATTGTGTATGCATTAGGCTGGCACACCCTCTTTCCCTCCTCCCCGCCCTCCTCATCATTAGGAATGCTCCAGGCAGATTGTCTCCTATTCATCAGCTGTGTGAATACTGAACATGGGCTGGATCGTTAAGCACCTGTGCAATGTTCAGCATGGAGAAAATGTTCCAGTAATATTCCTAATGATGAGGAGGGTGGGGAGGAGGGACGGAGGGGTAGTGCAAGGTTAGGCCACAGATATTCTAAGCCACGGCCATAGAACACAGGGCTGCAAGTTTAAAAGTTGTTTTTAGGACAATAACTGCATCACCTGCTGAACGGACCCCAGGACAGATCTTGGATTAAAAGCAGTGGTTTGAGGGGGTCAGATTGTGGGTACAGAGTCACTTTAAAAAAAATATATATTTTTATTCCCAGACACCCCCTTTACTGTATGGCCGGCTGTTACCTCATATACAGTGACTTTCTCCCAGACTCGCCGGCGTGCAGCTGAAAGCGTCGGATACTCAGTGATCAATGATCCGAGGTTTAGTCCTTTCTATCCTGATCTTTGGACGGTTTCAGCAGATGGCCATAGGGGATTGATGTTATCGGGTTGTCATGGCCCCTCACACCTGACACTGTATCAGGCCGGACAGCTGTGAATTGCTGCGCTTCGCCGTTGTCTCCTGTCTCGTATTATAATGGCGCTGACGATAAATGAAGAGAAATCAGCAATTTGCCTTGGTGTCATAATCTTCCGGAACCTTCCATGTTAATGAGCTAATTAACTTCTGCCTTAATTACTTTGGCTTCATTTTAATGACGGAGCTGAGGGAACACCTTCCAATCTGCAGCTTTCTTCTCAGTAACACAGCGACGTAGTTTATAAGATGAAAAGAGACATGTGTCCATCCAGATCAGTGTATGACCCTGCAGTGTGGATCCAGAAGAAGAAACGCTCCCATGAGGTAGAGGGCAGGGAAAAAATCCTTTCCAAATCCACATGTGTCCCGAGATCCCAGATCCTTCTCCAGAATCTAGTGACTATAACCTGGAATATTAATACACCCCGGAACTGTATCTGGGCCCTTCCTGAGGTCACCATGACACCTTCCTCTGGCAGAGAGCTCCTTAGTCTCAACTCACTTCCAGTAAAGAATCTATAAAGGCCTCCGTAGTCTCACTGCTCTAACAGTAAAGAATCTATAGAGAGCTCCATAGTGTCACAGCTCTTACAGTAAAGAATCTATGGAGAGCTCAATAGTGTCACAGCTCTTACAGTAAAGAATCTATATAGAGCTCCATAGTGTCACAGCTCTTACAGTAAAGAATCTATATAGAGCTCCATAGTGTCACAGCTCTTACAGTAAAAAATATATAGAGACCTCCATAGTGTCACTGCTCTTACAGTAAAGAATCTATAGAGAGCTCCATAGTATTACTGATCTTACAGTAAAGAATATATAGAGAGCTCCATATTCTCACTGCTCTTACAGTAAAGAATCCATACAGAGCTCCATAGTCTCACTGCTCTTACAGTAAGGAATCTATAGAGAGCTCCATAGTATCACTGCTCTTTCAGTAGGGCTAGAAGTGGTCCAGAAGATGGCAAAGACCACCTAATGCCCACCAACCCAATTCCATTACAACCAGTGACCTGTGTATTATGTGTCTCATTCTCATGTCTCTACACTATCAGCCAGGTCCAGGTCTATGACTCTACATGCGTACTATTAGGGTGTGTTCATACTATGATTTGTGCCCCCGAGGCACCGAGGCATGGATATCTCAGAATAGCCTGAGAATGTTCCTTTTGCAGTTTTAGCAGTTCCCTGTATTAATGTTCCAGCCTCAGATCGTCCAGGATATAGAACCCTATATCTATACCAGCCATATAGCCCTATATCTCTGCCAGCCATATAGCCCTATATCTATACCAGCCATATAGCCCTATATCTATACCAGCCATATAGCCCTATATCTCTGCCAGCCATATAGCCCTATATCTATACCAGCCATATAGCCCTATATCTATACCAGCCATATAGCCCTATATCTCTGCCAGCCATATAGCCCTATATCTATACCAGCCATACAGCCCTATATCTCTGCCAGCCATATAGCCCTATATCTCTGCCAGCCATATAGCCCTATATCTATACCAGCCATATAGCCCTATATCTATACCAGCCATATAGCCCTATATCTATACCAGCCATATTGCCCTATATCTATACCAGCCATATAGCCCTATATCTCTGCCAGCCATATAGCCCTATATCTATACCAGCCATATAGCCCTATATCTATACCAGCCATATAGTCCTATATCTATACCAGCCATATAGCCCTATATCTATACCAGCCATATAGCCCTATATCTATACCAGCCATATAGCCCTATATCTCTACCAACCATATAGCCCTATATCTATACCAGCCATATAGCCCTATATCTATACCAGCCATATAGCCCTATATCTATACCAGCCTATAGCCCTATATCTATACCAGCCATATAGCCCTATATCTATACCAGCCATATAGCCCTATATCTATACCAGCCATATAGCCCTATATCTATACCAGCCATATAGCCCTATATCTATACCAGCCTATAGCCCTATATCTATACCAGCCATATAGCCCTATATCTATACCAGCCATATAGCCCTATATCTATACCAGCCTATAGCCCTATATCTATACCAGCCATATAGTCCTATATCTATACCAGCCTATAGCTCTATATCTATACCAGCCATTTAGCCTTCGGACGGTGACTGTCGGAACCCTCCATGTTACATGTCTGTAAGTATCCAGAACACCAGCGCTGAATGAGATGTACTGTAGTTGTCACCTTCCTCTGAACTCAGCGGGAAGCCGCGGGTCCCTCAGGGGCCACCAGGGCTGAGTCATTATTGCAGCTTCTGAATGTTACAATGACAGTGTAGAGAATCAGGGCACATGGCCGGGATCCAGGGCAAATGTCCAAATGGCGTCCCTGGCACCTTCAGAGAGGCCTGGCATCCTCCCTCTGCTCCTACTACTTCTCTTACTAACCGTCATTGTGACCTCTGCCCGACCACCACTCCTCCTGCCTCCTCCTGTGCATTGTCTATGGGTTCTGCAAAGGTCTGGTGTCCTGGTGACTGTACGTTATGTATGTTAGAGTTGGGCTGTGCTCTCATAGTTGCAGTTTTGTTGTGTTTCTTTGTTAGAGTCTGATTGATGGGATGTGGGATCTGCAATACTGTCTGTAGTGACCGTCTATGCTTTGCCTTGGGATCAGCATTACCAGGCTTCTTAACACAGGGTTTTCTTGTTATAAATGATCTGATAAAGCCTGGGAATACTGATCACATGATGAAGCCTGGGAATACTGATCACATGATGAAGCCTGGTAATGCTGATCACATGATGAAGCCCGGTAATGCTGATCACATGATGAAGCCCGGTAATACTGATCACATGATGAAGCCCGGTAATGCTGATCACAT
Organism: Dendropsophus ebraccatus; assembly: GCA_027789725.1. Taxonomy (NCBI): domain Eukaryota; kingdom Metazoa; phylum Chordata; class Amphibia; order Anura; family Hylidae; genus Dendropsophus; species Dendropsophus ebraccatus. Next base: position 29,180,904 of record JAQFWZ010000022.1, read on the forward strand.
GTTGAAGCCTGGTAATAACTGATCACATGATGAAGCCTGGGAATACTGATCACATGATGAAGCCTGGTAATACTGATCACATGATGAAGCCTGGTAATGGTGATCACATGATGAAGCCTGGTAATACTGATCACATGATGAAGCCCGGTAATGCTGATCACATGATGAAGCCTAATAATACTGATCACATGATGAAGCCTGGGAATACTGATCACATGATGAAGCCTGGTAATACTGATCACATGATGAAGCCCGGTAATGCTGATCATATGATAAAGCCTGGTAATACTTATCACATGATGAAGCCTGGTAATACTGATCACATGATGAAGCCTGGGAATACTGATCACATGATGAAGCCTGGTAATACTGATCACATGATGAAGCCTGGTAATGGTGATCACATGATGAAGCCTGGTAATGCTGATCACATGATGAAGCCCGGTAATGCTGATCACATGATGAAGCCTAATAATACTGATCACATGATGAAGCCTGGGAATACTGATCACATGATGAAGCCTGGTAATACTGATCACATGATGAAGCCCGGTAATGCTGATCATATGATAAAGCCTGGTAATACTTATCACATGATGAAGCCTGGTAATACTGATCACATGATGAAGCCCGGTAATGCTGATCACATGATGAAGCCTGGTAATGCTGATCACATGATGAAGCCTGGTAATACTGATCACATGATGAAGCCTGGTAATACTGATCACATGATGAAGCCCGGTAATGCTTATCACATGATGAGGCCTGGTAATACTGATCACATGATGAAGCCCGGTAATGCTGATCACCAGGGGCGGTCCTGGCATTTCTGGGGCCCCAAGCAAAGTTATGTCTGGGACCCCCCCCCTCGACATGCGTTCCAAAACAATAGACCGCTGTGTGTTGCCCCAAGTAGTATATACCCCTTGTGCGCTACCGCCAGTAATATATACTCCTTGTATGCTGCCCTCAATAGTATATACCCCTTGTGTCCTGCCCCTAGTAGTATATACCCCTTGTTTGCTTCCCCCAGTAGTATATAGACCCCTGTGTGCTCCCCAGTTATATATAGCCCCCTTTGTGCTCCCCCAGAAGTATATAGACCTCCTGTGTGCCTCACAAGTAGTATATAGACCCCCTGTATGTTCCCCCAGTAGTATATAGACCCCCTGTGTGCTCCCCCAGTAGTATATAGCCCCCCCTGTGTGCTCCCCAGTTATATATAGCCCCCTTTGTGCTCCCCCAGAAGTATATAGACCTCCTGTGTGCCTCACAAGTAGTATATAGACCCCCTGTATGTTCCCCCAGTAGTATATAGACCCCCTGTGTGCTCCCCCAGTAGTATATAGCCCCCCCTGTGTGCTCTCCCACTTGGATATAGACCTCCTGTGTGCTCTCCAAGTTGTATATAGACCCCATTCTGCTGCCCCAAGTAGTATATAGACCCCCTGTGTGCTGCCCCCAGTAGTATATAGACCCCTCTGTGAAGCCCCAGTAGTTTATATCCCCCCTGTGTGCTCCCCCATTTATATAGACCCCCGCTGTGCGCTCCCCCAGTTAAACAGACCCCTGTGTGCTCCCCCTGTGCGCTCATTACGAGTGCTTATAGTTACAGTTCAGATGGCAGCAGCGAGCAGGGCAGCGACCCTGTCCAGCGGTCTTGAGCATAAGAGTGGGGCGTGGGGGCCCCCCTGGATGTTGGGGGCCCCAAGCGATCGCTTGGTGTGCTTGGTGCCAAAGACCGCCACTGCTGATCACATGATAAAGCCTGGTAATGCTGATCACATGATGAAGCCTGGTAATGCTGATCACATGATGAAGCCCGGTAATGCTGATCACATGATGAAGCCTGGTAATGCTGATCACATGATGAAGCCTGGTAATACTGATCACATGATGAAGCGCGGTAATGCTGATCACATGATGAAGCCTGGTAATACTGATCACATGATGAAGCCTGATAATACTGATCACATGATGAAGCCCGGTAATGCTGATCACATGATAAAGCCTGGTAATGCTGATCACATGATGAAGCCTGGTAATACTGATCACATGATGAAGCCCGGTAATGCTGATCACATGATGAAGCCTGGTAATGCTGATCACATGATGAAGCCTGGTAATACTGATCACATGATGAAGCCCGGTAATGCTGATCACATGATGAAGCCCGGTAATGCTGATCACATGATGAAGCCTGGTAATACTGATCACATGATGAAGCCTGGTAATACTGATCACATGATGAAGCCCGGGAATGCTGATCACATGATGAAGCCCGGGAATGCTGATGACATGATGAAGCCTGGTAATGCTGATCACATGATGAAGCCCAAACAGTCAATTTAGACAAAATTGCATAATCCGCAAAATCAATTAGGTTCTAATTATGTAAAAAAAGAACTACAAAAAAAACCCTGTAACTACAAATCCCTAACAAGACCACTAAAATAATCAGGTTTTCAGCCAGCTCTCATTGCACTTCTCTGTTATTTTTGTGTTTAAGCAGAAAGCAGCAGCAGCTGAGAACTGGGGGAAGGAGACTGAATAGATAATAACAAGTATGGAAGGAATTGTTAGTTTCACCATGGGCAGCAACATAACAAAGGTTATGTTTGAGTGGATAACCCCTTTAAGAAATCAGACAGTTTAAAATGCCTATTCCTTGAGGAACGAGGAGATAACTTACTTTTAGCTGCAGACATCCTGTATCTTGGAGCTGTATGAGCATAGCCGAGGAAATTGAGATTAGCATTGTCTTTATTACTAGAGACAGAATGGGCCTGACAACAAGCAGTGAAGAATAAATGTAGTGGTAGTGAGACCTATGGTGGCTGTACCTTGAGACATGTTTAAAAAAAAACTAACAAGCAGTGGTGCAGATTTATTCATAATGTGTAATTCTTAGACAGTGTAAACTTAGAGCATACAGTCTATGGATACAGTCTATGGATTTATTACAGTATCTCCGACCCTTGTGTGCAGCTTTACATCACACATCACACATCACACATAATTTACACCAGAATGTAGCAAAAAAAAGTGGTGCATTTTAAGCGAAGTCCAAGGCAGTTAGAGTTAAGATGCTGATGTGGGAATTTGTTGCCTTGCAGCCTGTGATCTTGGATATTATAAGTCTTCGCCAGGAGACCAGCTGTGCTCCAAGTGCCCTCCATTCAGTCATTCAGACACCTTGGCTTCCCAGATCTGTGAATGTGACACCAACTATTACCGCTCTGCTAATGATCCAGCGTCTGTGGCCTGCACACGTGAGTATGAGACAAGATGACGTCCTCCAGCAGTGTGTAAGGTGGGGTGTCCTGCTGTACGTTACGAATCCTAAGGCTCTCGGCATACTTAGCTTCAAAGTCTTTCTTGAATTTATAAAGCAAATAACAGCCAGAGGTGAGAGAAGAGAAGGCTAGCTTACTGCATGGAAGACCAAGATATCCTGGTCAATGTGCCCTTCTGGCCATATACCCTCATATCAGCTGAATCTAAGATATGCCATGTGCCCTCCTATCAGGTGCCATGTGCCCTCCTATCAGCTGAAACCAAGATGTGCAGTATAAGCCTCCTATCAGCTGAACCTCAGATGTGCCATGTGCCCTTCTGCCCATATACCCTCATATCAGCTGAATCTAAGATGTGCCATGTGCCCTCCTATCAGCTGAAACCAAGATGTGTCATGTGCCCGCCTGTCAGCTGAACCTAAGATGTGCCGTATAGCCTCCTATCAGCTGAATCTAAGATGTGCCATGTGCCCTCCTATCAGCTGAAACCAAGATGTGCCATGTGCCCTCCTATCAGCTGAAACCAAGATGTGCCATGTGCCCTCCTATCAGGTGCCATGTGCCCTCCTATCAGCTAAAACCAAGAGGTCCTTCCTTAAAACTATACTATACTATAAAATCCCATAAAATCCCAAATAAAGGTTTAGTATGAGATACAACGTAAAGGGATTGCTTGACATACAAAGAGGGAGCTGCCCTTCATCTGCAACATAAGCCAGAAGAGAAAATAAAACCACAAAAAGCCTTCACCAGTCCTCTTCTTTTGCCGTTGCATGAATGTGGTCACTTCTGACACCAAGTGGAAACATTTCACTTCTGACACCGAGTGGAATCGTTTCACTTCTGACACCAAGTGGAAATATTTCACTAATGACACCAAGTGGAATCGTTTCACTTCTGACACCAAGTGGAAACATTTCACTAATGACAATGACACCAAGTGGAATCGTTTCACTTCTGACACCAAGTGGAAACATTTCACTTCTGACAATGACACCAAGTGGAATCGTTTCACTTCTGACACCAAGTGGAATCGTTTCACTTCTGACACCAAGTGGAATCATTTCACTTCTGACACTTAGTGGAATCATTTCACTTCTAACACCAAGTAGAATCATTTCACTGTATAAACTTTCACCTCTAAGAGGCCCCTCCGTAAATTTTGCTATAGGGCCCAGTCTTCCTGAATACCAGGATACCTTGAAAGATCTCTAGTATTATTCTAGAGTCAGCACACAAACGTTTGCTGATGCTGTAAAATAAAAGCCGATTGTAAGAATGAGCTGAACGGGTAGCGCCATGATTATGCACACTGTAAGACACTTATAGAAGTGATGAGATCATTGCAAGTACTTGAAGGTGTCTTTAAAGTGAACATGGGAACATAGTACTATCGGTGTCTTGATGAGATCATTGCAAGTACTTGAAGGTGTCCTTAAAGTGAACATGGTAGTTTTTATACACACAGCAGTGGAGATGTTAAGAGGGAGTCTTTATACAGAGATATAAATGGATGGTCCCCCTCCCAATATGATAAAACCAAGTGTACACTGTCCACTGCCTCTTGCAGAAAGCAGCCCCCCTGTGTATTAGTTTCATGGTTGTGAATGTGCTCAGTGCTGACTCTTTTCTGTATTTTCCCTGCTAGGTCCACCTTCCGCTCCAGTCAATCTCATCACCAGTGTTAATGGCACCACAGTTACCTTGGAGTGGAACCCACCAAGGGACACAGGTGGGCGCAGAGATGTCACATACAATGTCATTTGCCGGCGCTGTGCTTGGGATGCGGGTCAGTGTGAGCCCTGCGGGGGAGGTGTGCGTTACACCCCCCAGCAGGTGAGCCTCGCAAAGACCTCCCTTACAGTGGCAAATCTGCAGGCCCACATGAACTATACCTTCTGGGTGGAGGCGGTCAACGGGGTGTCCGACTTTAGCTTGGAGCAACGGATGTTCTCCACAGTGAATATAACCACGAACCAGGCAGGTAGGACTCTCTGCAAAACCTGTGTGTTCTGTAACTAGGGCCATGATGTTCTCAGTGTGACTGAAGTGTAATAACGTTACTGTGGCTTGTCAAGATGGCTTTATGATATTTCTTGTACTGATATCTTTAGGATGCTTTAAAGTGCACCTGTTGTTTCTAAAGATTTTTTATAAACTTTTACAGTTTTGTTAGATTAACCCCCTCCATGGTGCAGGGCTGTCTCTCGTTCTCTCTATTTCAGGGGATATGACCAGAGCTGGGGTGTTTGCCAGTAGTACATATACATGGACTTTCTTTCCCTTACTTCTCTGGCTTATCAAATCACATTATCCACTTTGTAATGCCATCACATAAAGCTGTAGAAGGTGCGACAGATTGAACAGGCTACACTGTGCTGATGGATGATTTACACAGAGCAGTACCATGGATGGCATGTAGAGGGAGAAGGGGTTATTCATGCACTGGGTTTGCAATGAGCTTGGGAGCATATGGGAGAAAAACAGCAGCAAAAGGATCACAGTATGAAAGTGTGCTGGCATGGTAAACGGAAGAAGACTGTTACATTGTAGAACTGTGGACATAAAGCAGTAGGGAAAGCTGCCAGAGCTTTATTTGGTGGTAATATATGAGTGTGAAGCCTTAATTTACCTTTGTAGATCATCTTCACCAGGTACACAACTGAGACTTTCTCAGGCTTTTCCTCTCTCCTGCACAGAGCACATGCTAAACCCCACCCACTTCCTCTAATTTGTCCTGATCTAGCTGTTACTAGAGACAGTTTACCCTGACAACAGACAGTAAACAGCAGATTGCAGAGAAGTCAGACATCTAGTGGTTTTTCTAGGGTAAGGGGTCCTTTATGATTAATGAAGTGATTTACAAATGTAAGAAATCAGATTATCTATCACATGGATGGAAAGTGTTTAAAACAAGTGACTATTCAAGTATTTGCATCCATTACCACACCTCTAAAATGAGACCAAGACTGGTATTGGAAATTCAAAGAAAGTGCTTCTATATTGTAGTGTTGGGTTAAAATATACAGGAAGGGAACAGAAAAGGGGAGGAGTGTAGTACCATAGGAGAGAAGCTATTGATGGAGTGTGGTCGCCATAGGAGGGGAGTCATTGATGGAGTGTGGTCACCATAGGAGAGGAGTCATTGATGCAGTGTAGTACCATAGGAGAGGAGCCATTGATGGAGTGTGGTCACCATAGGAGAGGAGTCATTGATGGAGTGTGGTAGCCATAGGAGAGGCATCATTGATGGAGTGTGGTCGCTATAGAAGAAGAGTCATTGGTAGAGAATGGTCACCATAGAAGAGGAGTCATTAATGGAGCGTGGTCACCAAAAGATAGGAGTCATAGATGGAATGTGGTCACCTTAGGAGAGGAGTGATTGATGGAGTGTGGTACCATAGGAGAGGAGTCATTGATGCAGTGTAGTAACATAGGAGAGAAGCTATTATTGGAGTGTGGTCACATAGGAAAGAAGCTATTGATGGAGTGTGGTCACATAGGAAAGAAGCTATTGATGGAGTGTGGTCGCCATAGGAGTGGAGTCATTGATGGAGTGTGGTCACCATAGGAGAGGAGTCATTGATGGAGTGTGGTAGCCATAGGAGAGGCATCATTGTTTGAGTGTGGTCGCTATAGAAGAAGAGTCATTGGTAGAGAATGGTCACCATAGAAGAGGAGTCATTAATGGAGCGTGGTCACCAAAAGATAGGAGTCATAGATGGAATGTGGTCGCCTTAGGAGAGGAGTGATTGATGGAGTGTGGTCACCTTAGGAGAGGAGTGATTGATGGAGTGTAGTCACCTTAGGAGAGGAGTGATTGATGGAGTGTGGTCACCTTAGGAGAGGAGTGATTGATGGAGTGTGGTCACCTTAGGAGAGGAGTGATTGATGGAGTGTAGTCACCTTAGGAGAGCAGTGATTGATGGAGTGTGGTCACCTTAGGAGAGGAGTGATTGATGGAGTGTAGTCACCTTAGGAGAGGAGTCATTGATGGAGTGTGGTCACCTTAGGAGAGGAGGGATTGATGGAGTGTGGTCACCATAGGAGAGGAGTCATTGATAGAGTGTGGTCACCATAGAAGAGGAGTCATTGATGGAGTGTGGTAACCAAAGGAGAAGAGCTACTGAAGGAGTGTGGTCACCACAAGAGAGAGGCTACTAATGGAGTGTGGTCACCATAGGAGAGTGGTCATTTATGGAGTGTGGTCACCATAGGAGAGTGGTCATTTATGGAGTGTGGTCACCATAGGTGAGGAGTCATTGATGGAGTGTGGTCACCATAGGAGAGGAGTCATTGATGGAGTGTGGTCACCATAGGAGAGGAGTCATTAATGGAGTGTGGTAACCAAAGGAGAGGAGCTATTGATGGAGTGTGGTCACAATAGGAGAGGAGTCATTGATAGATAATGGTCACCACAGGAGAGAAGGCATTGATAGAGTTTGGTCACCATAGGAGAGGACCCATTGATAAAGTGGTCACCAAAAGAATAAAATTAGTGCTGAAGAGGACATACAATCAGTAGCAGAGAGTGCTCACTAAAGGATAGATAGTGGTCCATAATGAAGTTAAGGATTCAACAGAGAAGACTTATATGGACTTTGGTTGCTCAGAGAAAGGAGTCTTTGCGATTATTATACAGGTTTACATGATGAATCATTTTACAGGGAAATGAGTTTAGTAGAGAAAATCAATGGTCAAATAACAGCGGCTTCTCCATCATCCATCAGCCCCGTCTCAGGTTGTGGTGATTCGTAAGGAGAAATCAGAACAGAACAGTGTTACCCTAATATGGCAAGAACCGGACCAGCCCAACGGGATCATCTTGGAGTACGAGATCAAATACTTCGAAAAGGTAACGTATTTTAGCTTTATTACACTACAACCATCCATGAAATGGTGGACATTAGATCACATACCATCCATAAGAGTTACTAATCCCCATGTCTTGTATAGATGGTTGGCTGCCAATAACCAGGAATACCTGGGATCATCTCTGTATTATGTGTATTCTGCTGCTATCGGGTCATTGTTCCATTTGATTATTTTTTTGGCTCTTAGGACAAGGAAATGCAGAGCTACTCTACCCTGAAGGCCAAGGACACCCGGGCTATAGTGACCGGCCTCAAGCCTTCCACCCGATATGTCTTCCAGGTCAGGGCTCGCACCTCAGCTGGCTGCGGCAGGTTTAGCCAGACCATAGAAGTGGAGACTAGTAAAGCAAGTAAGTTATGGTGTAGACCAGGGCACAAATATGCTGAATGACTGACATTATTGCCCCCCTGCCATACAGTAACCTGCTCAAATATCATCATTGTGCCTCATGTCTGCCTGGTCCATAGCTTTACTGCTGCGGGATACCGTATGATCCTGATATATCTAGTCATTGTACTCCATATCTGTCCCGAGCTTTGCCCTCCAAGATATTGGAATGTGTTGATATACAGAGTAGGTATTATACTCTCCATCTGTCCTGAGCTTTGCCCCTCCAAGTTACTGTAACATGTAACATGATATTATTGTACTTCCCATCTATCCTGGGACTTGCCCCTTTCAGGTATTGCGTACCTAAAGGTTGACCACCCATCGCTTTCTACCACACTGTTTCCATTTTTTTAAAGGGGTTATCTAGCACTACAAAAACATTACCACTTTCTTCCAGAGACAGCACCGCTCATCTCCAGTTCAGGTGTAGGGTTTGCCTCATTCACTTTAATGGAACCGAGTAGCAAAACCTGCACCAAAACTGGAGACAAGAGAGGTGCTATCTCTGGAAGAAAGTGGCCATGTCTTTGTGGCACTGGATAACCCTTTTAATATGGCCTCCCATAGAGCAAGACACTGACTAAAATTTCCTCCATAAGATCGCAGTTTGTATAGATTCCACTTTTAGGCCTTAATAATTTTGGTAAATTTACCTCCTTGACATCTCTGGTTAGGCCTGGTTCACACCAATGTTGTAATTCCCATTGTTCAAATAGAACATTGACAGTGGTTACTGTACACACTGACACCTGGTGGACCCCAATGACTTTAACGCCCCCATACACTTTATAGTAAAAAGGTCGGGTGTGATGGATATCAACCACCTGACGAGTGTTGAGCAGATCCGTCAAAATGTTTGGCTACTGTTCTCAGAATCCGAACGCTGGGATTTCTGGAAAACATGGATACAGCCCTAGGCCATAGGATGTATCCATATTTCCCTAGCAGCCCTAGGGCGGCATCCAACTTCTGCAGCCATGGGGATCCAACACCAAGTGTTTGGATTCTGAGAACATTGCCGAACCCAAACATTTTGACCGATCTGCTCAACCCTTCACCTGACCCTATTGTTCTGAGAGGGATAAGACGCCAGAGCAGTCTGGTCCGGTTTACCCTTCCCCTCCCCGTAGAGAACACAGGAACGTTTGACCATCCCGAATGTATATGGAGAAGACGAGAGAGATAACGTTCAGCCAAATGCTATTAAATATGTACGACCACCTCCAGGCTGCTGTATGTATCTAAATCTCTGCTGATAGTTCTGGAGTGTAAAGCTAATATTAGAGATTAGTCATATAGATCTAACATATACGTTATTGTCGTTATGTCTCAGTAGTCCTACGATACGACACCATGACCATTGTCTGGATCTGCCTGACGCTGATCACCGGTCTTGTCATTCTCCTCACCGTGCTGATCTGCAAAAAAAGGTGAGCTGTGTGCTTGCGGGGGGGCAGTGGTTAGTCGCGTGTGTGTCAGGGACTCTTCACAGCTCTCAGTCTCTATCTGTCTGCTCTTCATATACATTCGAGCCCCTTGGAGTGTTGTCAGATCTGTCTCCTATCTCTGAGTGTCTCTCCACCTTGCAGACACTGTGGATACAGCAAGGCTTTCCAGGACTCCGACGAGGAGAAAATGCATTATCAGAACGGCCAAAGTAAGTCGGAGGGAGGAGAAGATAAATCAGTTAATATCATTAGTCGCTTGTGACGCTGGAAGTTATTATCACGCTGAGGAATTAAAATCACAGAAGCAAAAGATGAAATAATGGAACTCAACGTCTCCTTTAATCTCCAGAACAAGCTAGAAAAATCCTCTGAAATTAAATTGACACCAGTCTGTACTGTGATAATCACGGGGCGGACGTTAACTAGAGGAGGAATCGCAACTATTAAAACTTTATTACAACTCCGGGTTTTCTTAAGGTCTTGGAGGAGGAAGGAGGGGGAGGAGGGAGCGGCGGCTCTTACGTGAATTCATCTATAATACTGGGATGGTGAGGACGTTGCCTGATGAGTGATGGACTCTATGGTGTCTCTGTCTTACAGTTACTCTGGCAGAATCCAAACTCTATGTTGACCCTCACACGTATGAGGATCCCTGCCAGGCCGTCCATGAGTTTGCTCGGGAGATCGAGGCGTCGAGGATCAAGATTGAAAAGATTATTGGATCTGGTTTGTAAATTACGTTTATTTCTCTATTAGAAGGGCCCCTTGTAGAGATGAGCCCAGTTTGAGCATGCTCGATTCCGTTCATTCGGTATTGACATACCAGTGGCTGAAGAAGTTGGATGCAGACCTATGGCTGTATCCCTGCTCTCCCAGACTTCCTAGCGGTGCATCCAACTTCATCAGCCACCAGTATTCATATGCCAAGTGATCCAATTTGAGCATGCTCAAGACACGCTCATCTCTAATGACAAAGTGTTCCCTGCTAGAACCACTAGTGATCATCTCTAATCTATGGAGAAACCTGCCAGTAAGGCTATTGTTTCATTGCAGCACCACCACAGGTCAACTGAAGTATTACACAGCATCCATTCAAATCAATGGGTTGTATCTGTGTAATGCAGCGCAGTGTAGGTCCTCCAGAGTAAGACACTCTCTCTGTAGCCACTTTCTACTCATAGATGACCATAGATGAGACTACTGAACATATCGGGTGACTTATGCTACCCTATCTAAGAGCAGAATATGACAGAGCTAGAGAAGCTGAGTTATGTGACGTATAGCTTTATGTGATTTGGAGAAGGATTTCTGAATCTAAAGTGGAGTAAATCCTGGGAGGACTCCTAGGAAAGACAATGAGAGTCCAGCTTATCCTGCTCACTGATTGGCCGGGTCAGCCGGACTCTTCTTGTCTCTCTTAGAAGCCCTAGACCTTTAGCCCTATAGACCTGTATATCGTAGAGCTCAGCTTTTCTCCCTCTATCATCCTCCTCTCATATAGATCAATATATCTCACCTAATAAGTTCCTTTAAAGGGGAAAACCAGTGTCTGACATTTTTTTCAAAAGAACCGGGGAGGAGGTGGCTGAACATAACAACATGCACCTACCTCCTCAGTTTCAGCGCAGGGGTCCGCTGTCCTCTCCGGTTCCTCCAGCCGCTTCCTGGTCTGAACGGGGACCTGGGTCGTGACATGTCAGGTCATAGTGGGGGCGAGACCCCACTATGGCCCCTGAGTGGCTGAGCAAGGCTGATGCATCACGACCCAGGTCCCTGCTAAGACCAGGAAGCGACCAGGGGGACGGGAGCCGGAGCGAAGGAGAGTGGACCCCTGCACTGGAGTCCAGGAGGGAGGTGCATGTAGCCCCCTGCTCCCCGACTCTTTTGGGGGAAAAAATGTCCGACACTGGACTTCCCCTTTAATACACATATTTTATCTGGGGGCTGGGGGCAGATTCTCTCCTGCATTGTCCACCTTTCCAGTCCCCTCCTCATACTGTATCTGTCTCTGCTGCCAGTCCCCTCCTCATACTGTATCTGTCTCTGCTGCCAGTCCCCTCCTGACACTGTATCTGTCTCTGCTGCCAGTCCCCTCCTCATACTGTATCTGTCTCTGCTGCCAGTCCCCTCCTGACACTGTATCTGTCTCTGCTGCCAGTCCTCTCCTCATACTGTATCTGTCTCTGCTGCCAGTCACCTCCTGACACTGTATCTGTCTCTGCTGCCAGTCCCCTCCTCATACTGTATCTGTCTCTGCTGCCAGTCCCCTCCTCATACTGTATCTGTCTCTGCTGTCAGTCCCCTCCTCATACTGTATCTGTCTCTGCTGCCAGTCCCCTCCTGACACTGTATCTGTCTCTGCTGCCAGTCCCCTCCTCATACTGTATCTGTCTCTGCTGCCAGTCCCCTCCTGACACTGTATCTGTCTCTGCTGTCAGTCCCCTCCTGACACCGTATCTGTCTCTGCTGCCAGTCCCCTCCTGACACTGTATCTGTCTCTGCTGCCAGTCCCCTCCTGACACCGTATCTGTCTCTGCTGCCAGTCCCCTCCTGACACTGTATCTGTCTCTGCTGTCAGTCCCCTCCTGACACTGTATCTGTCTCTGCTGCCAGTCCCCTCCTGACACCGTATCTGTCTCTGCTGTCAGTCCCCTCCTGACACTGTATCTGTCTCTGCTGCCAGTCCCCTCCTGACACTGTATCTGTCTCTGCTGCCAGTCCCCTCCTGACACTATATCTGTCTCTGCTGCCAGTCCTCTCCTCATACTGTATCTGTCTCTGCTGCCAGCCCCCTCCTGACACTGTATCTGTCTCTGCTGCCAGTCCCCTCCTGACACTGTATCTGTCTCTGCTGCCAGTCCCCTCCTCATACTGTATCTGTCTCTGCTGCCAGTCCTCTCCTCATACTGTATCTGTCTCTGCTGCCAGTCCTCTCCTCATACTGTATCTGTCTCTGCTGCCAGTCCTCTCCTCATACTGTATCTGTCTCTGCTGCCAGTCCTCTCCTCATACTGTATCTGTCTCTGCTGTCAGTCACCTCCTGACACTGTATCTGTCTCTGCTGCCAGTCCCCTCCTCATACTGTATCTGTCTCTGCTGCCAGTCCCCTCCTGACACTGTATCTGTCTCTGCTGTCAGTCCCCTCCTCATACTGTATCTGTCTCTGCTGCCAGTCCCCTCCTGACACTGTATCTGTCTCTGCTGCCAGTCCCCTCCTGACACTGTATCTGTCTCTGCTGCCAGCCCCCTCCTGACACTGTATCTGTCTCTGCTGCCAGTCCTCTCCTCATACTGTATCTGTCTCTGCTGTCAGTCCCCTCCTGACACTGTATCTGTCTCTGCTGTCAGTCCCATCTCACATCAGCTTCATCATTTTGTCTCTGTATTTTTAGGGGAGTTTGGAGAAGTTTGCTACGGGCGATTGAAGCTTCCAGGAAAACGTGAAATCCCGGTCGCCATCAAGACCTTGAAAGTTGGCTACAATGAGAAGCAGAGACGAGACTTTCTCAGTGAGGCCAGCATTATGGCCCAGTTCGATCACCCGAATGTCATTCACTTGGAGGGTGTGGTGACCAGGGGTACGTAACCCCACACACTGTTACAGAAAATAGCATAGCAATGGCCGCATGATGTGAGGACTATTCTATTGTTATGATGCTTATGATGCTTTTACACTGACTGGCCCCAAATTTTAGAGACCACATGTTATAGTATACGCTCCGGCCAGGATCCCATACGGCGCAGCAAAAAACTGACATGTCAGCTTCTGCGGCGGCAATTCAGTGAATTGCAGCTACAGAAAGACCTGTCAGTTCACACAATGAAGCGAGCGGCTCCGGACGCTTGCTTCATTGTAAGCTGTGTGAAGTTCTGATGCGGGCGCGCGCTGATTAGAACACTGCGGCCGGAAAGATCATCCGGCCAGGATAATCTTTGCAGAGACCGGCCGTTCCATGACCGGGCCGATCTCTTACGTAGTGTGAACATAGCCTTAATGTACACAAGGTGAAAAATTTGAACACATTTGGCGCGAGCAGAGGAGAGAAAGATCACCTTGTCAGATGGATCCATAACTCTGTGGAGAAACATGACCCCTTCAGCTGGATCCAGATCTCTGTGAAACATTGTTGGTCAGATGGATCCAGATCTCTGTGGAGAAACATGGCCGGTCATGTGGATAAACATCTCTGAAAAGAAACATGGCTCTATCAGGTGGATCCCAATCTCTATGGAGAAACATGTCCGGTCATCTGGATCCCGATCTCTGTGGCATGCTGGGGAGCAGAGTGTCGCACAAGCAGCATCAATCTATGAGCCCCTCCTGCCACATGTATCTAAGCATTGTGCGGACCCTGTTCATCCCTCCTATAACATGATGGGGTTAACCCAGATGAATCTAATTCCCCAACTTATGTTACTGATACGTACATCAGCTGTCTGTGTCTGTGATTTTAATGGTGGTTTTACACGGAACGATGTATCGTTCGAATTTGCACGACAACGGTCGAATTTGAACGATAATCGTATGTGTAAACGCAGCGAACGATCAAGCGACGAGTGTATCTAATAATATTACCCTATATACTACTAGTATATGCATTCAGAGGGGAGTTACCCCTTCTACGACCCTTGTCTGTGACTCATTGGCAGATACTTGACCTGAAATGTATGACCCTCCTCCTAAGTCTCCTCTTCTCTTTTCCAGGTAAATTAACTATGATAGTGACGGAATATATGGAGAACGGTTCTCTGGATGCTTTCCTCAGGGTACGTAGGACCTCGGGTCTCTGAAAGCTTCAACTCTAGAGTAAATTCTGGACGTATTCTGGAGACTAGAGCGGAAGATGCTTATGTAGAACAGAGGGGAGGGATTATAATGGAGAGGCCTATGGGGAGATGACAGTACGTATGGTGGAGACCGTAACACACGTGTTTATTCCAGAGCCGTGATGGCCACTTCACCATAATCCAGCTGGTCGGCCTGTTAAGGGGCATTGCCTCTGGAATGAAGTACCTTTCGGACTTGGGCTATGTGCACCGGGACTTGGCTGCTCGTAACATTCTGGTAAACAGCAACCTGGTGTGTAAAGTGTCGGACTTTGGATTGTCTCGGATACTGGAGGACGACCCTGATGCCGCATATACAACAACGGTGAGAAAGATATCTGCCTGAGCAGCCAGGGGTTGTAGGAAGAACCCCCCGTGTTTCTATATTCACCGTGTATTTACATCACATTTGGGTTGGATCCTTTTATTTATTCTTTGTATTGAATCTCTACTGAATCTTACACTTTTATAAATATGGTAAAGTCACATAGTTCACAGGTCCATTGTTCTCTGGTCACATAATTTTCTGGTCACATAGATTTCTGGTCTATCGTTCACTAGTCACCTAGTTCTACAGTCCATATGTGGTTAAAACACCCGCGCTGCTCTACATAAAGATATCACCGTATCAAGCTGCGTGCTAACAACTGGTGGCCACCTGTCTGATACCAATAGGTTATCCATAAAAATAATCTAAAAACAATTAGTTGTGCCGCGCTATATGTAGGGAACTGTTGTAAAATAAAAATAACACACTAGTCCGCATCAATCACTATTCTATAAAATGATCTTATAGGTGTAGCCTATACATATACTTCAACTGCTATTCTATGACTTGTAGTCCTTCGTAATAATTCACAATGATAAGCGGGGAGCGACGCCCTCCTGGTAGGTGTCCCACAGAGGCAAAGCTATCCTGGTAGGTATCCCATGGAAGGCAGTTCAACCGAGCCTGAGTACTCTGTGACGTCACAGAAGCTACGGATCGGTACTTACAGTGTCATTTTAATATGTGCCGCCCGGCCGGGGCACATAGCTTGCAAATAGCAGCCAATTGAACTGCCTTTCATGGGATACCTACCAGGATAGCTTTGCCTCTGTGGGACACCTACCAGGAGGGCGTCGCTCCCCGCTTATCATTGTAAATTATTATGAAGGACTACAAGTCATAGAATAGCAGTTGAAGAATATGGGTGAGTGAAATTGGCTACACCTATAAGATAATTTTATAGAACAGCGACTGATGCGGACTAGTGTGTTATTTTTTATTTTACATCAGTTCCCTACAACTAATTGTTTTTAGTTCTACGGTCCATTTTTCTCTAGTCACAGTTCTCTGGTCCATTGTTCTCTAGTTCATTGTTCTCTAGTCACATAGTTCTTAGGTCCATTGTTCTCTACTTACATAGTTATCTGGTCCAATGTTCACTAGTCACATAGTTCTTTGGTCCATTGTTCTCTAGTCACATAGTTATCTGGTCCAATGTTCACTAGTCACATAGTTCTATGGTCCATTCTTCCCTAGACACATAGTTATTTGATCCATTGTTCTCTAGTCACATAGTTCTTAGGTCCATTGTTCTCTAGTTACATATTTTAAGTTCCATTATTCTCTGGTCACACAGTTCTCTGGTCCTTTGTTCTCTAGTCACATAGTTATTCAGTACATTGTTCTGTAGTCATAGTTATCTTGTCCATTGTTCTCTAGTCACATAGTTCTTTGGTCCGTTGTTCTAGTCACATAGTTCTCTGGTCCATTGTTCTCTACCTACATACTTATCTGTCCCATTGTTTTCTGGTCACATAGTTCTTTGGTCCATTGTTCTCTAGTTACATATTTATCAGGCCCATTGTTTTCTACTCACATAGTTATCTGCTTCATTGTTCTCTTGTCACATAGGTCTCTGTCCCTTTGTTCTCTAGTCACATCATTATTTAGTCATTTAGTCCATTGTTGTTCGGTCACATAATTTTCCAGTCCATTGTTCTCTATTCACATTGCTGTTGTTTGTATTATTTTGTCACATTTTTTTCTCTGTTCACATGGATTTCTATGCACATTGTTTTCTCTCACATTGTTCTTTGTTTATATTGTTATGTGGTCACATGTTTCTCTTCAAATGAATATCTAGTGAAATTGGTTCTTGATCACATCATTTACTAGCCATAGTGTTCTCTGGTCTCATTGTTTTGTGCTGACATTGTTCTCTACTTACACTGATATGTATTCACATTGTTATTTGCTAAAACTGTTATCTAATGCATCGTTCTTTGCCCATATTGTTCTGTGGTAACATTGATTTGTGCTCATATTGTTATCTGGCCCATTGTATTCAGATCACATTGTACTTTAGTCACATTGTTCTCTGGTCCATTGTATTCAGATGACATTGTACTTTAGTCACATTGTTCTCTGGTCCATTGTATTCAGATCACATTGTACTTTAGTCTCATTGTTCTGTGGCCCATTGTATTCAGATCACATTGTACTTTAGTCACATTGTTCTCTGGTCCATTGTATTCAGATCACATTGTAGTTTAGTCCCATTGTTCTCTGGTCCATTGTTATCTGCTCATGTTTTTATCTACTCACATTGTTCTCTGGTCAGATATTATAATCCTCTGTGATGAATAGCATGCAGATAAAATAATGGGAGAAGTGCTTCATGTGCAGGATTGTTCACGCAGGGTGCAGGATGGTGGGAGCTGCAGATGTCGCCCGCTTTGCAGTTTGCAATCAGTGTTAATAGAGAAGAAACTGGATCCTTTTCAGCATCGTCATCAATGACAAACAAGGTTGTGGTTAAATGATGTCAATTAAAATGCCGCTTGGGTTCTTGCTCAAATACTGTCTTTTTACCCGAGGAATGATCACAGGAAGGTCCTACATGGCACAAAAATACAAGAAGATTTTCAACTATAACCTTGTGTGAATCCAACGTCTAACAGATACTACTTAATAGACCCATTGTTCTCACATTGTTTCCTGCTCACATTGTTCATGGTCACATTGTTCTCTGCTCATATTGTTTCATAGTCACATTGTTTCTTGATCACATTGTTCTCCACTCACATTGTATTTGGTCACATTTTTCTCAGCTCACATTGTTTCTTGGTCACATTGTTCTCCGCTTACATTGTTTTTGGTCACATTGTTCTTATCTCACATTGTTTTGGCCACATTGTTCTCAGCTAACATTGTTTCTTGGCCACATTGTTCTCAGGTCACATTGGTTCTTGGCCACATTGTTCTCAGCTCACATTGTTTCTTAGGTCACATTGTTCTCAGTTTACATTGTTTCTTGGTCACATTGTTCTCCACTTACATTGTATTTAGTCACATTGTTCTCAGCTCACATTGTATCTTGGTCACATTGTTCTCCGCTTACATTGTTTTATGGTCACATTGTTCTTATCTCACATTGTTTTGGCCACATTGTTCTCAGCTAACATTGTTTCTTGGCCACATTGTTCTCAGGTCACATTGGTTCTTGGCCACATTGTTCTCAGCTCACATTGTTTCTTAGGTCACATTGTTCTCAGTTTACATTGTTTCTTGGTCACATTGTTCTCCACTTACATTGTATTTAGTCACATTGTTCTCAGCTCACATTGTATCTTGGTCACATTGTTCTCCGCTTACATTGTTTTATGGTCACATTGTTCTTAGCTCACATTGTTTTGGCCACATTGTTCTCAGCTCACATTGTTTCTTGGTCACATTGTTCTCCACTCACATTGGTTCTTGGCCACATTGTTCTCAGCTCACATTGTTTCTTGGTCACATTGTTCTCAGCTCACATTGTTTTTGGTCACATTGTTCTTAGCTCAAATTGTTTTATGGTCACATTGTTCCCTGCTTACATTGTTTTTTTCGTCACATTGTTCTCCGCTCACATTGTTTTTGGTCCCATTGTTCTCAGCTTACATTGTTTTTGGTCACATTATTCTTAGCTCACATTGTTTCTTTGTAACATTGTTCCCTGCTCACATTACTATCTATTCACGTTTCCTTTGTTTTCAAATGTATTTGGTCTTCTCACATTGTTCTTTGCTCACAATATTTCTTTTCATGTTATTGCCTGGTCATATTGTTCTTACATTGTTGATTGCTCACATTGTTTTCTTGTCGACTGTATTTTTGCTCATATTTAGTCACTTTATCAACAAACTTTTCCCAACATATAACAGACATGGGGATAAACTTACCATTGTGTCCTGATCACAATATACTCTAGTCAAATTTTTACTTGGTCACTTTGTTTTTTGGTAATGCCTGGTAACAATGTTCTGTGGTTACCCTACCCTCTAGTCAATTTGTTACCTAATCACATTGCTGTTTGGTCACACTACTCTCTACTCCCAATGTTACCTGGTCACATTGCTCTTTGGTCACACCACCCTCTAGTCACATTGTTCTTTGGTCACACCACCCTCTAGTCACATTGTTCTTTGGTCACACCACCCTCTAGTCACATTGTTCTTTGGTCACTCCACACTCTGGTCACATTGTTCTTTGGTCACACCACCCTCTAGTCACATTGTTCTTTGGTCACACCACCCTCTAGTCACATTGTTCTTTGGTCACACCACTCTCTAGTCACATTGCTCTTTGGCCACACCCCTCTCTAATCACATTGATACCTGACTATATTGTTTTTTGGTCACACCACTCTCTAGATATAATATACAACAATCTGCCTTTCCAGGGAGGAAAAATCCCCATCCGCTGGACGGCCCCAGAAGCCATCACTTACCGTAAATTCTCTTCTGCCAGTGATGTGTGGAGTTACGGCATTGTAATGTGGGAGGTCTTGGCTTACGGAGAGAGGCCCTACTGGAACATGACCAATCGAGATGTATGTATCCCAACCGCAAGAACCCAAGATTCTTTACAAAGCAACTATTTGTATACGGTGGTAACAGGGAGCCATCTTTATTGTCGTCAAACAATTCTATAGTCAGATCTTAGTAAATATATATATATATGCTGTGTATGTATGCATGTGTATATGTGTATATAAATGTATGTACTGTATGTATGTAGGTGTGCACAAAGAAGACAAGGCAACTATTGTTTCACGCTTATTTGCGCTTCATCACAGCCCTGTGGCTGTGACGAAGCGTGAATAAGCGTGAAACGATCGTTTCAACCGATGCAGGAAGATATATTCAGATACTTTCATTGGTTACAGGTGATAAACTCGGTTGAAGAAGGATATCGCTTACCGGCTCCTATGGGCTGCCCGACGGCGCTGCACCAACTCATGCTGGACTGCTGGCAGCGGGATCGCAACGAGAGGCCCAGGTTCTCCCTGATCGTCAGCATTCTGGACAAACTTATCCGTAACCCCGAACACCTGAAGCTGAGCGCCACCGTCAACAGGTAGAATGGAGGCAAAACCCGCTATCCTTTAACAATTCATGGAGTCAGAGAGCTGCCACATACCTTACCCTCCTATAGTCACTCGCCATTTTGTGTATAATGTAAGATACTAGCCCTGTTATAAAGCTGAAGGCAGAGAACGCAAGAGCCACAACTCACTATAGATAATGCACACAGCTCACCTCCTCTCCCATTCTTTTCCAAATGACCCCGTCAGGTCACAGAGTCTCCTCCTACCTGACCCTGCACAGATCCCAGAGCATGACCACTACACCCTCTTACAGACTAGGAACCTCTGTATGTGGTACACGGCATTACTAGAACACCTGTAAACAGTAGTCAGTAGGTGGTTGTTAGGAAGAGAAGAGAGCATGCTCACTAAACTCTCCCTTTGCCATCAATTGGACACAGACTGCTTAGGGCCCCTGTGTAAAAAATGTGCCTGGGACCCCCATAAGCTAACCACACTCCCTCCCCCACATGTAAAACTATACACATCTGTACATGCTCAAAATTATTTTCACCTTTGTAGTGTTTTGTGCAAACATTTGAGAGTATTGTGTAAACATTTTAGCCTTTTTACCATTGGTTATCTGCACCGGTATCACACAGCATGGCTTAGATACACTAGTATTACAAAGGGTGGCATAGATACACTAGTATCCTACAGGGGGGCTTACATACACTAGTATCACACAGGGTGACATACATACACCGGTATCACACAGCATGGCTTAGATACACTAGTATCACACAGCATGGCTTAGATACACTGGTATCACACAGCATGGCTTAGATACACTGGTATCACACAGTGGCATAGATACACTAGTATCACAAAGGGTGGCATAGATACACTAGTATCACAAAGGGTGGCATAGATACACTAGTATCACACAGGGGGGCTTACATACACTAGTATCACACAGGGTGACATACATACACTGGTATCACACAGCATGGCTTAGATACACTGGTATCACACAGTGGCATAGATACACTAGTATCACAAAGGGTGGCTTACATACACTAGTATCACACAGGGTGACATACATACACCGGTATCACACAGCATGGCTTAGATACACTGGTATCACACAGCATGGCTTAGATACATTGGTATCACACAGCATGGCTTAGATACACTGGTATCACACAGTGGCATAGATACACTAGTATCACAAAGGGTGGCATAGATACACTAGTATCACAAAGGGTGGCATAGATACACTAGTATCACACAGGGGGGCTTACATACACTAGTATCACACAGGGTGACATACATACACCGGTATCACACAGCATGGCTTAGATACACTAGCATCAAAGTGCTCCAACTTTTTACAGTCTATGGTGGGAACCAACTTCTGAACACTGTATAAGCTGGGAAGCATTTCCTTTTACTGGTGGGTTCTTATAAGAGTCCAGCATTAATAGAAGCTGCTGCAGAACATCTTTGGGAGCAAAGCTGTCAATCACTTGATACACTGCGGACATACACAAAGATACATACAACACTGTTACAGTCACTACTGGTATATACACACACACACAAAGATAGATACATACGTACATGCATACATAGATACAGCAGATACACACCCACTGATATATACTGTACATATGTACACAGATACACACCCACTGACAAATACATATATACACAGATACACACCCACTGACATATACACAGATACACACCCACTGATATATACTGTACATATGTACACAGATACACACCCACTGACAAATACATATATACACAGATACACACCCACTGACATATACACAGATACACACCCACTGATATATACTGTACATATGTACACAGATACACAACCACTGACATATACATATATACACAGATACACACCCACTGACATATACACAGATATACACCCACTGACTTATACACAGATACACGCCCACTGACATATACATATATACACAGATACACACCCACTGACATATACACATATACACATATACACACACAACACTTACAGTTCTTAGTCCCCCCCCCCCCCTGCCTCCTCCTGTAGTCAGGCTGATCTCCATATGGTAATATTGAGAACCTGCAGGTCATGTGATCCAGGTCCTTCACCACTCTCCTTCCCAGTGTGAAGGACTCTGACAGGTCCTGCTCCTTTATGATGTTCAGCCTGCTCACCATGCTCTACAGTATTACAGCGGTGACCCCTCTTTCTCTCCAGTCCCCTATACAGCCGCACTGACTGTATATGCTGTATGTATGCCAATGGTTGGGGGGTGCTGTGAGTGGCATACCATAAAGGCAGACCAGGCTTCTCTGGGCCCCCTTACTGCATGGGCCCGATAGCAGTTGTGCGATCTGCATTCATGTTTGCTACGCCACTGGTCATGGGTACTGCTCAGCTCCTCGCACAGCCCTTGTGGATTGTACTGAAAATAACTCTCAGTGACTTCAAGTGACTTCTCTTCTGCTTCTAGAATCCCCCAACCACGACTGGATCGGGGTGTGTTTGACTTTGCCAGCTGCGCCACCGTGGATGACTGGCTGGACTCCATCAAGTTGGGGCAATACAAGGACAACTTTTTGATTGGTGGATATCGCTCACTTGGGATGGTCATGAGGATGAATATAGAGTAAGTACACTGTCCCGTAAAGTTGGCATCACCAAGGCATGGAGGGGTCCCCATGATGTCATATGCTCGGAGGCATACATGGCCGTCAATGAAGGGTACCTACTCTAAGGCCTTTTGTGACTTTAGGGCTGGGTTTATACTGTCTTACTTTAGTGCGGCCAGGTATTCATTGGCATCAACTCCAAACAGGTATGGCAATGTGTACCATGGTGTAATTCACCATAATGGCCGGAATATAGTCACATGTTGGAGCAGGCTACTGGAAGTGGCCAAAACATAATCATTTATGGTGATCTTCTTCATCTCCGCAGGGACATCAGGAGGCTGGGCATCTCTCTAATAGGACATCAAAAGAAGATATTAACAAGCATCCAGATCATGAGGGCCCATCTCATCAACACATTAGGACCCAGAATGCACTTGTGATGAAGCCCCCCAGAGGAAAGGACTGACGTGAAGTATACAACAATATAAATGGGGCCGGACCTTCTGCTTGAGACTGGGTCCCTCCGCAGAGGTCCAGACATGAACCAGAACAAGTGGGCTTTTCCTATGGACTCATTCCAGGCATCTTGTTTTGGGTTCCCCGTGTGCTGTGTTTACATAGATATCTCTTAGTGCTGCAGTCTTCTTATAGCAATAGTACAGTGTAATATATACAGGGTGCTTTCTGAATACAGGGTGGACCTGCGCCTCGTACCTCAGCCGTCTGCGTGGGCCTCATAGCTGCCATGGACAAGTCAGAAGAGGTCACAATGATGTCACATTCTGGTTGTTACTCAAAACCTCCGCTCTGTATACAAATCCACACACCAAGATGGGAATCAAGGTGCAAATGGTGAAGAAGATTTGTGATCTGAATGTCTATGAGGAAATAGGGGGTCAGTGACCAAAATGACAAGGAAGAGATCTCAGTATAGTTAGAGGTAGAAGGGGCTATAGAGAAGACTGTGTCGGGCACCATTCTTAGAGGTGCCTCAACATGTAGGAGTGCTCGGTCCTAGAGAAGACTCAAAATGTAGGGATGCTCGCTCTTAGAGAGGACTCAAAATGTAGGGATGCTCGCTCTTAGAGAGGACTCAAAATGTAGGGATGCTCGCTCTTAAAGAAGACTACATGTAGGGATGCTCGCTCTTAGAGAAGAGTCTACATGTAGGGATCATCAATCTTATAGAAGACTCTAAATGTAGGGATGCTCGCTCTTAGAGAAGAGTCTACATGTAGGGATCATCAATCTTAAAGAAGACTCTACATGTAGGGACTCTCCCTCTTAAAAAACACTATACATTTAGGAACATTTACTTTTTGAGAAGACACTACATGTACTGTTAGAGGGATCTTTTAGGGATCATTAATCTTAGAGAAGACTCTACATGTATAGAAATTTTATCTTAGAGGAGACTCTTCATGTTGGGATCATCAACCTTAGAAAAAAAACCTACATGTAGGGACTCTCTCTCTTTACAAAAAACTCTACATGTAGGAATAATCCTTCTTAGAGAAGCCTCTCCATGTGGGAACACTCACTTTTTTTTAGAAGACTCTACATGTAGGGACCCTCACTGTTAGAGAAGACTACATGTAGGGATGCTCGCTCTTAGAGAAGACTACATGTAGGAATGCTCGCTCTTAGAGAAGACTACATCTAGGGATGCTCGCTCTTAGAGAAGACTCTACATGTAGGGATGCTCGCTCTTAGAGAAGACGCTACATGTAGGGATGCTCGCTCCTAGAGAAGACTACATCTAGGGATGCTCGCTCTTAGAGAAGACTCTACATGTAGGGATGCTCGCTCTTAGAGAAGACGCTACATGTAGGGATGCTCGCTCCTAGAGAAGACGCTACATGTAGGGATGCTCGCTCTTAGAGAAGACTACATGTAGGGATGCTCGCTCTTAGAGAAGACGCTACATGTAGGGATGCTCGCTCTTAGAGAAGACAGTACATGAAGGGATGCTCGCTCTTAGAGAAGACACTACATGTAGGGATGCTCGCTCTTAGAGAAGACTACATGTAGGGATGCTCGCTCTTAGAGAAGACACTACATGTAGGGATGCTCACTCTTAGAGAAGACTACATGTAGGGATGCTCGCTCTTAGAGAAGACACGACATGTAGGGATGCTCGCTCTTAGAGAAGACACTACATGTAGGGATGCTTGCTCTTAGAGAAGACACTACATGTAGGGATGCTCGCTCTTAAAGAAGACACTAGATGTAGGGATGCTCGCTCTTAGAGAAGACTACATGTAGGGATGCTCGCTCTTAGAAAAAACTCTACATGTAGGGATGCTCGCTCTTAGAGAAGACACTACATGTAGGGATGCTCGCTCTTAGAGAAGACGCTACATGTAGGGATGCTCGCTCTTAGAGAAGACACTACATGTAGTGATGCTCGCTCTTAGAGAAGACACTACATGTAGGGATGCTCGCTCTTAGAGAAGACACTACATGTAGGGATGCTCACTCTTAGAGAAGACACTACATGTAGGGATGCTCGCTCTTAGAAAAGACTACATGTAGGGATGCTCGCTTTTAGAGAAGACTACATGTAGGGATGCTCGCTCTTAGAGAAGACTACATGTAGGGATGCTCGCTCTTAGAGAAGACACTACATGTAGGGATGCTCGCTCTTAGAGAAGACAATACATGTAGGGATGCTCGCTCCTAGAGAAGACTTTACATGTAGAGATTTTTGCTCTTTGAGAGACTTCTTACCAACACACCGATGAGTTTTGGTGTAGTGATACTTGCATTTGCCAACAATTGGTGGCCAATTGGTCAGATATTGTATGTGTAAAGGTACCCCAAATGTGCAGCTTTCTAGCAGAGGAAGGTTTATGGGCCCCTTTTACACGCCCAAATGAAGTGCACATTACGAGTGCTGATGGACAATATGGGATGATGGGGAGAGCACTGCTAATTGCTGGGATGGTTGCACAGGATATGTGTGTAGTGCGGTCATCCTCTCAGAGGTTGCACTTGACCCCTGATAGAACTGCACGTTTTCTATGGAGGTTTTGACTCCTGTTTTATCGTTCTTAGATGTGGAGGTCTCTTTGAAGTTCTGCTAAGACTGGAGCACAGAGAATCCCTTGAATGATGACCGTAGGGATATCTTCCTATTTCGACTAGAATGTGTGGGTGCTGTATGTATATAGCCCCAACGCTATCAGTACTGTAGAGGGAGGGGGCTCTCCATATTGTGGCTGATAGAGTTTCTGGGACATAGTGACTGTACCGTGGGATTGATCTTTTATGATTACTCTTCTTGGAGCTCCGAGGGCATTATTGCACTTTAAGCCACACATAGTTGTACTTATATGCTGTATATAGTAAGGTCACTATAACCTGGAACTGAAATTTGGAGCAATATGCACTAGAGAGGCAAGTGTGCAATACTATTGTGTATAGATGTAATAGACAGTGGAATTGGCGACATTAGAGACTTTTAGATAGTTCTGTGTGAAGACACATAGAAGGGTCTCGGGAAGCTTGTAGACCTAACATCATTAAAACTAAGTGTTAACTATTGAGAGGGTTTGTCAAGGGTGTTCTGAGCTGGTCTGCTGGATAACTTCTCTGTAGGGTCAACTACAGAGCATTTCCTCGGTCCAGGAGGAGAATCTTGACAATTCGGTCACTTTATTGATGACTGTGAAAGGAACAACTGATATCTAGAGCCTCTAATATCAGTTTAGAGCAGCTGAAGAATTGAGGTCGGAGGCTCAGAGGAGCCTCATCCATTAGAGGCAATGAACTCCGTTCAGGTAAATGATTACGCAATTTCTGACAATCACTTTTCTCTAAATCCATGGTCAAACCCGATGACTAGAAGATGAGATGCTGTGGAGCCAGTCTCCTCTCAACATCTCCGATGAAGGCTCAATGACATTGCGCATCAATGAGAGTGGATTATTTATGCTGTAGAATGCACAACGCTGAGCGGAGTCTCCATTTATCTCTCCACACCAAAGCTGCTGCCGGCTGGATAGATGGTGGGAAAATTATGGCCTCGAATGGCGAGGCACCTAATACTACCGGAATACACGGGTCTCATGCACCTCGGACACACAGTCTCCACTGAGTAACAATCATGTGACCGAAGGTGAAATAATTTAAACTGCTGGATATTTCCAACAAGGACTCCTCCGAGGCAACGGACACGCAATGACTCGGTTCTAAAGTCTTTCAATGTGATGATATGTAACGTTCTTTGACGTGTTTCACCTTACATTCATGCTGCTACCAAGAATGGGGAACATTAGAGGGAAGGTT
Source organism: Dendropsophus ebraccatus (assembly GCA_027789725.1). Lineage (NCBI taxonomy): Eukaryota > Metazoa > Chordata > Amphibia > Anura > Hylidae > Dendropsophus > Dendropsophus ebraccatus. Next base: position 29,208,027 of record JAQFWZ010000022.1, read on the forward strand.
TAGCGACTTCTGGTGCCAGAAAAACAAGAGGAGAGGGATTGGGGGTCCTCGGCTAGGATGATGATGCTGACCTTTGGGTAGTCCTCTTCAGCCTTTACCTTGATAAGCTCATCTCAGCAAATAGGGGGTTAAATATTAAGTGGTGAGGGCGAGGAGCTGGCAGAGCGTTAGATCCGCTGGGCCCCGCGTTACAGATGTGCTTTTGTCTGGGAGGTTTCTGGCACCGGTGACGGACTTTCACGCCAACACTGAGGATCCAGACGGCTCACGAGCTCCAGGCTTTGTCTCCACACACATACATGTGGCTGCTGGAATTCAGCCTCTTGCTGATTATTTTGGGTCTGAATTGTTTTATTTTCACACATTTAATGTCATTTCAACAATTCATGTTAAATGGACAGTGAATCGTTTTGGTCAAAATCCCACATTTTTGGAACTCCTTCAATGAGAGATTGAAGCATTATCGAAAAAAATCCAGAGTCCGGAACATGACCCCCTAATCGGAAGCATCCTCACTGGAGATTATAGATCTTACAGTAATAGATATTATAGCTCTATAATCTCCAGCGGGAAGCATGGATGGGGTCTTGTTCAATGACGGATTTTACGGTGGTTCAAAAATCAGACGCCATGTGTCATAGACTCGGGCCTGATCTTAGGTAAGATCCAAGGATTGGGGAAATGAAGGTCAATAAGGGGGATTACGTCTGCACTGAGGACCAGGAGGTTTAGCTGCTATAACCCGCACCAGGACAATAATCTAGACCTACTGCTCACCATGTACATAGGAGCACGCAATACTCAGAACCACCACACATCCAGCTAAACGTGAGCGTGAATGAAGAGTGAGGGTTTTCTACGCATCAATAACTCTCGATATATTATATATTGGTCATTTCTTCCTATGGAAGCTGTTTTTTGTATAAACAACCTCAATGCCATGTGCTGTTTTACTGTACATCTCTATGTGCTTACCCATCATGACCTTATTACAGATCTTCACATGTTCTCATGAGAATAAATTATTGTCCTAAGGAATCTCCTTGTGTCGTCTCATAACCACGGGTGGGTCTGCGGTTTGGATACTGTCTGTATACCTGTAGCAGTTATATTCACAGCCCTATTATTATAGCCACTAGCTAAGGTATCTGGAGCCATGCTGAGTGTATCCCTCAGCTTCTGGAGGGTCCATTGAGCCAACACCACCATCAAAGTCCAACAGACGATCAATTGGGTTCAAGACTGAGGAATTAGGGGTCAAGGGTAGTACTGGGAAGTCTTGGTAACGCTCTTCTGACCAATGTTGGAAATTTCTAGTCATGTGAAATGTTGTATTGTCCTGTAAGATCCCATCCGCCTTAGGTTAGACAATCAGCACATATGGGAGTATGTCATCTGCGGGGAGTGGCTGAGAACTCCTCACGCCGATGAGTGGCCCAGAGACACAATATCTATCCGTTCCATGAAGCAGAAAACGTGACTCATCGGAAAAGAGACACCTTCACCAACCAGTGAAGACAACCCTTTACCAACCAGTGAAGAAGACAACCCTTTACCAACCAGTGAAGAAGACAACCCTTCACCAACCAGTGAAGAAGACAACCCTTCACCAACCAGTGAAGAAGACAACCCTTTACCAACCAGTGAAGAAGACAACCCTTCACCAACCAGTGAAGAAGACAACCCTTCACCAACCAGTGAAGAAGACAACCCTTTACCAACCAGTGAAGAAGACAACCCTTCACCAACCAGTGAAGAAGACAACCCTTTACCAACCAGTGAAGAAGACAACCCTTTACCAACCAGTGAAGAAGACAACCCTTTACCAACCAGCAGAGTACAGTCCCGACATTTCCAGGAATACTGAATGTAACTTTGTTAACTGAGAAGCAGTAACCACCCATTTGCTCCCGAGTCCTATATACATTAGGGATCACTGATCTGTTGTGTTAGACACGTCTGGTAGCCCCTGGGTCATTATGGTGGTGAGCAGCTTACCTGTAGAACATCAGTTCACCCTGTACACACTGGGGGAGATTTATCAAACATGGTGTAAAGTGAGACTGGCCCAGTTACCCCTAGCAACCAATCAGATTCCGCCTTTCATTTTCCAAAGAGTCTGTGAGGAATGAAAAGTGGAATCTGATTGGTTGCTAGGGGCAACTGGGCCAAATCTACCTTACACCAGTTTGATAAATCCCCCCCAATGAGTCCACCAGGAGAATAGTGAGTGCAGCTCTGGAGTATAATACAGGATGTAACTCAGGATCAGTACAGGATCAGTAATGTAATGTATGTACACAGTGACCTAATTAGCAGAATAGGGATTGCAGCTCTGGAGTATAATACATGATGTAACTCAGGATCAGTAATGTAATGTATATACACAGTGACCTCACCAGCAGAACAGTGAGTGCAGCTCTGGAGTATAATACAAGATGTAGCTCAGGATCAGTAATGTATGTACACAGTGACCCCACCAGCAGAATAGTTAGTGCAGCTCTGGAGTATAATACAGGATCTAACTCAGGATCAGTAATGTAATGTATGTACGCAGTGATCCCACCAGCAGAATAGTGAGTGCAGCTCTGAAGTATAATACAGGATGTGGCTCAGGCTCAGTACAGCTCTTGTGTTTGTGGCTATGAACACTCAGGTGCCTCCACATGGTTACTGTCATGTCTTGAATGACCTGTGACCTGATTGTCCATCGGAGCAGCAGAGCTCGGCCGTACGTGGCGGCATCCTGCGCTCAGTGAAGGCAGCGGCCCCATTCCCAGAGTTTGGTTCTCCTCCTCGGGGGACAGTAATTTGCAGATCTCAGTGACCACATTTCCCGCGACTCTACATGAGCCTGATGATTATCGGATGATAAGTAAACTCTCGCCGTGTGATCAGATTAAACAAATGAAGGGAGGACTGCGGGACCATTATTAGCTGCGCCACGTTCAGTCCCGTAATTTCATGCAAATTACATCAAGAAAAACAGATTTTATCCTGCTGGGAATGAAATTGTCTCCTTATGTGGATGAGAGACTGTGCAGGCAGTAAGGGGTTAAGTGTGGCTGAAAAGTAGGGAATTCCAGACACAAAGATGAAACTTTCAGAAGTTATCAGGTAAAGTCTCCCATAAACATCACCATAGCCATAGCAATACCCACCGTATACACATCACCATAGCCATAGCAATACCTACCGGATACACATCACCTTAGCCATAGCAATACCCACCGGATACACATCACCATAGCCATAACAATATACACCGGGATACACATCACCATAGCCATAACAATATACACCGGGATACACATCACCATAGCCATAGCAATACCCACCGTATACACATCACCATAGCCATAGCAATACCCACCGGATACACATCACCATAGCCATAACAATACCTACCGGATACACATCACCATAGCGATAGCAATACCCACCGTATACACATCACCATAGCCATAGCAATACCCACCGGATACACATCACCATAGCCATAGCAATACCCACCGGATACACATCACCATAGCCATAGCAATACCCACCGGGATACACATCACCATAGCCATAGCAATACCCACCGGATACACATCACCATAGCCATAGCAATACACACCGGGATACACATCACCATAGCCATAGCAATACCCACCGTATACACATCACCATAGCCATAGCAATACCCACCGTATACACATCACCATAGCCATAGCAATACCCACCGTATACACATCACCATAGCCATAGCAATACCCACCGTATACACATCACCATAGCCATAGCAATACCCACCATATACACATCACCATAGCCATAACAATATACACCGGGATACACATCACCATAGCCATAACAATATACACCGGGATACACATCACCATAGCCATAGCAATACCCACCGTATACACATCACCATAGCCATAGCAATACCCACCGGATACACATCACCATAGCCATAACAATATACACCGGGATACACATCACCATAGCCATAGCAATACCCACCGGATACACATCACCATAGCCATAGCAATACACACCGGGATACACATCACCATAGCCATAGCAATACCCACCGTATACACATCACCATAGCCATAGCAATACCCACCGTATACACATCACCATAGCCATAGCAATACCCACCGTATACACATCACCATAGCCATAGCAATACCCACCGTATACACATCACCATAGCCATAGCAATACCCACCGGGATACACATCACCATAGCCATAGCAATACCCACCGTATACACATCACCTTAGCCATAGCAATACCCACCGTATACACATCACCTTAGCCATAGCAATACCCACCAGTTACACATCACCATAGCCATAGCAATACCCACCGTATACACATCACCATAGCCATAGCAATACCTACCGGATACACATCACCATAGCCATAGCAATACCCACCGGATACACATCACCATAGCCATAGCAATACCCACCAGTTACACATCACCATAGCCATAGCAATACCCACCAGTTACACATCACCATAGCCATAGCAATACCCACCGTATACACATCACCATAGCCATAGCAATACCCACCGTATACACATCACCATAGCCATAGCAATACCTACCGGATACACATCACCATAGCCATAGCAATACCCACCGTATACACATCACCATAGCCATAACAATACACACCGGATACACATCACCATAGCCATAGCAATACACACCGGGATACACATCACCATAGCCATAGCAATACCCACCGTATACACATCACCTTAGCCATAGCAATACCCACCATATACACATCACCATAGCCATAACAATATACACCGGGATACACATCACCATAGCCATAACAATATACACCGGGATACACATCACCATAGCCATAACAATATACACCGGGATACACATCACCATAGCCATAGCAATACCTACCGGATACACATCACCATAGCCATAGCAATACCCACCGGATACACATCACCATAGCCATAGCAATAGCCACCGGATACACATCACCATAGCCATAGCAATACCTACCGGATACACATCACCATAGCCATAGCAATACCCACCGTGTACACATCACCATAGCCATAACAATACCCACCGTGTACACATCACCATAGCCATAACAATACCCACCGTATACACATCACCATAGCCATAGCAATACCCACCGGGATACACATCACCATAGCCATAGCAATACCCACCGGGATACACATCACCATAGCCATAACAATACCCACCGTATACATATCACCATAGCCATAGCAATACCCACCGTGTACACATCACCATAGCCATAGCAATACCCACCAGGATACACATCACCATAGCCATAACAATATACACCGTATACACATCACCATAGCCATAGCAATACACACCGGGATACACATCACCATAGCCATAGCAATACACACCGGGATACACATCACCATAGCCATAGCAATACCCACCGGATACACATCACCATAGCCATAGCAATACCCACCAGGATACACATCACCATAGCCATAGCAATACCCACCGGGATACACATCACCATAGCCATAGCAATACCCACTGTATACACATCACCTTAGCCATAGCAATACCCACCGTATACACATCACCATAGCCATAGCAATACCCACCGGGAAACACATCACCATAGCCATAGCAATACCCACTGTATACACATCACCATAGCCATAGCAATACCCACCGTATACACATCACCATAGCCATAGCAATACCTACCGGATACACATCACCATAGCCATAGCAATACCCACCGGGATGCATATCACCATAGCCATAGCAATACCTACCGGATACACATCACCATAGCCATAGCAATACCCACCGTATACACATCACCTTAGCCATAGCAATATACACCGGGATACACATCACCATAGCCATAACAATATACACCGGGAAACACATCACCATAGCCATAGCAATACGCACCGGGATACACATCACCATAGCCATAGCAATACACACCGGGATACACATCACCATAGCCATAACAATACCCACCGTATACACATCACCATAGCCATAGCAATACCCACCGGATACACATCACCATAGCCATAGCAATACCCACCGGGATACACATCACCATAGCCATAGCAATACCCACGGGATACACATCACCATAGCCATAGCAATACGCACCGGGATACACATCACCATAGCCATAGCAATACCCACCGGATACACATCACCATAGCCATAGCAATACCCACCGGGATACACAGTACACAGGCCCTGCCCCGGCACTCCGTGAGCAACACATCAGAAACAGTGATCACAATGGTCCATTAGCTCCACCCACTACCACAACGTATCCTCATTCACAATGGACCCTGGTTTGGGGGAAAAGCAATTCTGATCAACAATATTAAAGCGGTACTCTGGCAGAAAAAAACATTCTTTCTGATGTCAGGATGTTATACAGATTTGTAATTCACTTTTATTTAAAAATCTCCAGTTTCCAGTACTTATCAGCTGCTGTGTGTCCTGCAGGAAGTGGTGTATTCTTTCCAGTCTGACACAGTGCTCTCTGCTGCCACCTCTGTCACATGTCAGGAACTGTCCAGAGCAGTAGCAAATCCCCATAGAAAACCTCTCCTGCTCTGGACAGTTCCTGACACGGACAGAGGTGTCCTGCAGAAAGTGGAGAGAATACACCACTTCCTGCAGGACATACAGCAGCTGATAAGTACTGGAAGACTGGAGATTTTAAAATAGAAGAAAATTAAAACCTGTATAACTTTCTGACGCCAGTTGATTTGAAAGAAAAAAAAATCAACTGAGTTTCCCTTTAAGGTCCAGAAATGCAGCTTCTTTGTTGTTTTTAGGGGATTATTCTGATATTTATATGATACCCATTAAACACTAGTATTATAAAATGTTCAGATAACTTGACCTGAAACAAACTATAGCCATGTAGAGCATACATAATACATAACAGAAATAATAAGGCCATACAATAGAAAAGGCCACCATACTTAGTATTTATTACTCTAATAATACTTCAAGAGTTACCATAAATAATACTGTCGTACAAACTATACACAATACCCCCAAACATAATATAAATAATACAGCTAAACAGTATCCAAATAACATAACATATAATATCATAACATATCAAACCTAACCTAAGTAATTCCATATAATCCTGCCATAATCAACATAAATAATAAGGCCATATAGTGCATAATACCTTGAACCATGTTTAACCTTTGTTAGACTACTAATACTTCTATGGTTTCCATAAATAATATTGTCATTCAGTACATATATAATGCCCCTGTCCATCACATTAATAATACTGTCATATAGTACATATATAATGCCCCTGTCCATCACATTAATAATACTGTCATATAGTACATATATAATTCCCCTGTCCATCACATTAATAATACTGTCATATAGTACATATATAATGCCCCTGTCCATCACATTAATAATACTGTCATTTAGTAAATATATAATGCATCTGTTCATAACATAAGTAATACTGTCATATAGTACATATATAATGCCTCTGTTCATAACATAAGTAATACTGTCATATAGTACATATATAATGCCCCTGTTCATAACATAAGTAATACTGTCATTCAGTACATATATAATGCCTCTGTTTGTCTCATAAATAATACTGTCATTCAGTACATATATAATACTGTCATTCAGTACATATATAATGGTCCTGTTCATAACATAAATAATACTGTCATTCAGTACATATATAATACATATATAATATGGTTGTCACATAAATAATACTGCCATTCAGTACATATATGATGCCCCTGTTTATCACATAAATAATACTGCCATATAGTATATATATAATGCTCCTGTTCGTCACATAAATAATACTGCCACATAGTACATAAATAATAACACCATACATGGTGCCATGTCTTATAAAAAAAAATAAAACCATGCCTAAAATTAATAGTTCCACCAATGTTAAAATAATACTGCCACACATACCATAAATAATAAAACGATATATAACATAATTAATATTGTCATACATTACATAAATAAGCTTTCCCTAACATAATTGGTTCCACAATACGATGCCTAAATAATACTGTTATATATCAAATAAATTATACCACCATGAACAACTTCAGATAAATAATAACGCCATACTGTGCATACTGTCAAACTTAACATCCATTACTCTAATATTTCCATAAATAATACTTTAATACAAAACATATATAATACCCTTGTACATAACATTGCCACACAATGCATAAATAATACCGTACATAACATAATTAATACTACTATACAAATATAAAGTCATAACTAACATAAATAATTCCACCATACAGTGTCTAAATGAAAGGATCATACTTAACTAAATTGAGCTGCCATATAAAACTAAATTATACTGTCGTATAACACATACCTCACACCACCGTACATAACATGAATAATAAAGCCGGACGGGATAAAAATAAGTCTGCGATACATCAATCATATCAACACACATAACCAGTTTAACATAAACAGCTCCGCCAGAGACGCAAAATATTACTATACATATAAATAATATAACCAGAAATAACTCAAATAATACTGCCATATCAACAGAAATAATCTAGTCATACATAACATACAAAAGACAGCCATAAATAAATAATACTGCCATATCAACAGAAATAATCTAGTCATACATAACTTAAAAAACACAGCCATAAATAAATAATACTGCCATACAGTGCATAATGCCACCATAACTAATAATACTAATACTGCAAAATATAAATATACACATACTGTATATTATAATACCATTATAGCAAAATAAATAATACCACCATAAATACATAATACTACCATAAAATGCATAGATGCTTCCATAATATAAAACATGATAATTCTTTTGTATACTGCATATTATAATATCATCTTACAGACATAAATAAAAAACGCCTCCATCTATTCATAATGCCATAATACTACCATAAATAAGTAATACTACCGTAAAATGCATAGATCCTACAATAATGTAAAACATAATAATTCTACCATATACTGTATATTTTAGTATCATCATTCAGACATAAATAATACCGCCATATATAATATGCCGCCATACAATAATATAGAACGTAATAATTCTGCCATATACTATATGAATATTATTATACATATATTTTCATACATACAGAGGTAAATAATATCACCACAAATAAATAACACCACCATCTTTGCCTTATACCATTATATATAATACTACCGTAAAATGCATAGGTTCTTCCATAATATAAAACATGATAATTCTTTTGTATACTGCATATTATAATATCATCTTACAGACATAAATAATACCGCCATAAATAAATAACACCTCCATCTATGCATAATACCATAATACTACCATAAATAAGTAATACTACCGTAAAATGCATAGACTCTACCATAATGTAAAACATAATAATTCTACCATACAGACATAAATAATACCGCCATATATAATGGCTGATAACCATAAATTCTACAATAATATAGAACGTAATAATTCTGCCATATACTATATTAATATTATTATACATATATTTTCATACATACAGAGGTAAATAATACCACCATAAATAATACCACCATCTTTGCCTTATACCATTATATATAATACTACAATAAAGTGCATAGATTCTACCGCTATGTAAACATAGTAAAGCTCCCATATACTGTATATTATTGGTGTCAGAGGGGACATATTAGGCAGAAAGAAAAATTTAAAAAAGGCCGGATGTGTAAACGCTGGGGTGACAGCATCTCCAAAGCGTCCAGTTATTTGGGGTCCCCGGTATGTAATGCGTCCAAGGGGACCAGGGACATGGTGATGGGGCCCACGGCTCAGTGATGAGTGGGGGAGTAAAGACTAGCCACCTGTCCAGTCCCACAGAAGAGCTGCTGTAAAGCAAACTGCTGAAAAACTTCCTGCTGACCCTGGGGCACATAGTGAAACACTGGACAGCAGTGGTCGCTCCTGACCCCCAGCAGCAGGGGGCGCCCTCACAGGAGGTCACCCTGGCTGCCGGTTCCAGCTGACAGCTGCTCGCTCAGGCACACACACACTTTCTTCTTTCCATTCCGCTTCTGTCTAAGCAAATTACTCTATTTTATTTTCATTTCGGAGTTTTTTTTCCCTGTAATGTCCAATTTTCTTCTCAGTTTTCATTACCAGCAACTAAGTCTGTCCAGAGTGGAAAATCAATGGATGCAGAGCAGAGCGCGGCCGAGATTGGAGGCGCTGATGGCGCCGCGTCTAATGATGGGGCTGGGGGAAAGTCATTACAATTTGCCTGACAATAGCTGCCGCTGAACACCAGGCGCCTGACAGCGCTGCCTCATACAAAGTGCCAGCACTGCCAGAGGCTTAAAGGGAATCTACCAACAGGTCGGGGCATTTAGAACGGGGGATCAGGGCTCTCCGGCGCGCCATTGTTATGTAGTAGATGTTTTACTGTTATATCGTTCACCCCTTAGTGCCACAAAACAGCTGCCCGCACCTATAGTCACATCCCATAATGGATACTGGGCTGCCCCTCTTCAGTAATGGCCGCCCGGACCTATAGTCACATCCCATAATGGATACTGGGCTGCCCCTCTTCAGTAATGGCCGCCCGGACCTATAGTCACATCCCATAATGGATACTGGGCCTCCCCTCTTCAGTAATGGCTGCCCGCACCTATAGTGACATCCCATAATGGATATTGGGCTGTGCCTCTTCAGTAATGGTCGCCCGCACCTATAGTGACATCCCATAATGGATACTGGGCTGCCCCTCTTCAGTAATGGCTGCCTGTCCCTCTAGTGACATCCCATAATGGATATTGGGCTGTGCCTCTTCAGTAATGGCCGCCCGCACCTATAGTGACATCCCATAATGGATACTGGGCTGCCCCTCTTCAGTAATGGCCGCCCGGACGCTCCTCTAGTGACATCCCATAATGGATATTGGGCTGCCCCTCTTCAGTAACGGCCGCCCGCACCTATAGTGACATCCCATAATGGATACTGGGCTGCCCCTCTTCAGTAATGGCCGCCCGGACGCTCCTCTAGTGACATTCTATAGTGGATACTCAGTATACGTTAGGGAGCTTATCCTGAGGGGTAAAGGACCGCCCTCCCCCTCTGACACGCGCCAAATTAGTGGAACAACTTTTACATTTATTATTTCCATGCAGTTACTTCATTGTTCATCGATATCACATAGTGACTTGAAGACCAAAGTAAAATTAATTTTTGACATGTTGAGGCTTAGCTAGTGCACATACACAGGAACTGGGCGTGGTTTAGCTAGTGCACATACACAGGAACTGGGCGTGGTTTAGCTAGTGCACATACACAGGAACTGGGCGTGGTTTAGCTAGTGTACATACACAGGAACTGGGCGTGGTTTAGCTAGTGCACATACACAGGAACTGGGCGTGGTTTAGCTAGTGCACATACACAGGAACTGGGCGTGGTTTAGCTAGTGCACATACAGAACACAAGAACTGGGTGTGGTTTAGCTAGTGTACATACACAGGAACTGGGCGTGGTTTAGCTAGTGCACATACAGAACACAGGAACTGGGCGTGGTTTAGCTAGTGCACATACAGAACACAAGAACTGGGCGTGGTTTAGCTAGTGCACATACACAGGAACTGGGCGTGGTTTAGCTAGTGCACATACACAGGAACTGGACGTGGTTTAGTGAGTGCACATACACAGGAACTGGGCGTGGTTTAGCTAGTGTACATACACAGGAACTGGACGTGGTTTAGCTAGTGCATATACAGAACACAAGAACTGGGATTGGTTTAGTGAGTGCACATACACAGGAACTGGGCGTGGTTTAGCTAGTGCACATATACAGGAACTGGACGTGGTTTAGCTAGTGCACATATACAGGAACTGGGCGTGGTTTAGCTAGTGCACATACACAGGAAATGGGCGTGGTTTAGCTAGTGCACATACACAGGAAATGGGCGTAGTTTAGCTAGTGCACATACACAGGAACTGGGCGTGGTTTAGTTAGTGCACATACACAGGAACTGGGCGTGGTTTAGCTAGTGCACATACACAGGAACTGGGCGTGGTTTAGCTAGTGCACATACACAGGAACTGGGCGTGGTTTAGTTAGTGCACATACAGAACACGTGAAGTGGGGTCAATGTCTTACTTTCTGCACGCTGATCTTTGGGTGACATCTGGCTTTGTGCACACTGATCCTTGGGTGATGTCTGGCATTGTGTGTGCTGATCTTTGGGTGATGTCTGGCATTGTGCATGCTGATCTTTGAATGACGTCTGGCATGGTGTGTGCTGATCTTTGGGTGACGTCTGGCATTGTGCACACTGATCTTCAGCTTGTGTGCAGCTGCTCCACCGTGGAAACCCATTTCATGACGTGCTCAGCGTGACACTTTCTGTGCTCCCAGACCTGCAGTTCTGCGGTGAGCGATGCAGCAGAGGATGGGGGATTTTTTACGCTCCACGCGTTTCAGCACTTATTGCCATCGCTCTGAGAGTTCGCCTGCTCTAACGCTTTGTGGCTGAGCTGCTGTTACTCCACAATACAAGCACTTACAGAAGACCATGGCCGATTCGACACTTTGGGTACTGGTGGTATGGGGGCATGCTGGGATCGCCCCAGGTGTAGAGTCACTGCCCTCAGTACATCCAGCACTACCCTCAGTGAGGGTCTATAGAGATGACATTGCTGTAAGCAGGATTGTATGTACTGTATGTGACGGGAAGCACCTGGACCCTGGGCCGAGGACGCTGTACATACATCTGGTTATGCGATACGTATCCCTCAGTCATTTTATGTTGCGGATGCACTGTGGATTTTTCCAACCAACTTCAATGGGGGCATCTGTAGGCGCCTGGAGAAGTTGGATGCCGCCTTAGGGAGTCCTGGAAACATGCATACAGCCATAGGACTTTCGCTATGTTTTCCTGGCAGATGAAGGGTGGCATCCAACTTCTCCAGACACTGGGAGTCAAGTGCAAAGCCATTGGGCTTGGAGAAAGTTGCCGAACCCAAACATTTTGTAAAGTCCACTTAACGCTGCAACCAATTAAAAGAAAATTTTGCAGATTGCTCCTTATGTTTCGGCGTTGACCGCAGCAATTGACTATTTGTTGCTACGGATAATCCATAGAAAACGTTTGATACCATGTGTGACCCGACCCATACGAGGGCACTGTATGGCACTATCATATACTGAAGGGATTATACAGCATCACATGGGTTTCGCTCACTGCTATCAGGAGCCGGGATGGAGATTTGCAGGTTTCTGTGCGGCCCATGACCCCCCCACCCCCCTTGCGCCCGCGTCCGCTGATGGATTTGTGCTTTTCCCATATTCTTATCTCCAAAGACTTTTAATCATCCTTCAGTCTCCCCAGAGAGTCCGGGGCGCAGAAGATCAATGGGTATACCAGGTCAATGAGCTTACACGACTCTGCCACCTACAAGTCAACAAACATCCCCCCCACCGCCGTCCCATTCATCTCCCTTCTGCTTCCAAGTCACTGAGATCCCAGCACGCCATCATCGTCATGTCAACTCTCGCAAGGTTGACAGGAATAGAATAAATGCCACACGCCATCCAGGCACGAAAATCCTGTCACGGAAACATGCAAACAGATCAATGCTCTGCACGGTGCGATCCTCTCAGCGGCACAGCAGGCAGCAAGTACCAGCAGCTCTTTACCAGCCCCACCAAGAAGCGTAACGCTTAACCCTAACAGCGCCTGAGCCGTGGGACCCACTGACCGGGGCGAGGACCTCACTCGGCGGGAACGAGGCCAGAGAAGCGTCACGATATGGACTTCTAGAGAGACACGGGCTAACTGTATGTGACGGCAAGGGTCAGGGGGCACCGGGCTAATGAGACGCCGTGCCTCTCATCTCTGGACTACTATAGGGCTGGTGCTGTGCACAGTGTGGCGGTGACCTCTGTCGTCTTGTGATGGCGATGGGTGAATGACCTTCCATGACGCAGGTGTCACCCGATGCAATGTCCTCCTCTCCAATAATTGGACCAGCCCGGAATCTACTTTATAAATGAGGGTCCTGGCTGTAACTATACACAGCTGGTGGGGGCCCGTATTTTGCCTTTGATATGGGCCACCTGGTCCATGTTGTCCGCCCAGCTACCTCACCAAACCCACCACCATGTCCATTTAGCACTTCTTTCTAGACCCGCACCATAATCCAGAAGATTCCTGATTATCCAGACAAGATGGCGTAAGAGGTAATAAGAGCTGTGCAGGATCCCATGGAGATTCCCTATAGGCTGACGTAAGGTTGGGGGCAGGGTGGGTGGCGGTACGTGGCGTCCTCACGGCGCTCTTGCCTTCCCAGCCGTCTCTCCCTGGCTCTGTATAAAGTATACATGAGGTAGCGTGCGGCTGCCATGCTACTTCTGATTCAATTAACACTGATGTTTCTTTCATGAGGAGACGCTCCCCTCCGCCGCAGCGTTTAACCCATCTGCCAGCAGCGCCGCACAGTCACGGAATTTCCTGCACATCAGCCGTCCATGGGACAGGGGGTCCGATATAGTCACCGCACCACCTCATAAACATGGGGGGGGGGGGGGAAGAAGTGACAGCTATGGGTGTGATGGTATACTTTACCCTACGCCCCTCATACCTTTCTATATACCTGACATATACTACCCTATACCCCCCAATACCTTCCTATATACCTCATACCTGACATATATCACCCTTTAGCCCTTATACCTTCCTATATACCTGACATGTACTAACCTATACCCCCGATACCTCCCTATATACCTTATACCTGACATATACTACCCTATACCCCCGATACCTCCCTATATACCTTATACCTGACATATACTACCCTATACCCCCGATACCTCCCTATATACCTTATACCTGACATATACTACCCTATACCCCCGATACCTCCCTATATACCTTATACCTGACATATACTACCCTATACCCCCGATACCTCCCTATATACCTTATACCTGACATATACTACTCTATACCCTTGATACCTTCCTATGTACCTTATACCTGACATATACTACCCTATACCCTCGATACCTTCCTATATACCTGACATATACTACCCTATACCCCCGATACCTTCCTATATACCTTATACCTGACATATACTACCCTATACCTTCCTATATACCTTATACCTGACATATACTACCCTATACCCCCCGATACCTTCCTATATACCTTATACCTGACATATACCACCCTTTAGCCCTTATACCTTCCTATATACCTGACATGTACTAACCTATACCCCCGATACCTCCCTATATACCTTATACCTGACATATACTACCCTATACCCCCGATACCTTCCTATGTACCTTATACCTGACATATACTACCCTATACCCCCTATACGTTCCTATATACCTAACATATACTACCCTCCCTATACCCCTAATACCTTTCTATATACCTCATACCTGACATATACCACCCTTTAGCCCTCATACCTTCCTATATACCTGACATTTACCACGCTATACCTCTCATACCTTTCTATATACCTTATACCTGACATATACTACCCTATTCCCCTGATTCTTTCCTATATACCTTATACCTGACATATACTACCAATACCTCTCATACCTTCCTATATACATTATACCTGACATATGCTACTGTATACCCCTCATACCTTCCTATATACCGGACATATTCCACGCTATACCTCTCATACCTCCCTATATACCGTATACCTGACATATACTAACCTACGCCCCTCATACCTTCCTATATACCTGACATATACTACCCTGTACCCCTCATACCTTCCTATATACCTTATACCTGACATATACTACCCTGTACCCCCAATACCTTCCTATATACCTTATACCTGACATATACTACCCTGTACACCCGATACCTTCCTATATACCTTATACCTGACATATACCACCCTATAACCTGATACCTCCCTATATACCTTATACCTGACATATACTAACCTACGCCCCTCATACCTTCCTATATACCTGACATATACCACGCTATACCTCTCATACCTTCCTATATACCTTACATCTGACATATACTACCCAAAAAGGCCCTATAGCATACAATATACTGCTGCATTACACCAAACATTATACATTGCACTACATATACATATTGTGTTTCCTATACATTATGCACTGTGCTATACATGATACACTGCACGACCCTATATACTATACATTGCTCTGCCCATTATACACTGCACCTCCCCTTGCTGCTGCTGCTGCTGGTAGTCAGAACACAGGAGGAGGGGAGGGGGACTTACAGCACCTGGAGCTTAAGATGTCACAGTGTGCGGACCCTTCACTTAAATAACACACATTACAACTTTGTATAACTTTGTAATGTGTGTTATTTAGTAAAAAAAATTTTTTAGACTTCACTACCCCTTTAAACTGATGGACAGTGGTAAATTCAACCTATTCCTAGTGTACAAGCATTTTTGTAAATCTGTTTGCGAGATGTACACTTATCAACTCCATGTGCCTGCTTTGCTTTCCCCTGTTGCTTTCGGCTACAACCATCTTAGGGCTTGTACAGAGATGGTCAAGCATGCTCAGTTCAGCTGCAAATCCCTGGTCTGTTCTAGAAGTATTGGCAGTTAGTCTTCACTGTGCATGGAAGCGAGGAGGATTGTGGGGAAGTGTGTGCACTACTGTTCGAGACACCAGAGTGACCATGGGGGAGGAGAACTGTACAGTAGTGTACGTCACTTTACTAGAAAAAGGTCACATAGATAGACCTTGTAAAGTCACATGTTTCCTTGTGTAATACGGCAGAGACACCCACCAGAAGACTCACAGGGCTCATTCTATGGCTGTGTTCACATTACGTGAAGTACGTTACACCAGTATACCCGGAGCCCTTGGCTTGGAAAACCTTGTGAAAGTCCCCACTTACTGTAATGTCCCAAACTAGGGTAGTACCAGGTGTATCAGGAAAAGCTGTCCCACTTGACCCTATCTAGCTACTTCTACAGGTGTAGGAGATGAGGCAGGATGTGGCTGGGGCCTCCACACCACCCTCAGACTGCAGGCAATCAGAAGTGGCTCCTGGCCAGTTGGCAATGTCAAGGGGTCCATTCCCATTCCGATGGGGCTCCGTATAACCATCCATTTCACTCTGTCCAAGTTGGAGCCCCAAAAACATCAAAAGACAGTGCAGGTATCAGCCCAGTGACTGGTAACATAGGAGGGTAAGCGAGAGCCTCTCCATTGGTGGACAGTCTGGGTCCTCTGAACTAGAAGGCCTGGTAAGTGTCAGGGACTTACACCATAAGAGCCTGCCTGTGCTCCACCATTTGTATACACTTCTGTCCAAGCATCCACCAGAGCTCAACCTCAGAGGGATGAAAACCCTAAGGGACCCCCCCCCCCCCCCCGGCCTCCTAGACCCTATATGAAAACCACATCTTGAGTAAACCAATTAAAAAAAACAAGCATACAAATGTAAGCACACAGCGAAAGAATAAAGGCGGTAGTATACCAAAAAAAATCTTTCGGTACACCTCCGGTGTGGAGGCGACATGGCTGGTAACTTGCTAGATGGTGAAGCGTGACGCCAGATCTATGGTGGTTGGCTGAGTTATAGCCGGGCCCAGTGATGTTACAGTATGTCGTGTCTCCAGTGCCGGTTGGACACACAGGTATGGTGGCACACCTGCTTTTAAGGGCAGGTTGTACCTTGTTCCCCTGTGGACAGTGACCTGCCGGGTTGTTGTGGGGTCCCTTGGGCTGCTATCACGGTGGGCCAGAGTGGAGTGATGACCCACCCGGACTATTGGTACCGTCACCCACAGAGAGGGGAGATGACCCAAGGATGTGTGTGTGTACTGTGTTGGTGCTTGACGAGCAATCATAGAGTCTCTTTATCATAAATAAAATCTGTTGTACTCCGAGGAAACTTGTATGCAGCAGATCATAGAGCTTTGCATTGATATAAGACATTCACTTGATAAGACACTTGTCAGTTTAGGATCCAGATCTGTAGTGAGAGTATAGAGAGTGGTACAGTCGTGCTGAATGAGTTGCGTGCTGAGAGATATATAGAAGAATCAGAAGAATAGAGAGAAGGATGTCACGAGAGTCCCAACCCAAGTAGCACTGTGCTCTGCAGGGATGTTGGAGGAAGAAATAAAAGAATACTTGAGAAGAGAGAGAGAATACTTGTGCCTGTGCTTTGACTCTTTGGTTTTCGCACTACCTATTGCCCTATCAGTGCCGGGGGACCCATCCTAGTGGGTGACACAAGCCCCAGACCTTGTTACCTGGGATAAGCGGAATGCTGAGGGCTCCCTGCTTACACCCACGCTGCGAGTTCACAGGCTTCAAGCAACTTTTCTCTATCCGGATCAGTTCCTAGCCTTCTGCTTTGTGGATACTGTCCTGCACTGTGTCTCTTCTTGTCCACGGCGTGGGTTGAGATGATCTCTGACTTGCCCTCTCTAGTGAAGGGTTTAACACTGCATAGTGCTGAGTGGAGTTACTTGAGAAGAATCTGTGCCTGGGTCTGCTTCTAGACTGCACACTGAGACTGGGGACCTGGCAGAGGACTAGAGCCCAACTGGACCGCTGTAGAGAGCGTTCTGACTTGTGTCCTTCCTCTACAGAGTCTAGCGACAAAAGACACTACACTTCCTCTACCCATGTGACTTCCTACCTACAGCCCCTGTAAGGTGTGCTGTGAATGGGTGAAGAGTGCATAAGTGAGAAGTAAAGAGAGAAATGATAGGATAGAAGAAGAAAGTACTCCCATTGGTCTACAGATCCATATGATATACAAATAAACAATAACCCTTTCAATACTACAGCTGTGCAATAACTAAGTACATATACTTACAATAGTGACATCTTGTGGCGAAACTTTAACACTACTACATCACCACTTACATCCAAAAAGTACATGCTTTTACGAAGGGTGTAACTAATAGCAACATGTGGGACACCACAAACTGGTGCCAGAAAGTGCCAGAGATTTATAAGTTACTTCTATTAAAAAAACTCTAGTCTTCTAGTACTTATCAGCTGTTGTATGTCCTGCAGGAAGTGGTGTATTCTTTTTGGTCTGGAGAGAAGGAGAGGTTTTCTATGGGGATTTGCTGCTGCTCTGGACAGAGGTGGCAGCAGAGAGCACTGTGTTACACTGGAAATAATACACCACTTCCTGCAGGACACACAGCAGCTGATAAGTACTGGCAGACTGGAGATTTTGTAATAGAAGTAATTTACAAATCTGTTTATTTGAAAGAATTTTTTTTGTTAGTGAACTACCCCTTTAACCCTTCCTCTACACTCACAATAAAGAGCCATAATGGTCTTCACTCCTACAAGGGAAGGGTTAAGGGCTCCCTTCGACCTATAGAAGCCCCCGATGGTGTACCCCCCTCTGTGTGACGGAAATATCCCCACCTGCAGCACTCACTGGAAAGTGAGCGCCATGCGCAGGTGACGGTGGGTAATAACGGGCCTGTCAGCCATTAGGAAGCTGCTGGAGACGCCTGCGGTGTTCCTGTAATAAGTGAGCAGCAATCTATGTCAGTGTTATGTGCACTTGATTTGGCTGACCTGAGAGGACTGGCAGAGGAAGCTTCAGCTAATGGAGTGCTCCGCTGTGTGTGTGCGAAGAGAGAAGTAACCAGACATGATACCGGGGCCCTGGGGGAAGCTTGACACGCTATTCCTCTTGCATGGGCGACGCTTTACACGCAACTGTTGGCACAACATAGAGAACAGCCAGGGATTTGTGCCTCCCCCTCCTGCACTTGTGAAAATGCTGCCGCTCGCTCTCCATCAGTGAATCTCTGCTTCTGGGACTGACCTTAATCCTGGCGCACATCTGCTAATACCGGGGCGGACTCTGCGCGCCCCACTGCCCCAGCACTATACCCTCACTGCAAAGATGGCCGCACTTCTGCCAGTCTCAGTATGCAGATGGTGCGATGTCATATAATGTAATATCGTACAATCCTTCACAGCTCCATCCAAAACACCCGCTGTATGTGGAGGAACTCTGGAGGATCGGTATATGGAGGAACTCTGGAGGATGGGTGTATACAGGAGCTCTGGAGGATGGGTGTATACAGGAGCTCTGGAGGATGGGTGTATACAGGAGCTCTGGAGGATGGGTGTATACAGGAGCTCTGGAGGATCGGTGTATACAGGAGCTCTGAAGGATCGGTGTATGGAGGAGCTCTGGAGGATCAATGTATGGAGGAGCTCTGGAGGATCGGTGTATGGAGGAGCTCTGGAGGATCAATGTATGGAGGAGCTCTGGAGGATCGGTGTATACAGGAGCTCTGGAGGATCGGTGTATGGAGGAGACCTGGAGGATCGGTGTATGGAGGAGCTCTGGAGGATCGGTGTTTATGGAGGAGCTCTGGAGGATCGGTGTTTATGGAGGAGACCTGGAGGATCGGTGTATGGAGGAGCTCTGGAGGATCGGTGTATGGAGGAGCTCTGGAGGATCGGTGTATGGAGGAGACCTGGAGGATCGGTGTATATGGAGGAACTCTGGAGGATCGGTGTATGGAGGAGCTCTGGAGGATCGGTGTATACAGGAGCGCTGGAGGATCGGTGTATGGAGGAGCTCTGGAGGATCAGTGTATGGAGGTGCTCTGGAGGATCGGTGTATGGAGGAGCTCTGGAGGATCAGTGTATGGAGGAGACCTGGAGGATCGGTGTATACAGGAGCTCTGGAGGATCGGTGTATACAGGAGCGCTGGAGGATCGGTGTATGGAGGAGCTCTGGAGGCTCGGTGTATGGAGGTGCTCTGGAGGCTCGGTGTATGGAGGTGCTCTGGAGGATCGGTATATACAGGAGCGCTGGTGGATCGGTGTATGGAGGAGCTCTGGAGGCTCGGTGTATGGAGGTGCTCTGGTGGCTCGGTGTATGGAGGTGCTCTGGAGGCTTGGTGTATGGAGGTGCTCTGGTGGCTCGGTGTATGGAGGAGCTCTGGAGGCTCGGTGTATGGAGGTGCTCTGGAGGCTCGGTGTATGGAGGTGCTCTGGAGGCTCGGTGTATGGAGGAGACCTGGAGGATCGGTGTATGGAGGTGCTCTGGAGGCTCGGTGTATGGAGGTGCTCTGGAGGCTCAGGGTATGGAGGTGCTCTGGAGGCTCGGTGTATGGAGGTGCTCTGGAGGCTCGGTGTATGGAGGTGCTCTGGAGGCTCGGTGTATGGAGGTGCTCTAGAGGCTCGGTGTATGGATGTGCTCTGGCGGCTCGGTGTATGGAGGTGCTCTGGAGGCTCGGTGTATGGAGGTGCTCTGGAGGCTCGGTGTATGGAGGTGCTCTGGAGGCTCGGTGTATGGAGGTGCTCTGGAGGCTCGGTGTATGGAGGAGCTCTGGAGGATCGGTGTATGGAGGAGCTCTGGAGGATCGGTGTATGGAGGTGCTCTGGAGGCTCGGTGTATGGAGGAGCTCTGGAGGATCGGTGTATGGAGGAGCTCTGGAGGATCGGTGTATGGAGGTGCTCTGGAGGCTCGGTGTATGGAGGTGCTCTGGAGGCTCGGTGTATGGAGGTGCTCTGGAGGCTCAGTGTATGGAGGTGCTCTGGAGGCTCGGTGTATGGAGGTGCTCTGGAGGCTCGGTGTATGGAGGTGCTCTGGAGGCTCGGTGTATGCCCTGCTTCAGTTCTGATGGTGCACAGGTCTTGCTGCTGTTGCTGTGGTTTTGATGGTGCACAGGTCCAGTCGTTCACCACTTCCTGGTGATGTGTCGGCATGCAGGAAATACCCACTCAATCAGGGAGATCAGACTCTATAATGGCTAAACTAGAATTTCCTGCTTCTCAACCAGACATAAGAAAAAAAAAAGACAAATTTGGTCAGCTCTCCTAGAACACCATTCACACTAGGCAGGAGCACGTTACTATGGCTGAAGTTGCAAACACACAAAAACACAGAAAAATGCAACAGCTCAACACAGACCCACTACAGACACAGACCCACTACAGACACAGACCCACTACAGACACAGACCCACTACAGACACAGACCCACTAAAGCCACCACCCCCCCCCCTCCCACTTGTTCATGGAACTTGCTTGATGTCAGACGGTTTTCTCGGCAACTATACCGCTGAGCTGTACCTCCCCTCGTCAATATTTTCAGAACAGGTGGTAGATGACTCGCACTTTAAGGTGCCCATACATTTTTAATACATTTCGGCCAAAAGATTGTTTGGCTGACAGATTAGTGTTAAGCAAGCACTTAAATGTACAAGTGTCTTGCAGAAACCTGTTACATTTTTCCGTTCTAATTTTTTTCCGTTTCATTTAAACAAAAAAAAAAATAGGAAGCCATACTTACCTGTCTGCACTCCTCCTGATGCCCATCAGCTTCGGTTCCCCACTCACTAACAGCCCGCTCAGCCAATGACTGCGCTATCCCACCGCAGCCAGTGATTGTCACTGAATGGAGCACTGGAGCATCAGGAAGAGCAAGGACAGGTAGGTATGGCTCCTTTATTGTTTTTAATTCCTTTTAATCCTTTTTAATCAGAGCTCCAGCATCTTAAGGAATGATGATACTGGGAGCTTTAAAAAGTAAAAAACAATAAAGCAGCCATACTTACCTGTCCACACTCTTCCCAAAGCTCAACTGCTTCGGTTCCCCACTCACTGACAGCCTGCTCAGCCAATCATTGCACTTTCCCGCCACTGTCAGTGATTGGTTGTGCGGACTGTTACTGTGGAGCACTGGACCCGGCAGGCATCGGGAGGAGCACAGACAGGTAAGTACGACTGCTTTATTGTTTTTTTAATTGTTTTTAACCCACAAACAGTTTCAGAGCTCCCAGCATTATAATGAATGATGATGTTGGGAGCTTTGAACTCAGTTCCATAGCAGATCTCCAGTATTTACAGACCGGTCGCGAAACGTGGGAATGATCCCTTAAACATCATCATCCCTAACTTGGTATATAATATAGAGTAGTAATCATGTATCTGACATGTGAGTCTACATGAACCCCTCTCGGTGGAGCGGCTGCCATGTGCAGCTTTCTCTCCTTCCCCAGGGATGTTGTATCTCAATCATCTCTGAGAACTGGGTCACATCTAGAGTAGATCTGGAATATTCACTTATCGCTCAGATGTCATAGGGCGTCCATTATATACAAATCACAGTAACGGGTAATCTCTCAGCCGACCAGCAGGGAAAAAAACTCACGGAAATGCAGACTTAACTTTTGTTAATTAGCCTTTAAAAATTCATGAGAAAAGCCGCACATATGTCCATCAATATAATTCCTGCCCCCAGGCGAAAAGCTGGCAATTCCCTATAGCCAATGATAATGGTGCTGGACTTTTGTGGAAATAAGTACAGAATGGTATACAGATCCCTGCCTGGGTACGCGGTCCCCAATCCACGGTAACAAAGGAAACAGTCATCCAATTTCTGATGCGGTAACGATAGTGTCGCCAATGAAAAAAATGCAGATGAGTCACGGCCTAAATTGGCTGTTGCCTCAAACGGCATGAAAATAAGTATAAATAACTTGGAGGAGTAGGGGGAGGGGGATAACTAGGGCTTCCTGGGCAAACATGGGGGGGGGGGCAGTTGTAGCCCAATTTCTATATAACAACTCCTTTCTATCCCTACCTCCAGTCCTCAGTCCTCAGGCCCAGTCCTAGGTGGTGTACTCGTCCTGCAAAAGTACCTACCCCTGAGTCTCCAGTAAGGCCCTTAAGGCTCTGTTATACTGAACAGTTACCAGCCTTGCTTGGCCGATTACAAACCATTGAGGTCGATAATCACACATTATGAAAGGCAACGATAAGCCGCATACATGATGGCTGATCGTGGTCTTTCGACATGTTGACAGATCACGATGTTGAAAGCGATGGTCTGCAACGTGGTCCGTGCGATAGGAGCGTAGACCACCTAACGGACAATAAGTATTTGGTTTACATTATGTCCTTATCTCTGATGTTGGTCATCAGGGAGATGCAGTATATAGCTACATTGTGGTTTCATTTATTTAGACAATTCTTTATTTAAGGGCTGCATTACATGGGCCGGACCCGCACTATAAGCGATCAATGATCTGCTAGATTGGTGCCTAACTATAACCGGCTTGATAATCGTGCGCTAGAGCTGCACAGACATTGTTAGCAATTTCCGTGTGGCCCTTGCTTTGGTGTCAAAAAAAAAAAGAGGTATACTTACCTGTCCAGGCTTCCCCGGTGTTCTGCTGTCTTGTTCCTGTGTTCCCTGCTTAACATGGCTGCTTTGATGTCCAAGACGGGACTGTCACTGCCACTTTAGGGATGGGTTTGGAAGTGCCGGAGTTGGCTGCGTTGAACAGAGAACTCAGGAATAAGCCAGCATGACAGGGAAGCCTGGACAGGTAAGTCTAATTTTATTTCTTTACCATAGGATAATCTGTTGGCTGCACATTTCTATTACATGTAGCGATGTCTGGCTGGTGGATGATGGCTTTTAAATATGTTAAAAGGCAATGGTCAGCTAATGATCGTTTCTTCGGCTCATCATTGTCTTTATTAAACAGAACATTATTTGCCCGAAGCGGCCTGATTTGGCAGAATATCAGTACATGTAACAGAGTCCTAAGGGCTTTAGTTAGGTTCCTGGGAGGGGCTGCCCTTGTGGTGACCCCCGGTGTGGAGGTACGGCCGGTCACTTGCCAGATGTTTAAGCGTGACGCCACTTCTATGGTGGTTGGCAGAGATATAGCCATGTGATGTCATGTTGTGACGCCAGAGCCAGTTGGGCCCACTGGTATGGTGGCACACCTGCTTTTATTTTAAAGGGCTGGCTATACCTTGTTTCCCCTTGTTTCTTGTTAGACCGCCACTATATCCTATGGGCTGCCCCCACAATCAGCGATCACCCGGGGAGCCCCCCCACAGCTCCCCCTGGCCCTCCCCGGACTCACCCGCTCGCTGCTGCCATATAGAATAGCGGCGGCAGCGAGTGGGGAACGAGGAGCAAACAAGCCATCACAGCGCTCGTTTGCTCCTCACTGTCGGCCAGTGGAATAGGGCCTTACTGCATAGTGTTGAGTGAAGTTACTTGAGAAGAGAAGGTGTTCAACTGACTGGGGACCTGGCAGGATCCAGGGCCCAACTGAACTGCTGTAGAGAGCGTTCTAGCTTGTGTCCTTCCTCTACAGAGTCTAACAGCAAAAGACAACTACACTTCCTCTACCCATGATTTCCTTCCTACAGCTCCTGTAAGGTGTGCTGTGAGTGGGTGAGAAGTGCGTATGTGAGAAGTAAAGATAGAGATGATAGGTGAAAAGAAGAAAGAACTCTCATTGGTACAAAGATCCATGTGACACAAATAAACAATAACCCTTTAATTCCTACAGCCGTGCAATAACTGAGCATATACATCTACAACAACGACATCTTGTGGCAAAACTCTGGTACTACTACATCACCACTTATACTTGAAAGTACAAGGGTGTAACCAATAGCAACACCAGTGGTGGGACACCACACCCTTTTTAGGGCAATAACTTTACCTGGTATGAGGTAGGGACGGAGGAATTGTCACCTCCACCCTCCATCTGCTCCTCCCTTCCATGTTCCCACCACCTACCCTTACTCCTCCAAGTTACTTACGTTTTCAGGTAAGGACGCGGTATTCATGCTTTCTGAGGTGATAGCTATTCTAGGCGGTGACTCGTCTGAGTTTTTTCTGTTGGTGCCGTTATGGGTCCTGCATCACAAATGAGACAAGTGTTTCCTTTGTTGTAGTGGGTTTGGGGGTTTTATCTATGATTCTGTATTTATTTCCAGTCCAGTGCCATTGTCGCTGGCTATAGAGGATCGCTATCATCTTGCCTGGGGGCAGGAATCATATTGATGGACATACGTGTGGCGTTTTCTTATGAATTTTTAAAGGCCAATTTAAAAAAGTGAAGTTTTAGTCTGTTAGGTTACAGCACATCAGAGTTTTCCGTG
Organism: Dendropsophus ebraccatus; assembly: GCA_027789725.1. NCBI lineage: Eukaryota > Metazoa > Chordata > Amphibia > Anura > Hylidae > Dendropsophus > Dendropsophus ebraccatus. Next base: position 29,234,034 of record JAQFWZ010000022.1, read on the forward strand.
ACTCTGGGGGGAACGCTCGAGGGGGACACGCGGGGGGGGGGGGGGGGGGGGGGGGTTCTTCATTAACAGCTACGGAGATCATCACCAGTCCAGTCCATTAACAAGTCAACATTCTATAAGAATTCTCTATGTTATGTTTAACCTTGGTATCATCCCGAAGCGCGGTGACCTCCTCACGGCCAGTCATCCATCACAGTCTCTCATAAAAATCAATGAACCCAGCGGGAATCAGGGCAGGGATCCTCTATAGCAAGCAGTCTCTTCTATAGAAGCACAGTCTTCTCTTTAGTGTAGCAGTCTCTTTTATAGAAGCACAGCCTTTTCTTTAATGTGGCAGTCTCGTCAGTGGGATAGTCTCCTCTGTATTGGGACAGTCTCCTCTTTATTGGGACAGTCTCCTCTTTATTGGGACAGTCTCCTCTTTATTGGGGCAGTCTCCACTTTATTAGAACAGTCTCCTCTTTATTGGAGCAGTCTCCTCTCTATTAGGAGAGTCTCCTCTGTATTGGGACAGTCTTCTCTTTATTGGGACAGTCTACTCTTTATTGGCACAGTCTCCTCTTTATTGGGACAGTCGACTCCTTAATGGAACAGTCTACTCTTTATAGGCACAGTCTCCTCTTTATCCGCACAGTCTCCTTTTTATTAGGACAGTTTCCTCTGTATTGGCACAGTCTCTTCTTTCTTGGGACAGTCTCCTCTTTATTAGCACAGTCTCCTCTTTATTAGCACAGTCTCCTCTATATTAGCGCAGTCTCCTCTTTATTAGGACAGTCTCCTCTGTATTGGCACAGTCTCCTCTGTATTGGCACAGTCTCCTCTTTATTAGCTCAGTCTCCTCTTTATTAGCACAGTCTCCTCTTTATTAGCTCAGTCTCCTCTTTATTAGCACAGTCTCCTCTATATTAGCACAGTCTCCTCTATATTAGCGCAGTCTCCTCTATATTAGGACAGTCTCCTCTGTATTGGCACAGTCTCCTCTGTATTGGCACAGTCTCCTCTTTATTAGCACAGTCTCCTCTATATTAGCACAGTCTCTTCTTTATTAGCACAGTCTCCTCTATATTAGCGCAGTCTCCTCTTTATTAGGACAGTCTGCTCTGTATTGGCACAGTCTCCTCTGTATTGGTACAGTCTCCTCTGTATTAGCTCAGTCTCATCTTTATTAGCACAGTCTCCTCTATATTAGCACAGTCTCTTCTTTATTAGCACAGTCTCCTCTATATTAGAGCAGTCTCCTCTTTATTAGCACAGTCTCCTCTGTATTGGCACAGTCTCTTCTTTATTAGGACAGTCTGCTCTGTATTGGCACAGTCTCCTCTTTATTAGCTCAGTCTCCTCTTTATTAGCACAGTCTCCTCTATATTAGCGCAGTCTCCTCTTTATTAGGACAGTCTGCTCTGTATTGGCACAGTCTCCTCTTTATTAGCTCAGTCTCCTCTTTATTAGCACAGTCTCCTCTATATTAGCGCAGTCTCCTCTTTATTAGGACAGTCTCCTCTGTATTGGCACAGTCTCCTCTTTATTAGCTCAGTCTCCTCTTTATTAGCACAGTCTCCTCTATATTAGCACAGTCTCCTCTGTATTAGCACAGTCTCCTCTTTATCCGCACAGTCTCCTCTTTATTAGGACAGTCTCCTCTGTATTGGCACAGTCTCCTCTTTATTAGCACAGTCTCCTCTATATTAGCACAGTCTCCTCTTTATTAGGACAGTCTCCTCTGTATTGGCACAGTCTCCTCTGTATTGGCACAGTCTCTTCTTTAGCAGCACTCTCTTATTCCTCCTCTCATCTCTGGAGTCGCACTCATGACTGGATAGGGTTAAGCACTGTAAGATTCCTCACTCCACAATCATGGATCACATTTACACTTCTGAGGGGGAATTCATAGACATGATTGGCTCTTTGTGTATCTGAAGAGACGTTGCTATCAGCGGCAGCATGGCAGTCTTTACACAGTCGTGTAGCAGGTATGACTCCTGCTCTACAATAGAATAAACAGGCAGGAGCCCCCGTGCCCCGCGCCTCCTCCCGCTCTCTCTACACTTCACTTATTTACTCGCTACCTGATCACGAGGATAAAAAGATTTCCGCAAAGTACAAAAGTCAATATTTACTCCGCGTTCTCGCCCAGAAATCTCGTTACTTTATGAAACGAATCCCAGAGAGGCCGGAGCTGAAAGAGTGAGACCTGTCCTCCCCGTAAGGAAGACGGCCTGCGGAGCGCCGGGGGAGCCGCCACCTCAGCTCTCCATGGACCACACTTTAAACCCTTGTAAAATCCGGGGTAATCCAGGGACAGAAGACAAAGTCGATGAATAATAACACAACAACAGTCACAGGATGAGCGAAACGTTTGAAGATTAGGATCTCTGGACACAAAGAGGTTTCTAGAAGCCGAAGACGATGGAAGAAAAAATTGTTAAAGCGGTCTTCTAGGTCTTTGATATGGATGGCCATGTACTTATCTACAGAGTGTAGTATACCAGAGCATGGTTCCTGTGGCTGGGCTGAGGATGGCACCTGTCTACAAGCAGTTTATTGTCTATTTTAGGAGTTAACATGTTTTATGTGCAACTATTCTGTGTATTTCTCTGTACCAGTAACTGGCAGGCAGAGAATGGGTTATATGCTTTACACTGCACACCACACAACAGCGACACCTACTGACCGTAGTGGGAACTGCTCTAGGTAGTGTGGTAAGCTTAGGAAGTTGCTAGAAGGGGGTGTGGTTATGCAGATAGGCCCCCTATATAAGGCTGGCTGTTGCAGTGTTTAGCTGAGACAAGTGAGACAAGCTGAGACAAGAGACAAGAGACAGGAGACAAGAGACCAGTGAGACAAGTGACCAGCTGTAGAGGGTATAACATCACCTCAGGAGATCACCACAGAGAGAGAAGCTGCTGAGGGGAACAAGGAGAAAGATCTTACACAGAGCAGCAAGAGAACAAACAGCTGGAGGTGAGAGAGAGAGAGACCTTGAGAGACAGTTTGTCAGGTGCCCCCTCAGGAAAGGGGCAGCACATATACAGTCAGTGGGAATCCTAAAGACAGACACCCAGTGGAGAGACTTGGCTGTAAGAGGGAGCCGAGTTAACGTAGGCCTCGGCACCCATCTTCCTGACATTCGGGGGGTAGGATTGACTAGGACCCCTGGATCCTCTGGGAACCGAAAGTTGTGGCCTAAGGCCCGGCCCAGTAATTTTGCAGGAAGCTCCCTGGCAGACAGGGAGGGGAAAAGCAGACTCAAGCACCATTGGGAGAAGTCCACAGGATCACCGTGCTCACCAGCGTCCCACACGTACTGGCAGACCAGGACCTAAGGCAGGTCGTCTCTCTTCACACCACCAGGCTCTCACAAGCACAGTAGCTCAGTCAAAGCCGCCAGTATTCACCACTGTATGCTAAAGGACTGTATACCATCTGCACGTCTAACAGTAAAGGAGTTGTTGTTACACTGCCTCCCTCCTTGTCTCCCTGTTGTCTGGTCCACCTGCACCACACCACCATCAAGGGCCATATTACCAGGCAGCAGTATTTTGGGGTTGGCCCCGGGGGAACTACAGGTCCACACCACCGACCACCTTACACACGGGTGCAGCCCCCCTACAGAAACCGCTGCAGCAGCCACAGAAGAGAGAGAGAGATACCAGGGAAGCGCCAGAGAGTCCCCCTGTACCTGCAGAAGCCCTCGTGCCCACCTGTGACCGTGACAAGTTCCAGCCATCCTGCAGGTATAGCACACTCTCCCTCTGCAGCCCTCAGTGCATCCCCTCACAGAGGAGCTCAGCGCCACACTCAGGAGAGACTACCATCACCATCATCCTCTCCTCACTCTCTTCCCATTACCCCGGCTCGCTGCATAGTTCTCTTTTGGCGTCACGAACAGGATAGGCTGTGTGCCTGTCACAAAGTACCAACACCTCAGCTGTGAGAAAACTGCCCTCAAGTGTGTGGTAACCGCAAAAGAGGGGGAACACTGTACCCACAGAGACTTTAACTGTATGCTGCTTGTGAGAAAAGACTGCTAAAGTGTTTCTGCTACTGTTTTACTGAACTGTTTCGCCTGAGAGAAACTTTGCTTAAAAGAGGGGGAAGATGGAACCCATATCCCCGTGTGTGGATTTACAGATGTACAGCATGGACCTTGCTTTATTGAAAGAGACTTTACAAGCCACCATGTTTGTTTCACTGTGCCACCTTTACTGTGCTCTCAGAGACTTTGCCACTATCCTAAAGAAGAAGGATTTGTTTGCTGCGTCACAATCGCAGCGCACCGCCCCTCAAGGGGTTAACTACAGCTCCGCTGAAGCGCGGGAAAGAGTAAGTCCCACCTCACCTCAGAGCAGCTACGCAGCACCACAACAGCAACGGTCGCCTGCCAAGTCTCCTAGAGGTCTGCAGAGACAGCGCTTCCGGAGTCCACTGTGTGCCGCCATCTTGGGTGAGTCCGAGCCTTATAGGAAAAAGCGAGCCTCCGTCCCACACAGGAAGTGGGCGGAGCCTGGACCGCCCGGAAGAGGAGGGGGTTCAGTAGCGAACAGCATGGCGAGCAAGCAACAACCCCAGACCGGAGTTCCCGCATCCGCCATGTCTGCCAACCCGGACGGCATGCCTGAGCCGCAGCCTGCCCCTCACTCCTCTGAGCAGGTCTGCATTAGTATGCCTCCGGACGCAGCGCTCGAGACAGCCGACCCAGAAGAGGCAGAGGCGCTAGAGGCTCCACCGCGCCAAGTTCCCCTCATACCCTGGGAGGAAGGGGCAGCGATACAACCCCGTTTGATGGACGGTCGGCCACCGAGCCCGGAGGAATCCGTGATCCCCAAATGGTGCTTTGGGGACGAAGGCTGCCTGCAGCAGATCCTCACAGAGGTCCGGGAAGCCAACACAGTCCAGGGAACCCAGCCCCGACAGCGGCCAAGCACCGACACCGACATGAAGTATCGGCAGTTCTACCAGGAGAGAGTGGACCGAGAGCGGGAAATCCGCCAGAGGCTGAAGGAGCCCACCGAGAAGGATGCACGCCCCTTACGGCTGCAAGGGACAGTACGTGAGTTCAGCCGGGACCGGGGGTATGGGTTTATTGAGGACAACCACGGGCCCAAGTGGTATTTTGTAAACCGGGCTTCGGTGAAACGCCCTGACCTGCCGGAACACTTACACTCCCTGTTCCCAGGAGAACAGGTGGAGTTTACCCCCATGCTGGGACCCCGAGGGTGGTGGGCAGCGGGTGTCACCAGGGTACCGCCCCCACCTTATAGCGGCCTGGATGAGGACTGGTCAGAAGACCCCCACAGACCCTCCGTAGCCCTCCGAGAGACCCCAGAGGGCCTACATCTGTTGCCGCTACCGCCCCCAGACTCTGATGGGAGTGCTCCCACCTCCAAAATGGCTGAACCAGCGCCTTCTCCCCCTTCAGCCCCAGCAGTAGCTGCAGAAGCGGCTCCGCCTGCCCCGGTCCCTACTGTCCCAGCTCCAGCGGTACCCACCGTCACCCTAGAGGTACCACCTACGCAAGTAGAGGCCACCCTGGTGGTTGCAAAGCCTGTGACCACCGCAACCTGGTCCACAAGCCCTCCGGGTGTCCGGGACGTCGCCACCACGACCATTGTGGAGGCGAATGCCACTTGGCATATGCACTTAGCGCCAGGAGTGAAGGTGCTCAGTGGTCCCAGCACATCCACCGGAGAGGAGAAAGCAGTGCCTGCAGGGGTCTCGGCCGAGTCCTCCACCCACACACCATCTGGGGTAGCAGCAGCACAGCTACCAGCGTTTCCGCCACTCCCACCAGGTGAAGAGCGACCACCCTTATCCAGCGCTAAGGGCAGAGCCGCCATCTTGGCTCTCTACAAGATGCAGCAGCGCTGAGTTCGTCTGAGGTACTGTTTACCCACTGTTGGCAGGAATGCCTTAGTTACCTCAGAGACTGCAAAAAGTTAAGTTTATTGCAACGTTTAAGATATGTGCCTGGCATCTGCCATGATCCAAAGTATACTTTTATAAAGTTTTATGTGTGCTGCAACGTTCAAGTGAAGTGCCTGGTCTTAGGACCATGAAAGTGTTGCACTAAAGTGCTATTGTTTGGGGGGTTATGTTTTTGTTGGGGTTTAGTGTGTTAAAAAGAAACACATATGCCATGGACTGCCCACTCCAGTGTTCCACTTTAACTCAGAGACTCTAATGGACTCTATCCAGGTCATGTGCCAAAGAGGTTTGTTTGCACTACTACACTGTTATTGCAGCCATGTGTATTGCTTATTCAAACGGACCACTCTAATATGGACGCTGTGCTAAGTGCCAATAGAGAGACTTTAAGAGTTCCCTGTTGGGCAGGAGCCCACTATGTTTACAAAATTGTTTGCACTATATTTGCCTATGTGCCTAACCAAACTTTTACACTTTTACACAGGTATGGTGCCTTTTATTTGTGTTTCCAGCTTTCATCCTCGCCCCAGCCCGTCGCCGAGGCCGGCTTATTTTTAGAGGGGGAATTATGTAGTATACCAGAGCATGGTTCCTGTGGCTGGGCTGAGGATGGCACCTGTCTACAAGCAGTTTATTGTCTATTTTAGGAGTTAACATGTTTTATGTGCAACTATTCTGTGTATTTCTCTGTACCAGTAACTGGCAGGCAGAGAATGGGTTATATGCTTTACACTGCACACCACACAACAGCGACATCTACTGACCTTAGTGGGAACTGCTTAGGTAGTGTGGTAAGCTTAGGAAGTTGCTAGAAGGGGGTGTGGTTATGCAGATAGGTCCCCTATATAAGGCTGGCTGTTGCAGAGCTTAGCTGAGACAGGAGACAAGAGACCAGTGAGACAAGTGACCAGCTGTAGAGGGGATAACATCACCTCAGGAGATCACCACAGAGAGAGAAGCTGCTGAGGGGAACAAGGAGAAAGATCTTACACAGAGCAGCAAGAGAACAAACAGCTGGAGGTGAGAGAAAGAGAGACCCTGAGAGACAGTTTGTCAGGCGCCCCCTCAGGAAAGGGGCAGCACATATACAGTCAGTGGGAATCCTAAAGACAGACACCCAGTGGAGAGACTTGGCTGTAGGAGGGAGCCGAGTTAACGTAGGCCTCGGCACCCATCTTCCTGACATTCGGGGGGTAGGATTGACTAGGACCCCTGGATCCTCTGGGAACCGAAAGTTGTGGCCTAAGGCCCGGCCCAGTAATTTTGCAGGAAGCTCCCTGGCAGACAGGGAGGGGAAAAGCAGACTCAAGCACCATTGGGAGAAGTCCACAGGATCACGGTGCTCACCAGCGTCCCACACGTACTGGCAGACCAGGACCTAAGGCAGGTCGTCTCTCTACCACCACCAGGCTCTCACAAGCACAGTAGCTCAGTCAAAGCCGCCAGTATTCACCACTGTATGCTAAAGGACTGTATAACACCTGCAAGTCTTACAGTAAAGGAGTTGTTGTTACACTGCCTCCCTCCTTGTCTCCCTGTTGTCTGGTCCACCTGCACCACACCACCATCAAGGGCCATATTACCAGGCAGCAGTATTTTGGGGTTGGCCCCGGGGGAACTACAGGTCCACACCACCGACCACCTTACACACGGGTGCAGCCCCCCTACAGAAACCGCTGCAGCAGCCACAGAAGAGAGAGAGATACCAGGGAAGCGCCAGAGAGTCCCCCTGTACCTACAGAAGCCCTCGGGCCCACCTGTGACCGTGACAAGTTCCAGCCATCCTGCAGGTATAGCACACTCTCCCTCTGCAGCCCTCAGTGCGTCCCCTCACAGAGGAGCTCAGCGCCACGCTCAGGAGAGACTACCATCACCATCATCCTCTCCTCATTCCCCTCACTCTCTTCCCATTACCCCGGCTCGCTGCAAGAGTACAGATCTCTATAGGAGCGACTGGTCATGTCTGACCTGTGTGTAGAGTATATGGTCATGTCTATTCTGTAAGGGTCAGAGACATAGAGCATGTCCAATGTGACCCCATACATATGCCACCTGTAAAGTAGAGGTCTCTATAGAAGCGATTGGTCATGTCTGATCTGTGAGGGTCAGATACAAAGAATATGTCCGCAGTAAGGCTACGTTCACACAACATGAATTTTCGATTGATCACGGATGTTGTTGCCGATTTGCAATAACGGCCATGATTAATAGAAAAATTACGTTGCACTGCAATCAATGGGATCCTGGCCGGAGCGTATACACATAGTATACGGTCTGGCCGGGATTGCTAGCAGCCGCACAGCACAGAGGTCTCTATAGAGGTCATGTCTGATCTATGAGGGTCGAATACATAGAATACTGTATGTACCCTGTGAGGCCTATGCATAACCCACCTGTAGAGCAGAGATCCCTGTAGGAGCGATAGGTCATGTTTGATCTGTAAGGGTCGGGTATATATAGAATATATTTATATAAATATATATATATATATATATATATACAAAAAAAAAAACGCAATCACTGAGCTCAGGGAGATCAGTGACAAAAAAAATCAAATGGAGTGCTCACTCACACATTTAAATATGCAAAAAAGGGAAGGAAAGCCTGTTGCCAAGGGGTGCCTCCCAGTGGGGAGAACACCAAACCACCCTGACATGTAGCCCCTTAAGTCCCACTCGGCTGCGAGTGTTGGAACATAAATAGGGAAATACCAGGGTGGCCCCTTTTGCGTCAAAGTCTAACTCTGTGGCAAGTATTTCGACATGACAAGGGTTTACCAAAGCCAGGCATCCATCCACAGACAGCTGTTTTGGGGTATTTGCCCCTCGTCAGTGTGGAGTAGGATTCTGGATAACGAGGTGGATGGATGCATGGCTTTGGTAAACCCTTGTCATGTCGCAATACTCACTGTGGTGGTTGGTACTACTCGACCGTGATGGTAGTGTCGTGACGCCAGTGCTGGTCTAGCACACAGGTGATGTTGGTACCTGCTTAAGTGTGGCCGGTCTATAGTGTTTCCCAAATGGTCAGTGACCTGTCGGGTTGTGGTGGGTCCCTTGGGCTCTTGTCACGGTAGTCCTGAGGGGCAACTGACCCACATAGACTATCGGTACCGCAACCCACAGAAAGTGGAAAAATAACCCAAGGTGTGCGGCTAATGTGTATAGGTGCTGGTGCGGAGGAAATCATCAATGAGTCCCAGTGATCGAAAAATAGAACAGCTTTACTATACAGTCACTTAGTAGTACAATAGTAGCAAATAGATAAATCTTTACACGGACTTAAGTGCTTTAAGTCGTTCGTGCTGAGGAGATAAGGAAGTATAGTAGAGGTAGTTGTAGCGGTGCTTGAAGAGTTGAAAGTAGAGAAGCGTAGAGGAGAGCAGTTTGTCAAGGGAGTCCTAACTCAATGTAGCACTGAGCACTGAGAACTTACTTGTATCTTTGTATAGACTTTGTTCTGACCACCTTGTGCCCTACAGTGTCGAGTGACTCGTCCTTCTAGGGGGATACAAGCCCCAGCCTTGGTTACCTGGGTGAAACTAAGCTCCCGGGTTGACCCAGTTACCTGCACTGCGAGATAGGATATGTAGACCTTCTGGTAGCTTTGTCCTATCGAGGCTAGTTCCTCTTGTGTATCAGGATACTGCCCTGCACTTTTTAGACTGGTTCACGGCGTGGGCTAGGGTGCTCCCAGACTCTTCTACCTTTGTAGTGTTTAGCACTGGATAATAGAGATAATAGAAATACTGGAAGAAATGGTTGTCTCCAGCTGCGTCTGCATACACACGTTTCTTAGACTAGACTACAACAAACTGAACTGAACTTCCTCCCACACGGGGCTAAAAAACTCCTCCTACTGGGTGGTGTGTTTGTGTGTGGAGAGGTGTACAAAGGACACTGTCATCTAGTGGTGAAACTACAGAACACTACCTTCATCACCACTCAACCTGGAGTGAGAACTTTACGACAGGTGCCTAGGGCACTTAACAGTGGGACACCACACTCGGCACAGAATTAGACTTTGACGCAAAAGGGGCTACCCTTGTATTTCCCTATATATGTTCCAATTCTCACAACCCAGTGGGACTTAAGGGGCTGCATATCAGGGTGGTTTGGTGATCTCGCCACTGGGAGGCTCCCCTTGGCAACAGGCTTCCCTCCCATGGAGGGATAGCTGGCTATTCTCATGTTTTGAGACTCGTAACTGAGGCTCCACAGACTTCTTTTTTGTATAAATAGAATATGTCCACTGTGACCCTATACATATCCCACCTGTAGAGAAGAGGTCTCTATAGGAGCGATAGGTTATGTTTGATCTATGAGGGTCAGGTATATATTGAATATATCCACAGTGACCCTATAGCTATCCAGTTTGTAGAGCAGAAGTCTTTATGGCTCATGTCTGATCCGTAAGGTCGATATGGTCATGTTCCTCACCCTCAGGCTCGAGCAGTGATACATACCATCTACAATAGGCGGCCTGTTAGTAGGGGCTACATCTGGGGTCATCGATGGGCACATTCAGTTATCTGAGATTCGGTCTCTCTTCATTGAATCCTCCTACCCTGCTCCCCCCATAGCTTCTCTATCGGCCCCTCCTGGTGCCATCTTCCATCACCCTCTCCCCCTCCTCACTCATCTCCATCTCCATGCTGGGTGTTCAGGGCCCCGTAATCACCAGGTAAGGATTGCGCTATGAGGCCCAGGAGCCGAGGAGCCTCTAATTCCAGTGCAATTGTCTGAAATCTCTTCTGTTTACAGCGAATATTCTGGAAATGATTTCTGAAATGAATATTTTGCTATCAGCAGAGAAACATCCAATCTCTTCCTACAGGACAAATAGTTCTCTCTATTTACTGGGGAGTTGTTGCTGCTCCTCCTGTCTCTGATTACTCAGCGCTCGTGCTCCCCATACACAATGACTGGAGCCATGGCCGCCCCCTCCCCGCCACAAATCCACACACATCATATAGAAAGTCCCATACTAAGCCTGATGGAAAGAAGCAATTATCTCCATATAACACCCCATGTCGCCAGCAACAATGCTGAGTCCGAGGAAAGTGGAGTCACCGAGGAGTCACAGCACGTCACGCATATAAACCGGGGAAGGCTGGGGGGCAACGGGAAGGGTTATCAGCAAATAAAAGGGGAATCATAGAGGATTCACAGGGGATTCATGGAGAGAAGTCATATAGAGGAATTACAGGGAAGTCAGAGAGAAGTCATATAGAGGAATTATAGGGAAGTCAGAGAGGAGTCATATAGAGGAATTATAGGGAAGTCAGAGAGAAGTCATATAGAGGAATTATAGGGAAGTCAGAGAGGAGTCATATAGAGAGTCTTCTATCCAGGTCCTTGGGTCCCTTACAGTAAGCGTATAGTAGTCACATAGAAAAGTCTCAAATAGGGACCATGTAGCCATGGAGTCATAGAGTATTCACCCAGAGGAGTCATAGAGTAGTCAGCCATGGAGTCATAGAGTAGCCAGCCAGGAAGTCATAGAGTAGCCAGCGTGGAGTCATAGAGTAGTCAGCCATGAAGTCATAGTGTAGTCAGCCATGGAGTCATAGAGTAGTCAGCCATGGAGTCATAGAGTAGTCAGCCATGGAGTCATAGAGTAGTCAGCCATGGAGTCATAGAGCAGTCAGCCATGGAGTCATAGAGTAGTCATCCATGGAGTCACAGTGTATTCAGCCATGGAGCCATAGAGTAGTCATCCATGGAGTCATAGAGTAGTCATCCATGGAGTCATAGAGTAGTCAGCCATGGAGTCATAGAGTAGTCAGCCATGGAGTAATAGAGTAGTCAGCCATGGAGTCATAGAGCAGTCAGCCATGGAGTCATAGAGTAGTCATCTATGGAGTCACAGAGTAGTCAGCCATGGAGTCATAGAGTAGTCAGCCATGGAGTCATAGAGTAGTCAGCCATGGAGTCATAGAGTAGTCAGCCATGGAGTCATAGAGCAGTCAGCCATGGAGTCATAGAGTAGTCATCCATGGAGTCACAGAGTAGTCATCCATTGAGTCATAGAGTAGTCGGCCATGGAGTCATAGAGTAGTCAGCCATGGAGTCATAGAGCAGTCAGCCATGGAGTCATAGAGTAGCCAGCTATGGAGTCATAGAGTAGCCAGCCTTGGAGTCATAGAGTAGCCAGCTGTGGAGTCATAGAGTAGTCAGCCATGGAGTCTCGGGTATGTTACCAAAAAATAATGGTAAGAAAGTCAATAAAGCCGTCATATAATTGGACCACATCATGTTTTTCAGTTCTAAGAGATTCAAAGGCAGATTGGACTGTATTACCCCGTTCCCTGGATATCTCAGAGGGCTGTGGATCCTAGCGGGGCTTTCTGGATCACTTGTGAGAAGGGAACAGCAGCTGCATCAGAAATTTCCAGTAGAGACTCCTAAAAATGATGAGCTTTCCTGTTACCCCCTGCAAGCCTCCCGGCACCTGCCCTGCCTGACCCAGCTATCTCTGCGTACGTGGAAGGAGCAGCTCAGCCGGGCGTCTCTGGGGAGCTGGAGTGGAGATCAATCTCTCTGTGTCTTGTGATGTTGGAAGGACACCTTGAGAACTTCTCTTTTTGCTTGAAAGAATAAAGAACCGGAGATTTTTCCTTCTGTTCCATTGGGAAGAAGTAACATATTTCCAACACCGGGAGTGAATGTAAACACCAGGCCTATTACAGGACATCCACATTCCCTTCCTTATCTGCTCAGGACATGCACGTAGTCAAGGAGCGACTTCTGGATGATCTCAGAGGAGTCCTGGCTTCCATAAACATCCACTTTATATACTGTACACATGAACCAGGTTTACGGACTGCACTTTAGGTGTGAGGCTATCACCCACTGTCTCATTCTCAGTCCAAGTCTAGGGCTAATGCCATGTTCTCCTAGTTTGTGGCTATGTCCAGGTTAGGCCGGACTACCCACTTTGCCATGGGCAATACATTGGTCCAGATTTGGGGCTTGGGGCACCTATCCTGTCCTGGTTGGTCAGGGTTCTACCAATGATTGTGTCATGGTTAGTCCAGGTTTAGGGCTTTGTGCCATGGTTAGTCCAAGTTTCAGGCTTTAATACATTGTGCTTTGGTTAGACCGGGTTTGGGGCTAACATACATTCTGCATTACTCAGTCCAGCATTGAGGTATCGCACACTGTGTCCTGGCCAGTCCAAGTTTGGAGCCATTATACTGTGGTGCATCCAGGGCTAGGGCTGTCACACGTTGTTCCTTGTTCTGCCCAGGGCTGGTTACCACCCTTTGCGTCATTGTCAGGAGAGGAGCTTCCAGTCAGGCAGAATCCATCTCACCTGACGCTCCGATCTTCCTTCGCACGCGGCTCTGAATATTAACGCTTCTCTGTGTCCTGTGGAAATCTCTGTCAGGTGATACTGCAATTTACAGACACAAAGGAAGAGAGGCGATGAGCTAGAACCCCCTGAAAGCTTCACTTAAGATTTAAAGTGTTATTTCTGCATCATTTACCATTTTATGCTCTATTAATCGCCTCTAATCTCCAGACTTAGTCTTCCATGTTTATCTATGTAAAGAATGAAGTCAGAGCTACAAAAATGGCTGCAAGAAGCTGATATATATTATATAATACGGGCAACTCATCTCTCCTATGATGTGCCAGTCTGTGGGATGTGGAAGTAGAGAGGTGCAAGATCAGCCGGATGTGGGATCAGTAAGATGTCAGATCAATCAAATATAGGAGCAGTCAGATGTGGGAACAGATAGGTAGAGGAGCAGTCAGATATAAGGTCAGTCAGATAGAGAAGGAGTCAGATGTGGAATCAGATAGAGAAGGAGTCAGATCTAAGATCAGTCAAAAAGAGGAGGATTCAGATTTGGAATCAGTCAGATATAGGAGGAGTCAGATATAAGATCAGTCAGATAGAGGAGGAGTTAGATGTGGGATCAGTCAGATTAGGAGTCAGATAGAGGATCAGTCAGAGGAGGAGTCAGATGTGGGATCAACCAGAAAGAGGAGGAGTCAGATGTGGGATCAACCAGAAAGAGGAGGAGTCAGATGTGGGATCAGTGACCGCACCTGACACCCGTCCCAGCACAGAAGCTGAGAATTACCTATCTACTGGGTTAGGCATCTACTTAATGGGGGGGGGGGTAACTACCTTCTTGTGCAGTGCCCCAGCACAAGGTGCTGCACTAAGTTTCTTATTCACCTAAGTAAATTTTTCTCTCAGGTTCACATAGTGGGATGTGGTTTGAATGTATTCTGAGTTTTCCCCACTAGGTGTCACTACTGTTTTTCTTTGTGAATTGTTTTGTACACAGCTAAAGGAAGCTTCTGGGTTAACTGTCTTTGTCACAATTTGTTCTCCTGTCCATTTACTGCTTTAGTTTGTTTTCCCTCCTTTTTGTATCTTATCCCGTCCCTTCTCTCTCACACACACTGCCCCCACCAATTACAGGAAAGCTTGGTACGCCCCTAGAAAAGGAAGTTTAGTTCCTGCTGGGAGTTCTTCAGTTAGATCAGAGAGAGCAAGACAACAAGACACAGTTCCTGCTGAAGTCAAGCCAGGGCCTAGCTCCGGCCAGGACCCTTGTCAGGGACACAGAGACTTAACAGATTCACATATTCTTGCTCTAAGCAAAAACCACTAGCATGCAGTGCTAGACCCCCTCAGGAGGAGAAGGATGTCCTCTAAGGATCACCTTGCCCACGCCAGGGATACTAGCAACACAGTACAGGGCAGTGACCTGGATCCAGTTAGGCACTGACCCCAATAGAACAAAGCTGCAGTTAGCCTATGTATTACACTGGTTACGGTTACAGTAACGCACGGCTATCCTGGAAAGTCTGCTTAACCCAGCGCACCTCGACACTGCAGGGCATTAGGCAGTTCAGTAAACATGAGTATGAGTGTCTTCTCTTCTTCTTCTGTACTACAACCAGCTATTATATCCTGGCAGAGTACAGTACTACATTGGGCAGGGCCCTCAAGACGCTCCACTACTCCACTCTCTTCCGGTTCACTGACTAACACTTCTTCGTTCTCCTGTCTACACCAGTTTTATTTGAAGCAAAAACTTATTTTTGTGTATTGAACTGAAGTTTTAAGTAAACGGACGTTATCCTGGTTAAGTCATTGGACTCAATTTGTTCATTTGTGCTAACACACCAGCATATACTTGGGCTACCTAAACCCTGCAACCGCGGAGCCTGTCTGACCGGGGCTGGGTAACAACGGAAAATCCTTGTTGAAATGGAGTCCAAAAAGATGCCCCCTGTGAGACACTGGAGGTAACTGCAGTGTAACCTTTTATACTGTTTGCAGAGCCTGTGTAGATCTTGGATTGCCTCTACAGTGTTTTTTTCATTATTAGTATGGTGGTATTATCCAGATCAGCCCCTTCTCCCTGGTGTACACCAGCTGTATCCCCCGCTTGTCTGATGGGCAGGGAAGGGGGGGCAAGGTTGGGGGGAGGCGTGGCCTCCTTCTACGCCTGATTTATCATGATTTATGCCTGTGTTTATGTTACAAATCTACTGGAAGCAGGTGTAGCTTTGTTGCGTAGAGCCTGCACAGGGCTGACCGGGTTTAGTAAGAGGGGGGCGCCTAGTAAATCCAGACGGGGAAAGGGGGTGTGGTTTTATTTCAGACCAACGTACTCGTACGCCAGCCTTTATAAAGGTCCCCCTATGTGTAGTAATGGTTGTGGTCATGGCGTGGCAGAATGAATTGTGCCTTGTATAATGTTGTGGGCTGTGTATAGTGGTTATGATTGTATTATACGCTGCACTGGTAACATGTCATCCTATTGGAGGTGCTTTTTTATTCTTTTAATCCTGAGCCTTGGGTTGGGATACACCCATGCCAGAGATGGGTATACCGCAGTATAGGTCTCATCCCCAAGACTCACTATAAGATGGTCAATATGTAATTTCATAGATTCCCCAGCTGCCCCTTCCCTATTGATACCCCCTCCCAGCATGGACATAACCCTGGGGGTGACCTGGTATCTGGCCATTCCTGCTTATGATGGGGAGCACTTACCCTTAAAACCTATATAACACACAAGCCCTAGTGACATAGACAGGAGCTCCGGGGATGGAGAGCATGTCTCTTCAGGTGGATGAGCGGTGAATAAGACATCTTCTCTGTATTCTGACCATGAATCCCTGACTTGTCATTGTGTTTGGAGTAAGACAGGCGTCCACTTAATAATCCGGTCGGCATCTTTCCTCTAAGTGCAGCTATCAACATGTCACAACTGGCGGGCCCCGGCTTCCATACCTTACCTTCCATACCTCCGTCTATTTAGGCGAAACAATCGGCTTTGATAGAAATGTGAATTTAAATGTAAAGTTTGCAAAGTGTAACATGGTGTGGAGGGGAGGAGGCACCGAGAGCTACCTGGAAGTAAGGAATGATTGAAGCTGGGTGTGAAGCTGTCACCGAGACTGAACGCTGCGAAAAAATCCAATATCCTCAGCCGACCTTGTGCAATATGCAGAGCCATATACAGCAACAGCTGCCATACAGAAGAGATACTGGGGTAGTATACAGTATATAGAGATGTGGAAGAGTAACAGGAGAGGATATATATACAGATGTGGTGGAGGTACAGGAGATGATATATAGTGATGTGGTGGAGGTACAGGAGAGGATATATAGTGATGTGGTGGAGGTACAGGAGAGGATATATACGGATGTGGTGGAGGTACAGGAGAGGATATATAGTAATGTGGTGGAGGTACAGGAGAGGATATATACAGATGTGGTGGAGGTACAGGAGAGGATATATACAGATGTGGTGGAGGTACAGGAGAGGATATATAGTGATGTGGTGGAGGTACAGGAGAGGAGATATAGTGATGTGGGGGAGGTACAGGAGAGGATATATAGTGATGTGGTGGAGGTACAGGAGAGGATATATAGTGATGTGGTGGAGGTGCAGGAGAGGATATATACAGATGTGGTGGAGGTACAGGAGAGGATATATAGTGATGTGGTGGAGGTACAGGAGAGGATATATAGTGATGTGGTGGAGGTACAGGAGAGGATATATACAGATGTGGTGGAGGTACAGGAGAGGATATATACAGATGTGGTGGAGGTACAGGAGAGGATATATACAGATGTGGTGGAGGTACAGGAGAGGATATATAGTGATGTGGTGGAGGTACAGGAGAGGATATATATACAGATGTGGTGGAGGTACAGGAGAGGATATATAGTGATGTGGTGGAGGTACAGGAGATGATATATAGTGATGTGGTGGGGGTACAGGAGAGGATATATAGTGATGTGGTGGAGGTACAGGAGAGGATATATAGTGATGTGGTGGAGGTACAGGAGAGGATATATAGTGATGTGGTGGAGGTACAGGAGACGATATATAGTGATGTGGTGGGGGTACAGGAGAGGATATATAGTGATGTGGTGGAGGTACAGGAGAGGATATATAGTGATGTGGTGGAGGTACAGGAGAGGATATATAGTGATGTGGTGGAGGTACAGGAGACAATATATAGTGATGTGGTGGGGGTACAGGAGAGGATATATAGTGATGTGGTGGAGGTACAGGAGAGGATATATAGTGATGTGGTGGAGGTACAGGAGACAATATATAGTGATGTGGTGGGGGTACAGGAGAGGATATATAGTGATGTGGTGGAGGTACAGGACATGATATATAGTGATGTGGTGGAGGTACAGGAGAGGATATATACAGATGTGGTGGAGGTACAGGAGAGGATATATAGTGATGTGGTGGGGGTACAGGAGAGGATATATAGTGATGTGGTGGAGGTACAGGAGAGGATATATAGTGATGTGGTGGAGGTACAGGAGAGGATATATAGTGATGTGGTGGAGGTACAGGAGACAATATATAGTGATGTGGTGGGGGTACAGGAGAGGATATATAGTGATGTGGTGGAGGTACAGGAGAGGATATATAGTGATGTGGTGGAGGTACAGGAGACAATATATAGTGATGTGGTGGGGGTACAGGAGAGGATATATAGTGATGTGGTGGAGGTACAGGACATGATATATAGTGATGTGGTGGAGGTACAGGAGAGGATATATACAGATGTGGTGGAGGTACAGGAGAGGATATATACAGATGTGGTGGAGGTACAGGAGAGGATATATAGTGATGTGGAGGAGGTACAGGAGAGGATATATAGTGATGTGGTGGAGGTACAGGACATGATATATAGTGATGTGGTGGAGGTACAGGAGAGGATATATACAGATGTGGTGGAGGTACAGGAGAGGATATATAGTGATGTGGTGGGGGTACAGGAGAGGATATATAGTGATGTGGTGGAGGTACAGGACATGATATATAGTGATGTGGTGGAGGTACAGGAGAGGATATATAGTGATGGGGAGGAGGTACAGGACATGATATATATATACAGATGTGGTGGAGGTACAGGAGAGGATATATATGATGTGGTGGAGGTACAGGAGATAATATATAGTGATGTAGTGGAGGTACAGGAGAGGATATATAGTGATGTGGTGGAGGTACAGGAGAGGATATATACAGATGTGGTGGAGGTACAGGAGAGGATATATAGTGATGTGGTGGAGGTACAGGAGAGGATATATAGTGATGTGGTGGAGGTACAGGAGACAATATATAGTGATGTGGTGGAGGTACAGGAGACAATATATAGTGATGTGGTGGAGGTACAGGAGAGGATATATAGTGATGTGGTGGAGGTACAGGAGACAATATATAGTGATGTGGTGGGGGTACAGGAGAGGATATATAGTGATGTGGTGGAGGTACAGGACATGATATATAGTGATGTGGTGGAGGTACAGGAGAGGATATATAGTGATGTGGTGGAGGTACAGGAGAGGATATATAGTGATGTGGTGGAGGTACAGGAGAGGATATATATACAGATGTGGTGGAGGTACAGGAGAGGATATATAGTGATGTGGTGGAGGTACAGGAGAGGATATATAGTGATGTGGAGGAGGTACAGGAGAGGATATATAGTGATGTGGTGGAGGTACAGGAGAGGATATATAGTGATGTGGTGGAGGTACAGGAGAGGATATATAGTGATGTGGTGGAGGTACAGGAGATGATATATAGTGATGTGGTGGAGGTACAGGAGAGGATATATAGTGATGTGGTGGAGGTACAGGAGAGGATATATACAGATGTGGTGGAGGTACAGGAGAGGATATATAGTGATGTGGTGGAGGTACAGGAGAGGATATATACAGATGTGGTGGAGGTACAGGAGAGGATATATAGTGATGTGGTGGAGGTACAGGAGAGGATATATAGTGATGTGGTGGAGGTACAGGAGAGGATATATATGATGTGGTGGAGGTACAGGAGATGATATATAGTGATGTGGTGGAGGTACAGGAGAGGATATATAGTGATGTGGTGGAGGTACAGGAGAGGATATATAGTGATGTGGTGGAGGTACAGGAGAGGATATATATGATGTGGTGGAGGTACAGGAGACAATATATAGTGATGTGGTGGAGGTACAGGAGAGGATATATAGTGATGTGGTGGAGGTACAGGAGAGGATATATAGTGATGTGGTGGAGGTACAGGAGAGGATATATAGTGATGTGGTGGAGGTACAGGAGAGGATATATAGTGATGTGGTGGAGGTACAGGAGACAATATATAGTGATGTGGGGGAGGTACAGGAGAGGATATATAGTGATGTGGTGGAGGTACAGGAGAGGATATATAGTGATGTGGTGGAGGTACAGGAGACAATATATAGTGATGTGGTGGAGGTACAGGAGACAATATATAGTGATGGGGTGGAGGTACAGGACATGATATATAGTGATGTGGTGGAGGTACAGGAGAGGATATATAGTGATGTGGTGGAGGTACAGGAGAGGATATATAGTGATGTGGTGGAGGTACAGGAGAGGATATATAGTGATGGGGTGGAGGTACAGGAGATGATATATACAGATGTGGTGGAGGTACAGGACATGATATATAGTGATGTGGTGGAGGTACAGGAGAGGATATATAGTGATGTGGTGGAGGTACAGGAGAGGATATATAGTGATGTGGTGGAGGTACAGGAGAGGATATATAGTGATGTGGTGGAGGTACAGGAGAGGATATATAGTGATGTGGTGGAGGTACAGGAGACAATATATAGTGATGTGGGGGAGGTACAGGAGAGGATATATAGTGATGTGGTGGAGGTACAGGAGAGGATATATAGTGATGTGGTGGAGGTACAGGAGACAATATATAGTGATGTGGTGGAGGTACAGGAGACAATATATAGTGATGGGGTGGAGGTACAGGACATGATATATAGTGATGTGGTGGAGGTACAGGAGAGGATATATAGTGATGTGGTGGAGGTACAGGAGAGGATATATAGTGATGTGGTGGAGGTACAGGAGAGGATATATAGTGATGGGGTGGAGGTACAGGAGATGATATATACAGATGTGGTGGAGGTACAGAAGAGGATATATAGTGATGTGGTGGAGGTACAGGAGAGGATATATAGTGATGTGGTGGAGGTACAGGAGATGATATATACAGATGTGGAGGAGGTACAGGAGGTACAAATACACACATATACACCAGTGTTACAGACACTACTGACATACACACACACACACACACACACACACACACATATAGCCACAGATACATACACATACTGACATATAAATATATACAGAAATACATATATACACACAC
Organism: Dendropsophus ebraccatus; assembly: GCA_027789725.1. Classification (NCBI taxonomy): domain Eukaryota; kingdom Metazoa; phylum Chordata; class Amphibia; order Anura; family Hylidae; genus Dendropsophus; species Dendropsophus ebraccatus. The sequence goes on from JAQFWZ010000022.1 coordinate 29,254,672, forward strand.
TGACATATACATATATACCCACAGATACATTCGTACACTCACTGACAAACATACACAGCACTTACAGCTCCCAGGCTTCCCCCCTCCTCCTCCTGTAGTCCGGGCTGATCTTCACATTGAAGTATTGAGGACCTTTGGGTCATGTGATCATAAGGTCCTTCATCCCTCTCCTGTGCCATGCAGGACATGGGGTTACTAGAATACATACACCTTCTGGTATCTTTGTTCTATCCAGGCTAGAGAAGGTGATAGGCTAGAAAGAAAGAGCATCTCCATTGGACAATAAAAAGTGCATAATATATAGAAAACAGTAACCCTTTGTTGGCTTTAGCTGTGCAGTATAAGTCTATGTTCACACTACGTAAAACTACGGCCGTTGTTGCCGATGGCAACAACGGCCATAGTTTTTGCGGGGTGGAACAATGCCTTAGTTTCAATCGGATCCCGTCCGGAGCATATACACATCGTATACGCTCCATCCGGGATCCCGCATGTCAGGTTTCTGCGCCCGCAAGTCAATGAATTGCGGCCGTAGGAAACCCTGTTAGTTCACACTATGAAGCGAGCGGCTTTATTGTGTGCAGGGGGAGGCTCTGATGCGGCGTGCGCTGATGCGGAACGGCCGGTTTCAATACGTTGTGTGAACATAGCCTAAAAGACACTGACATCTTGTGAGTAAACTAGAGAATACCTTCATCACCAGCTAACTTTGAGAAAAGGGCTTTTGCGATAGGTGTTGAAACAAGAAACACCTGTGGTGGGACACCACAGTGATGTGGGGGAGGTACAGCATACAATATATAGTGATGTAGTGGAGGTACAGGAGACAATATATAGTGATGTGCAGGAGGTACAGGAGACGATATATAGTTATGTAGGGGAGGTACATGTCCCTCATTTCCCTTCTTCCACTCTGTCCCGTATACATAGAGGTTTTCATTGTGTCTCTCCTTTCCCTTCTTCCCCTCTGTCCCATATATATAGAGGTTTTCATCGTGTCTCTCCTTTCCCTTCTTCCCCTCTGTCCCATATATATATAGAGGTTTTCATCGTGTCTCTCCTTTCCCTTCTTCCCCTCTGTCCCATATATATATAGAGGTTTTCATCGTGTCTCTCCTTTCCCTTCTTCCCTTCAGTAACATATATAAAGGTTCCCATCATGTCCTCCCTTTCCCTTCCTCCTCCTGTAACATATATAAAGGTTTCCATCATGTCCCTCCTTTCCCTTCCTCCTCCCTCCTGTAACATATATAAAGATTTCCATCATGTCCTCCCTTTCCCTTCTTCCTCCTGTAACATATATAAAGGTTTCCATCATGTCTCTCCTTTCCCTTCTTCCCTCCTGTAACATATATAAACGTTTCCATCATGTCCCTCCTTTCCCTTCTTCCCTCCTGTAACATATATAAACGTTTCCATCATGTCCTCCCTTTCCCTTCCTCCTCCCTCCTGTAACATATATAAAGGTTTCCATCATGTCCTCCCTTTCCCTTCTTCCTCCTGTAACATATATAAAGGTTTCCATCATGTCCCTACTTTCCCTTCTTCCCTCCTGTAACATATATAAAGGTTTCCATCATGTCCTCCCTTTCCCTTCTTCCTCCTGTAACATATATAAAGGTTTCCATCATGTCCCTCCTTTCCCTTCCTCCTCCTGTAACATATAGAAAGCTCTCAGCTGACAATACACACCATTACCAACAATCCTCTGATATCTATCCGTTACTATCTGTAGATCCACTGAACATCCAGGGATTAATCCTCAATAACATCTCTCTTAGCTCTTTATGTGGAGCCGTATCAAAGGCTTTGCTGCAGTCCAGATAGGCGATATCCCGGCACCACCTTCATCCTCCGCATTGTGTGACATCAGGGAGATTAGTCTGACATGAGCGGCCCTCTGGAAAGCCATGCTGGGATGGGTCCAACAAGTTAAAAGTGGTGAATTATCCTCTTTTTCAGGAGCTATAACGCGTGACATGGCGGTATTATAGGTAATGTACAGATGTCAGAGACTAAATACAGGCTAATTTGGTGATATATCGGCTGTACATGTGGTATAAAGGTAGAATTGTTCATGTACAGGTATTACAGGTGATATACCGGCTGTATACGTGGTGTAGAGGTATTACTGGGGTATACAATAGATGTATTAAAGGTATATACTGTATATTACAGGTGATGTAGAGGCTGTGCAGGTGAGGTATATACTGTATAATACGGGTGATGTAGAGGCTGTGCAGGTTAGGTATATACTGTATATTACAGGTTATGTAGAGGCTGTGCTGGTGACATATATACTGTATATTACAGGTGATGTAAAGGCTGTGCAGGTGAGGTATATACTGTATATTACAGGTGATGTAGAGGCTGTGCAGGTGACATATATATACTGTATATTACAGGTGATGTAGAGGTTGTGCAGGTGAGGTATATACTGTATATTACAGGTGATGTAGAGGTTGTGCAGGTGAGGTATATACTGTATATTACAGGTGAGAAGGAGGCTTTGCAGGTGAGTTATATTCTGTATATTACAGGTGATGTAGAGGCTGTGCAGGTGAGGTATATACTGTATATTACAGGTGATGTAGAGGTTGTGCAGGTGAGGTATATACTGTATATTACAGGTGAGAAGGAGGCTTTGCAGGTGAGTTATATTCTGTATATTACAGGTGATGTAGAGGCTGTGCAGGTGAGGTATATACTGTATATTACAGGTTATGTAGAGGTTGTGCAGGTGAGGTATATACTGTTTATTACAGGTGATGTTAAGGTTGTGCAGGTGAGGTATATACTGTATATTACAGGTGATGTAGAGGCTGTGCAGGTGACATATATATACTGTATATTACAGGTGATGTAGAGGCTGTGGAGGTGAGGTATATGCTGTATATTACAGGTGATGTAGAGGCTGTGCAGGTGAGGTATATATACTGTATATTACAGGTGATGTAAAGGTTGTGCGGGTGAGGTATATACTGTATATTACAGGTGATGTAGAGGCTGTGCAGGTGAGGTATATACTGTATATTACAGGTGATGAAGAGGTTGTGCTGGTGAGGTATATACTGTATATTACAAGTGATATAGAGGTTGTGCAGGAGAGGTATATACTGTATATTACAGGTGATGTAGAGACTGTGCAGGTGAGGTATATACTGTATATTACAGGTGATGTAGAGACTGTGCAGGTGAGGTATATACTGTACTGTACATTACAGGTGATGTAGAGGTTGTGCAGATTAGGTATATACTGTACTGTACATTACAGGTGATGTAGAGGCTGTGCAGGTGTCATATATATACTGTATATTACAGGTGATGTAGACGCTGGGCAGGTGAGGTATATACTGTATATTACAGGTGAGAAGAAGGCTGTGCAGGTGACATATATATACTGTATATTACAGGTGATGTAGAGGCTGTGCAGGTTAGGTATATACTGTATATTACAGGTTATGTAGAGGCTGTGCTGGTGACATATATACTGTATATTACAGGTGATGCAGAGGCTGTGCAGGTGAGGTATACACTGTATATTACAGGTGATGCAGAGGCTGTGCTGGTGAGGTATACACTGTATATTACAGGTTATGTAGAGGCTGTGCAGGTGAGGTATACACTGTATATTACAGGTGATGTAGAGGTTGTGCAGGTGAGGTATATACTGTATATTACAGGTGATGGAGAGGCTGTGCAGGTGAGGTATATACTGTATATTACAGGTGATGTAGAGGTTGTGCAGGTGAGGTATATACTGTATATTACAGGTGAGAAGGAGGCTTTGCAGGTGAGTTATATTCTGTATATTACAGGTGATGTAGAGGCTGTGCAGGTGAGGTATATACTGTATATTACAGGTTATGTAGAGGTTGTGCAGGTGAGGTATATACTGTTTATTACAGGTGATGTTAAGGTTGTGCAGGTGAGGTATATACTGTATATTACAGGTGATGTAGAGGCTGTGCAGGTGACATATATATACTGTATATTACAGGTGATGTAGAGGCTGTGGAGGTGAGGTATATGCTGTATATTACAGGTGATGTAGAGGCTGTGCAGGTGAGGTATATATACTGTATATTACAGGTGATGTAAAGGTTGTGCGGGTGAGGTATATACTGTATATTACAGGTGATGTAGAGGCTGTGCAGGTGAGGTATATACTGTATATTACAGGTGATGAAGAGGTTGTGCTGGTGAGGTATATACTGTATATTACAAGTGATATAGAGGTTGTGCAGGAGAGGTATATACTGTATATTACAGGTGATGTAGAGACTGTGCAGGTGAGGTATATACTGTATATTACAGGTGATGTAGAGACTGTGCAGGTGAGGTATATACTGTACTGTACATTACAGGTGATGTAGAGGTTGTGCAGATTAGGTATATACTGTACTGTACATTACAGGTGATGTAGAGGCTGTGCAGGTGTCATATATATACTGTATATTACAGGTGATGTAGACGCTGGGCAGGTGAGGTATATACTGTATATTACAGGTGAGAAGAAGGCTGTGCAGGTGACATATATATACTGTATATTACAGGTGATGTAGAGGCTGTGCAGGTTAGGTATATACTGTATATTACAGGTTATGTAGAGGCTGTGCTGGTGACATATATACTGTATATTACAGGTGATGCAGAGGCTGTGCAGGTGAGGTATACACTGTATATTACAGGTGATGCAGAGGCTGTGCTGGTGAGGTATACACTGTATATTACAGGTGAGAAGGAGGCTTTGCAGGTGAGTTATATTCTGTATATTACAGGTTATGTAGAGGCTGTGCAGGTGAGGTATACACTGTATATTACAGGTGATGTAGAGGTTGTGCAGGTGAGGTATATACTGTATATTACAGGTGATGGAGAGGCTGTGCAGGTGAGGTATATACTGTATATTACAGGTGATGTAAAGGCTGTGCAGGTGACATATATATACTGTATATTACAGGTGATGTAGAGGCTGTGCAGGTGAGGTAGAGGTATAACGTGATAAAGCTTCCCTTGGTTCTTGGTCACAGTGTCGTGGTGCAGTCTCGGCTTCCTTTAGGATTTCAGCTCTGGAGCTCTGTCCTGGATGGAGGTGACAGTGGATCCGTGGTTGACATCATTTAGTTCCATATTCTCCCGACTCCCTCGGAGGCGTCTGGTAAACTTGCAGGCAGCGATCAGCTTAAACTTCATGTGACTTGTTATCAAACAGATGCTAATGCGTCACCTTCTGCCCCCCATAAACTTCGCCTTTTCTTTTCCTGAGACGGCTTCTACACATGTTGGACTTATCAGGAATAACTTTACACAGATAAAAAAAAAATCTCTGATTAAATAAGAGAAATTAGGCTGCATCATAAAGGATCGGTCCCCCCCACCCTCCTTCCCTGGGGCCCGGCTGCTTTTTAAGAATCTGACCAACTTAAGAGGCTGCGAGTCAGAGTGGCTGGTGCGGTGTGCAAGAGAGAGCGGAGCAGCCTGGGAATTTACCCCATCTGCTGCATAAACATCCACAGGAACTTCAGGCAGAATGGAATATCAGAAGACACTTCAAAGGCACCCGAGCCGCTTCTGTGTCAGAATACAGCTGTAAGCATTGCATGTTGCCTCCCTATTAAAGATGAACTTTTGTACTCTCTCAGACATCTTACAAACGCATAAAACATAAGTTCGTTTGCCTGTCAAGTGCTTCTTGGCATGCAGGCCTCCCCGGGATCCAGCGGGGGGCGCTCTGCCAAGCTTTCAGCTTAATAAGGGGTAAGATCTCTGTTATCCAATCTGTACCACTTTGGTCGGGAAATCTTCCCAGTTGAGCCACCAGGGGGAGCCGATTGCTTACCAGGCTGGGGATATGTTGTGGAGTAGGACACGGGTTCATTTAGGGGGCAGCTTGGATAATGAAAGCAGTGACCTGATTGGTTAATGTTGAATTCTTTGAAAAGCCTGTCTCTATCACCCGAGTTCATAAAAAGTGCAGTGTGCCACATAAAAAGTGCACAAGGTCTAAAAAGAGATAGGACCCACAAGTCCTCCTCTGTGGGGAGAAGGTTCCTGCAAGGATCAGGGATGATTGTCCCCCTGGCCCTAACTAAAGGCCGCATTACAGGGCACGGTGTTGGGGGGGGGGTAAGTGAGTGCCGACCTGTCATATCAGTGCTCGCTCTCTTCTCGTTCCTTGCTTGCTGCCTGTGCTTTTACATGTACTGACAAGGAGCGAGAAGGGCTGTGGGGAGCAGCGGCATGGACGATCCTTAGATACTACTGGGTGTCCATTGGAGTCAGTGGCGGTCTGCTGCTGCCGCTCCTGTTTCACGAAGCCACGAGTGGCAGATAACTTATTAAAAGACCACAATCAGCCAACATCTTGCATGCCAGCTGATCGTGGTCTTTAAACATGCGCTAAAGAGATGATTATTGGCCAGAATGGGCGGTAATTGGCCAAGTACAGCCGATAGTCGTTTGGTGTCAGGGCCTTTAGCCAAACTTAAGGCTTTATTACATAGGGCAATTATACAGTATGTCGAAGCAGACCAATATTGCCCCATGCGATAGGACCAGCGATCAGTCAATGAATGATCCAACACTGATCATCAGCTGTCGGCTGCACGTCCACCCGTGTAATAGAAGACCTGAGCTGGGCGGCTGATTAAAGCCAAGAATATGAGCAATCCAGCAGTTATTCATGCAGCCGTGGTCACAAGATTACAGAGCTGTATACAAGTGCTGATCAATGAGATTGGGGCACATTTACAAGCGGGCCGGCCATGTCCAAAAGGTCTAAAATACTAGTGTGGCCTCCACAGAAAGGGAAAGGAAATTCAGAACCTGACAGTCGCCCACATCCCCTTAGACCTCCAGAAGGGACCTCCCAAAAGGGAGCTCTACCCTGGGGAGATCAGAGGTGACTTCCTGATCTACTCACATGGCCACTTGGAATGGTCCATCACAGTTCCCCAGATTTCCTCCTCCTCCTTCTCAATGCTGTGCGCCCTGAGGAACAAGATGAACCTGATGAAAAAGATGAACAGCATCGGAGGTTCACACAGGTCATAGTCTTAACTGCAATCCAAAATGTTGTCCTCTGCATGATGCTCCAACTTTTCCATTTTTCTTGTCTTACTTCCCACCTTTGGCACAGCATGTTAAAAGCTTCTGTAGCTGCTAGATTGCACCCCAGGTTGTTTAACCATCCATGACTAGTCAGACAGAAGCACAGGAACTAAGGATAATCCGCATCTACTCTAGGGACACAGCATTATGCACTGGCTGAATAGCCAGGCCCTGTTTGGAACACTCTCTGGCCCTATGGATTAGCTCTGTATCTTAGGAGTAATGCACTGAACTCTAGACTAGGCCCTATAACACGGAGCCATAATTGGCCAAATCAGGCCGATTCAGCCAATTATCCCTCCATGTGACAGAGACAATGATCAGCCGATGACAACAATCATACGCTGATCATGTCAAAGGGTCTGACACCAAAATCATCGGCCGCTGACCGCGCATCGCTATGTGTAATAGTGATGCGTGGCCAACAAACAGTTAAACACTATGTCTCTGTACACCCGGTCTTCTCCTGCCCTCTGCTTGCTTCCCGATGCCGCGTCTGTAGCTTCAGATCGGTCTCTGAGCTGATAGGCCTCTCAGCCGATTACTGGCCCTGGCAGACCTGGACAGTGATTGGCTGAGCGGCCTGTCAGCTTAGAGACCGATATGAAGCTGCAGCCGTGGAAGCGGGAAGCAAGCAGAGGGCAGGAGAAGAGCAGTTGTGCAGACGGGTAATGTTTTAACAGTTTAGGGCAAGGACTGCATGGACATCGCTAATGACCCATGCAGTTCTTGCTAAATGATTATCGTGTAATAATCTAGCAAATCGTGCTCGTTTACATTATTAATCTGGCCGTCATTGGCCCATCTTATAGTACCCTAAAACTGAGCACATGACCCTCTCCACCCTAACTTATAGACTTTTAGGTGGCTCCCTATTTGGCAGGGTTGTGATATGCCCAGAGGCAGGGAGGTGGCTGACAAATTGCTCCAACAAGTGGCACACAGGGTCTGTTGGTCATCAATACTTGTCACTAGCAGCCTATGAATGGTGACCACCTGGGATCTGCTGGTTTCCAGTACTTGTCACTAGCCGCCTATGAGCGGTGATCACCTGGGGTCTGCTGGTCTCCAGTATTTGTCATTCATAGATTATGAGCGGTGACCACCCAGGGCCTGCTGGTCTCCAGTACGCGTCATTCGTAGCCTATAAGCAGTGAGCACATGGGTTTTGCTGGTCTCCAGTACACGTCATTTGTAGCCTATGAGCAGTGGGCACCCGGGATCTGCTGGTCACCAGTACTTGTCATTCATAGCCTATGAGCAGTGAGCACCCGGGTTTTGCAGGTCTCCAGTAGTTGTCACTAGTCGCCTATGAGCGATGAGCACCCGGGTTTTGCTGGTCTCCAGCACGCGTCATTCGTAGCCTATAAGCTGTGAGCACATGGCGTCTGCTGGTCTCCAGCACGCGTCATTTGTAGACTATGATCGGTGAGCACCCGGGTTTTGCTGGTCTCCAGTACGCGTCATTCGTAGCCTATAAGCAGTGAGCACATGGGGTCTGCTGGTCTCCAGTACGCTTCATTTGCAGTCTATGTACGGTGGCCACCTGGGGTCTGCTGGTTTCCAGTACTTGTCACTTCCATCTCTGGACACAATTATTGCTCTTTCCTATAGATTTCCTCATTGATTTTCTTACGTGTCCAGATCAGTTTTTGATCAGTTAGTTATTCATTTCTCTTGGTCTATTGATCTCTTTGCTGTTGATATTCTCGGCTTTGATGGTTCAGATCTTCCGCTGAATGTCTGCTTATTCTTTCCCATAATGAAGGCTGCACCATTGTTCCATTATCAAAATGAATGAGATAAATGAGGTGAATACGATGAATGAGGTGAGTGAGATGAATGAGAAGAATGAGATGAATGAGATGAATACCATAAATGAGAAGTCTCGTGGTCTCCTTTTCATCTTTCTGCTCTCATTGATCACAGTAGAGGAAGAATTTACTAATTACCTGTGAGGCCAAACAGCCTGGAGACTCCATATACAGGGTATAAATACAGGGTATAACATCTCTGGGACCATGTATGTGTGGAAAGTTTGTGAAACAATGGGTGTGATATGATGGGTGTGATGTCGCTGGCTCTTGCTGTATAATTTGTAGAATATCTCTTGTATAATAAATTTAATCCTTCCTTCCCTTTTTCGTTGTCTTTCTTCTTAAAGGTGCTCCAGTAATTCAAATAGTCATATTTTCTTAACATATTAGTGGGGTTGCAGTGAAAATAATAAACAATTCATACTCACCCAACATGCTCCCCCGGGGGTCCTCCTGTGACATCTTCGGGTCCTCTGACAAACGCTCTGGCTGCTACTTCAAAAACAGACTTGTCTTAGCAGCAGGGCTGAACTGGCTATCTGGCATCTTAGGCAAATGCCAGATGGGTCAGTGCCCTCCGTGGGCCGGTCTGGTGTACCTCCTGGTGATGTGCCATTTCCCTGCACATCACCAGGAGCAGAATGGCCCTTGGATGGATGGATGCTATTTGCCACCCAGCTGGTCCAGCAGTGGATGTCAGGGCAGCAGGCATCAGCACCTGGTGAACCTGGGCACATGCCGGCTCCTAATGAGTGCATATAGTTAAAAGCGGAGCACTGACACAGCGATGAGCCACTGGCTCCCCGCCATGCTAATCTCTCTTGTGGCTGCAGGCAGTATTATGCCTCAAGCCACAAAAGGCCCTTCCTCCTACCCTCCCTGGATGCATAGAGGAGATGCTTTGTGGGCCGGGGCTGGTCCTTGGTACCAGTCGAGCCCTGCTCAGCAGTTACAGTCCGTGTAGCCAATCACTGGCCATGGTGCTGTCTCACCTCAGTCAATGATTGGCTGAGCAGGCTGTCCTTGCGGAGACAAGTCCGTCTTGGAAGTAGTGGCCAGAGAAATCAGCAGATGACTCAAAGACATGACCCTGGGGGAGAGTGGTAGGTGGGTATAGGTTATTATTTTCTTAGCAACCCCAGAAATATATGAAACAAAAATTGTCCGGGAGTGCCCCTTTAAGATGGGTGTGATGTATCTATCTTGTCTCCATTGTCTTACAGGCTTATATTGACCACTGGATGTTTCTCATTCCTCTCACAATTATCACAGAGTTGATAAGTCCATATTAGTGTCCCGTTGTTCATATTTGTGGTTTGTGTGTCCATAGGTAATAGCATTGGCCAGTGAAAATAGTCAGTTGCACTGTAGGTCCTGCGTAGCTCAGTTGATTCCATATCACGAGCAAAGCCAAGGATAAAAAGCCCATTGGCATTGTGAATTTTGTGTTTTAGAGGGGAACTCTAAGGCAAGAGCTTTCCCATCTCCATAGATGACTGCCATGGTATTGAAGCCCTTACCCCCAGTCAAAACCACTTTGACCAACTTCAAACGTCTACCCATGGTTGTGTTTGACTGGTGACATATAAAAGCATTTACTCTAAACAGCATCGGTGTCGTCTGTTTTGACCTATGGGATTGAACCCATCCCTACTACTTGGAGTACCACAGGCTTCAGGTTCAGACACTTCCAGGATCATTACCCTTCATCCTGGTTCCCAACAAGAGTCTATCTATGAGCTGTGTTTTACCAAAGATGATCGGCATGATGTCTCTTGGATCATTGATGACAAGTCTCTTGGATGAGGGTGGTGCTGTCTTTTGGAGGATGGTTGTGCTCTCTCCCAGACGAAGCGTGTGATGTCTCCTGAATGATGGATGGCTCAGTCTGTGGTGTTGGGGTGCCAGGTAGAGCAGAGATCTGGGCAAAGAAAAAGACACTTGATTCTGCGATTCACAGCTCAGTTGCCATGACAACCAAAGTTGAAGCATTTTTCCCGAGTAACATTGTAATTCAGCAGGCGCTGAAGAGAAGCGCTGAATCTGAGGATGCTGGAAGTGAACGGGGTCAATCAGAGTTCAGCGGCACCCCGAGCTCCCCGCTGACTGCTGACTGCCGGGGCTTTTGAAGTCTTTTGAAGCTGCCAGTACCTTATTAAACCATGTCGAATCCTCACTGATCGGGAACATCCTCGAACAGGAAGAGACTCGGCTCAATCACTGGATTTCAGACACAAACGTCCTCATGACTTTTATTATTCATCTTTATCAGCTCTCAGATATGGGTTTGAGAGGCTAAGTCTCTAATTGAAGGCAGTCATCCTGAGGTGAAATCAGGAACGCTGGCAGAATCCCAGAAACACCAAACACAGAGATAAAGAGAGTAATCAGTGGTCACCGCACTCCCTAACCAATCAGTGATCACCACAGCCTCGAAAGGAATCGGTGATCACCACAGCCTCGAAAGGAATCAGTGATCACCACAGCCTCGAAAGGAATCGGTGATCACCACAGCCTCGAAAGGAATCGGTGATCACCACAGCCTCGAAAGGAATCGGTGATCACCACAGCCTCGAAAGGAATCCGTGATCACCACAGCCTCGAAAGGAATCCGTGGTCACCAAAGCCTCAAAAGGAATCAGTGATCACCACAGCCTCGAAAGGAATCGGTAATCACCACAGCCTCAAAAGGAATCCGTGATCACCACAGCCTCGAAAGGAATCGGTGATCACCACAGCCTCAAAAGGAATCAGTGATCAACACAGCCTCGAAAGGAATCCGTGATCACCAAAGCCTCAAAAGGAATCAGTGATCACCACAGCCTCGAAAGGAATCGGTAATCACCACAGCCTCAAAAGGAATCCGTGATCACCAAAGACTCGAAAGGAATCCGTGATCACCACAGCCTCGAAAGGAATCAGTGATCACCACAGCCTCGAAAGGAATCAGTGATCACCACAGCCTCGAAAGGAATCAGTGATCACCAAAGCCTCGAAAGGAATCGGTAATCACCACAGCCTCAAAAAGAATTGGTGATCACCACAGCCTCGAAAGGAATCCGTGATCACCACAGCCTCGAAAGGAATCCGTGATCACCAAAGCCTCGAAAGGAATCAGTGATCACCAAAGCCTCGAAAGGAATCAGTGATCACCAAAGCCTCGAAAGGAATCAGTGATCACCACAGCCTCGAAAGGAATCAGTGATCACCACAGCCTCGAAAGGAATCAGTGATCACCACAGCCTCGAAAGGAATCGGGGATCACCACAGCCTCGAAAGGAATCAGTGATCACCAAAGCCTCGAAAGGAATCACTGATCACTTCAGCCATAATAAGACTCATTTAGTAATAGATTGTAAGATCTCGCGTGTAGTGCCTTCACTCCTCTTACATCTACATATGATAATTAGTTAGTATCTGTATGTAGTGTCTTTTTAGTGTAATTGATGACCCTCCCCCCCCCAGGAGATCGAGGGTCAGCTGCATAAACAAACAGAGCGGGCTGCCCAGGTGGGTACAGATATTGATTGCGGTCATGGTTCAGATTTAACTGCAAAAGGAAGAACATTTCTCAGCTTATTGCGGAGTAATTTTATGGGCCGCTGTGTGGAAAAGCCAACAAGAAGTGATAGGGCTGAATCTGGTGATTCCGGACAGTGCAAAGCTTACTAGGAATGAAACCCTCGGGAACAATGACCACAATATAATTACATAAATAAATAATAATTTAAATAAGGCTAAATTCCCAATTTTAAGAGATGAATCTCAGGAGGTAGTCGGGAACCCCTTTGCTTTGTGCCTAGTGCTAACTGTGTCTGCTGTGCTCTGATGGACAGGTCTCTCCTCCTTTGTGTGTTTCTCTGCCCAGGCCTATAAGAATTGGGTCCAGGTTTCCCTTAGGGCTATGTTCACACACTGTTTTTGTAAGCTGTTATTTGATACTTAAAACGGCCATGGTTTAGCATGTTTCAGCGTCCGTCGTTGCAATGACGGGAGCTGAAACACTATTCTAGTTCAAAGTTAAAGATGGCCCTTAAAATGTGTCCATTGGCTTTAAAGAAGCAGCTCAAAAATATTTTTATTGCTATTGCGCTAGGCTGCAAATTATTGGCACGAACGTTAATTCGACGGCCGCAGCAAACATCAGACACTATTTAATACATTGTGTACACCAACGCCCATTGTTTCCATAGACTTCAATGATAAGAATTATGTAAACAATGGCCGTTATTATTATATAGAGTGTGAACATGGCCTCTAGGCATCTCCCTTCCTTCGGTCCAGGGCTCCTGATGGCTTTGTCCAGCTTAGCTCTGTTCAGCTTGAGGCAGCGGTTCATCCTGCATTCAGTGTTTTCTGGAATCCGGACCTGTTGCCTGTTTCTTACCACCCGTTTCTGACCATTCTGACTTTGTACCTCGCTGCTTTCTCGGTTCGGACCCGTTTTTGTGACCTGAAGTGTGGATGGTTGTTTAGGACGGGGCACTAGATTTAGGGACCACTTTTCCTGTCTCTTTGTCCCTCAGGGACCTGACAGATACTATGTGTGATTTATAACTTTATTTATCAAAAACTATTTTTACCCCTACTAGGTGTCTAACTTCCATAGATATATAGGTAGATAGGAGATTATTCCATCCAGGAACGATACAGCAAACAAGGTAAATTATACACATGACGTTTCGGTGCACTTGAAAATGGCGTAAGGTACGCCAAAACGTCATGTGTATCACTTACCTTGTTTGCTGTGTATCGTTCCTGGAGTGCTGCAGAGTATTTGTATCTATATAGATAGATAGGAAATATGTGATGTCCCACCACGGGTGTTGCTAGTGTCTACACCCTTCGCAAAAGTCTGTATTCTAAGTAGAAGTGGGAATGAAGTAGTACCTAGGTTTTGCCACTAGATGTATGTATGCTAGTATGCATATCTTGTATCTATGTATTGCACGGCTGTAGTACTTAAGGGGTTATTGTTTTTGTGATTTGTGCACCAAAGAGAGCTCTTTCTCTTCTCCATCTCTGTTCTCCTATCTTCTTTGCACTCTCTTCTCACCCACTCACAGCAGGTATTACATACCCTGTAGGAGGTTCTCACATAAGCAGAGGAAGTGTAGTTACACTTTGTCTTAATCTTAGTCTGGTTCCTGTACAGAGAGGACGCAAGACAGAACGGTCCCTACAGCAGTCACATTGGGCCCTGGCTTATGCCAGGTCCCCTGTGAAAGGACAAGTCCAGTGTAGTCTAGTCTACAGACACATATGGGAAACAAGCACTCTCTTTTCTTGAAAGCAGCACTTCTACACACTATGCAGAGCAAAGCACTCCAAGAGAGGACAAGTCAGGGATTATCCCAGCCCACACCGTAAACAAGTCTAAGGCTGGGTTCACACTATGTATATTTGAGGCTGTATTTGTGAGGCTGTATAGCAACCAAAACCAGGAGTGGATTGAAAACACAGAAAGGCTCTGTTCACATAATGTTGTAATTGAGTGGATGGCCATCATTTAATGGCAAATATTTGCTGTTATTTTAAAACAACGGCTGTGGTATTGAATTAATGGCCGTTATTTACTGTTATATGGCAGCCATCCACTCAATTTCAACATTATGTGAACAGATCCTTTCTGTGTTTTCAATCCACTCCTGGTTTTGGTTGCTATGAGGACCTGACATGAGGACCAAATACTGCCTGAAATATACATAGTGTGAACCCAGCCTAAAGGTGCAGGATAGTATTGCAGCGTGGGTGTGATCAGAAAACTTGGACCACTCTGCTCAACCCAGGTAACAAGCACTGGGGCTTGTGTCACCCTCTAGGACGGGTCACTTAACACTGGTGGGCAATAGGTGGTGCAAAGATTAAGGTCAAAACATGGGCACAAGTATTCTCTCTACTCTCAAGTATTCTACTTATTCTACTTATAAAGTTCCGAAAGAGCACATTACTACATTGGGTTGGGACTCTCTTGGCATCCTCCTCTCTACTTCTCTGCACTTACTCTTTACTTCTCAGCATGCAACCAAGCTGAATGGCTATTGTACCTCTCAAGCTCTCAGCACAAGTCTTGTCAGTCAAGTCCAAAGCCTATTGTCAAGCCACAAGTCTACTGTATACTACTTTATCAAGTATTTCTAAAATAAAAGAGAGTTTATTTATGGTAACATAAAGCACTGACACAGTAATCGCACCTTCCTTGGGTCATCTCACCTTTCTGTGAGTGGCGGTACAAATAGTCCGGGTGGGTCACAACTCCACTCCGGACCACCGTGATAAGCGCCCAAGGGACCCTCTCACAGCCAGGGGAAAGGGTATAGCCAGCCCCCCTAAAATAACAGCAGGTGTGCCACCATACCTGTGTGCCCAATCGGCACTGGCGTTACGACAACCTACCATCCGGCTGAGCTATTCCCCGACTAACCACTACTGTAGTGGCGTCACAGAGCACCATCTGGCAAGTGACCGGTCGAGCCTCACAGTGGGGCAACACCATAGATAGATAGAAGATAGATAGATAGATAGATAGATAGATAGATAGATAGATAGATAGATAGATAGGAGATAGATAGATGATAGATGGATAGGAGATAGATAGATAGATAGATAGATAGATAGATAGATAGATAGATAGATAGATAGATAATAGATAGATAGGAGATAGATAGATAGAAGATTGATAGAAAGATAGATAGATAGATAGATAGATAGATAAATAGGAGATAGATAGGAGATAGATAGATAGAGTAAAAGTGATCCGTGTAAAATTGATAAAATGATACATAAATACACTTAATGAACAAATTGGAACAAGATGGGTCCACTCACGGTTTCATGACTGCAGCATCAAACACACTGTTATGCCCGATGGCTTCCGTCCTTTGGACCGCACGCTAGTTTGGAGCGCACGATGAGTTGCGCATGCGTGGGTCACGGACCAATAAAGTGCAACAACGTCATCAATGCTTAGGACGCTTACAAGTAGTCATGGAAACATGAGAGCACACTAAGTTAACCCCTTTAGGACATACGTAAGAAAACGGAACCTACCACAAATGCCAACCAATTAACACAGGCATGACCCCATACCATCCAGTTGGACGGACAGTGGAGAAATGTCGGCCGTTACTCTAATTTTGGAAACGAAGAGGATTCGTCCCATAGAGCCTTGGCTTAACCCTGTGGGGGCTACGAGCAGATGGTTCATCCTGCGAACTGGAACATCTGGAGGAGACGTTCGTCTATGGATCCCACCACGCCCAGTTTTTATTGGGGTGGTGGAGATTCATAGATGACGTCTTCATCATTTGGGGAGGTACTGAAGTGCAATTGTTAAAATTCTGGGAGTACCTGAATCAGGTGGATGATGATATTAAATTCACAATGACTCATTCTCCTTCGCAGGTTACATTTCTCGATACGGTTGTCTATAAAAAGGAACAGAGATTGGTTACCGATTTATACACTAAACCGACTGATAAAAACACCTTACTCCGCTATGAGTCCAATCATCCCCAACAAATGAAACGTAATTTACCCAAGAGCCAATTTCTACGAGTTAGACGAATTGTGGAAGAACAGGAACATGTAAACATGGCAATTAATCAAATGGCTAAAAATTTTATGGATAGGGGTTACCCCAAAAATCTGGTTCAGGAACATGCACGACATGTAAGAGAACTAGACAGGGACACATTGCTTGAAACTTGCTTGAAACTACCTTGAGATCTAAAGAAAGATCTGAAAGAATTCCACTAGTTACAACATACAACTCTATGAGTTCTGACATCTCTAGAATTATTAATAAGCATTGGCACATACTCAAACACAGCTATGGTCACATCTCTGCCTTCGATAATCGACCTTTAATGTCATATAAGAGAACCAGAAATATCAGAGATTATGTTGTAAAAACTGAAGTACACTCTGAAAAATTAAGTATTTCTACCTTCCTAGGTCCACGTGTAACCGGCTGTTACCCCTGCGCAAATTGTGTCACTTGTAGGCATGTCATTAAGGGCCAATCATTTACACATCCTGTGACGGGTAAAACATGGAAAATCAATAAATATTTAAACTGCAACTCTGAATGGATTGTCTATGTGCTGATATGCCCATGTGGACTCATATATGTGGGGGAGACACAAAATGATGCTAAAACACGTTTGAATCAACACCGCTATACAATACGCAGTAAACGCATGGACTTACCTGTGTCCAAACACTTTGTGGAGGCCAAGCACAAAGAAAGTGAACTAAAGGTGATGTTCATCGATCATATCCCCATTCCTCCCAGAGGAGGTGATCGGGTGTCATTACTAAAGAGACGAGAACTACAATGGATTTACAGACTAAACTCACTAAAACCCAATGGGCTTAATGTCGATTACAAGATACTTCCCCGTTACTGTAATACATAAATATGACATAGGGGTGTCTCTCCAGATTATGATGCGCTTGAGACGGTCTTGAGTATATCCTGTATACACCACACTATTGTTGCTATTACTATAGTACATTAATTTATATGTATTAATGTTTATTTTTCTCTCTTTCTTTAGAACATTTGAATTATTCAAGCATTGGTTGGAACAGAATATTGGGACACGACGGCCATTGACAAACAGCATCAACACAAAAATATCGACTTGATATGTTCATTTATTCTTGTTTTACAAAATCAGACCTCGTCATGCACAGTGTTGACCCTTGGACAATATTATGCAGTTCGTAGGATGAACCATCTGCTCGTAGCCCCCACAGGGTTAAGCCAAAGCTCTATGGGACGAATCCTCTTCGTTTCCAAAATTAGAGTAACGGCCGACATTTCTCCATTGTCCGTCCAACTGGATGGTATGGGGTCATGCCTGTGTTAATTGGTTGGCATTTGCGGTAGGTTCTGTTGTCTTACGTATGTCCTAAAGGGGTTAACTTAGTGTGCTCTCATGTTTCCATGACTACTTGTAAGCGTCCTAAGCATTGATGACGTTGTTGCACTTTATTGGTCCGTGACCCACGCATGCGCAACTCATCGTGCGCTCCAAACTAGCGTGCGGTCCAAAGGACGGAAGCCATCGGGCATAACAGTGTGTTTGATGCTGCAGTCATGAAACCGTGAGTGGACCCATCTTGTTCCAATTTGTTCATTAAGTGTATTTATGTATCATTTTATCAATTTTACACGGATCACTTTTACTTGTTTCACTGTATGGGCCAGATATGGACCCTCATATTTATCTTGCACCATCAATATGGATTTGATGTATTTACACTGTATCCTTATCTGTATGTACACTTGATTTCTTTTGATTATACACTGATTATTGATGATTGACACATATATATAACCTACTAGAGTGTGGTGTGATCACTAGCTTGAAAATGGTTGGAATTGTACGACCGAAACGTCGCTGTTGTACCGTGTGATGCTTTAAATAAATTTTTCACTTATACAGGAGTGCTGCGGTAATATATTTTTGCTGTATAAAGACCAGGGGATCTGGTGACACTGCAGGCACCCATCGACATCAACTGCATCGAGTGCTGCGTCAATATATATTTTGTCTGATAGATAGATAGATAGATAGATAGATAGATAGATAGATAGATAGATAGATAGGAGATAGATAGATAGATAGATAGATAGATAGATAGATAGATAGGAGATAGATAGATAGATAGATAGATAGATAGATAGATAGGAGATAGATAGATAGATAGATAGATAGATAGATAGATAGGAGATAGATAGATAGATAGATAGATAGATAGATAGATAGATAGATAGGAGATAGATAGATAGGAGATAGATAGATAGGAGATAGATAGATAGATAGATAGATAGATAGATAGATAGATAGATAGATTGATGATAGATAGATAGGAGATAGATAGATAGATAGATAGATAGGAGATAGATAGATAGGAGATAGATAGATAGATAGATAGGAGATAGATAGATGGAGGGTTAAAAGTTTTCTGGACATTATTATTATGCATTGGGGAGGACATTTGGGGACGGTCCTGACTTTCCTATTACGGATGGCGGTAATGATTGCTCTGTATCGCTGGTCTCTCCGGACACCATTTCAGGAAGTCCATTACCTCTGCACAAAAAAATCTCATTTAGCACCTGGCACCTGGGGAGGGGAGAGCGCTATATACTGATTCATGACACCGCACACATCATCCGCCTCTCCTCTGCTGCTCCCTCCACCATCCACATCACCGTCCCTGCAGTACCAGTCCACAACCAGAGCACATACACTGATCTCAGGCATCATTCTCAGGTGGAAGGCGCCTAGAGAGGGCGCCAGGGACGCAGACCGGAAAGTGACTGACCACAGTCTGAGCTGCAGGGTTTCTAAAATGTAATCTACATGTTATCGGTGGCCCAGGACCAGTAGGAAGATACATCTGAAGGTGCGAGCGGGGGGAGAGATGGGGGTCAGAGGGGGCTCCAGACCATTAGGAGGATATCCAGGACTAATGCCGCACATATGATCCCTGATCATAATAATTGTGCCACTTTGATACCTTAAAGGGATTTTCTGAATTATCTAAGAAATAAAATACAGTCTGTTATTGTCAGAGAATAAGAAATACCCTACCCTCACCTGTTTTATCTCTGCTGTGTCTAGTGTTGCTGGTACGCTCCTCTCTGCCAAATTTGCATTCTTCCCTGCCAGAGAAGATATGCCTGTATACCCTGTATTCACTCACTGGCCTCAGCAGTAGATGGCACAAGAGTTCTGAAGACGGTGAATGGGCAGGTAACATCTGCAGAGAAGTAAACTAAGGTAGTATGGAGGACAAGAGCGGGATCACTGCACATAGTGGTGATAAAGCAGGTAAAGATAGTAAATAAAAAAAAACTAATTGAGCCATTATGCCCCCTCACATCACTTCATTGTGCCACTGTACCACCTAATGTACTGTACCACTGTCCTTTTTAATGTACTGTACCACTGTCCTCTAATGTACTGTACCACTATCCTCTCTAATGTACTGCACCACTGTCCTCTAATGTACTGTACCACTGTCCCCTCTAATGTACTGTACCACTGTCCTCTAATGTACTGTACCACTGTCATCTAATGTACTGTACCACTGTCCCCTCTAATGTACTGTACCACTGTCCCCTCTAATGTACTGTACCACTCTCCTCTAATGTACTGTACCACTGTCCTCTCTAATGTACTGTACCACTGTCCCCTCTAATGTACTGTACCACTGTCCCCTCTAATGTACTGCACCACTGTCCTCTAATGTACTGTACCACTGTCCTCTAATGTACTATACCACTGTCCTCTAATGCAGTGATTTTTAACCTTTTTTTGAGCCGCGGCACACTTTTTATACTTAAAAAATCCCGGGGCACACCACCAACCAAAATGGCACAAAATGACAGTAAAACAGTACATAGTATACATATAGTTAATAATATAGATTCTAAATGTATTTATACTCACTCAGTGTGAAACCTGGGCCTGTTTTCTTCTCCCCCCTGTGCTTCTCTCCACCATACTTCTCCCCCCTTTGCTTCTCTCCACCATACTTCTTCCCCCTACTTTTCTCCTGTGCTTCTGTCCACCATACTTCTCTCCCCCCTGCTTCTCTCCACTATACTTCTCCCCCCTACTTCTCTCCTGTGCTTCTGTCCACCATACTTCTCTCCCCCTGCTTCTCTCCACCATACTTCTCCCCCCTGCTTCTCTCCTGTGCTTCTATCCACCATACTTTTCCCCCCTACTTCTCTCCTGTGCTTCTGTCCACCATACTTCTCTCCCCCTGCTTCTCTCCACCATACTTCTCCCCCTTGCTTCTCTCCCCTGTGCTTCTCTCCACCATACTTCTCTCCCCCATGCTTCTCTCCTGTGCTTCTCTCCACCATACTTCTCTCCCCCCTGCTTCTCTCCACCAAACTTCTCTCCCCCTGCTTCTCTCCGCTGTTTCTCTCCCCCATCCCCATGTTTCTCTCCCCTCTGCTTCTCTCCCCTGTTTCTCCCCCATCCCCAGGTTTCTCTCCCCCATTGTTTTCTCCTGTTTCACAGGGGCACCATAGTTTGGGGAACTTTCCCCGCGGCACACCCGACCATGTGTCGCGGCACACTAGTGTGCCACGGCACACTGGTTGAAAATCACTGCTCTAATGTACTGTACCACTGTCCCCTCTAATGTACTGTACCACTGTCCCCTCTAATGTACTGTACCACTGTCCTCTGATGTACTGTACAACTGTCCTCTAATGTACTGTACCAATGTCCCCTCTAATGTACTGCACCACTGTCCCCTCTAATGTACTGTACCACTGTCCCCTCTAATGTACTGTACTACTGTTCTCTCTAATGTACTGTATCAATGTCCCCTCTAATGTACTGCACCACGGTCCCCTCTAATGTACTGTACCACTGTCCCCTCTAATGTACTGTGCCACTGTCCTCTCTAATGTACTGTACCTCTGTCTCCTCTAATGTATTGTACCACTGTCCCCTCTAATGTACTGTACCACTGCCCCCTCTAATGTACTGTACCACTGTCCTCTAATGTACTGTACCACTGCCCCCTCTAATGTACTGCACCACGGTCCCCTCTAATGTACTGTACCACTGTCCCCTCTAATGTACTGTGCCACTGTCCTCTCTAATGTACTGTACCTCTGTCTCCTCTAATGTATTGTACCACTGTCCCCTCTAATGTACTGTACCACTGCCCCCTCTAATGTACTGTACCACTGTCCTCTAATGTACTGTACCACTGCCCCCTCTAATGTACTGTACCACTGTCCCCTCTAATGTACTGTACCACTGTCCTCTAATGTACTGTACCACTGTCCTCTCTAATGTACTGTACCACTGTCCTCTATAATGTACTGTACCACTGTCCTCTATGTACTGTACCACTGTCCTCTCTAATGTACTGTACCACTGTCCTCTCTAATGTACTGTACCATTGTCCTCTCTATTGTACTGTACCACTGTCCTCTAATGTACTGTGCCACTCTCCTCTAATGTACTGTACCACTGTCCTCCCTAATGTACTGTGCCACTGTCCTCTCTAATGTACTGTATCAATGTCCCCTCTAATGTACTGCACCACGGTCCCCTCTAATGTACTGTACCACTGTCCCCTCTAATGTACTGTGCCACTGTTCTCTCTAATGTACTGTACCTCTGTCTCCTCTAATGTATTGTACCACTGTCCCCTCTAATGTACTGTACCACTGCCCCCTCTAATGTACTGTACCACTGTCCTCTAATGTACTGTACCACTGCCCCCTCTAATGTACTGTACCACTGTCCCCTCTAATGTACTGTACCACTGTCCTCTAATGTACTGTACCACTGTCCTCTCTAATGTACTGTACCTCTGTCCTCTATAATGTACTGTACCACTGTCCTCTATGTACTGTACCACTGTCCTCTCTAATGTACTGTACCATTGTCCTCTCTATTGTACTGTACCACTGTCCTCTAATGTACTGTGCCACTGTCCTCTAATGTACTGTACCACTGTCCTCCCTAATGTACTGTGCCACTGTCCTCTCTAATGTACTGTACCACTGTCCTCTAATGTACTGTACTACTGTCCTCTCTAATGTACTGTACCACTGTCCTCTCTAATGTACTGTGCCACTGTCCTCTAATGTACTGTGCCACTGTCCTCTAATGTACTGTACCACTGTCCCCTCTAATGTACTGTACCACTGTCCCCTCTAATGTACTGTACCACTGTCCTCTCTAATGTACTGCACCACTATCCTCTAATGTACTGTACCACTGTCCTCTCTAATGTACTGTACCACTGTCCTCTAATGTACTGTACCACTGTCCTCTAATGTACTGTACCACTATCCTCTCTAATGTACTGTACCACTGTCCTCTAATGTACTGTACCACTGTCCTCTCTAATGTACTGCACCACTGTCCTCTAATGTACTGTACCACTGTCCTCTCTAATGTACTGTACCACTGTCCTCTCTAATGTACTCTACCACTGTCCCCTCTAATGTACTGTACCACTGTCCCCTCTAATGTACTGTACCACTGTCCTCTAATGTACTGTACCACTGTCCTCTCTAATGTACTGTACTACTGTCCCCTCTAATGTACTGTACCACTGTCCTCTAATGTACTATACCACTGTTCTCTCTAATGTATTGTACCACTGTCCTCTAATGTTCTGTACCACTGTCCCCTTTAATGTACTGTACCACTGTCCCCTCTAATGTACTGTACCACTGTACTCTCTAATGTACTGTACCACTGTCCTCTAATGTACAATGCCATTGTATTCTCTGATGTTCTGTACCACTATCCTCTAATGTACTGTACCACTGCCCCCTCTAATGTACTGTACCACTGTCCTCTAATGTACTGTACCACTGTCCTCTAATGTACTGTACCACTGTCCCCTCTAATGTACTGTACCACTGTCCTCTAATGTACTGTACCACTGTCCTCTCTAATGTACTGTACCACTGTCCTCTAATGTACTGTACCACTGTCCTCTAATGTACTGTACTACTGTCCCCTCTAATGTACTGTACCACTGTCCCTTCTAATGTGCTGTGCCACTGTCATCTAATGTACTGTACCACTGTCTCCTCTAATGTGCTGTACCACTGTCCCCCCTAATGTACTGTACCACTGTCTTCTAATGTACTGTACTACTGTCCCCTCTAATGTACTGTATTATTATCCTCTGATGTACTGTACCACTGTTTCCTCTAATGTACTGTGCCCTTGTTCCCTCCAATGTACTATACCACTGTTCTCTCTAATGTACTGTACCACTGTCCCCTTTAATGTACTGTACCACTGTCCCCTCTAATGTACTGTACCACTGTCCTCTCTAATGTACTGTACCACTGTCCTCTCTAATATACTGTACCACTGTCCTCTCTAATGTACTGTACCACTGTCCCCTTTAATGTACTGTACCACTGTCCCCTCTAATGTACTGTACCACTATCCTCTCTAATATACTGTACCACTGTTCTCTCTAATGTACTGTACCACTGTCCCTTTTAATGTACTGTCCCACTGTCCCCTCTAATGTACTGTCCCACTGTCCTCTCTAATGTACTGTACCACTGTCCTCTAATGTACTGTACCACTGTCCTCTAATGTACTGTACCACTGTCCCATCTAATGTACTGTACCACTGTCCTCTCTAATGTACTGTACCACTGTCCTCTCTAATGTACTGTACCACTGTCCTCTAATGTACCACTGTCCCCTCTAATGTACTGTACCACTGTCCTCTAATGTACTGTGCCACTGTCCCCTCTAATGTACTGTACCACTGTCCCCTCTAATGTACTGTACCACTGTCCTCTAATGTACTGTACCACTGTCCTCTAATGTACTGTACCACTGTCCCCTCTCATGTACTGTACCACTGTCCTCTCTAATGTACCGCACCACTTTCCTCTCTAATGTACTGTACCACTGTCCTCCTCAATGTACTGTACCACTGTCCCCTCTAATGTACTGCACCACTGTCCCCTCCAATGTACTGCACCACTGTCCCCTCCAATATACTGTACCACTGTCCCCTCTAATGTACTGTACCACTGTCCTCTAATGTACTGTACCACTGTCCCCTCTAATGTACTGCACCACTGTCCCCTCCAATATACTGTACCACTGTCCCCTCTAATGTGGGCTTTAAATAAGACTTGTACACCAGTCTTGATAAATGTCTCCCCTTCTGTACAGACTTTAGTGAATGAGTGGGATTTGATTGACACCCGGAAAACGACACATCGGTGCTCTCCCCCTGGCTGTGTCTTGGGATGGGATCTCAGCAGTCAGACGATCAGTATAGTCAACATCCGCCCCTGCCCCAACGCACGTTTCAGGATCTGCCTTGGTCAACCCCTGACAGAGACAGATGCCAAAACGCACGTGGGGGCAGGAGCACATGGCGATACGGGCATACCAGTAAATATCACTGTTTCATCCATCTGTGTATTTTCTCACATACTCGATCGTTTTACATGGTGTCACTGGTCATTTCACATACTGTACAATCCACTGACAGATACAGATACACACACACTCACTGACACAGATACACACACATATATACTCACTGACACAGATACACACACACACACACACACTCACTGACACAGATACACACACACACATATACTCACTGACACACACACACATACTCACTGACACAGATACACACACACATATACTCACTGACACATACACACACACATATACTCACTGACACAGATACACACACACACACACATATATACTCACTGACACAGATACACACACACACACATACTCACTGACACAGATACACACACACACACATATACTCTTTGACACAGATACACACACACACACATATACTCTTTGACACAGATACACACACACATATACTCACTGACACAGATACACACACACACACATATACTCACTGACACAGATACACACACATATACTCTTTGACACAGATACACACACACATATACTCACTGACACAGATACACACACACACATATACTCACTGACACAGATACACACACATATACTCACTGACACAGATACACACACACACACACATATACTCACTGACATACATATATACTCAGTGACACATTCACACATATACTCCCTGACACATACACACACACACATACAGTGGTGCCTTGGATTACGAGCATAATTCGTACAAGGCCCGCGCTTGTAATCCAAATCCACTCTCAAACCAAAGCAAATTTTCCCATAAGAAATCATAGAAATGCAGACAATTGGTTCCACACCCCAAATATAATAATTTTATATTTTGAATAACATGTAAAACCCATGAAACAGCTGAATCTGTGATATTATACGTTACTGTACAGTATAGCAATCAGCATGTGGAGTATAATGTATAGTAACTGTATAACCCTGATAACACTGCAGCTGGATATGTGATATATAAGTTACTGTACAGTATAGCAGCATGTGGTATATAATGTATAGTAACTGTATAACCCTGATAAGACAGCAGCTGGATATGTGATATATAAGTTACTGTACAGTATAGCAATCAGCATGTGGAGTATAATGTATAGTAACTGTATAACCCTGATAACACAGCAGCTGGATATGTGATATATAAGTTACTGTACAGTATAGCAGCATGTGGTATATAATGTATAGTAACTGTATAATCCTGATAACACAGCAGCTGGATATGTGATATATAAGTTACTGTACAGTATAGCAGCATGTGGTGTATAATGTATAGTAACTGTATAACCCTGATAACACTGCAGCTGGATATGTGATATATAAGTTACTGTACAGTATAGCAATCAGCATGTGGTGTATAATGTATAGTAACTGTATAACCCTGATAACACAGCAGCTGGATATGTGATATAAAAGTTACTGTACAGTATAGCAGCATGTGGTATATAATGTATAGTAACTGTATAACCCTGATAACACAGCAGCAGCTGGATATGTGATATAAAAGTTACTGTACAGTATAGCAGCATGTGGTATATAATGTATAGTAACTGTATAACCCTGATAACACAGCAGCTGGATATGTGATATATAAGTTACTGTACAGTATAGCAGCATGTGGTGTATAATGTATAGTAACTGTATAACCCTGATAACACAGCAGCAGTTTGTAGATACAGGACGGAGCTGCAGCTCCCCATAATGTAGGAGCGTAGTACAACAGGCTAGAATAGAGAAGGAGGGCTGCTGCCAGAGGTCTGTGTGGTCACATGACAGCAATGGGGGAGGGGGTGTTCAGCCTGGACCAATCAGGACTGACAGAGACTGCAGGGGGCATGAAGGAATGAGCAGGACAGATGTGGGCACAGAAATGCAGCACTCTCTGTCTGGGGAGAGAGGGGTTACAGCTATGATAGATTACCTCCACAGTCCTGTCCCCTGATGCAAGCCCCAGCCTGAAGTGGATCTGCTATGATTTGGGAGGTAAGGGAGACTTCCTGGGTCAGAGTACAGGGCTGTAGACCCCACTATGCAGACCATGCCCCTCCCCCCCTCCCCCTCCCACCCAGTACAGGGAGTTCTTATACCAAAACAATGCTCTTACACCAAGTCACAATTTTTAAAAACTGTGAGCTCTTAAACCAAGTTACTCTTAAACCAAGGTACCACTGTATTCACTGATACACAGCGGCTCAGTCTTGCTTTCTTCCCCTCAGGCTGATATGAACAGTAAATTTGAGGACCTGCAGGTCATGTGACTCAGGTCCTTTATCTCTCTCTCCCTCTCTGTGTACAGCCTTTGCAGAGCCCTCCAGCAGTAAGTACTACAGGAGACGGAAGGAGGCGAGTTGAAGTGATGGTTGGTCAGTGTCAGGTCACAGGTCCAGAACCCGGGACATTACAGGCGGCATCCATAGCAGACGCTATGGTCGCTACAGTAGTAGTTCCACCCCGATGATTATCTAATGTGTGTGTATACATATATATGACGTGATGTATGTATATCCCTATATATTATGTACGTGTATACCGCTTACAGCCATGCTGTATGTATATACCTATATATATATATATATATATATATATATATATATATATATATACTATGTATGTGTATACCGCTCACAGCCGTGCTGTATGTATATACCTATATATATCTTTGTGTATACCGCTCACAGCCGTGCTGTATGTATATACCTATATATAATATCTTTGTGTATACAGCTCACAGCCGTGCTGTATGTGAACCCCGCCCCGGGAGCTGTATACTGGGATTGACGTCAGGAGCTGCCGTTTCTCTGTGAATCTCTCAATAAAGCAGCATTACTCTGGAACCTGGAAGACGCTGCGTGAGCCAGGAGCCGGCACTGCACCGAGCCCGGGGCCACCACATCACAGCCCACACCGAGCCCGGGGCCACCACATCACAGCCCACACCGAGCCCGGGGCCACCACATCACAGCCCACACCGAGCCCGGGGCCACCACATCACAGCCCACACCGAGCCCGGGGCCACCACATCACAGCCCACACCGAGCCCGGGGCCACCACATCACAGCCCACACCGAGCCCGGGGCCACCACATCACAGCCCACACCGAGCCCGGGGCCACCACATCACAGCCCACACCGAGCCCGGGGCCACCACATCACAGCCCACACCGAGCCCGGGGCCACCACATCACAGCCCACACCGAGCCCGGGGCCACCACATCACAGCCCACACCGAGCCCGGGGCCACCACATCACAGCCCACACCGAGCCCGGGGCCACCACATCACAGCCCACACCGAGCCCGGGGCCTCCACATCACAGCCCACACCGAGCCCGGGGCCACCACATCACAGCCCACACCGAGCCCGGGGCCACCATATCACAGCCCACACCGAGCCCGGGGCCACCACATCACAGCCCACACCGAGCCCGGGGCCACCACATCACAGCCCACACCGAGCCCGGGGCCACCACATCACAGCCCACACCGAGCCCGGGGCCACCACATCACAGCCCACACCGAGCCCGGGGCCACCACATCACAGCCCACACCGAGCCCGGGGCCACCACATCACAGCCCACACCGAGCCCGGGGCCACCACATCACAGCCCACACCGAGCCCGGGGCCACCACATCACAGCCCACACCGAGCCCGGGGCCACCACATCACAGCCCACACCGAGCCCGGGGCCACCACATCACAGCCCACACCGAGCCCGGGGCCACCATATCACAGCCCACACCGAGCCCGGGGCCACCACATCACAGCCCACACTAGCCACTCTCCCCATCCAGTGTTCTCATCATTCTCCGGGGACACTTGCTCCAATCCAGAGGGAAGCTGCGCAAATCTGCTGCCTGCAGGGGGGGGGGGGGGGTGGGGGGGTGGAATCCGCTCTGCACTTCGCTTGTTAAACTTTTGTCGGCCCTTCAGGGACAATCACATAGAGAAGACGTCTCATTGTGCTGCGGCTCCCGTGACAGCCTCTCCATAGCTGCAGAGTGATGAGAGCGGCGACGTGTGACATGTGATACCACAGCTGATCTCCATACTCATCGGGTGGCAGCCTCTCATCTACAAAGCTGGAGAGAGAGAGTAGAGAGGGAGAGAGAGAGGGAGAGAGAGAGGGAGGGAGGGAGGGAGGGAGGGAGGGAGAGAGAGACAGACAGACAGACAGACAGACAGACAGACAGACAGACAGATAGATAGATAGATAGATAGATAGATAGGAGATAGATAGATAGATAGATAGATAGATAGATAGATAGATAGATAGATAGGAGATAGATAGATAGATAGATAGATAGGAGATAGATAGATAGATAGATAGATAGATAGATAGATAGATAGGAGATAGATAGATAGATAGATAGATAGATAGATAGATAGATAGATAGGAGATAGATAGGAGATAGATAGATAGATAGATAGATAGATAGATAGATAGGAGATAGATAGATAGGAGATAGATAGATAGATAGGAGATAGATAGATAGATAGATAGATAGATAGATAGGAGATAGATAGATAGATAGATAGATAGATAGATAGATAGATAGGAGATAGATAGATAGATAGATAGATAGATAGATAGATAGGAGATAGATAGATAGATAGATAGATAGATAGATAGATAGATAGATAGATAGGAGACAGATAGATAGATAGATAGATAGATAGACCCAGCAGAGACATGGAGGAGATAAAGACCCTGCTCAGCACTCTGTGCAGAAAACTAAATGCGACTGGACCAAACATCTAGAACCCAGCTGTCCCACAAAGGGCAGCCCATTACAAGGTATACCGACCAACAATGAATTCCCTTATTATTAGCAGCTGGAACATTCAGGGCCTGAATGCTTCAGCTTTTGGGTCAAAGATACATGACCCAGATTTTATCCAAAAACTAAAAAACACAGACATACAGAATACAGATCCTCCTGGAAACATGGACCAAAGCAGAGAAGGAATCCCTGGTGCCCACCGGATACAGGGAGATCTCTGTCCCTGCCCTTAAAAACAAAGCCATAAAGCAAGGCCGGAGCTCAGGAGGAATCTGTGTCTGGTATAAAGAGGAGCTCCACAAGCATCAGCCCAGTGAGGAGAGGAGACAGACACATCTGGGTAAGAATAGGCCGCTCCATCATCTCCTCTCCAGCTGACCTCTATCTCTCTGCAGTATACATCGGCCCACCAGAGTCTCCATACTTCAACCCAGACAGCTTTGAGATTCTACAGAGGGAAGTCGCCGACTTCCAGGCCCTGGGCAATGTCCTCATCTATGGAGACCTCAACGCAAGAACCAGGAGAGAAAGAGACTACTGCACCACTGATGGGAACATCTACATACTAGGAGCAGGCAGCGACTGTGACAGCCCAATCCAGACCGAAAGAAACAGCTATGACAGCACAGTCAATAAAAGCGGCAGAAAGCTGCTCAAACTATGTCGAAGCCTCGGACTTCGTATTCTTAATGGCCGGACAAAGGGAGACTCCTTAGGAAGACACAGCATGAACTCCCATGTAGGCAGCAGTGTGGTAGACTATGCCATCACTGACATGGATCCTACAAACATTGGGGGCTTCACAGTCACCCCCCAATCTCACCTGTCAGATCACAATCAACTGCTCTTATACATCAAATCTACAAACAAGCCACCCACACAGACCCCACAGACCGGACTCTACAGCCTACCCCCAAGCCTCAAATGGTCAAAGATGTCGGCCCCAAAATACATAGAGACCATCAACAGAACAGAAATCAGAGAGATGCTCCACAGCTTCAATAATAAGGTGTATGAGCCGAACCCAGAAGGAGTAAACCTAGCGGTAAAAGACCTCACCGACATACTCCATACCATGGCAGAAATGGCCGAGCTGAAAAGATGTAACAAAAACAAGAGGCCAAGAAGACAACATCCCAACAGCTGGTTCGATAAGGAATGCAAAACTGTAAGGAAGGCCCTAAGAACCGCCTCAAATAAAAAACACCGCGACCCAAACAACCCCGAGCTGAGGGAGGCCTACTATACCATCCAACAACAATACAAAGCCATCCTCAGAAGGAAAAAGCAAGGCCACATCTCCACCAAACTCCTTCAACTCCAAGACGCCATTCAAGATAACTCATTCTGGGAATTGATTTGCTTGTGGTCACAAGAGCGTGCTCGTCCGGGCCATCTATAAGGGGAGGGGGTATCTATAAGGGGGGAGAAGAGGGGGTCATCTTCAAGGGGGGGAGTGGGGGCCATCTATAAGGGGAGGGGGGCATCTATAATGGGGGGAGAAGAGGGGGCCATCTTCAAGGGGGGGGGAGTGGGGGGCCATCTATAAGGGGAGGGGGGCATCTATAATGGGGGGGGAGAGGGGGCATCTATAATGGGGGTAGAGGGGGTCATCTATAAGGGGAGGGGGGGCATCTATAATGGGGGGGAGAAGGGGCATCTATAATGGGGGGGAGAGGGGGCAGCATCTATAATGGGGGTAGAGGGGGTCATCTATAAGGGAAGGGGGTCATCTATAAGGGGAGGGGGCCATCTATAAGGGAGGGGGGTGCAACATGCAGTGGGGGCCATCTATATATACTATAAGGGGGTCACATAGAGTCAGGGCTACCCACCAAATGAGGGTGTAAAGGGGACAGTACAAATGTGCAGTGTGTATAGAGATGAGGATGGTGCCAGTGTGAGGAGACTAATATGTCTGTCTGACAGATTCTGTGGATTTGTGGCTCGGAGAAGTTCTCATAACGGCACAGGACGGATGGAGAAGAAGATGAAAAGGAAAGAACTCCGATCAGAGAAGACGTCCCCTGTGAGTCACCTGATATATCTGCGCTGTAATGTATATGGTGTATAGAGCCTGTGTGGAGCTGCTTCCACCTCTATATGAGTGTATGAGGTGATAGTGATCTGTGTACAGTGGATCTTATTCAGTAGCAGAGGTGGTGTTAGTCAGTATGTGGCGGTGTTAGTCGGTATGTGGCGGTGTTAGTCAGTATGTGGCGGTGTTAGTCGGTATGTGGCGGTGTTAGTCGGTATGTGGTGGTAATATTTGTTACTTGTTATCCGGTACTGTGTTTTATTGGTCTCAGTATACTGGTTTTGGTCAGTAACAATGTGCTGGTGATGGTAGTGGTTGGGGTGTGGCGTTAATATTTGCCCCTTGTATACTTGTATTATTGGCAATATTGGTCTCAGTATACAGTAACAGTATGGCGGTAATATATATGGTGATAATATTTTCACTTCCTATATGCTGGTGTTATTGGTAATATCTGTCTTGGAGTGTATATATATATATATATATATATATATATATATATATACATACACACACATACACCTACCAGTAGCATCACTTGGTCGTGAAAAGGGGGGGGGGGGGCCCAAGTTGACCTCTCACACCAGGGCCCAGGAGACATTAGCTAAGCCCCTGCCCGCCAGTAATCCTGACAGCCATAGCCAAGCTCTTTAACATTGTGCTAAGGGCCGTCTCCTTCCCCCAGAGCTGGAACAACGGCCTAATAACCCCCATACACAAGAGTGGAGACAGGTACGACCCGGCCAACTACAGAGGGATATGCATCAGCAGCAACCTGGGGAAACTCTTTGATAGTGTCCTAAATAAGAGGATCCTCAGCTTCTCAGCAAGAGCCAAGCAGGGTTCATGCCAAATCACCGCACCACCGACCACATCTTCACCCTGCAACAACTCATCAGGAGCCACGTCCATGATACAAAGCACGGAAAGATCTACGCCTGCTTTATAGACTTCAAAAAGGCCTTTGACTCAGTGTGGCACCCGGGCCTATTCCTGAAACTTCTGGAGAGTGGAATAGGAGGGAAGACATATGACGTCATCAGAAGCTCGTACACCGATAACAGATGCAGCGTGAGGGTGAATGGAAAGAGAACGGCTTATTTCCGGCAGAGCCGAGGAGTCAGACAGGGCTGCAGCCTCAGTCCTACTCTCTTTAACATTTACATCAATGAGCCGGCAGCAGCCCTGGAGTCTTCCTCTGCACCAGGACTCACCCTCCACGACACCCAGGTGAGATTTCTCTTGTATGCGGACGACCTTCTCCTCCTCTCACCAACCGAGAAAGGTCTCCAAGACCAGCTGCTCATCCTGGAGAAATTTAGCACTACGTGGGCTCTGCCCATCAACCCAAAGAAAACCAAAGTCATGTTGTTCCAGAGGAGAAAACGGAAACCAGCCGGGCATTCTACCTTTCTGCTGAACAACCGCTCACTCGCAAAAACAGACCGGTACACTTACCTGGGCCTAGAAATCAGCCAATCAGGGAGCTTCAAACAAGCCACAGAAATCCTGAAGGACAAAGCCTGCTGAACCTTCTATACCATAAGAAGACGCTTCTACCATCTTAGACCACCGTGTGGCTAAAAATATTCGTTATATATGGAGGGACACAGGTCCCAATATACTTAAATTTCCTTGGCGGCTTAAAATATAACTTTTAATGTATTACTAAAATTTTCTCAAAGACACCAAAGAGACTGTTAAAAAATTACAAGAAATTACTGTGTCTTCAAGAAACAAGATTGCTAGTCTAGACGCAGAAGCACTGTACACTAGCATACAGCACAATTTGGGTATAAGGGCAGTTGAACACTTTCTGAAAACAAAGGGTACATCATTTACTTTACATAATCAATTGTTTTGCAATTACTTTCATTCACTCTCACTCACAATTATTTCATTTTTGATCAAAAATATTATTTACAGACCACTGGCACTGCAATGGGCACGGCTTGTGCACCAAACTACGCAAATCTTTTTCTCGGGTGGTGGGAGTCTGAACATGTATTTAATGATAATTTAAGTCACTACACGGAACACATTTCACTATGGGCTAGGTACATAGATGACGTGTTGATTCTGTGGGAGGGGGACACTGACACTTTTCACCAATTTGTACATACACTTAATACTAACAATCTTGGTTTGAGGTTCACCAGCGAGATACATGCAAATGAGATCAACTTTCTAGATTTAAAAATCAGGATTAACGCAGAAGGAGATATATCGACTGAAATACATCGCAAAAAAACGGCAACAAACAGTTTTCTAACATGGGATAGTCATCATCCAGCCCCCCTCAGAAAGGGCATACCCATAGGGCAATACTTAAGAGCGAGAAGAAATTGCTCGGATGAAGCAAGTTTTGAGAAAGAAAGTCAAGAACTCCTTAAAAGATTCCTAGAGAGAGGGTACCCTAAAAAGGTCCTTCACAGGGCATACCATAGAGCCAAACAAGCATCAAGAGATAGCCTATTAAATGACAACCAAAAACAAACAACATCTAAAATGATACGATGCAGCGCATTGGAAAGTTCGGAAAATACTTTCCAAATATTGGCCACTTTTAACAGCTGACCCGGACCTGAAGGAGGTGATATACGGAACCCCCTCGATTACATATAGAAGGGGAAACAACCTCCGCGATCTTCTGGTACATAGCCATTTTTCAACTATGGATGTAACTGGTACATCATGGCTAAAAACCAGCATCAAGGGATCTCATCCATGCGGAATGTGTTCGTTCTGCCAATACATGTTGAGAACTAAAGAATTTGTAAACACACATGATGCCAAAAAATATATGATTCGGGACTTTATAAATTGTCAAACCACTAATGTCATCTATGCTATAAAATGTCCCTGTGAACTAACTTATGTAGGAAAGACAACACAACAGCTACGTCGTAGACTAGGATCTCATATCAGTAACATCCACCATAAAGTTGAAACAAGCGTAGCAAAACACGTAAACGAAATTCATGGAGGTGATCCAAAATGGGGAATACAGACTGTAAGATTAGGACCAAGGAGAGGCAATCTAGCAGATAGAAGCACAGTGGATATATAAATTACACATTCTGTCCCCCCATGGACTAAATGAAGGTTACTTATGTTTTTTGACCCACGGCTTCCTTTAAATAAGAGGTTTTTGTGGATGGTCAACTATTTTGCCAGTTAGCTTTGAAAAAGTCAGCGAGTTACTGACAAAACATGTTAGATTAGGCAATTAGAGGTATATATATATATATATATATATATATATATATGTGGGAAAGGTAGATGTAAATACATTGATTAATGGGTGAATGCGTATATAAAATTACATTAAAAAGCCGGCTTAATATGCGGCTTTAATTTATGCCTGATAGACGGTTGTCACAGTGCAATAAACGGGTTGTGGTGTAGAGTGCGGTAAAGTCCGGTGGTGTGTTTTGTGCTTATCACCACTCGTCTAGTATTGTCAGGTCGATAGAACTATAGGTTCATTTGTTAGTGTCCAAGGCCAGGACACTTTTTTGATCGCATTTCTCCACAGTTCCTCAATCTGTATAAACCCTATCAATGTCCACTTTTCTATGTATGGTTATCCTTCCACACTTTTAAATCACTATGCACTGTATGTTATTGCGTTGTTGTGTGTTTGGATTAAATTTTAGTAATACATTAAAAGTTATATTTTAAGCCGCCAAGGAAATCTAAGTATATTGGGACCTGTGTCCCTCCATATATAGTGCTAATCGTACTTCTTGGATTTGGCTGGGATCCTCCCACCAAGAATGGCTGAAAATATTCGACACCATCATTGCCCCAGTCCTTCTGTATGGTAGTGAAGTCTGGGGCCCCGAGATATACCCAGACTGGTCAAAATGGGACTCTGGACCCACAGAAGTTTTCCACCTAGAATTCTGTAAATACCTTCTCCAGGTCCATTGGAGCACATCAAACAGCGCCTGTCGAGCAGAGCTGGGCAGGTTCCCACTACTCTTTGCTGCCCACAAGAAGGCGCTATCATTGAGGGCCCACCTACACAGCAGCAGCCCCAGCTCCTACCATCACAAAGTCTTGCTGCTCCAAGAAACCCCAGGAAAACAAAGCCCCAGGGAACAAGTCTCCCAAACCCAACCTGACCAAGCCGCCAACCAGCACATCATCACGAAAAGCCAGATCCAGAAGACAATAGACAAGGGGAAGAAGGATTACATCAGTGTCTGGAGGAACGACATCAGAGAATCCCAGAAACTGACCATATACCAGAGGCTACAGAGGGAGTACAGACTGGCCCCATATCTGGAGAAACTACCCAACCACAGAGACCGGAAAACCCTAAGCCGCTACAGACTGAGCACCCACAACCTGGCCATTGAAACACGGCGGCACCGACAGACGTACAAGCCCAGGGAGAGCCGACTGTGCCAGCAGTGCGACCAGGAGGCCGTGGAGGATGAGGCCCACTTCCTGCTACACTGCTCCAAATACTCAGCAGAGAGGGACACTCACTTCAGGAGACTCTCCAACCTCCTCCCAGGCTTCTCCACCATGGAGGAGGAAGAGAAACTACCCATCCTGCTGGGGGAAGAAGAGACCACAGCAACTATAGCGGCACAATACGTCACTGCCTGCCATAGACTGAGAGGAGCGTGATACGTCATGGACTCCAACTACCTGACCCCCGGTATCCCCCCATCCCGCCACCAACGATATACCACAAACTTCCGTCCCTACCACCCATCCCTACCCATCTTCTCTACCCATCCCCCAAAAATCTCCTGTTTGCTTTGGCAATGCTAATATGTTATTTAGACCTGCCAATAAAGCTGATTTGATTTGAGATAGATAGATAGATAGATAGATAGATAGATAGATAGATAGATAGGAGATAGATAGATAGATAGATAGATAGATAGATAGATAGATAGGAGATAGATAGATAGATAGATAGATAGATAGGAGATAGATAGATAGATAGATAGATAGATAGATAGATAGGAGATAGATAGATAGATAGATAGATAGATAGATAGGAGATAGATAGATAGATAGATAGATAGATAGATAGATAGATAGATAGGAGATACGGATAGATAGATAGATAGATAGATAGATAGATAGATAGGAGATAGATAGATAGATAGATAGATAGATAGATAGATAGGAGATAGATAGATAGATAGATAGGAGATAGATAGATAGATAGATAGATAGGAGATAGATAGATAGATAGATAGATAGATAGGAGATACGGATAGATAGATAGATAGATAGATAGATAGATAGATAGATAGATAGATAGATAGATAGATAGATAGGAGATAGATAGATAGATAGATAGATAGATAGATAGGAGATAGATAGATAGATAGGAGATAGATAGATAGATAGATAGATAGATAGATAGGAGATAGATAGATAGATAGATAGATAGATAGATAGATAGATAGATAGGAGATAGATAGATAGATAGATAGATAGATAGATAGATAGGAGATACGGATAGATAGATAGATAGATAGATAGATAGATAGATAGATAGATAGATAGATAGGAGATAGATAGATAGATAGATAGATAGATAGATAGATAGATAGATAGATAGGAGATAGATAGATAGGTAGATAGATAGATAGATAGATAGGAGATAGATAGATAGATAGATAGATAGATAGATAGGAGATAGATAGATAGATAGATAGATAGATAGATAGATAGATAGATAGATAGATAGGAGATACGGATAGATAGATAGATAGATAGATAGATAGATAGATAGATAGATAGGAGATAGATAGATAGATAGATAGATAGATAGATAGATAGATAGATAGGAGATAGATAGATAGGTAGATAGATAGATAGATAGATAGGAGATAGATAGATAGATAGATAGATAGGAGATAGATAGATAGATAGATAGATAGATAGATAGATAGATAGGAGATACGGATAGATAGATAGATAGATAGATAGATAGATAGATAGATAGGAGATAGATAGGAGATAGATAGATAGGAGATAGATAGATAGATAGATAGATAGATAGGAGATAGATAGATAGATAGATAGATAGATAGATAGATAGATAGGAGATAGATAGATAGATAGATAGATAGGTAGATAGATAAGTCTTTTGAATCTCTGAGCAGCACTACTCCTGAT
The DNA here is from genome assembly GCA_027789725.1 of Dendropsophus ebraccatus. Classification (NCBI taxonomy): domain Eukaryota; kingdom Metazoa; phylum Chordata; class Amphibia; order Anura; family Hylidae; genus Dendropsophus; species Dendropsophus ebraccatus. Next base: position 29,292,564 of record JAQFWZ010000022.1, read on the forward strand.
AGTGAAAATACAGGGTGCCCGCAGTTAGTCTTGATCGGGACTTTCACAATATTCCAAAGGATCGCCCACAGCACTCCAATTCGTGTATCAAATAACGTGATTTATTGCAACATAGTAGTGCAGCACAGCATAACAGGTCAAGTGCAGCACATCATAACAGGTCAAGTGCAGCACAGCATAACAGGTCAAGTGCACCTTGATAGATAGATAGATAGATAGATAGATAGATAGATAGATAGATAGATAGATAGGAGATAGATAGATAGATAGATAGATAGATAGATAGATAGATAGATAGATAGTGTCAGGAGTGTGACTTTGCGTTCCTTGGTCTGTGCCGGGCGATCGAGGAAGCGCTGAGTTTGTCTGTTTTTTTCACTGTATGGGTTGTCTGAATTGTGTCTTACTTTTCAGCCACACCCGCATTGCTTATCAGACTTTGGCAGTGCAGGGGTTACTGCACTGCTAGGTCTGTCCAGCTGAACTTGGTGCTGGGATCAGGCCTGATCCAGTCAGATGCTGGACCTTAGCTCTGATCCTGGTTAAAAAGAAGCCAGTTGCTCACTTCCCTGCTGGCTATTAGAGTAATCTAGTCCCAGCTCCCCTTATCTCTGTCCTGCGTACTCTGTCCTATCTACCCGCTGTTGTTTCTCTGTTACGTGACCTCCTGCCTGTTACCGACTATCCGCTATCTTCCTGATTTTGTACTTCGTTGCCCGTGTATTGCTGACTTGGCTTGTTTGACTCCGCTCTATTGTGTTTGTTCGTCTGTCTGCGTTTTGTGTTTCACTTACATCAGTATAGGGACCCGCACCGTGGTTGTCCGCGACCGCTTAGGGTCGTTTGTGGCAAGTAGGTAGGGTCAGAGGGTGGGTCTAGCTTCAGGGCTCACTGTCTCGTACAGTTTTTGCCTGCCGAGTCTGACAGAATAGCCAGCCCAAAAGGTGACGTGTGCCAGGGGTTTCATCATGGATCCTATGAAGACGTTAGTGGAACAAATCTGAATACACTGGTTCAGAATCTCGCTGAACGGGTCCAGGAGCAAGAGGCTGCCCCCCGACAAGTAACTATGACCACCCCCTCTCCTCCTGAAGCACCCGCTATGTCCCCGCTCCTCGGGGGACGAGGCCCAGAAGGTGGGAATTATCATGTCCTTTTTGCAGGGTCCGCCACAGGAGTGGGCATTTTCTCTCCCTCCCAATGAATTAAGTTCAGTTGACTTTTTCTTTTCGGCTTTGGGACTGCTGTATGATGACCCTGACAGGACTGCAGTAGCCGAACGACAATTGACGTCCTTAAGACAGGGGAAAAGGCCAGTTGAGGACTATTGCGCAGAGTTTCGCCAGTGGTGTATCCCGTCTGGTTGGAACGACTCTGCCCTGCGCTATCAGTTCCGGTTGGGTCTCTCTGACCAGTTAAAGGATTTATTAATAGCTTATCCTCCCCCTGAAACATTAGAGGAGACCATGACCTTAGCCATTAGGGTGGATCGTTGTATGCGGGACAGACGGAGGGAGAAAGGAACCTCTGAACCCTTTAAAACCTCTTCCTCTTTTCTGTCTTTCCCTAAACCACCTTCTTCCCTGTTACCACCACCGGAAGAACCTATGCAAATTGGTGCCACCGATGCTAGGACTAGACGAGCCCATCGTATGCAGCATAATCTTTGTCTGTACTGCAGCAAAGCTGGACATCGTATCCGGGAATGTACCCTGTGGCGGTCTTTGGCACCAAGCACCCCAAACGATCGCTTGGGGCCCCCAACATCCAGGGGGGCCCCCACACCACGCTCTTGTGCTCAAGACCGCTGGACAGGGCTGCTGCCATCTGAACTGTAACTATGAGCACTCGTAATGAGCGCTCATAGTTACATGCAGCAGCACTGACAGGGCGGGAGACATTGGCCCCCTTCCTGTCAGTCACTCTTGTGGCCACTTGTGGCAGCTTTGTTCTTGTGGTGTCGGCGCTCCAGTGACATCACTGGAGCATCAGCGCCAGGACAAGGGGAGTGCGGTCTCTTGTGATCACAGGGAAAACCCTTCCTGCTGCCACAAGAGTGAAGAGAAGAGGAGACGCCCGGACCTAGGTGAGTATAAGTGTTTGTTTTATTGTGTTATATACTATATGGGAGGGGGAGCACACAGGGGTCTGTTTAACTGGGGGAGTGCACTTCGGGGGTCTATATAAATGGGGGAGCACACAGGGGGGCTATAGACTACTGGGGCTTCACAGAGGGGTCTATATACTACTGGGGGCAGCACACAGGGGTCTATATACTACTTGGGGCAGCAGAATGGGGTCTATATACAACTTGGAGGTCTATATCCAAGTGGGGGAGAACACAGGGTGGCTATATACTACTGGGGGAGCACACAGGGGTCTATATACTACTGGTGGGGCACACAGGGGGTCTATATACTACTGGGGAACATACAGGGGGTCTATATACTACTTGTGAGGCACACAGGTGGTCTATATATAACTGGGGGAGCACACAGGGGTCTGTTTACTACTGGAGCAGCACACAAGGGGTCTATATAATACTGGTGGGGCACACAGGGGGTCTATATACTCCTGGGGGAACCACACAGGGGGTTTATATACTACTGAAGGAGCACACAGGGGTCTATATCCAAGTGGGGGAGCACACAGGAGGTCTATATCCAAGTGGGGGAGCACACAGGGGGGGCTAAATACCCCTGAGGGAGCACACAGGGGGCCTATATACTAGTGGGGGAGCACACAGGGGGTATATACAACTGGGGGCAGCACACAGGGGGTCTATATACAACTGGGGCAGCACACAGGAGGTCTATATACTTCTGGGGGAGCACACGGGGGGGCTATATATAACTGGGGGAACACACAGGGGTCTATATACTACTGGGGGAAGTAAACAAAGGGTATATACTACTGGGGGCAGGACACAAGGGATATATACTATTGAGGACAGCACACAAGGTGTATATATTACTGGCGGTAGCGCACAAGGGGTATATACTACTGGGGGCAACACACATCGGTCTATTGTTTTGGAACGCGTGTCGAGGGGGGGCCCCAGACATAACTTCGCTTAGGGCCCCAGAAATGCGAAGACCGCCCCTGAATGTACCTCCAGACCTGGGACATCGCCAGAAAAATCCAGCGCCTGAGTGACTATCGAGGGGGTTTGCACTAAAAAAACGTGAAAGTCAATCTCTCAAAATGTCGCCATTCTTTTGTAATTTTGGGTTTAACCCTCGTTGTTCTTCTGTACATGCTGCCGAGTCTATTAATCCATCCGCCAAAAGAATATACAGGAAACTGTGCACAGTTTGGGCCCAGGCTCTTCAGAACCTGGTTTTAAGCCCAAGAAAATTGTAAGAAACAATCAGATAAAAGACGCATATCTGGCCCTGAGTACAGGGTGGGTGATAAGGTATGGCTCTCCACTAGAAACCTGAAACTAAAGACATCTGGTAAACTTTCTCCTAAATACATTGGTCCTTATGCTATAATAAAGATCATTAATCCAGTTTCATTTAAGTTACTTTTGCCTAAGAGCTTGAAAATTCATGATGTCTTTCATAAGTCTCTGTTAAAGAAGTATGTTAACCCTGTGTTGCTGTCTACTCCCCCTGCTCCCTTGGTCGTTCAAGGTGAACTGGAGTACGAGGTGGAAAGAATCCTGGATTCTCGTTGGGTCCAGAGTTCTTTACAGTATCTTGTTCACTGGAAGGGGTTTGGTCCGGAAGAACGGACTTGGGTGGCGAGCAGAGACATGCATGCACCTCGCCTTATTCGACAATACCACATGCGTAACCCTTCCAGGCCGGGTCCTTTGGGTGAGGGTCCTGAGGCCCATCATAAGAGGGGGGTACTGTCAGGAGTGTGACTTTGCGTTCCTTGGTCTGTGCCGGGTGATCGAGGAAGCGCTCACAATTATGGGTCGTCACCAGTCTCTCACAATTATAAGGACGGTCGTCACCAGTCTCTCGCTCACAGTTATAAGGACGGTCGTCACCAGTCTCTCGCTCACAGTTATAAGGACGGTCGTCACCAGTCTCTCACAATTATAAGGACGGTCGTCACCAGTCTCTCACAATTATAAGGACGGTCGTCACCAGTCTCTCACTCACAATTATAAGGAGGGTCGTCACCAGTCTCTCACAATTATAAGGAGGGTCGTCACCAGTCTCTCACAATTATAAGGAGGGTCGTCACCAGTCTCTCACAATTATAAGGAGGGTCGTCACCAGTCTCTCACAGTTATAAGGATGGTCGTCACCAGTCTCTCACAATTATAAGGAGGGTCGTCACCAGTCTCTCACAGTTATAAGGATGGTCGTCACCAGTCTCTCACAATTATAAGGACGGTCGTCACCAGTCTCTCACAGTTATAAGGACGGTCGTCACCAGTCTCTCGCTCACAGTTATAAGGACGGTCGTCACCAGTCTCTCACAGTTATAAGGACGGTCGTCACCAGTCTCTCGCTCACAGTTATAAGGACGGTCGTCACCAGTCTCTCACAATTATAAGGAGGGTCGTCACCAGTCTCTCACAATTATAAGGACGGTCGTCACCAGTCTCTCACAATTATAAGGACGGTCGTCACCAGTCTCTCACTCACAATTATAAGGAGGGTCGTCACCAGTCTCTCACAATTATAAGGAGGGTCGTCACCAGTCTCTCACAATTATAAGGAGGGTCGTCACCAGTCTCTCACAATTATAAGGAGGGTCGTCACCAGTCTCTCACAGTTATAAGGATGGTCGTCACCAGTCTCTCACAATTATAAGGAGGGTCGTCACCAGTCTCTCACAGTTATAAGGATGGTCGTCACCAGTCTCTCACAATTATAAGGACGGTCGTCACCAGTCTCTCACAGTTATAAGGACGGTCGTCACCAGTCTCTCGCTCACAGTTATAAGGACGGTCGTCACCAGTCTCTCACAGTTATAAGGACGGTCGTCACCAGTCTCTCACTCACAATTATAAGGAGGGTCGTCACCAGTCTCTCGCTCACAGTTATAAGGACGGTCGTCACCAGTCTCTCGCTCACAGTTATAAGGACGGTCGTCACCAGTCTCTCACAATTATAAGGACGGTCGTCACCAGTCTCTCACTCACAATTAGGAGAAATATCACCACTGGGGTTTGTGCAAAATTTTTAAGGGGGTCACCACCAGGCTCTCTCCCCCATTTATAAGGAGGGTCGTCACCAGGATTTTTACAGCATGCGCATGAGGCCCTCCTTTATGTGTGATGAAGAGTGTATGGAGTTGCCTCTTTCCTCTCAATTTTTGGCAGCCCTTACACTTGATGCTTTGGCTTGATGAGTCTATGAGTCAACCCTTCAAAATACTGGGGTACCCCTTTTAAAGCAGTAGACGTTTTCTATGGGGACTTGCTGCTGCTCTGGAAGTTCCTGACATGGACAGAGGTGGCAGCAGAGAGCACTGTGTCAGACTGGAGAGAATCCACCACTTCCTGCAGGACATACAGCAGATGATAACTACTGGAAGACTGGAGATTTTTAAATAGAAGTAAATTACAAATCTATATAACTTTCTGACACCAGTTGATTTGAAAGGAAAAGATTTCTGCGGGACTTCCTCCCAGTGTTCCTCCTAATGCGCTATGCGTACTCACCTCAACTTGACGGATTTCTCTCTACCAAGAGTATCAATTTTATCTCAAGTCTTTCAACTAACCCCAACTGATCTCATGGTTTTCAGGCCCCCCTTCCAGCAGCGCACCTTACATACTGGACAGTGCCCCTCTAGGTCACCCAAGTCACCCAACTAACTATTCAGGTATTTATCAATTACACATTTTTTTTTTTTTTTGCACTTGCGCACTTTTTAGGTGCTGCGCAAAAACTCTCAAAATTAGGTGCCCCGGCTTTTAAAAATCTGCACATTTTTGTGTATTATTGTGCATTTTATTTCTAGTAGTTTGGCTGAAAAAGTACGCCAGGGTCTAACTGGAGTACCGCTGCCCTATTTAAAAAAAAATTTGGCCACAAAATTAAACATTTCACATGATAAATTTGGTTAAAAAGTAGCTAACTTAAACCACCACCCCACCTCCAAGTGAAAAAATCTAAGGGGGACATTTACTATTGAGTCCAAAACATGGGATTTTCCTACAGACTATTTTTGTCTTTTTCCACCCAGCCGAATAGGACTACATTAACAAATGTTTCATACATTTGTGAATAGAACGTTCTCAGAATAGTCACAAAAAAATTGTGCAAACAAACTCACCAGGTACTGACCACATGTAGGCATTCACAACTGTGTGCAATTTTTTTAAAAAGTTGCAAATAATAAATTGGGCGCAAAACCCGGATTATGTGAGTTTTTGGGTGAATAATCAAAACAGGCGGATAAAAGAAAAGTTACATTTAAAAAATATTCACCCGTCAAATACTGGTTCATAAATAGAAGTCAGAACAAAAATGGGTGAAAAATCCAATTATTCACCTAAAAATAGGTGCAAAGCTTTTGATGAATTTCCCCCCAAGGTGAAGAATTTCCTTGCTGAATTCGTGCTTAAAATTCCGCCCGCAAAATTGGTGCAATTTTCCATTGAGTTCAATGGGATTTCCTCTCTGCCTTGGATCTGCTTTTCGACGTGTCAATTCTTTGGGCAGATTCCACTAGAGAAATCCTATAGAAGTCAATGGGGCTTGAATTCCACTTGCATTCCGCTCAATTTCTGCCAGAGCTGAAGAAGAGGAAGTTTCCAGCAGAAATCTTTCTTCTTCAATTCCTCGCCTGTTCCTCAGTGTGAACTGGCCCCAAGTCTATTCCCGAACCCACTTCACCTGCTATTGCAGAGCTTTTTATGTTCTTAAAGGGGTAGTCCACCAAAAAAATTTTTCCTTCAAATCAACTGGTGCCATAAAGTGCCAGAGATTTGTAATTCACTTCTATTAAAAAAACTTAAGTCTTCCAGTACTTATCAGCTGCTGTGTGTCCAGCAGGAAGTGGTGTTTTCTTTCCTGACTGACCCAGTGCTCTCTGTTGCCCCCTCTGTCCATGTCAAGAACTGTCCAGAGCAGGAGCAAATCCCCATAGAAAACCTCTCCTGCTCTCCAGACTGGAAATAATACAACTTCCTGTTGGGCATACAGCAGCTGATAAGTACTGGAAGGCTTGAGATTTTTTAATAGAAGTAAATTACAAATCTCTGGCACTTCATGGTAGCAGTTGATTTGAAAGAAAAAATTTTTGGGTGGACTACCCCTTTAAAGGGCCCCGCTGACAAAATCTTAAGTTGACTGCCCCTTGTAAACTCTGTATACCTACCGTAACGTAAGTTCATCGACCTACCAACCAGGCCCTGTGACAGGTGCCGCAATATCCATGGCTTCCGCTTATATCACCTGCAGCCCCGGGGTCACCTCATCTACCATTACTATATACAAAAAAAGAACAAAAACTGATTTCACGTAGCAAAATAATCTTTATTAAATACACTTTAAAATAATTCATATATATTTATACATAAAGAGAGATAACCAAACATTAAAAAAGAGAACGGTGGCTGTCCTGGAGGTATTTCTAATGTAAACACATCACATATGCTGGAGTCCCTTGACTTACAACTAACATCACAAACCAGGGGGATATATACTAAAATTTCCTGCAATAGGGTATAATATTACTGGTATGACAGAATAAAGTGCTAGTGCATCCAATTCATGTACAAACCTACAGCTAGTTAATTAGTCTCCTATCCACCCTTCATCTAAGCATTACTACCCCATCATAAACAGGGATCCAGCCAGATTACCTTTCACAGTTTATTGTTGTATGTATCCTCCAGGACGCCACCACCCCGACGCGCGTTTCGTTGCCTTCGTCCGGGGGTGATGACGTCCCATCTAATCAGGGTATATATAGTAACATCCCACCAATCGCCCTCCATTATTACTTACTAAACACCTGTGGCCGATATGGCGTATGTTCCGTCCCCCATCTCCTCATCACAAGTGCGACGCGGCCAAACCGGAAGCAGCGCCATGGCGCCGACCACGCGACCCGGCTACGCCGGTCACATGATCATTTGGCGTCATGACGTCGCCGCCAGTCACATGGGCCGCCCCGCACTGCCGGAGGAGAAGTTCTTTGGACATGCGCACTTGCCACGGAACATATATTAGAGCAAACGTGCCGATAGGATGTACAAAGCCCCTCATACAATATATCTAATACAGAGAACCTTGGTGATAATCCTAAAGTGCATTAAGTGTAGGTGTAGACAAAAAGTGTATATGACTAAGAAATGTTAAATAAGTTATGTGTGTATATATGAAAAAAAAAAAAAAAAAAACATATTCTACTCGGTTCACCTCACTATATACAAGTGTTCTCTTTGTGCCCAAGTATATAATGAAAATATATATCTTGTGTGACCAATGTAAAAAGTGCATATGTGCAATAAATAATAACAGAATACAGTGCATGAGGTTTAAATGTATTTCATCAAATTATGTGCAAATGATAAAGTGCAAACCAAGCACTACAAAAAAAACATAAAGTGTGGAGTGTGTGAAAATATTACATCACATTATGTGATGTAGTAAAGTGCAAATCATGTATAGCAAATGAAGGTAAAAAGATTCATAAAGTGCAGAGTGTATAAAAATATTTTATCAAATTATGTTAAGCATATATAGCATATATAGCATTTGTGTATTATTTTTTATAATGTTCTAGTTTTGAAAAAAATTTTAAGGGACTGATTCTTGCCTGATCCGGCTCCTGTAACTCTATGGCGGATGGATCGTTTCTGTGCTCTGCAATCAGTTTTATTGGCACCAATGTCGCTGCAGACACTAATAGAGAGGGCACTTAGATTGCAGGTGATGGGACCAAAAGCCCCACTATCCTGGCATTTGATATTTTTCCATGTACGCCGCTCTCCGTATGGGATCAGGAAAGTTACCGTTTACTCCGGCTCCACAGGACTCTAAAATTGTTGGTTTATTTTATTTATTTTTTGCAAAACAGAAAAAGGTGGTGGTGGTGGGGGGGGGGGGGGGGGTATTGTACTTTTATTAGGGAGATTTTTTTTCTAGGAGCAGAGATCAGCAGGACTCCAGGGACAGAGATCAGCAGGACTCCAGGAGCAGAGATCAGCAGGACTTCAGGAGCAGAGATCAGCAGGACTCTAGAAGCAGAGATCAGCAGGACTCTAGGAGCAGAGATCAGCAGGACTCCAGGAGCAGAGATCAGCAGGACTTCAGGAGCAGAGATCAGCAGGACTCCAGGAGCAGAGATCAGCAGGACTCCAGGGGCAGAGATCAGCAGGACTTCAGGAGCAGAGATCAGCAGGACTCTAGGAGCAGAGATCAGCAGGACTCCAGGAGCAGAGATCAGCAGGACTTCAGGAGCAGAGATCAGCAGGACTCCAGGAGCAGAGATCAGCAGGACTCCAGGGGCAGAGATCAGCAGGACTCCAGGGGCAGAGATCAGCAGGACTCCAGGAGCAGAGATCAGCAGGACTCTAGGAGCAGAGATCAGCAGGACTCCAGGAGCAGAGATCAGCAGGACTCTAGGAGCAGAGATCAGCAGGACTCCAGGAGCAGAGATCAGCAGGACTCCAGGGGCAAAGATCAGCAGGACTCCAGGAGCAGAGATCAGCAGGACTCCAGGAGCAGAGATCAGCAGGACTCCAGGGGCAGAGATCAGCAGGACTCTAGGGACAGAGATCAGCAGGACTTCAGGAGCAGAGATCAGCAGGACTCACATAGGGACGTCCTTTCACTTATCTCTCAGCACAATTACAGGACAGCACTTACTCCTCTCTGCTAGGCCATGAACCTGATGAGTCCCAATACATTACTAGAGATGGTGTGTGGGGGAGAAGGGGGTTGTTGATGTAGGTGATAGGAAACAAACAGCAGCAGCGCAGCATGGAAGGGGTTACATGAGCAGCAGCCTGCTTATATGTGGCGTCACCTCTACCCTGCCTTTATATATCGTAACAGTCAGCTCTGCTTCATCTATATACTCTATTATTCAGCTCTGCTTCATCTATATACTCTGTATTATTCAGCTCTGCTTCATCTATATACTCTGTATTATTCAGCTCTGCTTCATCTATATACTCTGTAACACAGCTCTGCTTCATCTATATACTCTATTATTCAGCTCTGCTTCATCTATATACTCTGTATTATTCAGCTCTGCTTCATCTATATACTCTGTAACACTAAGCTCTGCTTCATCTATATACTCTGTAATACAGCTCTGCTTCATCTATATAGTTACACTCAGCTCTGCTTCATCTATATACTCTGTAACACTCAGCTCTGCTTCATCTATATACTCTGTAACACTCAGCTCTGCTTCATCTATATACTCTGTAACACTCAGCTCTGCTTCATCTATATACTCTGTAATACAGCTCTGCTTCATCTATATATACTGTTACACTCAGCTCTGCTTCATCTATATACTCTGTAATAGAGCTCTGCGTCATCTATATACTCTGTAATACAGCTCTGCTTCATCTATATACTCTGTAATACAGCTCTGCTTCATCTATATACTCTGTAATACAGCTCTGCTTCATCTATATACTCTGTAATACAGCTCTGCTTCATCTATATACTCTGTAATACAGCTCTGCTTCATCTATATACTCTGTAAGAGTACAAACACACACAGCGGATACGCAGCAGATTTAATGCTGTGTTCAGTTATTTAGAGCTAATCTGCTGCGTATATACCATGTGTGTTTGTACCCTAACACTCAGCTCTGCTTCATCTATATACTCTGTAATACTCAGCTCTGCTACACCTGTGTCAGTGGGCGGTTATATACGGTATCACTCAGCTCTGCTACACCTGTGTCAGTGGGCGGTTATATACGGTATCACTCAGCTCTGCTACACCTGTGTCAGTGGGCGGTTATATACGGTATCACTCAGCTCTGCTACACCTGTGTCAGTGGGCGGTTATATACGGTATCACTCAGCTCTGCTACACCTGTGTCAGTGGGCGGTTATATACGGTTTCACTCAGCTCTGCTACACCTGTGTCAGTGGGCGGTTATATACGGTATCACTCAGCTCTGCTACACCTGTGTCAGTGGGCGGTTATATACGGTATCACTCAGCTCTGCTACACCTGTGTCAGTGGGCGGTTATATACGGTATCACTCAGCTCTGCTACACCTGTGTCAGTGGGCGGTTATATACGGTATCACTCAGTTCTGCTACACCTGTGTCAGTGGGCGGTTATATATGGTATCACTCAGCTCTGCTACACCTGTGTCAGTGGGCGGTTATATACGGTATCACTCAGCTCTGCTACACCTGTGTTAGTTCAGCAGCTCGGCGCCCCCAGGCTGCTCCCGCCTCTTCCCTATTATCGATTATCATCACTTTCTCCTTTCTTCCTGCTCCGGATTCTTCTCTTCAGTCCATTTGAAGGGGATTAAGCTTATTTCTTGCACCCCGGGGTTCGCCAGAGGTCGGGTCACTTCTTGTTCAGCTGGAAAACATTCCGGATGTTCAATGAGAAAGAGCGACACAAGAGCGACATCTGCAGGCGGAGGCCGGGATCACACGTACACCACAGCGACACTGACTGTAAGGGAACTCCTGTGTAACCCCCAGGTGCCCATCACACACCTCACCACACCAGGTACCCATCACACACCTCACCACACCAGGTGCCCATCACACACCTCACCACACCAGGTGCCCATCACACACCTCACCCCACCAGGTGCCCATCACACCTCACCACACCAGGTGCCCATCACACACCTCACCCAACCATGTATCCACCACACACCTCACCCGACAAGGTACCCACCACACACCTCACCACACCAGGTATCCATCACACACCTCACCCGACAAGGTACCCACCACACACCTCACCACACCAGGTGCCCATCACACACCTCACCCGACCAGGTGCCCATCACACACCTCACCCAACCATGTATCCACCACACACCTCACCACACCAGGTGCCCATCACACACCTCACCAGACCAGGTACCCATCACACACCTCACCACACCAGGTACTCACACATTTCACCAGACCATGTACCCATCACACACCTCACCCGACCAGGTACCCACCACACACCTCACCAGACCATGTACCCATCACACACCTCACCAGACCATGTACCCACCACACACCTCACCAGACCATGTACCCACCACACACCTCACCCAACCGGGTATCCACCACACACCTCACCCAACCAGGTACCCACCACACACCTCACCAGACCATGTACCCACCACACACCTCACCCCACCGGGTATCCACCACACACCTCACCCGACCAGGTACCCACCACACACCTTACCAGACCAGGTACCCATCACACACCTCACCACACCAGGTGCCCATCACACACCTCACCACACCAGGTGCCCACCACACACCTCACCCCACCGGGTACCCAACACACACTTTACCAAACCTCACCAGGTACCCACTGCACACCTCACCCAACCAGGTACCCACACATTTCACCAGACCAGGTGCCCACCACACACCTCGCCCAACCAGGTACCCACCACACACCTCACCCAACCAGGTACCCACCACACACCTCGCCCAACCAGGTACCCACCACACACCTCACCCAACCAGGTACCCACCACACACCTCACCCAACCAGGTACCCACACACCTTACCAGACCGGGTACCCACCACACACCTCACCCCACCGGGTACCCAACACACACTTTACCAAACCTCACCAGGCATCCACTACACACCTCACCCAACCAGGTACCCACCACACACCTCACCCAACCAGGTACCCACACACCTTACCAGACCGGGTACCCACCACACACCTCACCCAACCAGGTACCCACCACACACCTCACCCAACCAGGTACCCACCACACACTTTACCAAACCTCACCAGGTACCCACTACACACACCTTACCTGACCAGGTACCCACACACCTCACCAGACGACCGGGTACCTACCACACACCTCACCCAACCAGGTACCCATACACCTAAGCAGACCATGTACCCACCACACACCTCAGCAGACCATGTAACCACTTACATTTTTTCTAAAAAAATTTCTAAAAACCACTTACGATTTATTCGTCTAAACACTTATCGTTATAAAAATTAAATTGTTGCTTCAAAATCGTTAAACGATCGATTGGGCGAATTATCGCTTTGTGTAAGTGTAGCCTTACTCATGGACTTGTCACTGTCTCAGGTGAGCATGAGGGCTTCTGCAGGAGCGGACTGGTCTCTGGTGTTTCCCTTCTGGGAGCCGCTGTAGCGGTGTTAGGGGGGGTGCACCAGTTTGTATAGAGGGCAGTCATGTGGACCTGTAGTTCCCCTGGGGCCAACCCCAAATACTGCTGTGCGGTGACCTTGGTGATGGCGAGGTGCAGGTGGTCCAGATAACAGAGAAGCTGCAGTCCCATAAGTCCTTGTTCTTTATTGTAGGGTCACAGATAAAATAACATTCACATAAAAAACCTGAGCCGCCATGATAAAGACCGCACATCGAAACACAATGTTATTTTATCTGTGACCCTGCAATAAAGAACAAGGGTATTCTGGGGTCTGAGTGCTGCAGCTTCTCTGTGTGGAGAGACATCGCCTCATACCTCGGACTGTCACTACGCGGGGGGCCCTGGTGGGCACTATGATCCTTTTCCCCATTGGTTCTTGAGTCTTTCCCTCCTGGTCAGCTTTCTGCTTAGTATATAGGCCGAGCCGACAGCCACTACCTGCAGTTCCTAGAAGTATCCAAAGGTCCTTGTTCACCTTCCCCTCTGATCCCAGAAAGAGACATTTCAGAGGCCTAAGTTATCTCTGCTACCACATATACTCAGGTCCACTTGCTTCAGGTTCCTGTCCTGAGGATTCCCAGGAACAGTAGAGAAGTACCTTGTGTTTCTGTAGATACTCCTGAAGAACTTTTTCTGTGGTTCAGTTTCTCCTCCTTCTCCTTGATCTCTTTCCCCTTTTTCAGCACCAGACAGGCTTCTCCCTCTGACCAGGCCTTAACTGACCACCTCACAGAACAGCCACCAGCTACACTGCACACTGACGGACCACCACTTCTAACAAGTTCTAGAATATACTTGGAAGTGCTGGAAACTTCTAACACTACCTTAGCAGTTCCCAGTAAAGCCTGCAGGTGTCACTGTTGCTTCACAGTTTGTGTATTGTTTGTGTAAGGCAGATGTAACCCATTCTCAGAGAATCCATAGCATAACTATACATAAGAACATGTTACCTTATAAACCTATAGTATACCACTTGGTGAACAGATGCCATGCTAGGCCCGGCCGCAGGAATTGCGCTCTGCTCCACTACACTTGGTCTATGTCACCAACACACGACACCTACAGCCAGAATGTGACCAACCGGAGAAGCCATGAAAGACAGGACAAGAGGTGAGGAGAAGAGGAGAGACTATGGAGGACGTCAGAGCCTTCTACCCACATATCATGAGGTAAGAGATCTGCATAGTGATGTGATGGAGACTTTCCTGCCCGAGACTGCTCTATAGCCAGGAATAGACCCAGGGCTGTAGATAAAGGTTCATGGCTAGTGATGGGCGAACTTACCAAACGTCCTGGCTCATCTGACCCGAACAGTCAGCATATGTATACAGGTGGCTGGAGACGTTGGATGCCGCCCTAGGGAGTCCTGGATACATGGATACAGCCTATGGCCTATAGCTGTACTATTCACAGGCCCCCATGCCGGCATCTGGCTTGGACCTTCGTCCATCTATAAACTTAAAGATATGCTGTCTCTGTCAATGACTCCGCTCGGGGGCAAGGGGGGGGATGGGGTACGGCACAGCTCAGTGGGGGGAGGGGGTGCAGCTCAGCTCAGTGTGGGGGTTCAGCTCAGTGTGGGGGGGTACGGCACAGCTCAGTGTGGGGGGTACAGCTCAGTGGGGGGGGTACAGCTCAGTGTGGGGGTACGGCTTAGCTCAGCGTGGGGGGTACAGCTCAGTGTGGGGGTACGGCTTAGCTCAGCGTGGGGGGTACAGCTCAGTGTGGGGGGGTACGGCACAGCTCAGTGTGGGGGGTACAGCTCAGTGGGGGGGTACAGCTCAGTGTGGGGGTACGGCTTAGCTCAGCGTGGGGGGTACAGCTCAGTGTGGGGGGTACAGCTCAGTGTGGGGGTACAGCTCAGTATAGGGGGTGCAGCTCAGTGTGGGGGGTACAGCTCAGTATAGGGGGTGCAGCTCAGCTCAGTGTGGGGGGTACAGCTCAGTGTAGGGGGGTACAGCTCAGCTCAGTGTGGGGGGTACAGCTCAGTGTGGGGGGTACAGCTCAGTGTGGGGGTAACGCTCAGTGTAAGGGGGTACAGCTCAGTGTAAGGGGGTACAGCTCAGCTCAGTGTGGGGGTACAGCTCAGCTCAGTGTGGGGGGTACAGCTCTGTGTGGGGGGTACAGCTCCGTGTGCGGATAACGCTCAGTGTAGGGGGGTACAGCTCAGTGTGGGGGGTACAGCTCAGCTCAGTGTGGGGGGTACAGCTCAGTGTGGGGGGTACAGCTCAGTGTGGGGGTAACGCTCAGTGTAAGGGGGTACAGCTCAGTGTAAGGGGGTACAGCTCAGCTCAGTGTGGGGGGTACAGCTCAGTGTGGGGGGTACAGCTCCGTGTGCGGATAACGCTCAGTGTAGGGGGGTACAGCTCAGTGTGGGGGGTACAGCTCAGCTCAGTGTGGGGGGTACAGCTCAGTGTGGGGGGTACAGCTCAGTGTGGGGGTAACGCTCAGTGTAAGGGGGTACAGCTCAGTGTGGGGGGTACAGCTCAGCTCAGTGTGGGGGGTACAGCTCTGTGTGGGGGGTACAGCTCCGTGTGCGGGTAACGCTCAGTGTAGGGGGGTACAGCTCAGTGTAAGGGGGTACAGCTCAGCTCAGTGTGGGGGGTACAGCTCAGCTCAGTGTAGGGGGTACAGCTCAGTGTGGGGGGTACAGCTCAGCTCAGTGTAGGGGGTACAGCTCAGTGTGGGGGGTACAGCTCAGCTCAGTGTGGGGGGTACAGCTCAGTGTGGGGGGTACAGCTCAGCTCAGTGTAGGGGGTACAGCTCAGTGTGGGGGGTACAGCTCAGCTCAGTGTGGGGGGTACAGCTCAGCTCAGTGTGGGGGTACGGCTCAGCACAGATGATGCCCCCCCAAGTCATATGTGGTCACTGTAAGGGGTTTTGCTGTTCTTAGGGTTCTGGCGTACACTGGAGAGCTGCGGGGGCTCAGGCGATGACTATGTGGGGGTTCAGCTTTGTCAGTTTTTATAGTAATTGTCTGTAATAGTTTATCGATGTGTCATCAGCCGCACCGCCGGCCTCGTGTCTTGTCTTCTATCGACTTTCTTCCTTGGTATAAATCTCCCACAGGGACCAAGATTAGAAAATCTCCCTCACCTGAGCCCATCCCCCGCCGGAGCTCCTCAGGCCCAGAACCTCAAGGTCACAAGTTACCTGGACCAGTATTAGTGATAAGAGGGCAGTAGTGATAAGAGGGCAGTCTATCAGTGTAAAGTCAGGCAGGCCGAGGCTTCAGTTTTAGGGTAGCTTCACACGTACCGTATCGCTGCGTTTTTAACATGCGAGTTTTGATTTTCACATGACTTTAAATACGCAGCGATTCGGTACGTGTGAAGCTACCCTAAGTATTAGGCAGGAAGTGTGACGGTATAATGCAGAGATAGACGGGCAGCATGTCAGTGTTAGGCAGGAAGTGCAATGGTATAATGCGGAGATAGACGGGCAGCATGTCAGTGTTAGGCAGGAAGTGCAATGGTATAATGCAGAGATAGACGGGCAGCATGTCAGTGTTAGGCAGGAAGTGTGACGGTATAATGCAGAGATAGACGGGCAGCGTGTCAGTGTTAGGCAGGAAGTGCAATGGTATAATGCAGAGATAGACGGGCAGTGTGTCAGTGTTAGGCAGGACTGAAAACAATCAGCTGGATTACAGAGAATCCCTGCATGTCCCACTGATAGAACAGCAGCATGTTATTACTTTGTAGAAGGTCGCCATCTTGTGGTCTCTGCTAGTACTGCACCAGCTCAACGTGACTTTTTGGTTGGGGCTTGCTGAGAGTTGTAGTCACTGCTAAGTAAAATAATGATATAATGTGCAGTCCCGATAAAGCTTTCACATATGGCAGAAAATTCTCCAAACTAAAGATCAGTTTCATCCATCTGCAAGAGGCTGCAAGCACATGGTGTAATGTATCTGGTAGTGAGGAGTGTGCGGTGTGTAATGTATCTGGTAGTGAGGAGTGTGTGGTGTGTAATGTATCTGGTAGTGAGGAGTGTGCGGTGTGTAATGTGTCTGGTAGTGAGGAGTGTGCGGTGTAATGTGTCTGGTAGTGAGGAGTGTGCGGTGTGTAATGTATCTGGTAGTGAGGAGTGTGCGGTGTGTAATGTGTCTGGTAGTGAGGAGTGTGCGGTGTGTAATGTGTCTGGTAGTGAGGAGTGTGCGGTGTAATGTGTCTGGTAGTGAGGAGTGTGCGGTGTGTAATGTATCTGGTAGTGAGGAGTGTGCGGTGTGTAATGTATCTGGTAGTGAGGAGTGTGCAGTGTGTAATGTATCTGGTAGTGAGGAGTGTGCGGTGTGTAATGTATCCGGTAGTGAGGAGTGTGCGGTGTGTAATGTATCTGGTAGTGAGGAGTGTGCGGTGTGTAATGTGTCTGGTAGTGAGGAGTGTGCAGCGTGTATTGTATCTGGTAGTGAGGAGTGTGCGGTGTGTAATGTATCCGGTAGTGAGGAGTGTGCGGTGTGTAATGTATCTGGTAGTGAGGTGTGTGCGGTGTGTAATGTATCTGGTAGTGAGGAGTGTGCGGTGTGTAATGTGTCTGGTAGTGAGGAGTGTGCGGTGTGTAATGTGTCTGGTAGTGAGGAGTGTGCGGTGTGTAATGTGTCTGGTAGTGAGGAGTGTGCGGTGTAATGTGTCTGGTAGTGAGGAGTGTGCGGTGTGTAATGTATCTGGTAGTGAGGAGTGTGCGGTGTGTAATGTATCTGGTAGTGAGGTGTGTGCGGTGTGTAATGTATCTGGTAGTGAGGAGTGTGCAGTGTGTAATGTATCTGGTAGTGAGGAGTGTGCGGTGTGTAATGTATCCGGTAGTGAGGAGTGTGCGGTGTGTAATGTATCTGGTAGTGAGGAGTGTGCGGTGTGTAATGTGTCTGGTAGTGAGGAGTGTGCAGCGTGTATTGTATCTGGTAGTGAGGAGTGTGCGGTGTGTAATGTATCTGGTAGTGAGGAGTGTGCGGCGTGTAATGTATCTGGTAGTGAGGAGTGTGCGGTGTGTAATGTATCTGGTAGTGAGGAGTGTGCAGTGTGTAATGTGTCTGGTAGTGAGGAGTGTGTGGTGTGTAATGTATCTGGTAGTGAGGAGTGTGCGGTGTAATGTATCTGGTAGTGAGGAGTGTGCAGTGTGTAATGTATCTGGTAGTGAGGAGTGTGCGGTGTGTAATGTATCCGGTAGTGAGGTGTGTGCGGTGTGTAATGTATCTGGTAGTGAGGAGTGTGCAGTGTGTAATGTGTCCGGTAGTGAGGAGTGTGCGGTGTGTAATGTATCTGGTAGTGAGGAGTGTGCAGCGTGTAATGTATCTGGTAGTGAGGAGTGTGCGGTGTGTAATGTATCTGGTAGTGAGGAGTGTGCGGTGTGTAATGTATCTGGTAGTGAGGAGTGTGCGGTGTGTAATGTATCTGGTAGTGAGGAGTGTGCGGTGTGTAATGTATCTGGTAGTGAGGTGTGTGCGGTGTGTAATGTATCTGGTAGTGAGGAGTGTGCAGTGTGTAATGTGTCTGGTAGTGAGGAGTGTGCGGTGTGTAATGTGTCTGGTAGTGAGGAGTGTGCGGTGTGTAATGTATCCGGTAGTGAGGTGTGTGCGGTGTGTAATGTATCTGGTAGTGAGGAGTGTGCAGTGTGTAATGTATCCGGTAGTGAGGAGTGTGCGGTGTGTAATGTATCTGGTAGTGAGGAGTGTGCGGTGTGTAATGTATCTGGTAGTGAGGAGTGTGCGGTGTGTAATGTATCTGGTAGTGAGGAGTGTGCAGTGTGTAATGTGTCTGGTAGTGAGGAGTGTGCAGTGTGTAATGTATCTGGTAGTGAGGAGTGTGCGGTGTGTAATGTATCCTGTAGTGAGGAGTGTGCGGTGTGTATTGTATCTGGTAGTGAGGAGTGTGCGGTGTGTAATGTATCTGGTAGTGAGGAGTGTGCGGTGTGTAATGTGTCAGGCAGGGAGCAGTTTGTGGTACTTCCGATTTCTCATATATTTTATAGCAGAAGTTAATTGTGTCATTTTTGGATTGTACCAGAGATATTTGGAGTCAGCAGTGATCAGTGACTTCTTCTTATCACTTCCGCTAATTTCCTCCTGCCTGACCCTATAACATGTCCTCCTCCCCATACCCATGGAGCTCTGCATCAGTATAGGGGGGTCCTTGTCCCCAGACGTGGCTAAAGTGATTGGTTCTCACCCAGGAAACATTGAACCTGGTCTGAGGAAAGGTCATGTGACCAGCGCCCTACACATTATTTAGGATGTAGCTCACCAGTCATGGTAGTAAAGAGCAATATAACAACCCATGGTGTATGGCAGAGTACCAGACAATATGGCAATAAGGCCTGATACAGACATTTATAGAGATTTCTCAGCCACACCACAACATTACATACAGCAGCTGGGGCACAGGTCCTGGGACACTGCACATTCTATGGGGAATATTCCCGGATAGGATATCTTACTGTAGACCTCCATGAAGACAATCCGAAAGTAGAGTTTTATTCAGCTTCAATCCGTTCAGGGCATCGGATGTGCAGCAAAATCATGCACAAGGGAGAGCCTGACTCTGCTGGGACCTGTAGTCCTTC
Source organism: Dendropsophus ebraccatus (assembly GCA_027789725.1). NCBI lineage: Eukaryota > Metazoa > Chordata > Amphibia > Anura > Hylidae > Dendropsophus > Dendropsophus ebraccatus. The sequence goes on from JAQFWZ010000022.1 coordinate 29,312,427, forward strand.
CTCACACCCGCTATCATGACTGAGGTTTCCTCTTTGTTAACATTGTGTAAGAAGCAGAAGTAAGAAGAAAGCGGCGCGGTCAGAGGCTGCAGCACATCTCCTGCCGCCACCGGGCCTGCTCATCTCTTCTGCGCTATACAGTAATTCTTATATTATACAGCATTATATAGTATTACAGCATATTATATTATATTATACTATACAGCATTTTATAGTATTACAGCATATTATATTATATTATACAGCATTATATAGTATTACAGCATATTATATTATATTATACAGCATTATATAGTATTACAGCATATTATATTATATTATACAGCATTATATAGTATTACAGCATATTATACTACACAGCATTATATAGTATTACAGCATATTATATTATATTATACAGCATTCTATAGTATTACAGTATATTATATTATATTATACAGAATTATATAGTATTACAGCATATTATATTATACAGCATTATATAGTATTACAGCATATTATATTATATTATACAGCATTATATAGTATTACAGCATATTATATTATATTATATTATACAGCATTATATAGTATTACAGCATATTATATTATACAGCATTATATAGTATTACAGCATATTATATTATACAGCATTATATAGTATTACAGCATATTATATTATATTATATTATACAGAATTATATAGTATTACAGCATATTATATTATACAGCATTATATAGTATTACAGCATATTGTATTATATTATACAGCATTATATAGTATTACAGCATATTATATTATATTATACAGCATTATATAGTATTACAGCATATTATATTATATTATACAGCATTATATAGTATTACAGCATATTATATTATACAGCATTATATAGTATTACAGCATATATTATATTGTACAGCATTCTATAGTATTACAGCATATTATATTATACAGCATTATATAGTATTATGGTGCGTTCACACCTACAGGATCCGCAGCTGATTTTCTGCAGCAGATTTCATTTAAATAACTGAACACAGCATAAAATCTGCTGCAGATCCTGTAGGTGTGAACGCACCCTTACAGCATATTATATTATATTATACAGCATTATATAGTATTACAGAATGTATTATATTGTACAGCATTATATAGTATCACAGCATATATTATATTATACAGCATTATATAGTATTACAGTATATTATATTATACAGCATTCTATAGTATTACAGTATATTATATTATACAGCATTATATAGTATTACAGCATATATTATATTATACAGCATTCTATAGTATTACAGTATATTATATTATACAGAACTATATAGTATTACAGCATATTATATTATATTACAGAGCATTATATAGTATTACAGCATAATATATTATATAGTATTGCAGCATGAGGCTATGTTCAGACTGAGTAACAGACAGGCCGTTCCTTGACCCGGCTGTTCCCTGAAAAGATCATCCCGGACGCTCCTGCAGTACCGGCCAGATGATCTTTTGCCCCGCAGAGTTCTGATGCAGGCACATCCGCATCAGAAATATAGTGTGCACTGACAGGGTTTTCTGCGGCTGATATTCAATGAATAGCGGCCGCAGAAAACTGACATGTCCTAATTAGGGATGTATAAATTATAGTATCATACAGTATACATAGTATATCATACAGATATATATAGTTTTACAGTATATTATATTATGCAATGATTTATAGTATTAGGCTATGTTTACACAACATTTTTGATGACAAGAACGACCATTGTTTGCAATTAAAACAACGGCCGTTCTTGTCATAGAAAAATGTGTTGCACCTCACAATGTATATATATCATAGTGTAGTATAGATGTATCATACAGTGTTATATATATATATAGTATTACATTCTATTATATTATACAGGGATTTATAGTAATACAGTATATCATGCAATATATATATAGTATTAGAGTATATATGTTAGGGCTGGGCGATATGGGCCAAAATCAATATCGCGATTAATCGCACATGTAGCCGCGGTAACGATAATTATGACACGCCCCTTTTTGCAAACCACACCCACTTGCTATGAAAAACTGTCAATATCAAAAAAGTAAAAAACTCACTGAGCATGACTATACAGGGGTGGCGGACAGGGGTGTATAACTATACAGGGGACGGATAGGGGTGTATGACTATACGGGGGGGGGGGTGGACAGGGGTGTATGACTATACAGGCAGGGGGTGGACAGGGGTATATGACTATACAGGGGGGATAGGGGTGTATGACTATACAGTGGGGGGGGGATGGGGGTGTATGACTATACAGGGGGGACGGACAGGGGTGTATGACTATACAGGGGGGATAGGGGTGTATGACTATACAGGCGGGGTGGGCGGACAGGGGTGTATGACTATACAGGCGGGGTGGGCGGACAGGGGTGTATGACTATACAGGCGGGGTGGGCGGGCAGGGGTGTATGACTATACAGGGGGGACGGACAGGGGTGTATGACTATACAGGGGGGGGACAGGGGTGTATGACTATACAGGGGGGACGGACAGGGGTGTATGACTATACAGTGGGGGGGGGGGATGGGGGTGTATGACTATACAGGGGAGGTAGGGGTGTATGACTATACAGGGGGGATGGACAGGGGTGTATGACTATACAGGGGGGGTAGGGGTGTATGACTATACAGGCGGGGTGGGCGGGCAGGGGTGTATGACTATACAGGGGGGGGGACAGGGGTGTATGACTATACAGGGGGGGGGGGCAGGGGTGTATGACTATACAGGGGGGGGGGACAGGGGTGTATGACTATACAGGGGGGGGCAGGGGTGTATGACTATACAGGGGGGACGGACAGGGGTGTATGACTATACAGGGGGGATAGGGGTGTATGACTATACAGGCGGGGTGGGCGGGCAGCGGTGTATGACTATACAGGGGGGGACAGGGGTGTATGACTATACAGGGGGGGACAGGGGTGTATGACTATACAGAGGGGGGACAGGGGTGTATGACTATACAGGGGGGGACAGGGGTGTATGACTATACAGGGGGGGGGGGGGACAGGGGTGTATGACTATACAGAGGGGGGACAGGGGTGTATGACTATACAGGGAAATGTAGTTCCCTTAGTAACAGTACAGGGCTGTAGCATAGGAGGAATGAATAGGCTGCAGCAGGATGTCTCCTATAACTTATCCTGCCTGCTGCAGCCCATTCATTCCTCCTATGCTACAGCCCTGTACTGTTACTTAGGGAAGTACAGGACAGCCGCCCCCAAATGCTGCTCCTCCAGCTCTGACACGCCGGCGTCCCTGCACACACAGGAAAACATGGGCAGTGTTCGCCGGCCGGGTGTGTGTGGGAGGAGCCTCGGAGGGGAGAGGTGGGGGGCCTCGGACAGGACGGGACCAGTGGGGGGCATCGGACGGGACTGGACCGCTGGGGGTGGGGTGGTATCTGACAGGTGAGGAGCCTCAGACGGGACCGGACGGGTAAGGAGGGCGGGCGCTTGGACGGGACTTGCGGGGGGCGGGGCCTTCTTACACTGCTGCTCCTCCACCACCTCCCGCTCTGATATTAGCGCCCCTGCACATAATGTACAGCGCTAATGCCAGGCGGCGTGCGTGTGTGCGGGGGGCGCTCTCACAGGATGGGCGCAGTGAGGGGGCACTCTGACAGGGAGATAGAAAGCAAAAATACCGCAGATACCGTCCTGGCTAAGTTGAGGTCGGTTAACCGACGCCAGTGACGGTATCGGTATTTTTGTGGTATACCGCCCAGCCCTAATATATGTATCATACAGTGATATATAGTATTCCACCACATTATACAGAATCAGTAGCATTATTACCGTACAGCATATTATATAATCTTGGTATCTTCTTCAGGGCTTTGGTTTGCTGTTTCACAATGACGTTCTTCTGGCCGTTCCTCACCCTTTTGCTGGTGGGATTTCCTCACCAGATTTGGTGCCAGTCACAGGACTGTCACGCTCCCAAAGGAAAGGACGGCGTCATGGGTCACCAAGGGAGGGATGGACGACCTGGACAGAAAGGAGATCAAGGAGACCCAGGTAATGTGCTCCTCACCAGAGTGTCATATGTCATACACATCTCCCACCAGAGTGTCATGTGTCATACATGTCTCCCACCAGAGTGTCATGTGTCATACACATCTCCCACCAGAGTGTCATGTGTCATACATGTCTCCCACCAGAGTGTCATACATGTCTCCTACCAGAGTGTCATGTGTCATACATGTCTCCCACCAGAGTGTCATGTGTCATACATGTCTCCTACATGTCTCCCACCAGAGTGTCATGTGTCATACATGTCTCCTACATGTCTCCCACCAGTGTCATGTGTCATACATGTCTCCCACCAGAGTGTCATGTGTCATACATGTCTCCCACCAGAGTGTCATGTGTCATACATGTCTCCCACCAGAGTGTCATGTGTCATACATGTCTCCCACCAGAGTGTCATGTGTCATACATGTCTCCCACCAGAGTGTCATACATGTCTCCCACCAGAGTGTCATACATGTCTCCCACCAGAGTGTCATGTGTCATACATGTCTCCCATCAGAGTGTCATGTGTCATACATGTCTCCTGCCACCTGTAAGGTCATACATGTCTCCCACCAGAGTGTCATGTGTCATACATGTCTCCCACCAGAGTGTCATGTGTCATACATGTCTCCCACCAGAGTGTCATGTGTCATACATGTCTCCCACCAGAGTGTCATGTGTCATTCATGTCTCCTACATGTCTCCTACCAGAGTGTCATGTGTCATACATGTCTCCTACCAGAGTGTCATGTGTCATACATGTCTCCCATCAGAGTGTCATGTGTCATACGTGTCTCCTGCCACCTGTAAGGTCATACATGTCTCCCACCAGAGTGTCATGTGTCATACATGTCTCCCACCAGAGTGTCATGTGTCATACATGTCTCCCACCAGAGTGTCATGTGTCATACATGTCTCCTACATGTCTCCTACCAGAGTGTCACGTGTCATACATGTCTCCCACCAGAGTGTCATACATGTCTCCTACATGTCTCCTACCATAGTGTCATGTGTCATACATGTCTCCTGCCAGAGTGTCATACATGTCTCCTACCAGAGTGTCATGTGTCATACATGTCTCCCACCAGAGTGTCATACATGTCTCCCACCAGAGTGTCATACATGTCTCCTACCAGAGTGTCATCTGTCATACATGTCTCCTACCAGAGTGTCATGTGTCATACGTGTCTCCTACCAGAGTGTCATACATGTCTCCTACCAGAGTGTCATGTGTCATACATGTCTCCTACCAGAGTGTCATCTGTCACACATGTCTCCCACCAGAGTGTCATACATGTCTCCCACCAGAGTGTCATGTGTCATACGTGTCTCCTGCTAACTGTCAGGTCATACGTGTCTCCCACCAGATCATGAACTTCTGGGGGTTTCCTGCTGTGAGGAGATTTATTATGGGATGGACAATGCAAACAATCCAGGCGTATGATGTCAGCGTTGACCACACATCTTATGACATCTTCTATTCTTGCCTCCTTTAGGGGCCCCTGGCCATTTCCAGGGACTGACAGGAAGTAAAGGAGATGCTGGAGATCCTGGGACCTCTGGTGATCCTGGTAACAGAGGCTACATAGGATCCGAGGGCCCCCCAGGGGCGCCAGGAGATCAAGGCAAAAAGGGGATCAAAGGAGCAATGGCGGACACAAGAGCTCAGCACAAGGCAGCGTTCTCCGCCATCCATCCCAAACTCAATGGAAACCGCCTGCTATTTACCGAAATCATCACCAATGAGGAGAACGTCTACAATAAGGAGACGGGGGAGTTCACCTGCTCGGAGCCCGGATATTACTACTTCACATTCCAGGTGGTCTCGCTGGGGGACCTATGTCTTCAGATCTGGATGAAGAAAAGTCAAGAGGCTGGAAAGAAGCTGCTGAGCTTCTGTGACCGCAATGCCCGCAGTCAGCCTCAGGTCAACTCGGGGGGCTCAGTCCTCAATCTGGACATTGGGGATCAAGTGTGGATAGAAACAGATGCCAAAAACCGAAGAATCGCTGGAAAAGACATCAGTAGCATCTTCAGTGGCTTCCTGCTCTTCCCTCGAAGTGAATGAGGACAATATGACCGGCACTGGTGGGACTGGTTCCCCCGTACTAGCCCAGAAAAAGAGCCTTGTATGCAGACCCTGGCTTGTGTTAAGGCCCTATTCCACGGAACGATTATCGTTCATAAACTCGCTCCAACGACCGCTCGTTAACGATAACACATAACACACGCGGTAACGTGAACGATATATGTAGTGTAAAGATTATTTTGCGGTCGTTACATGGTTTAAAACGTTGACCGGGGTGATCATGACCATCCGACACACCTCCTTTTTTTAAAACCTTTTTACGAACGACTGAAAGATTTCTAATTTTATAAACCGATTAGCGAATTATCTTTCAAAGACCAACGATTTTTTTTCGACACGCTGAAAAAATTTTGAACGACAATAGAACGATTTCGCCTTTGTCGTTCGCTCGTTTACACCAATTCCACGGTCGATTTTAAGAACGATAATGGTTCCGTGGAATAAGGCCTTTATCCACACATATTACATACACATACTGTGGTGCCGCTCTGCGGGCGGGCCCCTAAGGGCCACCCATCTATAGGCCTGTCACTTCCAGCTTGCCTGTTGATTAGAGATGAGGACAACTCGAGCATGCTCTAGTCTGAAGTTGGATCTGGCCCTAAAGACTCCTATAGGCCATAGGCCGTATCCATGTTTTCCAGGACTCCCTAGGGCTACATCAAACTTCTTCAGTAACCAGTATTCAAATGCCGAAAGACTTGAGCATATTCTGTGTGTCCTACAGCTGCCCATATTCTCTGTTCTTCCCACAATAAACTGCTTCAACCTTCCATCTCTGAGTTCTTCATTACTCCATACACAATCCACCTGTGAAGTCTTCAGCTCCGGCCACTATGTCACATATTGTTACGTTGCTCCTTGTTTCCATCATTTCCATCATTTTGCCCCAATACCCCAGAATGGTAAGTAAGAACAGGATGATAGAAATCTTTATAATACCTACAATCTCTATCCCCAGTAACGTGGCCATACACCTCCAATAATTGGCAGGCGAACGATAGTTCCTATCTGGCGACTATCCAGCTCTAGCTGCTGCTTCTGTGTTCCAGAGCAAGGGGGTTGCTTCTGTGTTCCAGAGCAAGCCCAGATTGGTGGAGGCTGCAGTGATGACCTTCTGGAAGTTTCTCCCATCTACACACTGGATCTTTGGAGTCCAGACCATTGGCTTCTTGGTCACCTCTTCTGATGATCCTTCTCCCCCGAGTACTTAGTTTAGTAGGGCGGCTGCTCTAGAAAGAGTCCTGGTTGCTCTAACCATAAATGTAGCGTGTAAGAATTATGGAGGCCGCCGGGCTGATGGGAAGCTACAGTGCAGCAAAGATGTGTTTGTTCCTTTATACAGATATGCTCCTTTACACAATCCTGTTTCTGAGCTCTACAGGCAGCTATTTCCTCCTCATTAGACATGAGCGAATCTATAGCAGGAATGAAGCAAATGGCTTTGTTCCTATCTGCATTCTGCTCATCAGGCTGCAGGCTTTGAGATCTGCTCCACTCTGTGCCTCTCCTCCCCGGGTGCTGGGAAAAGATGGATCCAGTCCTGGGAAACTTCTCGCAGACCACGTGAAAAGCCAGACATGTAATCCAGGAACCATGGATGGATTTAATAAAAACTAGAATTTAATATCCCACTCTTAAAGGGGTTGTCCAGGAAAAAAAAAAAAAGGACAGCAGGAGGTGTAACCATATTAAACTAGTTGTACACACCTGTGTGTATCCTCTATCTCCTGGTTCCTCAGACATTACATTGCCACAGGAAATGGCCGCTCATTCATTCACTGAGGCATGACACTGATTGGCTGAGCAGGCAGATCCTGGTGATGTGATCACTGGAATCGGAAGATAGAGGAGACCAGTGGGGCCTAGCAGACTGGAGTACACTGGAGAAGACATCTCTTCTCTGGTCTAGCCAGGACTATAATGCAGCTCTCTGGTGAGAGAGAATTGGACTTGCATTGATTGGCTCAAACCTGGAAAACAGAGTTGAACCTCCCTCAAGTCTCTTCTAGCCCAGATGAAAGGTCATGTGACCAAGATTCTACATCCTTAACACAGGTAGCTCCACAGTGATGACAATATAGAGCAGTGTTCACTCCGGCACATCCATAATACCTCAGTGTATGCAGGTTCGGCAGTGTAACAGACAAAATGGCAATTAATACATGTTAAGCTCACAATACCCAGATACAGACTCCATCTTTTACAGAAAAAACTCACACAACAACTATATACAACAGTAGCAGCTGGGACACGAGTACTAAGACACTGCAAGATTTCACAAAATAGCTTTTGCAGAAGGAATGGAGTACAAAATCTAATGAGTCAACACAATCCAAAAAGTTTCTTTTAATATGAGGTTGCTTAGAGACAAGAAAGATGTTACCCCACGATTTGTAATACACAGATCTTACACAAGAATTGCCTGGTGTAGCTGTCAATTGTATCTGCTGAAATCTTTCATTATTATTTTATTTACATTAGTTCATTGAATGTCTATAACTTTGTAATATAATTTTATTAAAGAAAATGTGTGTGTGTGTATACGTGTGTGTGTGTCTAGGACTGCACAAACCCTGGTCCCAGCTCAGTTACATATCACTAGTGCTGCAGCCTCCCCTGATGTCTATATATGACATGTTACCATTTGAATAGACATTATACTGGGGGAAGCTGTCTGTGTCACTAGTGCTGCAGCCTCCCCTGATGTCTATATAATACACATCACCATTAGAATAGACATTACATTGGGGGAGCTGTCTGTGTCACTAGTACTGCAGCCTCCCCTGATGTCTATATAATACATGTTACCATTAGAATAGACATTACACTGGGGGAAGCTGTCTGTGTCACTAGTGCTGCAGCCTCCCCTGATGTCTATATAATACATGTTACCATTAGAATAGACATTACACCGAGGAGCTGTCTGTGTCACTAGTGCTGCAGCCTCCCCTGATGTCTATATATGACATGTTACCATTTGAATAGACATTATACTGGGGGAAGCTGTCTGTGTCACTAGTGCTGCAGCCTCCCCTGATGTCTATATATGACATGTTACCATTAGAATAGACATTATACTGGGGGAAGCTGTCTATGTCACTAGTGCTGCAGCCTCCCCTGATGTCTATATAATACACATCACCATTAGAATAGACATTACATTGGGGGAGCTGTCTGTGTCACTAGTACTGCAGCCTCCCCTGATGTCTATATAATACATGTTACCATTAGAATAGACATTACACTGGGGGAAGCTGTCTGTGTCACTAGTGCTGCAGCCTCCCCTGATGTCTATATATTACATGTTACCATTAGAATAGACATTACACTGGGGGGAGCTGTCTATGTCACTAGTGCTGCAGCCTTCCCTGATGTCTATATAATACATGTTACCATTAGAATAGACATTACACTGGGGGAAGCTGTCTGTGTCACTAGTGCTGCAGCCTCCCCTGATGTCTATATATTACATGTTACCATTAGAATAGACATTACACTGGGAGAGCTGTCTATGTCACTAGTGCTGCAGCCTTCCCTGATGTCTATATATTACATGTTACCATTAGAATAGACATTACACTGGGGGAAGCTGTCTATGTCACTAGTGCTGCAGCCTCCCCTGATGTCTATATAATACATGTTACCATTAGAATATACATTACACTGGGGGGATCTGTCTGTGTCACTAGTACTGCAGACCCCCCTGATGTCTATATAATACATGTTACCATTAGAATAGACATTACACTGGGGGGGAGCTGTCTGTGTCACTAGTGCTGCAGCCTCCCCTGATGTCTATATAATACATGTTACCATTAGAATAGACATTACACCGAGGAGCTGTCTGTGTCACTAGTGCTGCAGCCTTCCCTGATCTCTATATAATACATGTTACCATTAGAATAGACATTATACTGGGGGAGCTGTCTGTGTCACTAGTGCTGCAGCCTCCCCTGATGTCTATATAATACATGTTACCATTAGAATAGACAAATAAGATCCTAAACCAATCAATGTTACCACCATCTGGACATCTGGAAGGGGATGGGGTCCTGCTATAGAGTTACTGGGGCCGGCAATACCAGGAACTGTTTATGACCCTATTAAAGTTGTGGTGCATTAGATATGGGAAGCTGCCGGTTTCTCTCCTCAAGGAAGTGAAAGTTTTTCATGTTCAACATTTTCCACTTCTATGTTTCTTATAAGAAACTGAACTTGTGGTTCTTGTTCCAGATGGGGAAAGCAGAAGAGAAAGTCCCAGTGTCAGCACCAGCCATGGAGGAGGAAAGAAGACATGACACTTAGCGAATACTGGCAGCCGTGGATAACACCAGCTCTAGAACTGTCCAGAGAAGAGTCTACAGCCTGAGGTGAGTGGCAACCAGGGGGCATATGTGGTGGGGAGGTAGAAGGTTATATCTATAGACCTGACAGGAGGCAGAGCAAGGGTTAATTATATCAGCAGAGAGATGGTCACTCTGTGTTTACTACACCTTTGTCTGTGATGGCACCTTCCTATAGATATTACACCTTCTTCTAGTGACCCCCCTGTGGCTGCAGCATCTTCTAGATCAGGGGTAGGAAACCTTGGCTTTCTAGCTGTTGCAAAACTACAACTCCCATCATGCCTGGGCAGCCAAAGCTTCAGCTTTGCACCTTCCTCTAGTGACTTTGCCTTCCTCGAAATATTACACCTTCATCAAGTGACTTTTCTCCAGTGACTGTACCATCCTCTAGATCAATGCTTCTCAATTCCAGTCCTCAGGCCTCACCAACAGGTCATATTTAGAGGATTTCCTTAGTATTTAACAGGTGATATAATTATACCCAGTGCATCAGGTATTATCACAGGTGATATAATTATACTCAGTGCATCAGGTATTATCACAGGTGATATAATTATACTCAGTGCATCAGGTATTATCACAGGTGATATAATTATACTCAGTGCATCAGGTATTATCACAGGTGATCTTTGTATGGGAAATCCTCAAAACATGACCTGTTGGTGAGGCCTGAGGACTGGAATTGAGAAGCACTGCTCTAGATACTGCACCTTCTTCTAGATACTACACCTTCTTCTAGTGACCCCCCCCCCCATCCTCTAGAGGTGACGGAACCATCCTCTAGATATTGCACCTTCTTCAAGTGACTGTACCATCCTCTAGATATTGCACCTTCTTCCAGTGACTGTACCATCCTCTAGATATTGCACCTTACTCTAGATATTGCACCTTCTTCCAGTGACTGTACCTTCCTCTAGATATTACACCTTCTTCCAGTGACGGAACCATCTTCTAGATATTGCACCTTCCTCTAGATACTGCACCTTCTTCCAGTGACAGTACCATCCTCTAGATATTGCACCTTCCTTTAGATATTACACCTTGTTCCAGTGATGGAACCATCTTCTAGATATTGCACCTTCCTCAAGATATTGCACCTTCTTCCAGTGACGGAACCATCCTCTAGATATTGCACCTTCCTCTAGATACTGCACCTTCTTCCAGTGACTGTACCATCCTCTAGATATTGCACCTTCTTCCAGTGACTGTACCATCCTCTAGATATTGCACCTTCCTCTAGATACTGCACCTTCTTCCAGTGACTGTACCATCCTCTAGATATTGCACCTTCTTCCAGTGACTGTACCATCCTCTAGATATTGCACCTTCCTTTAGATATTACACCTTCTTCCAGTGACGGAACCATCTTCTAGATATTGCACCTTCCTCTAGATATTGCACCTTCTTCCAGTGACAGTACCATCCTCTAGATATTGCACCTTCTTCCAGTGACTGTACCATCCTCTAGATATTGCACCTTCCTCTAGATACTGCACCTTCTTCCAGTGACTGTACCATCCTCTAGATACTGCACCTTCTTCCAGTGACAGTACCATCCTCTAGATATTGCACCTTCCTCTAGATACTGCACCTTCTTCCAGTGACTGTACCATCCTCTAGATATTGCACCTTCTTCCAGTGACTGTACCATCCTCTAGATATTGCACCTTCTTCCAGTGACTGTACCATCCTCTAGATATTGCACCTTCTTCCAGTGACTGTACCATCCTCTAGATATTGCACCTTCTTCCAGTGACTGTACCATCCTCTAGATATTGCACCTTCTTCCAGTGACTGTACCATCCTCTAGATATTAAAAAAAATATATATATAGGCAAAGCGGTCGGCACTACAGGACACCTGGGACGGGATTTTTTTTTGCAGGCTATAGGGGAACGGATTGTGAACGCTGTTCAAGTGGTGCAAACATCTCGAATATAAAGGTCCATCAAACACTTGAAATAGAAGAAATCTTGAGAGTGCACTCACCATAAAAAGCTTTCTTTATTAGATCCTTAAAATCACAGACTTGTAGCAGACGACGGCACAGCACGCCAGCACCCTCCACTGATCGTTACAGCTGTTTCGTGCTAATCACAGCACTTCCTCTGATCCTCTAGATATTGCACCTTCTTCCAGTGACTGTACCATCCTCTAGATATTGCACCTTCTTCCAGTGACTGTACCATCCTCTAGATATTGCACCTTCCTCTAGATATTGCACCTTCCTTTAGATATTACACCTTCTTCCAGTGACGGAACCATCTTCTAGATATTGCACCTTCCTCTAGATACTGCACCTTCTTCCAGTGACTGTACCATCCTCTAGATATTGCACCTTCCTCTAGATATTGCACCTTCTTCCAGTGACGGAACCATCCTCTAGATATTGCACCTTCCTCTAGATATTGCACCTTCTTCCAGTGACGGAACCATCCTCTAGATATTGCACCATCCTCTAGATACTGCACCTTCTTCCAGTGACGGAACCATCCTCTAGATATTGCACCTTCCTCTAGATACTGCACCTTCTTCCAGTGACTGTACCATCCTCTAGATATTGCACCTTCCTCTAGATATTGCACCTTCTTCCAGTGACGGAACCATCCTCTAGATATTGCACCTTCCTCTAGATACTGCACCTTCTTCCAGTGACTGTACCATCCTCTAGATATTGCACCTTCCTCTAGATATTGCACCTTCTTCCAGTGACGGAACCATCCTCTAGATATTGCACCATCCTCTAGATATTGCACCTTCCTTTAGTTACTAAAACCATTCTTTCCTGATGACTTAGCTTCAGAGGTGATCGATTGACTAAGAACTAATATCTTATAAACCTGAACTGGTTTCCAGTGACTGGTGGCCACTAAATGTCCCTTTATACTGGTCTTGGTGATGCTGAAACATTGACATTTTAATAAAGACGGTTTACACTTGAAATGAAAACCTTTGTGCATAGAAACATATATATATATGGAGTACAGAATCCACCATTACTCCTTTGTTAATGACCCTCATTTTCTAGCCATACAGAGAACCTCAATCATGTTGTTGGGGCCCGGGATCCTTCTCCTGACTCTTCTCACCTGGGTGGAGAGTTCAGATGTTCCCTGTATCTCCGCAATGCCAGGTATGCCAGGAATCCCGGGAATCCCAGGAAGAGATGGACGAGATGGGCAAAAAGGAGCGAAAGGAGAGAAAGGTAACGTCTTTTCCATGCAGAATATTCCTAATGATATGACATCTCCCTGTGAAGAGCTTATGCGGGTTCTCTGTCCAGCCTGGTCTAGCCTGAGCTCACAGGTCACTGCCCCCTCCTGGTTTTCTGCACCTTTGGGTTACAGGGTTACAGGTCATTGTCCTTTACTGGTTCTCCATTCGATTGGCTTACAGGTCACCGTCCCCTTCTGGTTCTCCCCACCTTTGCTTACAGGTCACTATCCACTCCTTGTTTTTTTTTTTTACCTTTGGTTCACAGGTCACTGTCCCCTCCTTATTTTCCGCACCTTTGGGTCACAGGTCACTGTCCTCTCCTTATTTTCCGCACCTTTGGGTCACAGGTCACTGTCCCCTCCTTATTTTCCGCACCTTTGGGTCACAGGTCACTATCCACTCCTTGTTTTTTTTTTTACCTTTGGTTCACAGGTCACTGTCCCCTCCTTATTTTCCGCACCTTTGGGTCACAGGTCACTGTCCTCTCCTTATTTTCCGCACCTTTGGTTCACAGGTCACTGTCCCCTCCTTATTTTCCGCACCTTTGGGTCACAGGTCACTGTCCTCTCCTTATTTTCCGCACCTTTGGGTCACAGGTCACTGTCCCCTCCTTATTTTCCGCACCTTTGGGTCACAGGTCACTATCCACTCCTTGTTTTTTTTTTTTACCTTTGGTTCACAGGTCACTGTCCCCTCCTTATTTTCCGCACCTTTGGGTCACAGGTCACTGTCCTCTCCTTATTTTCCGCACCTTTGGTTCACAGGTCACTGTCCCCTCCTTATTTTCCGCACCTTTGGGTCACAGGTCACTGTCCCCTCCTTATTTTCCACACCTTTGGGTCACAGGTCACTGTCCCCTCCTTATTTTCCACACCTTTGGGTCACAGGTCACTGTCCTCTCCTTATTTTTCGCACCTTTGGGTCACAGGTCACTGTCCTCTTCTTGTTTTTCACACCTTTGGGTCACAGGTCACTGTCCTCTCCTTATTTTTCGCACCTTTGGGTCACAGGTCACAGTCCTCTTCTTGTTTTCCACACCTTTGGGTCACAGGTCACTGTCCTCTCCTTATTTTCCGCACCTTTGGGTCACAGGTCACAGTCCTCTCCTTATTTTTCGCACCTTTGGGTCACAGGTCACTGTCCTCTCCTTATTTTTCGCACCTTTGGGTCACAGGTCACTGTCCTCTCCTTATTTTTCGCACCTTTGGGTCACAGGTCACTGTCCTCTTCTTGTTTTTCACACCTCTGAGTCACATATCACTGTTCGTTTCTGGATCTCTGTTCCATTGGTTTACAGGCCACTGTCCTCTCCTGCTTCTCCTCAGCATTGTCAGAGTGTCTGTCTTGTAAGCTCTTCTTCCTCTTGACTTATCAAGGTTCCTTGAGGTTCAGTACTGGGCCAGCTCTTACTTTCTCTATAGATAATGTCAGCGGATATGTACTGGATAATAATAATAATGGTGGTAGATCTCAGCTTTAACCTTTTTCTGTAGTTTTTCCTTAATAAAGGGTTGATCGATCAGCCTCCTTTGTTTATAAAGCTCATGTTTTGTTCTGCTGACTTCTGTCTCACATCTTGCTCGGATGTCCTATTGTTATCTTACAGGGATTCCAGCCAGCATCCATTCGCCCAGTCCAAAAGGTGAAAAGGGAATAAAGGGGCCACCAGGCCCAATGGGAAAAAATGGGCCCAAGGGACCTCCAGGCCCTCCGGGAGACAAAGGGGAGCAAGGCCCCCCTGGGGACAACGGAATGCCAGGCAACCACAAGCGCCAGTACCAATCGGCTTTTACAATGGCGAGAGCAACTGAAGTAAATCCTACGAAGAACTCACCAATCATATTCAACAGAGTCATCACTAATGACCACCAGGACTATGATGTCAACACGGGGAAATTTGTGTGCCGGATCCCTGGACTGTATTACTTTGTGTATCACGCCTCTCATTCCTCCAATCTATGTGTCACTCTGTATGCAGCCAATGAAGAAAAGGCTAGCTTCTGTGACCACATGTCCAACACCTTTCAGGTCACATCTGGGGGGGTGCTGGCCCAGCTGGAGAAAGGCCAAGAGGTGTGGTTGTCTGTCAATGATTACAATGGCATGATTGGGATTGAGAATAATGATAGTGTCTTCTCCGGGTTCCTTGTGTTCCCAGATTAAAGCTTTATCTGAGCGTGCCCACCACTATGGGGGTAACATCTAGCTAGGTTTGATGTCATTTTAGTCACCCTGTAGGTTCAGGCTGGTGATACATATTACATAACCGATGAAGATTCAGCCAATGGTAACTACCCCAAGTCCCTCATAAACATGTATAGAATCCAAATGAAAAAGGGAGATATGTCACCGCGCAGACCATAAGTATAGAAGCAAATTTTATTGGTGTATATCCACAGGTAACGCGTTTCGAGAGCGCTGGGCTCTCTTTTTCAAACCTCCAGGATACTTAAAACATGGTACACATCGAGATATGCTAGCATTGCTCTGGACTTCCACGTTGGTGTAGGACCTTTGCACATGTGCATTTCGATCAGACCATGGTGCTGACAGATTCACAGATATGATTTACGTTACTTCATCATGAATAAAATGTCAATTCACAATATTGTGAGTCTTCTTCCTCCGTGGCAAATGGAAATATCTGGGGCCAATCCCAAAATCCCACAGGATAACCTGGCTGCTTAGAGTTGTTCTTCAAGTAATACACATAATAGGCTTAGATACATTGGCTTAGCAGACAATATCATAGGCTTAGATACAGCTTTGACAAGAACTTTAACTCCTCTACATAGAAGAATGGTTGTGAATGATGTTGGGAACATTGACCACATGGAAGTCCCCCTGGACTGTCATTGTTGTATGAGACAATAAAGGTATATAAAAAAAAAAAGTCCACGGATGTTTTGTAACCACAAAATATTGGTGTCAAGGTTTGATGGGATCTCTAAACCCACCTCCCTGTTATTCTAGCTCACATTGGGTCCACGCCACCACTCACTCTTTACTGACCATGACTGCAAGGCACAGAAAATACCGCCTTATTTTGACCAAATAATAACATCATAAACTGACTAAACAAACAAAACATCATGCAGTGACTGAATTATACCGCCACATAGTGATTGAATTATACTGCCACATAGTGACTGAATAATACTGCCACAAAGGGACTAAATAATACCGCCACACAGTGATTGAATAATACTGCCACAAAAGGGACTAAATAATACTGCTACAAAGGGACTAAATGATACCACCACACAGTGACTAAATAATACTGCCACACAGTGACTGAATAATACTGCCACAAAGGGACTAAATTATACCACCAGACAGTGCCTAAATAATACTGCCACACAGTGCCTAAATAATACTGCCACACAGTGCCTAAATAATACTGCCACAAAGGACTGAATAATACTACCACAAAAGGACTGAATACTACTACCACACAGTGACTAAATGATACTGCCGCATTATGACTGAATAATACTACCACACAGTGACTGAATGAATAATACTACCACACAGTGACTGAAAAATACTACCACAAATGAACTGAATAATATTGACGCACAGTGAATGAATAATACTAACACACAGTGACTGAATGATACTGCCACACAGTGACGACATAATACTGCCACAAAGGACTGAATAATACTACCACAAAAGGACTGAATAATACTGCCAAAAAGAGACTAAATAATTGCCACAAAGGGACTGGATTATACTGTCACATAGTGACTGGATAATTCTACCACACAGTGACTCAATGAATAATACTAGCACAAAAGGACTGAATAATATTGACGCACAGTGAATGAATAATACTAAACACAAGGGACTGAAGGCCACAAAATGGTTAAATAATAGCACCTAACAATGACTAAATAATACTGCTACACAATGTCTGAATAATAGCACCATGCAGTAAATGAATAGTACCGCCACACAGTATATGAATGCCAACATCCAATGACTAAATAATACATTAACTGCATAATTCAAGCATACGATAAATGCATAATATAATATATAACAATAATTCCTTTATTTATATAGACTCCAATAATTCTGCAGCACTTATATCAGCCAAAAACCGAGACACCATGCTGCCCACTAACTAAACTACAATACTTTATTTTAATAAAATGTAATACTGCCATATATTGACTGAATAATAATCCATATACTGACTGAACAACACTACCATACACTGACTAAATAATATCGCCATACAGTAGCTACTCAATTTGTATGGGAAGAACGCCATAAAATGGCGGAATAATACCAACATAGATTGGCTGAATACTACCATATGATGACTGGATTCTTACATGAATTATACCACAGTATATAAAGAGACTGTAGATATACCTATACTGTACTAATACAACTATTTTTGGTCTACAAGAGATAATTGTAAACAGTCTGGAGAATGGAAAGCTTCCAATAAACGTGAGAAGTACATGAGGAGAAGATGAGGAGGACATAAAGAGGGCATGAGAAGCATATGAAGAACATATTCAGAGGACATGAGGGGGACATGAAGAAGATGAGGACCTAAAAACATGAGGACATAAAGAGAACATGAAGAACACATGAGGAGGATTTGAGGAGGACATAAAGAGAACATGAGTAGAGATGATCGAACATCGTTGATGTTCAGGTTCGTACGAACTCTAACCATCAGTATTTGACTCCCACAGTCTTCCCGCTCCGTGGGGAAGGTGGAGACAGCCCGAGTCCTGCCTGGAAAACAGTAATACAGCCTGGGCCATAGGTTGTGTTCAGGCGGGACTCGTGCTGTCTCCACCTTCCCCATGGAGCGGGAAGACTGTGGGAGTCAAATACCGATGGTTTGAGTTCGTACAAACCTGAACATCAGCGCTGTTTGATCATCTGTCAACATGAGGAGGACATGAAGAAGATATGTGGAGGAAATAAGAAGGACATTAAGATAACATGAAGAAGACATAAAAAAGACAGCAAGGAGGACATGAAGAAGGTATACAGAGGCCATGAGGGCATATTCCCCCATATTTTATTTTCTGCAGTCACCTCAGTATCGAGAGGAAGCAGCGATTTGTATTTTAGCTCCAAAGTGTCCAGTTCCTCTAAGTCCTCTGAATCCGCTGACACTTCTGCTTTCTGGCGTTGTGTAATTCATGTTTGTGATTTCCAGCTGCACAATTTCTCCCAAACACTGATTCCTACTAAACGTTCGGACTGAAGGTAAGTGCGAGAATCCTGCTTATCTGTGGTGCCCCACAATCTCCAGGCTCCAAACTCAAACCATTAGAGTTCCTGATGCCAAATGCATTACATGTAGAAAACCGTAAGAGGCATGGGGTTGGACATTGGGGAATTGTACAGATCATTGCAACGTGAAGGTGAAAGATCTATGTGGTGTGAGGTAAAAGTGAGAGATAACACTGGGGATATGTGGGTGAAGTGAGAGCGAATGCTGGAGAAACATGTGAGAGCTAACACTGGGGATATGTGGGTGAAGTGAGAGCGAATGCTGGAGAAACATGTGAGAGCTAACACTGGGGATATGTAGAAGGGAGAGCGAATGCTGGAGAAATGTGAGTGAGGTAACACTGGGGATATGTAGGAGAAGGGAGAGCGAATGCTGGAGAAATGTGTGAAAGGTAACAATGGGGATATGTAGGAGAAGGGAGAGCGAATGCTGGAGAAATGTGCGTGAGGTAACACTGGGGATATGTAGGAGAAGGGAGAGCGAATGCTGGAGAAATGTGCGTGAGGTAACACTGGGGATATGTAGGAGAAGGGAGAGCGAATGCTGGAAAAATGTGGGAGAGGTAACAATGGGGATGTGTAGGAGAAGGGAGAGCGAATGCTGGAGAAATGTGAGTGAGGTAACACTGGGGAAATGTGGGAGAAGTGAGAGCGAATGCTGGAGAAATGTGCGAGAGCTAACAATGGGGATGTGTGGGAGAAGGGAGAGCGAATGCTGGAGAAATGTGCGAGAGGTAGCACTGGGGATATATAGGAGAAGGGAGAGCGAATGCTGGAGAAATGTGCGTGAGGTAACACCTGGGAAATGTGGGAGAAGTGAGAGCGAATGTTGGAGAAATGTGCGAGAGGTAACACCTTGGAAATGTGGAAGAAGTGAGAGCGAATGCTGGAGAAATGTGCGAGAGGTAACACTGGGGATATGTAGGAGAAGGGAGAGCGAATGCTGGAGAAATGTGCGTGAGGTAACACCTGGGAAATGTGGGAGAAGTGAGAGCGAATGCTGGAGAAATGTGCGAGAGGTAACACTGGGGAAATGTGGGAGAAGTGAGAGCGAATGCTGGAGAAACATGTGAGAACTAACAATGGGGATGTGTAGGAGAAGGGAGAGCGAATGCTGGAGAAATGTGCGAGAGGTAACACTGGGGATATGTAGGAGAAGGGAGAGCGAATGCTGGAGAAATGTGCGTGAGGTAACACCTGGGAAATGTGGGAGAAGTGAGAGCGAATGCTGGAGAAATGTGCGAGAGGTAACACTGGGGAAATGTGGGAGAAGTGAGAGCGAATGCTGGAGAAACATGTGAGAGCTAACAATGGGGAAATGTGGGAGAAGTGAGAGCGAATGCTGGAGAAATGTGCGAGAGGTAACACCGAGGAAATGTAGGAGAAGTGAGAGCGAATGCTGGAGAAACATGTGAGAACTAACAATGGGGATGTGTAGGAGAAGGGAGAGCGAATGCTGGAGAAATGTGCGAGAGGTAACACTGGGGAAATGTAGGAGAAGTGAGAGCAAATGCTAGAGAAATGTGCGTGAGGTAACACTGGGGAAATGTGGGAGAAGGGAGAGCGAATGCTGAAGAAACATGTTAGAGCTAACACTGGGGAAATGTGGGAGAGGTGGGAGCGAATGCTGGAGAAATGTGCGTGAGGTAACACTGGGGAAATGTGGGAGAGGTGAGAGCGAATGCTGGAGAAATGTACGAGCGGTAACACCGGGGAAATGTGGGA
The DNA here is from genome assembly GCA_027789725.1 of Dendropsophus ebraccatus. Lineage (NCBI taxonomy): Eukaryota > Metazoa > Chordata > Amphibia > Anura > Hylidae > Dendropsophus > Dendropsophus ebraccatus. The sequence continues at coordinate 29,333,131 of JAQFWZ010000022.1, forward strand.
GAGGTGGGAGCGAATGCTGGAGAAATGTGCAAGAGGTAACACTGGGGAAATGTGGGAGAAGGGAGAACGAATGCTGGAGAAATGTGTGAGAGGTAACACTGGGGATGTGTTGGAGAAGGGAGAACGAATGCTTGAGAACCATGTGAGAGCTAACACTGGGGTTATGTGGGAGAAGGGAAAGCGAATGCTGGAGAAATGTGCGTGAGGTAACAACGGGGAAATGTGGGAGAGGTGAGAGCGAATGCTGGAGAAATGTGCGTGAGGTAACACTGGGGAAATGTGGGAGCGGTGGGAGCGAATGCTGGAGAAATGTGTAGGACATGAAATGATGTAGAAATGTATAGGAAGTGAGATCTAATGCCCAGATGCATAAGGCATGATCTGCTGCCACAAAATATACATTGAGGAGATGGAGCACAGTCACTAATAGAGTATGTTCGATCATTAAAGTCAATGGGCATGCCACAGTGTACATGAGCATATTTATTTTGTCAATATCTCAAAGTATACCTGCCTTATGAAGCAGGAACCCACAGAGTTGTCATGGTAGAAGTCTCTAGAGATGTTTGATGAACAGAGGTGCTGGGTAAAGTAGTTGACTGGTGGTAGATGCATTAAATATTGAACCTTGTTGAGTGGGACCATGATAAGACAGCTCTCTGTGGTGAGTGATGGAGCCTCCTCAGATCCTGTTGGTTTCATTAGCTGCCTCCATCATCACTTGGTCTCCCCAGAGAGAGCAGGGTTTTAGAGTACCAGGGACCCAAATTTGTATTATAAGAATAGAAACCTATTGCGAATATTATAGCATTACCACTGGGTGAAACCTGTAGACCATCTGGTGAACAGTGCAGAGGAGTTGTCATAGATATGAGATGGAGTCCGGTAAGAGGGTGGAGGACCTATTAGCCATCTAGATTATATGTGAGACTTTCCATCCAGAACACATTACATTCCTCATCATTTTCATCATAAACATTGGAACCATAATGAGGACCCCTCCTAATTTGTCCCTTTTATTTTGTCAGGAGGTGGCATGGACTCCAGAGGAGCACTGACCTTCTTCTGTATTTTCCTCTTATCTGTGCACTCATGTCAGGCGCAGAGCTGCCAAGCTCATATGCCAGGACTACATGGAATACCTGGAACTCCTGGTGCAGATGGGAAGGATGGAGCAGATGGAGAGAAGGGAGATCAGGGTAAGCCAATGCCGAGCGATGGTGGAGGGGTGGAGGTTGGGGAGATGGCATCCCTGTTTATAATCCATTGTCTCCTGTACATTAGGTCCTCCTGGAACCTTTGTTGGTTGGAATGAAGAAGATGAAAGAGGAGACCCTGGTCTGCCTGGAAATCCTGGAAAAGTTGGACCAAAAGGGCCAATGGGTCCCCCAGGTCAACCTGGACCCAGAGGCCTAAAAGGCTTGAAAGGAGAATCTGGAGAATATAAGACAGAGGTGCATTCTGCATTCTCAGTAAAGAAGACCACCATAGGGAACCCGCGCAAGGATCAGCCTATTCGTTTTGACCAAGAGATCATTAACGTGAACAAACAATATGACATCCGTACTGGTAAGTTCACCTGTCAGTACCCAGGTCTCTACTATTTCACGTACCATGCCTCATCCAGGGGACACCTCTGCATCAACATCGTCAAAGGCCGATTCAACAGTGAATCAAAGAAGTTTGTCATCTTCTGTGACCAGGTCTTAAACATCTTCCAGGCAACCACAGGTGGTGTTGTGCTAAAGGTCAGCAAGGGTGAGTCCATCTGGCTGGAGCCCACTGACAAGAACCACATGTTGGGCACTCAGGGGGCAGACTGTATATTCTCTGGCTTCCTCCTCTTCCCAGAGTCTTAAGTCTGACCCGGAGGAAATCTTCTGACTTCCAAGACAAAACTGACTGTCAGAGAGCCAAGCAACGACCTATGGACGTTGTGCGAATCCTCACCGCTGACTCTTGCTTATGCTGTTATATTATACATAGTAACCCCCACTCCCCCAGGTTTACACCAGGGCCACATAACAGGCACCAGATGACATGCGTATGCTCTGCAATCTTCATATGCACCCCCTTCTCCGAGTAAATTCTAGAAACTATAAGATGTTTTCCTATATGGACAAATCGCCCCCTTGCATTCTCAAAATGTCAAAATGTAATCAAAAATTAAATGTTGGAATGTTAATCCAAAGCTTCCTTCACCAGATGACACATCATATTCATGTCATGAGAGCAACCTATGTCATGAGTGGGTATAGGGAGGGGAGGCAGAGGAGAACCACAGGTACTAGGCCTCACTGGTATCTAGGCAACCACAGGTAAAAGACCTTACTGGTATCCAGGTAACTATAGGGGAGATTTATCAAACATGGTGTAAAGTGAAACTGGCTCAGTTGTCCCTAGCAACCAATCAGATTTCACCTTTTATTTTCCAAAGAGTCTGTGAGGAATGGAAGGTGGAATCTGATTGGTTGCTAGGGGCAACTGAGCCAGCACTACTCTACACCATGTTTGATAAATCTCCCCCTATATGTACTAGGTCTCACTGGTATCCAAGTAACCACAAATACTAGGCCTCACTGGTATCCAGGTAACCACAGGTACTAGACCTCACTAGTATCCAAGTTATCACAGATACTCGGTCTCACTAGTATCTAGGCATCCACAGGTACTAGGCCTCACTGGTATCCAGGTAACCACAGATACTAGGCCTTACTGGTATCCAGTCAACCACAGGTACTAGGCCTCACTGGTATCCAGGCAACAACAGGTACTAGGCCTCACTGGTATCCAGGTAACCACAGATACTAGGCCTCACTGGTATCCAGGCAACCACAGTTGCTAGGCCTCACTGGTATCCAGGTAACCACAGGTGCTAGGCCTCACTGGTATCCAGGTAACCACAGTTGCTAGGCCTCACTGGTATCCAGGTAACCACAGGTACTAGGCCTCACTGGTATCCAGGTAACCACAGGTGCTAGGCCTCACTGGTTATGTTACACCAACATTCATACTCACCCGCTATACCCACAATCATACCTGCCATACCCTCATTTATACACGTCATACGTACATTCATACCTACCATACCCACAATAATACTCATCATACCCATATTCACAGCCTTCATACCCACATTCATACCCGACATAACCACATGGCATGTTTTAGCTCAGTGAAGAGAAGTACAACACAGGCTCCATCATAGCTGCGGCGTACAGCTCTGTGTCCTGAGGAGCCGCATAGGTGATGGAGATACATGGTAGTATATAGAGAAGTACAGTACAGGCTCCATCATAGCTGCGGCGTACAGCTCTGTGTCCTGAGGAGCCGCATAGGTGATGGAGATACATGGTAGAGTACAGAGAAGTACAACACGGGCTCCATCATGGCTGCAGCTTACAGCTCTGAGTCCTGAGGAGCCGCATAGGTGATGGAGATACATGGTAGAGTACAGAGAAGTACAACACAGGCTCCATCATAGCTGCGGCTTACAGCTCTGTGTCCTGAGGAGCCGCATAGGTGATGGAGATACATGATAGTATATAGAGAAGTACAACACAGGCTCTATCATAGCTGCGGCGTACAGCTTTGTGTCCTGAGGAGCCGTATAGGTGATGAAGATACATGGTAGTATATAGAGAAGTACAGCACAGGCTCCATCATGGCTGCAGCTTACATCTCTGTGTCCTGAGGAGCCGCATAGGTGATGGAGATACATGGTAGTATATAGAGAAGTACAGCACAGGCTCCATCATGGCTGCAGCTTACATCTCTGTGTCCTGAGGAGCCGCATAGGTGATGGAGATACATGGTAGTATATAGAGAAGTACAGCACAGGCTCCATCATGGCTGCAGCTTACATCTCTGTGTCCTGAGGAGCCGCATAGGTGATGGAGATACCTGCTAGAGTACAGAGAAGTACAGCACAGGCTCCATCATGGCTGCGGCTTACAGCTTGAAGGGCCTCATAGGGGATGGATCATGTGACCTGTGAACTAGTGAAATGAGTATGCCATTCACATGTATATGACTGAGCTCAGCAGTGACACCGGTGGTAGTTACAGGTACTGACTCATGGTGAATGTATACCATTGCCGAAAAGCAGTAAAGCAGCAACTAGCAGTAAACTCAAGCCTGTAACTCTAAGCTAACAAGATGGCTTTATCACAACAGGTGAGCTGGACTCATAGACACACTGTGCTGTGTATAGGCCGTGCAGTTTCATAGTTAGTATTTTCTTTATTAGATCTGTATTGCTGATCCCTCTGTGCATCATCACCTGCCGACCACATCCTGCGACCCGGCTACAGGTACAGAGTGAACAATGCCCCCCCTCTCTTCCCTAACCAGATATCTGATGGCTGAAAAATCCTCAATACGGACAGGATCCCAGGTCACGGTTATAATACCTGCCAGAATTGCCGCCAGATCACACCTGAAATGTGCGTCCTGTTGTTTTAAATGAGAGTATGAGCCGTGGTTCACACTACAATGGTGGACATGTATTACATATACATAATATTACATTATGTGCCCCCTCAGTATAGTGACTGCTCGGGATTACATGCGAACAGCGTCTATTGTGTCTATATGATAATTCACCACTAGAGGGCAGCACAGCCCTAGAAAAGCACAAGTCTCTGTGATCTCTCTGGATGTGGAGGGTGGATCCAGTCTGAAGTCTGTGAGGTAAAACTCTGCGGCAACCCTGCCTGAATAATAGTGCCGTCATAGTCACTGCCGAGAGTGATTACCAAATAATACTGAGAATAGAGTGTACATAGCGGGTACCCCAGGGGTGCAGGTATCACTATATGAGAATAGAGAGTACATAGCAGGTACCCCAGGGATGCAGGTATCATTATATGAGAATAGAGAGTACATACCGGGTACCCCAGGGGTGCAGGCATTATTATATGAGAATAGAGAGTACATACCGGGTACCCCAGGGGTGCAGGCATTATTATATGAGAATAGAGAGTACATAGCGGGTACCCCAGGGGTGCAGGTATCATTATATGAGAATAGAGAGTACATAGCGGGTACCCCAGGGGTGCAGGCATTATTATATGAGAATAGAGAGTACATAGCGGGTACCCCAGGGGTGCAGGTATCATTATATGAGAATAGAGAGTACATAGCGGGTACCCAAGGGGTGCAGGTATCATTATATGAGAATAGAGAGTACATAGCGGGTACCCCAGGGGTGCAGGTATCATTATATGAGAATAGAGAGTACATAGCAGGTACCCCAGGGGTGCAGGTATCATTGTATGAGAATAGAGAGTACATAGCAGGTACCCCAGGGGTGCAGGTATCATTATATGAGAATAGAGAGTACATAGCGGGTACCCCAGGGGTGCAGGTATCATTATATGAGAATAGAGAGTACATAGCGGGTACCCCAGGGGTGCAGGTATCATTATATGAGAAGAGAGAGTACATAGCGGGTACCCCAGGGGTGCAGGTATCACTGGATGAGAATAGAGAATACATAGCGGGTACCCCAGGGGTGCAGGTATCACTGGATGAGAATAGAGAGTACATAGCGGGTACCCCAGGGGTGCAGGTATCATTATATGAGAATAGAGAGTACATAGCGGGTACCCCAGGGGTGCAGGTATCACTGGATGAGAATAGAGAGTACATAGCGGGTACCCCAGGGGTGCAGGTATCATTATATGAGAAGAGAGAGTACATAGCGGGTACCCCAGGGGTGCAGGTATCATTGTATGAGAATAGAGAGTACATAGCGGGTACCCCAGGGGTGCAGGTATCATTGTATGAGAATAGAGAGTACATAGCGGGTACCCCAGGGGTGCAGGTATCACTGGATGAGAATAGAGAGTACATAGCGGGTACCCCAGGGGTGCAGGTATCACTGGATGAGAATAGAGAATACATAGCGGGTACCCCAGGGGTGCAGGTATCACTGGATGAGAATAGAGAGTACATAGCGGGTACCCCAGGGGTGCAGGTATCATTATATGAGAATTTAGGACTGCTCAAACCTCTTTCATGGGGGTGACCCTGGGTATGAGGGTTTTGGGGTTCTCCCTCTGCTAGATTTATTATCTGCTTGCTGCTTAGTGTATGGGGCTGTGTGTGTGTTTTTTTTTTTTTGTTTTTTGGGGGGGGGGGGGGTTGCACTTTTTGCTCCACCTGGTACCAAATTGCACTAATCTCATCATTAATGTGAAACTTTAAAGTTGATCAGCAAAGTGTGAACAACAGGTTCTGTAGCTTGGGACTCCATTGAGGCAGCACGTGTAGAAAAACGATTTTGTTGTCAATACAAGCGGGTGATTGTTTCACCGGAATAAGAGAGTCCAGAGAAGTGCTGATGGCAGAGAGGATGGAGCCGACAGCAGCATTAGTGTGGTGTCCCCGAGCTCTATTATGGTAATGGGCTTAAAGGGATGTCCAGGATTACAAAAAACACAGCTACTCTCTTGCAAAAACAGCGCCACCACTGTCCTCAGGTTATGTGTGGTATTACAATTAATCTTTACTTACTTAATTGGAACTGAGCTACAAAATCCCACACCCAAACTGAGGGTAAGGGCCCTATTCCGCCGGACGATTATCCTTCAGATTATCGTTAAATCGTTGGAATCTAAACTATAATCGTTCGGTTGAAATGCAGTTAACGATTAACGACCGAACAAGAAATCGTCGATCGCTTTATAAGACTTGGACCTATTTTTATCGTTGCTTGTTCGCAAAATGTTCGCAAATCGTTCACATTGAATAAGACGTCGTTCGGTCGTTCTCAGTAAATACGAACGCAATAGCGAAGAAAAAACGATCGCAAATACAATCATAAGTAACAATTATCGTTCCATGGAAATGAGTGAACGTTTTCAGGTCTTTCGCATTAGCGATCGTTTGAGATTGTTAATCGGTAACGATTATGCGAACGATAATCGTCCGGTGGAATAGGGCCCTAAGAGGGATGCTGTTCTGTTAGCTGAGACCGAGGATAGAGCAATTACAAGGTAACACATATGAGAGAGTCACCAAATGCAACCCATTGGGGATTAGGCCCTGGTGGACCGCTCTAATACTTGGACCCTAGTCCAGAACCTGAGGACGAGACTAAAGTCTGGGATCTGAGACAACTTTGCCTCATTGCTGAGTATTTGCTTGTATCTGAGGAGATAAGTCCTGCCAGTGCTCCTTAGCATTAGTCTAGAGAGGCTTTCAGCTGACCCTTTAATTAGTGAGTGAGGACTTGTTCTTTGTCTGTCTACACCTAAGGACGGTTTAGAGTTGGAGGGGTTGTCCAGCAAAAATCTTTTTCATTCAAATCAACTGATATCAGAAAGTTATATAGATTCGTAATTTACTTCTATTAAAAAATCTCAAGTCTTCCCATACTTATCAGCTGCTGTATGTCATGCAGGAAATGTTTTGTTTTCAATCTGACACGGTGCTCTCCGCTGACATCTCTGGCCAAGACAGGAAGTGTCCAGAGCAGAAGAGGTTTTCTATGGGGATTAATGGGGAGTGCGAGAACCTTCGTCCTGTAAAGCCCTTGTAGCTGTGAAGCAACACAAGCCCCAGCATTTCTCCTTCAGCTTGTCAGTCTTATCTCAAGCTGCTACACTAATGGCTGGGATGAGGAAGCTCAGAGACAAAGGAGCCCAGAGCAGCACTGATGGCTATGCTAAGGGAGCCCAGAGAAGCACCGATGGCTATGATAAGGGAGCCCAGAGCAGCACTGATGGCTATGATAAGGGAGCCCAGAGAAGCACCGATGGCTATGATAATGGAGCCCAGAGAAGCACCGATGGCTATGATAAGGGAGCCCAGAGCAGTGCCAATGGCTATGATAAGGGAGCCCAGAACAGTGCCAATGGTTATGATAAGGGAGCCCAGAGCAGCACTGATGGCTATGATAAGGGAGCCCAGAGCAGCACTGATGGCTATGATAAGGGAGCCCAGAGAAGCACCGATGGCTATGATAAGGGAGCCCAGAGCAGTGCCGATGGCTATGATAAGGGAGCCCAGAGCAGTGCCGATGGCTATGATAAGGGAGCCCAGAGCAGCACTGATGGCTATGATAAGGGAGCCCAGAGCAGTGCCAATGGCTATGCTAAGGAAGCCCAGAGCAGCACCGATGGCTATGATAATGGAGCCCAGAGCAGTGCCAATGGCTATGATAAGGGAGCCCAGAGCAGTGCCGATGGCTATGATAAGGGAGCCCAGAGCAGTGCCAATGGCTATGATAAGGGAGCCCAGAGCAGTGCCGATGGCTATGATAAGGGAGCCCAGAGCAGTACCGATGGTTATGATAAGGGAGCCCAGAGCAGTGCCAATGGCTATGATAAGGGAGCCCAGAGCAGTGCCAATGGCTATGATAAGGGAGCCCATAGCAGCACCGATGGCTATGATAAGGGATCCCAGAGCAGCACTGATGGCTATGATAAGGGAGCCCAGAGCAGCACCGATGGCTATGATAAGGGATCCCAGAGCAGCACCGATGGCTATGATAAGGGAGCCCAGAGCAGCACTGATGGCTATGATAAGGGATCCCAGAGCAGCACCGATGGCTATGATAAGGGAGCCCAGAGCAGCACTGATGGCTATGATAAGGGAGCCCAGAGCAGTGCCAATGGCTATGATAAGGGAGCCTAGAGCAGCAGCAATGGTTATGATAAGGGAGCCCAGAGCAGTGCCGATGGCTATGATAATGGAGCCCAGAGCAGCACCGATGGCTATGATAAGGGAGCCCAGAGCAGTACCGATGGTTATGATAAGGGAGCCCAGAGCAGCATCGATGGCTATGATAAGGGAGCCCAGAGCAGTGCCGATGGCTATGATAAGGGAGCCCAGAGCAGCATCGATGGCTATGATAAGGGAGCCCAGAGCAGTGCCAATGGCTATGATAAGGAAGCCCAGAGAAGCTCCAGCAGCCAGGATGAGGGAGTCCAGAGCAAAACCAATGGTTGGGAACAAGAATCCCAGCGTTGTGCCAAAGGCTGAGACAAGGGAGCCCAGGGTATGAAGAGGCTGGAGGCTGGGAGGAGATCTCATACAGGTGACAAAAGGCTGGAAAGTCTAAACAGAGGATGGGGGCCCAGGAATGAAGCCCATACATAGAGGTACAGAAAGGGACCCATATTGGGACTGAGACCAAAGAGCAAACTCCATACAAAGGGTAGAGACTGGGAGCGGACCCCATACAGGGGGCAGAGGCCCACAAAGTGACCTTAATCGGAAGACTTATTGGGGCAGAGGTCTGAGATGGCACCCCATACAAAAGAAGGGCCTCCTATATGGCAGTGTCAGGAGATAAACCCCCAAACAAGCAACGGACGCCCGAGATATCGCAGTCAGGTTACTTTCACATTTTACCCTTCAAACATTGCTACATCCCTCTGACTAGGATACACACGTGTGAACAAGGCCTTATTGCTGGTCTCTGAGAGAGTGAACAGCTGATTGGACCATTTTGGCTGCAGTCACCTCTGACCTGTATGACTACGGTTGGGCACCTGCTCGGGCCCAATGTCCAATATCAGCTGAGGAGATGAGTACCCGCAGGGCACGGTGCCCTGATAGTACCGGCACGAGCTGTCTGGAGACTGATCGGTGGGATGAGTGATCCATACATGATACGACAGCTAGAACCTGACGCCTGTGATCCGGTTGATCATGTGAAGCTGTGGCTTTAAATTGCTGAGATTGACCTTGTGACAGGAGGTGGCCCGAAGCTGCACGGCCGGAGCCCCTTCCAGTCCATTGATGGAGGATGGTGGAAGCTGCAGCCGCCTCAGGGATGCAGCAAATATTTCATGAGTAATTTAATATCTGGAGCACAGACCTTTCATTCCCAGAGACCTACATAGAAGACAGTGTCAGGCAGACCCAGGGCTGACTCCTCATCCAGCATTAACCCTTCCAGCCTGTGCCATAGCAGCCGCTCATTGCTGCAAGACTACAAAGCTTCCCCTCCTCCACATCTTATACCTCAACATGGAGCGAGGCGCTCGTACAAGATGGATGGGCACCTGGATGTCACCCACATACTCATGAGTGAGGATGAGAGCGGAGTTCCCCTGGGCAATGGGCAAGTTATCTACAGGGGGCTGCTCATACCTGGTGATGATGTCATCTACAGGGGGCTGCTCATACCTGGTGATGATGTCATCTACAGGGGGCTGCTCATACCTGGTGATGATGTCATCTACAGGGGGCTGCTCATACCTGGTGATGTCATCTACAGGGGGATGTTCTTACATAGTGATGTCATTACAGGGGGATGCTCATACCTGGTGATGTCATCTACAGGGGGATGCTCATACCTGGTGATGTCATCTACAGGGGGCTGCTCATACCTGGTGATGATGTCATCTACAGGGGGCTGCTCATACCTGGTGATGATGTCATCTACAGGGGGCTGCTCATACCTGGTGATGATGTCATCTACAGGGGGCTGCTCATACCTGGTGATGATGTCATCTATGGGGGGATGTTGTTACATAGTGATGTCATCTACAGGGGGATGTTCTTACATAGTGATGTCATCTACAGGGGGATGCTCATACATGGTGATGTCATCTACAGGGGGATGCTCATACCTGGTGATGTCATCTACAGGGGGCTGCTCATACCTGGTGATGATGTCATCTACAGGGGGCTGCTCATACCTGGTGATGATGTCATCTACAGGGGGCTGCTCATACCTGGTGATGTCATCTACAGGGGGCTGCTCATACCTGATGATGTCATCTACAGGGGGCTGCTCATACCTGGTGATGTCATCTACAGGGGGATGTTCATACATAGTGATGTCATCTACAGGGGGCTGTTCATACATAGTGATGTCATCTATAGGGGGCTGTTCTTACATAGTGATGTCATCTATAGGGGGCTGTTCTTACATAGTGATGTCATCTATAGGGGGCTGTTCTTACATAGTGATGTCATCTATAGGGGGCTGTTCTTACGTAGTGATGTCATCTATAGGGGGCTGTTCTTACGTAGTGATGTCATCTATAGGGGGCTGTTCTTACATGGCTTCAGATGTGGACCACTGAGCTGTAGAGAATAATGCCTAAAACTCCCAATAACGTTGAAATGCTAAAAACACCAAAAATAATCCATTAGAAATAAAATATGTTCATGAATGATAGCAAATTGTAGGAAAAGTGTCTGCACTGACTGTGGACGAGATTCTGTGGTCCCTGTGTGATTGGTCCATCTGGATGATCTATCATTACCATAAGTGATGTCTTTAAGACGTCTCATGTCTCTTAATACATCCCAGTGTTATACACCGACTCTGACTGCCCGCACATGAGCTCCGCTGCTGGAGGACACGAGACGTAAGTCACACGACCGCGACTGACAAACCCCTCCCCATCACGTCGCTTCTCAGAGAAAAAAATGACATTTAACCAAAGTGTTAGCAGCTGCACAGAGTATATAGCCCTGCGGACATGGCGGATAAGTCACCTTATATAGAGATTATATAACGCACACATTACTTCTATAGCAGATACGTAGTGGGGGAGACAGAGACATAGTGGAGACATCACGGAGACATCACCTCTATAGAGAAGACATAGCGGAGACATCACCTCTATAGAGAAGACATAGCGGAGACCTCACCACTATAGAGGAGACATAGCTGACACATCACCTCTATAGAGAAGACATAGCGGAGACCTCACCACTATAGAGGAGACATAGCAGAGACCTCACCTCTCTAGAGAAGACATAGCGGAGACATCACCTCTATAGAGAAGACATAGTGGACACATCACCTCTATAGAGAAGACATAGTGGAGACATCACCTCTATAGAGAAGACATAGCGGAGACATCACCTCTATAGAGAAGACATAGTGGACACATCACCTCTATAGAGAAGACATAGTGGACACATCACCTCTATAGAGAAGACATAGTGGAGACATCACCTCTATAGAGAAGACATAGCGGAGACCTCACCTCTATAGAGGAGACATAGCGGAGACATCACCTCTATAGAGAAGACATAGTGGAGACCTCACCTCTATAGAGAAGACATAGTGGAGACATCACCTCTATAGAGAAGACATAGTGGAGACATCAACTCTATAGAGAAGACATAGTGGAGACATCACCTCTATAGAGAAGACATAGTGGAGACATCACCTCTATAGAGGAGATATAGCGGACACATCACCTCTATAGAGAAGACATAGTGGAGACACCGCCTCTATAGAGGAAATATAGAGACATCTATTAATAATATAAAGACATCTACGACCACCTCCGCCTATAGACTGTATCCCTGTTTTCCAGGCGGGACTCGGGCTGTCTCCTCCTTCCACCACACAGCAGGCAAACGGCGGGATTCGGATCCTGATGGTGCAGATTCATACAAACCCAAACCTTGTCCCGGCTAATCTCTCAAGTCCATGACTATGCAATAATGACATAGCAGAGCCCACTGGGATTTTAAGGGTAAAGAGTCTCTTCCTGCTCATATATCTACAGAGTTAAAGGAGAAGTCAGACATTTTTTTCAAAAGAGTCTCGGAGGAGGTGGCTCCATTATGAGGTTGTTGGCTAAATCTCCCAATACATGGCCCTATCCATCCTCCTTTCTATACGCTGCAGTTGTCCTGTTCCCTACACAGTAAAGCCCCCATAGTTTCATGCCCCCAACCCCATGCTTCATGGTTGAGTTCTTAGGGTTGTCCTCATCCTCCTCCTTCCTCAAAACACGGCAGGTGGAGTTGATATCAAAAAGTTCTATATTGGTCCCATCTGACCACATGACCTTCTCCCGTGTCTCCTCTGGATCATCCAGATGGTCACTGGTGAACTTCACACGAGCCTGGACATGCTGGTGTGAGTGGGGGACCTTATTGTAATCCATGAATAGTCTACTAGTAGCTGTAATCTTTGAGACTGTGGTCCCAGCTCTTTTCAGGTCATTGAGCAGGTCCTCCTTATTCCTGACCTTTTTTAGAATCCTCCTTACCCCATGGGGTGATATCTTGCATGGAGTTTCGGACCGAGCAAGACTGACAGACATCTTGTTTCTTCCATTTTCTAATAATTGCACCAACAGTTATTTCCTCCTCACCAAGCTGCTGCCTATTGTCCTGTAGCCCATCCCAGCCTCGTGCAGGTCTACAGTGTTGTCCCTGGGGTCCTTAGACAGCTCTTTGGTCTTGGTCATGGTGGAGAGGTTGGAGTGTGATGAGTGTGTGGACAGGTGATTATTATACAGGTAACGAGATGACACAGGTGCATGTAATCCAGGTAATAAGGGCGGAGGAGGAGTTGCTTCTTATAGAGAAATAACAGCTCTGTAAGAGGCAGAAGTCCTGCTGCTCGGTCGGAGATCAGATCCTTATTTTAATGGAATAAGATGCTAATTATTTATATACAATGTGATTATCTGGAATGTTTTATAGATTCTGTCTCTCACAGGTGAAGTGTACTTACGATACAAATTACCGCTCCGTTCCTTGTAGGTGGAAAAACTTTCAGAATCAGCATCAAACACCTATCTTCCCCACTGTATTTCTTTTCTTAGAACATACATAGTACACACACGGATTGCACACACTACATATACCTATACACAAGACACAGAGTAAATACACATGGACCACACAGTACTTACAGGTCATTCACAGTACATACACTAACGGGGGACACACAGGTCACACATTGTTCATACATACATACATACATACATACATACATGGGACACACACTGTTCATACATTAATACATACATGGGACACACACTGTTCATACATACATACATACATGGGACACACACTGTTCATACATACATACATGGGACACACACTGTTCATACATACATACATACATACATACATACATACATACATGGGACACACACTGTTCATACATACATACATACATACATGCATACATACATGGGGCACACACTGTTCATACATACATACATGGGACACACACTGTTCATACATACATACATACATACATGGAACACACAAAGGTCACACATTGTTCATACATACATGGGACACACACTGTTCATACATACATACATACATACATACATGGAACACACAAAGGTCACACATTGTTCATACATACATGGGACACACACTGTTCATACATACATACATACATACATACATACATGGAACACACAAAGGTCACACATTGTTCATACATACATGGGACACACACACTGTTTATACATACATACATGCATACATACATACATGGGACACACATTGTTCATACATACATACATGGGACACACTGTTCGTTCATACATACATACACACATGGAACACACACAGGTCACACACTGTACATACATACATACATACATGGGACACACACTGTTCATACATACATACATGCATACATACATGGGACACACATTGTTCATACATACATGGGACACACTGTTCATACATACATACATGGAACACACACAGGTCACACACTGTACATACATACATACATACATGGAACACACACAGGTCACACACTGTACATACATACATACATACATACATACATGGGACACACATTGTTCATACATACATGGGACACACTGTTCATACATACATACATACATACATACATGGAACACACACAGGTCACACACTGTTCATACATACATGGGACACACACTGTTCATACATACATACATGGGACACACACAGGACATATATATAGCACAAACACAGAACACACTAAAACCACAAAACCACTCTAAAACACTGTGTAATAGGCTTGGCTCATGGGATTTCCCTTGCAGTGTAGTTCACGGGAGTTTTCATTTTTTTGCTGGCCTCAGCAGTTGTTATGACACGCAGCCAACCAAACCTGCAATGTCCTGACTGCCAGGGGACGGCCGACTGCCCAGCACCACACAATCTACTTATACTATCGAAAGGATTTATTCAGATGTAGCCATCATGCATGTTTTTTGTATTAAATATCTGAATATATATACTTAGAACATGCAGAAGACCCCACACAGAACCTGTACTGGAGGGAGAAGACTAGTGGGACCCCCATGGACCACACACACAACTATTAGTTAAAGCAATAGTTGACCCATGTAGACCCTACACAGAACTTATACTGGGGGGGAGAAGGACTAGTAAGTTCCCATGGACCCCACCTAGAATTTGTAAATAATGGATCCGCAAGAACCCTACGTGAAGCATTTGCTAGAGGGAGGAGATAACTGGACCCATGTAGACGCTGTTCTGAATGGAGAAACATAGTGGACCCACAAGGACACTACACAAAGCCTACAATAAAAGGATAGAGTAATAGACCTATGAGGACCCAACAAAGAACCTGTACTAGATGGAGGAGATCAGTGGGCCCATGAGAACCCTGCACAGAACCTGTACTAAATAGAGTACAATAGTGGACCTATATTGACACTTCAAAGAACCTATACTAGATGGAGGAGAATAGTGGACCTATAAGGACCCTACAAAGAACCTGTACTATATGGAAGAGAATAGTGGACCTATGAGGACATACACACAACCTGTACTAATTAGTTCTGGACCTATAAAGACCCTACAAAGAACCTGTACTAGATGGAGGAGAATAGTGGACCTATGAGGACCCAACAAAGAACCTGTACTAGATGGAAAAGATTAGAGGGCCCCTGAGAACCCTACACAGAACCTGTACTAGATGGAGGAGAATAGTGCACTCATGAGAACCCTATGCAGCACCTGTACTAGATGGAGGAGAAAAGTGGGCCCATGAGAACCCTACGCAGAACCTGTACCGAATAAAGGAGAATTGTGGACCTATAAGGACATACACAAAACCTGTACTATTTAGAGTGTATTAGCGGACCACTAAGGACTCCATTCAGAATGTATACTGGAAGGAGGAGAGCAGTGGACCCATGAGGATCCTGCATAGAACCTGTACTATATGGAGGAGAATAGTGGACCTATGAGGACCCAACAAAGAATCTGTACTAGATGGAAAAGTTTAGTGGGCCCCTGAGAACCCTACACAGAACCTGTACTAGATGGAGGAGAATAGTGCACTCATGAGAACCCTACGCAGAACTTGTACTAGATGAAGGAGAATAGTGGGCCCATGAGAACCCTACGCAGAACCTGTACCAAATAAAGGAGAAATGTGGACCTATGAGGACATACACAAAACCTGTACTATTTAGAGTGTATTAGTGGACCTATGAGGACTCCATTTATGTATACTGGAAGGAGGAGAGCAGTGGACCCATGAGGATCCTGCATAGAACCTGTAATGGAGGGAAAATAGTGGGCCAACACATCTCATAGCCAACTCGAGAGACATCATTTCACATTCAGCACCAAAACCAAGTGTATAGCTTGGTTCCCCTGGACACATATATTGTCTTAGGTTGATGTCATTTTCCATAGTGATGGGTGACATCATAGAAGTCAGTGTGGTATGAGGATTTTTAAGGTCTCTGAGGACATTATTGGTAGAGCATAGTGGCCCTGCGGCTTGGGAGCCCTATGTCGTCTGGACCTTGTGATATTCAGCAGATGTGCATGGTGTAGAACACGAGAACTCAATGGCGTCCATGCCAGCGGGACCAGCACTGAACAGGTTACATGATATCAGGACAGGCGGGTAGACACGGCCATCTGTGACCTACAATCTGCCACCACCGTCAGGAGGACAAGGAGGGGGTGACTGCAGGTTGCTATGGGGATATCTTGGGAGTAGAGAGGATAGCCTATGCTGCTCTTCAGCCATAACTACCCAGAATTCCTTGCTGTCAGGCCAAGCTCCTTACGCTCTGTTTGTTGCCATTCCTCGAGCAGACAACCCTTTCTCCTGAAAGAAGCCTTGGCTTATGGAATAATGTCTTCTTCTTACCAAGCTCCCAGACTCATCAGGACCCGAGGCTTATTTCCCGCATCCTCCGCAGAGCAAAATAAGAGGAAACAAATTGCCTCCATTAAATATTAAACCTTCCTCATGCTTAATTTATTGTGAAACTAGATCGCTGTACTGGATAGGATCACTGGTCTAGACTGGATCTCTGGTCTGGATGGGATCGCCGATGCAGATCAAATTGCTGGTCAGGACTGGACGGGATCTGCATGGGATCGATGGTCTGGATTGCATCACCGGTAGGGATAGTCCGAAACTGCCGAGGTTCGTGTTCGTATGAACCCGAATGCTTGGCATCAGATTCCCGCTGTCTGCCCGCTCCGTGCAGCGGGTAGATACAGCGGGAGGACCGCCTGGAAAACTGGGATACAGCCTATGGCTATGGCTGGTTCCTAGTTTTCCAGGCGGTCCTCCCGCTGTATCCACCCTCTCCACGGAGCCACCAGGCAGCGGGAATCATTGCAGAGAGTTTGGGTTCGTATGAACCCGAACCGAAACAGGTTCGGACCATCCCTAATCACCGGTCTACACCATATGGGCTGATCTCCGGCCTAGACTGGATCACTAGTGGATCAATCACAATCAATATCATGTTGATCTATACAATTGAGGAAAGATCAATGTATACGTGGCAAGGGGGATGTAGGAGCCAAGATGTAACACAAGTGAGGGATGATCTATACATAGCCCAGGTGAGGGATGATCTATACATAGCCCAGGTGAGGGGGATCTATATGTAGCACAGGTGAGAGATGATCTATACATAGCACAGGGGAGGGGGATCCATACATACTGTAGCATCGTAAAAGGTGAAGGAAATCTGTACATAGCTCACTTAAAGGGTTTGTCCGGGGGGGTGTAAACAAGATAAACAATTTAAACTCCCCAGTGGTGGTCCCCACAGCCCCTCTCCAGCTGGAGTGGTATTAGACTCACCCCAGACTGTTGGCACCGCTACAGCACAGAAAGAGAGAATAACGCAAGTGTACAGAGATGTGTAGGAGCAGGTGCTTATAGAGCAAACCAGAGTCCCATGCGTTTTGGTAAAAATCGAATACTATTTACTAGAAATCTTTGCAGAGAACTTAGGTGCTGACAGTTAAGGTAGAACCAGTGCTTGTAGTAGTAGGTGCTTTGCAGGAAAGCGAGAGAGAGAGGAGAGAAGTTGCCAGAGGGGCCCTGCCCAATGTAGTAGGTGTGCTCTGCCGGAACAAGTGACGTAACAGAAGAGGTTAAAGAGAATACTCGTCCTAGTCGTCCTGCACTGGACAGTGGGATACGTAGACGTACTGTAGCTTTGTCCCACTGGGGTCGATTCCTATTGCTTCAGGTTCCCTGTTAGGCTTCTTTCCCCTTTGTAGAGCTTAACACTGCATAGTTGTCTTTGCTTGTTTCAAGAAAGAGTTCTTGGGTTGCCATTTTTTGTGTCCCTGTCAGGGGACATGCCTAAAGCCAGGCCCTGGCTTAACTTTTCCAGAGACTCTTCAGCTAACTTCCTCTCACACTGAAGACTAGGTTAAGACTGACTTCTTCCTTACACCAAGAATTAACTCCTCCTACAGGGGCTATGCTAACCCTCCTGTGAGTGGTGGGGCTGAGTGTGTGTGTCTGAGAGAGAGAAGATAGGACAGAGTAGCACTTGCACCTCTGACTGGTCAATATATAACATGTGACACAAAATAGTTAACCCTCCAACTCCTTCAGCTGTGCATAGTACAAGAGAAATAAAACAGTAGTGACACCTAGACACAACAGAACACCATCTCCCACTTGTGTTAACCTGAGTTACTTACTGCCATAGACAGCACCCTGTGCTGGGGCACCACATTTACACCATAAGGACCCCTTTTTTATTTTGCCCAGATACCCCCCTTAAGAGTGCTGTCACACTGGTTGGCAGCTGCATGGCAGCCTCAGATTCACTAGATCTCAGTAAATCTAGCGTGGGCAGTGGTGTAACTACCAGGGTCGCAGCGGTCGCCACTGCGACCTGGCCCGCCACAATTGGGGGGCCCGCGAGGCCCCCCCATCAACCACTCTTGTGCCCGCAAGCATTGTTTTACTTGCGGTCACAAGAGGCCGACTCTGTCTGCCCCCGGCTGATGCGCGGCTGCCGGGGGTGTCGCGTCCTATCCCCGGCAGCGCGCGCATCATAGAGATCCCTGTGGCTGTGACTTCCTGCACAGGGAGCGTCTCTAACGTGCGCTCCCTGTGCAGGAAGTCACAGCCACAGGGATCTCTGAGATGCGCGTGCTGCCGGGGATAGGACGCGACACCCCCGGCAGCTGCGCATGAGCCAGGGGCAGACGGAGTCTGAAGGAGAGGACCGACGGGGGAGCGGGTTAGGTGAGTTGTTATTAGTTATGTGTGTGTTTTTTTTTATTTGCCTGCAGGGGCCATCTATAGGAGGGGGGGGGGGGGGGTTGGGGGGGTTTGAGGGGGGCCATCTATAAGAGGAGAGGGGGTTTGAGGGGGGCCATCTTTAGGAGGAGGAAGGGGGGTTTGAGGGGGGCCATATGACTGGATAAGGGGATAGTGATCTGTGTACAATGGATGTTATTCAGTAGCAGCGGTGGTGTTAGTCAGTATGTGGTAGTGTTAGTCAGTATGTGGTGTTATTCAGTAGCGGCGGTGGTGTTAGTATGTGGTGGTGGTGGTGGTATTAGTAGCAGCGTTTGTGTTAGTCAGTAAGTGGCGGTGTTACTCAGTATGTGGTAGTGTTAGTCAGTAGCAGCGGTGGTGTTAGCCAGTATGTGGTGGAATTATTTGTTACTTGTTATCTGGTACTGTGTTTTTTATTGGTCTTGGTATACAGGATTTGGTCAGTAACAATATGGTGGTGATGGTAGTGGTTGTGGTGTGGCGGTAATATTTCCTTCCTATATACAGGTAATATTGGTCTCAGTGTACAGGATTTGGTCAGTTACAGTATGGCGGTAATATGTATGGTGATAATATTTTCTCCTCCTTTATGCTGGTGTTATTGGTAATATCTGTCTTGGTGTGTGTGTGTGTGTGTATATATATATATATATATATATATATATATATATATATATATATACACTCACCGGCCACTTTATTAGGTACACCATGCTAGTAACGGGTTGGACCACCTTTTGCCTTCAGAACTGCCTCAATTCTTGGTGGCATAGATACAACAAGGTGCTGGAAGCTTCCTCAGAGATTTTGGTCCATATTGACATGATGACATCACACAGTTGCCGCAGATTTGTCGGCTGCACATCCATGATGCGAATCTCCCGTTCCACCACATCCCAAAGATGCTCTATTGGATTGAGATCTGGTGACTGTGGAGGCCATTGGAGTACAGTGAACTCATTGTCATGTTCAAGAAACCAGTCTGAGATGATTCTAGCTTTATGACATGGCGCATTATCCTGCTGAAAGTAGCCATCAGATGTTGGGTCCATTGTGGTCATAAAGGGATGGACATGGTCAGCAACAATACTCAGGTAGGCTGTGGCGTTGCAACGATGCTCAATTGGTACCAAGGGACCCAAAGAGTGCCAAGAAAATATTCCCCACACCATGACACCACCACCACCAGCCTGAACCGTTCATACAAGGCAGGATGGATCCATGCTTTCATGTTGTTGACGCCAAATTCTGACCCTACCATCCGAATGTCACAGCAGAAATCGAGACTCATCAGACCAGGCAACGTTTTTCCAATCTTCTACTGTGCAATTTCGATGCGCTTGTGCACATTGTAGTCTCAGTTTCCTGTTCTTAGCTGAGCGGAGTGGCACCTGGTGTGGTCTTCTGCTGCTGTAGCCCATCTGCCTCAGAGTTGGAGGTACTGTGCGTTCAGAGATGCTCTTCTGCCTACCTTGGTTGTAACGGTTGGCTATTTGAGTCACTGTTGCCTTTCTATCAGCTCGAACCAGTCTGCCCATTCTCCTCTGACCTCTGGCATCAACAAGGCATTTCCGCCCACAGAACTGCCGCTCACTGGATGTTTTTTCTTTTTCGGACCATTTTCTGTAAACCCTAGAGATGGTTGTGCGTGAAAATCCCAGTAGATCAGCAGTTTCTGAAATACTCAGACCAGCCCTTCTGGCACCAACAACCATGCCACGTTCAAAGGCCTCAAATCACCTTTCTTCCCCATACTGATGCTCGGTTTGAACTGCAGGAGATTGTCTTGACCATGTCTACATGCCTAAATGCACTGAGTTGCCGCCATGTGATTGGCTGATTAGAAATTAAGTGGTAACGTGCAGTTGGACAGGTGTACCTAATAAAGTGGCCGGTGAGTGTGTGTATATATATATAGATAGATAGATAGATAGATATAGATACCAATAGCATTACTTGGTCGTGAAGGGGGGGGGGGGGGGGCGGGCACGTTGATCTCTCGCACCAGGGCCCAGGAGAAATTAGCTATGCCCCTGATTGTGGGGCATGGTGGCTCGGATTTAACTAAGATCTATATGTGATTTATATGAAGGACGGGGGAGGAGTGATCTATATGAAGAACGGGGGAGGAGTAATCTATATGAAGCATGGGGGAGGAGTGATCTATATGAAGCATGGGGGAGGAGTAATCTATATGAAGCATGGGGGAGGAGTGATCTATATGAAGCATGGGGGAGGAGTAATCTATATGAAGCATGGGGGAGGAGTGATCTATATGAAGGACGGGGGAGGAGTGATTTATATGAAGGACGGGGGAGAAGTGATCTATATGAAGGACGGGGGAGGAATGATTTATATGAAGGACGGGGGAGAAGTGATCTATATGAAGGACGGGGGAGGAGTAATCTATATGAAGGACGGGGGAGGAGTGATCTATATGAAGAACGGGGGAGGAGTAATCTATATGAAGAACGGGGGAGGAGTAATCTATATGAAGCATGGGGGAGGAGTAATCTATATGAAGCATGGGGGAGGAGTGATCTATATGAAGGACGGGGGAGGAGTGATCTATATGAAGGACGGGGGAGGAGTGATTTATATGAAGGACGGGGAGAAGTGATCTATATGAAGGATGGGGGAGGAGTGATTTATATGAAGGATGGGGGAGGAATGATTTATATGAAGGACGGGGGAGAAGTGATCTATATGAAGGACGGGGGAGGAGTGATCTATATGAAGGACGGGGGAGGAGTGATTTATATGAAGGACGGGGGAGAAGTGATCTATATGAAGGACGGGGGAGGAGTGATCTATATGAAGGACGGGGGAGGAGTGATCTATATGAAGGACGGGGGAGGAGTGATCTATGTGAAGGACGGGGGAGAAGTGATCTATATGAAGGACGGGGGAGGAGTGATCTATGTGAAGGACGGGGGAGGAGTGATCTATATGAAGGACGGGGGAGGAGTGAGCTATATGAAGGACGGGGGAGGGAGTGATCTATATGAAGGACGGGGGAGGAGTGATTTATATGAATTACGCGGGAGAAGTGATCTATAGGTAGCAAACAAAAAAAAAGTAGCTGTTCTAAAAATTGCTGCAAACATTTATCCAGCATAACTCCAGTAATGTGTCACTATATGTAGGGTACCTGAAATGGTAGGGTTGGGGGCCCCTAACTGCTGGGGCTGGGACATGGCCCATATCCAATCCCTCCATCCTTCCTTTCATATTTGATTTTTTTCAAAATTTATTGTTGAATTTGATATTGAAATGAACCTATGACGGAGCCCCGTCCCACAAAGACTCGTGTGTGGCGCCTTCACTTTGGGTTGTAGGCCAAAGGTGCCAGCATCAGTCGCTGCCACCCAGCAGTCATATTCTATTCACATAGCGGCAGTGTCCTCCATTTCATCATACAAAATGGCCGCCCTGATTCCATGAAAGTGAGAGAATTTCTCAGGCTCTTCGAGAGAAGAAAATGTTCAAAGAAAGAGAGCGTCCAGCAAATCCCCCTAATCCTCCAAGAATCTGAGTCATTGTCCTCGCCCATCTGCCAGGCGACATCTTCGCTGCTTCAGCCCCAAAACAAGCAAACACCATTCAGGGGATTAGAGGGGATGAGAAGCGGGAAAAGGCCCCAGAGTGTCAGCAGCCATTTCCAGCTCCTGGGGGGCGATGGGGAGACCCCTGGGGTGCAGGGTGTCATAGAATGATGAGCAACAGATCTGCCCTAATACAGGACTGTGTGTGTCAGTGTAGTTGTGTATATAGGACTGTGTGTTATGTGTACCAGTGTAGTTGTGTGTGTGTGTGTAGGATTGTGTGTAGTGTGTACCAGTGTAGTTCTGTGTGTGTGTGTGTATGTGTGTGTATAGGATTGTGTGTAGTGTGTACCAGTGTAGTTCTGTGTGTGTACTGTATATAGGACTGTGTGCAGTGTGTACCAGTAGAGTTGTGTGTGTGTATATAGGACTGTGTGTGTGTCAGTCTAGTTGTGTATATAGGTCTGTGTGTAGTTTGTGTCAGTGTAGTTGTGTATATAGGACTGTGTATAGTGTGTACCAGTGTAGTTCTGTGTGTACATAGGACTGTATGCGGTGTGTGTAGGTTTGTGTATAAATAGGACTGTGTGTATGTAGGTTGTGTGTATATAGGACTGTGTAGTGTGTGTCAGTGTAGTTGTGTGTATATAGGACTGTGTAGGGTGTGTCAGTGTAGTTGTGTGTATAGAACTTTGTGTGTGTATAGGACTGTGTGTATAAGATTGTATGTAGTGTGTGTTTATAGGACTGTGTGTAGTGTGTGTGTGTATAGGACTGTATGTGATTGTAGTTATGTGTATAGGACTTTGTGTAGTGAGTGTGTTTGTGTATAGGACTGTGTGTGTAGTGTGTGTGTATAGGACTATGTAGTGTGTGTCAGTGTAGTTATGTGTATAGGACTGTATGTGATTGTAGTTATGTGTATAGGACTGTATGTAGTGTGTGTGATTGTACTTATGTGTATAGGACTGTGTGTAGTGAGTGTGTTTGTGTATAGGACTGTGTGTGTAGTGTGTGTGTGTGTGTATAGGACTATGTAGTGTGTGTCAGTGTAGTTATGTGTATAGGACTGTATGTGATTGTAGTTATGTGTATAGGACTTTGTGTAGTGAGTGTGTGTGTATATGTGAATAGCTGCTGAATGATGTAATAACATATATCGCTCTGTAGGCGAGCGCTGATTATCTGGATTCAGGACTGAAATCACAAGGGGACGGTATAAATTGCAGCACATCGCACTGTGGATAGTTTACAGGAGCCACAAGGCCGCCAGCCTCCTCCCTGCTCACCAGGGCTCCAAATAATTCACCCCCTCAGTGTAGGGGGGCTCAACTATCCAGGCCACACTACAGGCCCTACCCCTCAGGCCACCACTGCTTGATGGCCTCTCCTCAAGATATGAAGATCGGCTGGTCAGGGGATCTATGTGACAAACAGGGCTGGAAGCAGCTGGCTCTGCTCACTACATTGGGGCTCTACTCAACTGGAGCCAAACAAAAGTAACCAGGCATAGGTGATACCTGGAGGAGGGAGGAGGAAGAGGTGATACCTGGAGGAGGGGAGAAGGAGGTGATACGTGGAGGAGGGGGGAGGAGGTGACACCTGGAGGAGAGGAGAAGGAGGTGATACCTGGAGGAGGGGAGGAAGAGGTGATACCTGGAGGAGGGGGGAGGAGGTGACACCTGGAGGAGAGAGGAGAAGGAGGTGACACCTGGAGGAGGGAGGAGGAGGTGATACCTGGAGGAGAGAGGAGAAGGAAGAGGTGATACCTGGAGGAGGGGGGAGGAAGAGGTGATACCTGGAGGAGAGGAGAAGGAGGTGATACCTGGAGGAGGGAGGAGGAGGTGATACCTGGAGGAGAGGAGAAGGAGGTGATACCTGGAGGAGGGGAGGAAGAGGTGATACCTGGAGGAGGGGAGGAAGAGGTGGTACCTGGAGGAGGGGGAAGGAAGGGGGGATACCTGGAGGAGGGGGGAGGAAGAGGTGATACCTGGAGGAAGGGGAAGGAAGAGGTAATACCTGGAGGAGGGGGGAGGAAGAGGTGATACCTGGAGGAAGGGGAAGGAAGAGGTGATACCCGGAGGAGGGAGGAGGAAGAGGTGATACCTGGAGGAGGGGGAAGGAAGAGGTAATACCTGGAGGAGGGGAGGAAGAGGTGATACCTGGAGGAGGGGGAAGGAAGAGGTAATACCTGGAGAAGGGGAGAAGGAGGTGATACCTGGAGGAGGGGAGAAGGAGGTGATACCTGGAGGAGGGGAGGAAGAGGTGATACCTGGAGGAGAGGAGAAGGAGGTGATACCTGGAGGAGGGGAGAAGGAGGTGATACCTGGAGGAGGGGAGAAGGAGGTGATACCTGGAGGAGGGGGGAGGAAGAGGTGATACCTGGAGGAGAGGAGAAGGAGGTCATACCTGGAGGAGGGGAGAAGGAGGTAATACCTGGAGGAGGGGGAAGGAAGAGGTAATACCTGGAGGAGGGGAGAAGGAGGTGATACCTGGAGGAGAGGAGAAGGAGGTGATACCTGGAGGAGGGGGAGGAAGAGGTGATACCTGGAGGAGGGGGAAGGAGGTGATACCTGGAGGAGAGGAGAAGGAGGTGATACCTGGAGGAGGGGAGAAGGAGGTGATACCTGGAGGAGAGGAGGAAGAGGTGATACCTGGAGGAGAGGGAAAGGAGGTGATACCTGGAGGAGGGGAGAAGGAGGTGATACCTGGAGGAGGGGAGAAGGAGGTGATACCTGGAGGAGGGGGGAGGAAGAGGTGATACCTGGAGGAGAGGAGAAGGAGGTCATACCTGGAGGAGGGGGGAGGAAGAGGTGATACCTGGAGAAGGGGGGAGGAAGAGGTGATACCTGGAGGTGGAGGGGAGGGGAGAGGTGATACCTGGAGGAGAGGAGAAGGAGGTGATACCTGGAGGAGGGGAGAAAGAGGTGATACCTGGAGGAGAGAAGAAGGAGGTGATACCTGGAGGAGAGAAGAAGGAGGTAATACCTGGAGGAGAGGAGAAGGAGGTGACACCTGGAGGAGGGGGAGGAAGAGGTGATACCTGGAGGAGGGGAGGAAGAGGTGATACCTGGAGGAGGAGGGGAGGGGAGAGGTGATACCTGGAGGAGGGGAGGAAGAGGTCACACCTGGAGAAGGGGGGAGGAAGAGGTGATACCTGGAGGAGGAGGGGAGGAAGAGGTGATACCTGGAGGAGGGGAGGAAGAGGTCACACCTGGAGAAGGGGGGAGGAAGAGGTGATACCTGGAGGAGGAGGGGAGGGGAGAGGTGATACCTGGAGGAGAGGAGAAGGAGGTGACACCTGGAGGAGGGGGAGGAAGAGGTGATACCTGGAGGAGAGGAGAAGGAGGTGATACCTGGAGGAGAGGAGAAGGAGGTGACACCTGGAGGAGGGGGAGGAAGAGGTGATACCTGGAGGAGGGGAGGAAGAGGTGATACCTGGAGGAGGAGGGGAGGGGAGAGGTGATACCTGGAGGAGGGGAGGAAGAGGTCACACCTGGAGAAGGGGGAGGAAGAGGTGATACCTGGAGGAGGAGGGGAGGAAGAGGTGATACCTGGAGGAGGGGAGGAAGAGGTCACACCTGGAGAAGGGGGGAGGAAGAGGTGATACCTGGAGGAGGAGGGGAGGGGAGAGGTGATACCTGGAGGAGAGGAGAAGGAGGTGACACCTGGAGGAGGGGGAGGAAGAGGTGATACCTGGAGGAGAGGAGAAGGAGGTGATACCTGGAGGAGAGGAGAAGGAGGTGACACCTGGAGGAGGGGGAGGAAGAGGTGATACCTGGAGGAGGGGAGAAGGAGGTGATACCTGGAGGAGAGAAGAAGGAGGTGACACCTGGAGGAGGGAGGAGGAGGTGATACCTGGAGGAGGGGAGAAGGAGGTGATACCTGGAGGAGAGAAGAAGGAGGTGATACCTGGAGGAGAGGAGAAGGAGGTGATACCTGGAGGAGAGAAGAAGGAGGTGATACCTGGAGGAGGGGGAAGGAAGAGGTGATACCTGGAGGAAGGGGAAGGAAGAGGTGATACCTGGAGGAGGGGAGAAGGAGGTGATACCTAGAGGAGGGGGAGGAAGAGGTGATACCTGGAGGAGGGGGGAGGAAGAGGTGATACCTGGAGGAGAGAAGAAGGAGGTGATACCTGGAGGAGGTGACACCTGGAGGAGGGGGAAGGAAGAGGTGATACCTGGAGGAGGGGGGAGGAAGAGGTGACACCTGGAGGACAGGAGAAGGAGGTGATACCTAGAGGAGGGGGAGGAAGAGGTGATACCTGGAGGAGGGGGAGGAAGAGGTGATACCTGGAGGAGGGGGGAGGAAGAGGTGATACCTGGAGGAGGGGAGAAGGAGGTGATACGTGGAGAAGGGGGGAGGAAGAGGTGATACCTGGAGGAGGGGGAAGGAAGAGGTGATACCTGGAGGAGGGGAGAAGGAGGTGATACCTGGAGGAGGGGGAAGGAAGAGGTGATACCTGGAGGAGAGGAGAAGGAGGTGATACCTGGAGAAGGGGGAGGGGGAGAGGTGATACCTGGAGGAGGGGAGAAGGAGGTGATACCTGGAGGAGGGGGAGGAAGAGGTGACACCTGGAGGACAGGAGAAGGAGGTGATACCTGGAGAAGGGGGAGGAAGAGGTGATACCTGGAGGAGGGGGAGGAAGAGGTGATACCTGGAGGAGGGGGGAGGGAGAGGTGATACCTGGAGGAAGGGGAAGGAAGAGGTGATACCTGGAGGAGGGGAGAAGGAGGTGATACGTGGAGAAGGGGGGAGGAAGAGGTGATACCTGGAGGAGGGGGGAGGAAGAGGTGATACCTGGAGGAGGGGGAGGAAGAGGTGATACCTGGAGGAGGGGGAGGAAGAGGTGATACCTGGAGGAGGGGGGAGGAAGAGGTGATACCTGGAGGAGGGGGGAGGAAGAGGTGATACCTGGAGGAAGGGGAAGGAAGAGGTGATACCTGGAGGAGGGGAGAAGGAGGTGATACGTGGAGAAGGGGGGAGGAAGAGGTGATACCTGGAGGAGGGGGGAGGAAGAGGTGATACCTGGAGGAGGGGGAGGAAGAGGTGATACCTGGAGGAGGGGGAGGAAGAGGTGATACCTGGAGGAGGGGGGAGGAAGAGGTGATACCTGGAGGAGGGGGGAGGAAGAGGTGATACCTGGAGGAGGGGGAAGGAAGAGGTGATACCTGGAGGAGGGGGAAGGAAGAGGTGATACCTGGAGGAGGGGGAAGGAAGAGGTGATACCTGGAGGAAGGGGAAGGAAGAGGTGATACCTGGAGGAGGGGATGTTGCTTGAACAGAAGACGAGAGGGCACTTGAAGGGCAATGGAGTGATGCCCCGAGGCATGGTAAAGCTAGTATGGGCGGCTCACTGCATTTAGATTTGGACAGCTCCCACTGGCCTCCATACATGGATTCTCAGGGTACTACAGACAACAAGACCCTCGTGTCTCTTCTATACCCAGGATGACATGTTTATGGTAAACGTCTGGCTGCTGAGGAGCCATAAATCCCATTGAGTGATTCCATTGTAACCACATAATCCCCACACACTGAGGTCCCCTGACCCCGGGTGGTGGATCTGCTGCCTTCTGCTTGTGTGAGGAGCTGACCATAAGTAATAGATGCCACCCAGAGAGTGATCTGGGGATTACAGCATTGCTTCGGGGATTGTGTTTCTTACTTTTTGATCCTGAGCCCTTTGACCCTAAAGGTCCCCAAGGATGCGAACCCCAGAAACAATTGAACCAACATTATTATTTCATGGTATATATATTAATATTAGTGGACTGATTTGTTATATTATATGGGAACTGTATGGCAATATTAGGCAAACTCTTCAAAGGAGTATCTTTTGGATGTGTCATACTATATTATTTGGGGCATCATATTGTATGGTGGTAATCATGAGAGACATTGGATCAAAATGGCAAATGAAAGCTCAGCTGTGCTGTGTGTGTTGCAGATAAACCCATTTTCTATAAAGCCAGCCATTGTACAAACACTTAAAATGTGTAAGTAGGACTAGGTCAGAGGCATGGAAATAAACCATAGGTGCCCAAGCAGATGTGGGAACCAACCGACCCATTCATAAGTGGAGAAATATGAGGAGGAACCAAGAAACTGTCCTGAAGTGGGGGGAGAAGGAGGAAGTACGAGTGGACTGTCCTCAAGTGGGGGAGAAGGAGGTACCAGTGGGCTTTCCTGAAGTGAGGGAGAAGGAGAAGGTACCAGGGTACTGTCCTCAAGTGGGGGAGAAGGAGGTACCAGTGGACTGTCCTCAAGTGGGGGAGAAGGAGGTACCAGTGGACTGTCCTCAAGTGGGGGAGAAGGATAAGGTACCAGTGGACTGTCGTCAAGTGGGGGAGAAGGAGGAGGTACCAGTGGACTGTCCTGAAGTGAGGGAGAAGGTTCCAGGCTACTGTCCTCAAGTGTGGGAGGAGGTACCAGTGGACTGTCTTCAAGTGGGGGAGAAGGAGGTACCAGTGGACTTTCCTCAAGTGGGGGAGAAGGAGAAGGTACCAGTGGACTGTACTCAAGTGGGGGAGAAGGAGGAGGTACCAGTGGAGTGTCCTAAAGTGAACTGATAGTTACTGAGAAAGAGGACCAATGAGCCATAAGTAGGGAAGGAAGAACCAATGAACCACAAGTAGGGGAGCAGGAGGCAGAACCAATGAACCGCGAGTAGTGGAGCAGGGGAAGCAACCATTGAACTGCCAGTAAGCAAGAGAGGACCAATGAATCATGAGTAGGAAAGCTGGAGGAGAAACCAATGAATCACTAGTAGAGGAGAAATAGCCGAATAACTGCAAGTGGAGGCACAGGAGGAACAAGTGAACTGATAGTTACTGAGAAAGGAGATGGTACCAATGAACTGTCCACTGGAGAAGAAGGAATGGTACCAATGAGCTGTCCACTGGAGAAGAAGGAATGGTAACAATGAACTGTCCGTTGGAGATGAAGGAATGGGAACAATGAACTGTCCGCTAGAGAAGAAGGAATGGGAACAATGAACTGTCCGCTGGAGAAGAAAGAATGAGAACAATGAACTGTCCGCTAGAGAAGAAGGAATGGGAACAATGAACTGTCCGCTGGAGAAGAAGGAATGGGAACAATGAACTGTCCGCTGGAGAAGAAGGAATGGGAACAATGAACTGTCTGCTAGAGAAGAAGGAATGGGAACAATGAACTGTCTGCTAGAGAAGAAGGAATGGGAACAATGAACTGTCCGCTGGAGAAGAAAGAATGAGAACAATGAACTGTCCGCTAGAGAAGAAGGAATGGGAACAATGAACTGTCCGCTGGAGAAGAAGGAATGGGAACAATAAACTGTCCGCTGGAGAAGAAGGAATGGGAACAATGAACTGTCCGCTGGAAAAGAAGGAATGGGAACAATGAGAAGGCCGACACCAATGAGCTGTCTGCTGGAGGAGAAGGTCGACACCAATAAACTGTCCACTGGGGAAGAACAACACCAATGGGCTATGCGCTGGAGGAGAAGGCAGAGACCAATGAGTTGTCCGCTGGAGAATAAGGCTGACACCAATGAGCTGTCTGCTATAGAAGAAGGCTGACACCAATAAACTGTCTGCTGGAGAAGAACCCAACCGTTGAACTGTCTGCTGGAGAAGAAGGCCTATACCAATGAGCTGTCCGCTGAAAGAGAAGGCTGACACCAATGAGCTGTCCACTGGAGAAGAAGGACCAAACCAATGTGCTGTCTGCTGGAGAAGAAGGCCGACACCAATGAACTGTCTGCTGGAGAAGAAAGAATGGGAACAATGAACTATTTGCTGGAGAAGGCTGACCCCAATAAGCTGTCCACTGGAGGAGAAGGCCGACACCAATAAACTGTCTGCTGGAGGAGTAGGCCGACACCAATGAGCTGTCCCCTGGAGGAGAAGGCTGACACCAATGACCTGTCCTTTGGAGAAGGTGACACCAATGAGCTGTCTGCTGGAGGAGAAGGCTGACAATAATGAGCTGTCTACTGGAGGAGAAGGCCGACACCAATGAGCTGTCTGCTGGAGGAGAAGGCTGACACCAATGAGCTGTCTGCTGGAGGAGAAGGCCGACACAAATGAGCTGTCCCCTGGAGGAGAAGGCCAACACCAATGAGCTGTCCCCTGGAGGAGAAGGCCGACACCAATGAGCTGTCCGCTGGAGGAGAAGGCCAACACCAATGAGCTGTCTGCTGGAGAATAAGGCCAACACCAATGAGCTGTCTGCTGGAGAATAAGGCCAACACCAATGAGCTGTCTGCTGGAGAATAAGGCCAACACCAATGAGCTGTCTGCTGGAGAATAAGGCCAACACCAATGAGCTGTCCGCTGGAGAAGGTGACACCAATGAGCTGTCCACTGGAGAAGGTGACACCAATGAGCTGTCCGCTGGAGAAGGCCGACACCAATGAGCTGTCCACTGGAGGAGAAGGCCAACACCAATGAGCTGTCCGCTGGAGAAGGTGACACCAATGAGCTGTCCACTGGAGGAGAAGGCCGACACCAATGAGCTGTCCGCTGGAGGAGAAGGCCAACACCAATGAGCTGTCCGCTGGAGGAGAAGGCCAACACCAATGAGCTGTCCACTGGAGAAGGTGACACCAATGAGCTGTCCGCTGGAGAAGGTGACACCAATGAGCTGTCCGCTGGAGGAGAAGGCCAACACCAATGAGCTGTCCACTGGAAAAGAACAACACCAGTAAATCTTGATCGGTGAACAGGAGAGAGAACCAAGAAATCATTGCTAGTGGAACAGGAGAGGAACCCAATGATCCACTAGTGAGTGTGCAGGTGGGGCAACGTATGAACCACCATTAGGGGAACAGGAAAGAAAACCATACAACTGTCCACTGGAGAAGGAGAGATACTGGTGAAACATCAGCGGGGAGCAGGAGAAGAAATCGATGAGCCGCCGGCGGGTATAACAGAAAATAAATGTTTTACAAAGGTTATTTGAGCCCCCTAGGCCTGAGAGCCCCCCTCACCATGATGCTGAGAGACAGGAGCGGATACACAGAGGAGGAGCCCCCCTGCCTCGCTGTAATGTCTGTATAGGAAATGTATATATGAGTATAGAGCAAGCATTGCAGTTCTTTCTATGGTGACACACTGCACAGACTGATAGGGTTAGACACTGTTCAGACTGAGTCTTCCATTGGAGGGATAGGCTGGGAGGGTTTCCTGAATGTTTTAATCGGACAGACCTGCACTGACACACTGTAACAACTGCGCTGTGTTTAGTTCAGAGTGTGTGGATGGATCATTAAACAGGACTGTGTGGATGGATCAGTATACAGGACTGAGGGATCGGTATACAGGACTGTGTGGATGGATCAGTATACAGGACTGAGTGATCAGTATACAGGACTGAGTGATCAGTATAGAGGACTGAGTGATCGGTATACAGGACTGAGTGATCGGTATACAGGACTGAGTGATCGTATAGAGGACTGAGTGATCGTATAGAGGACTGAGTGATCGGTATAGAGGACTGAGTGATCGGTATAGAGGACTGAGTGATCGGTATAGAGGACTGAGTGATCGGTATAGAGGACTGAGTGATCGGTATAGAGGACTGAGTGATCGGTATAGAGGACTGAGTGATCGGTATAGAGGACTGAGTGATCGGTATAGAGGACTGAGTGATCGGTATAGAGGACTGAGTGATCGGTATAGAGGACTGAGTGATCGGTATAGAGGACTGAGTGATCGGTATAGAGGACTGAGTGATCGGTATAGAGGACTGAGTGATCGGTATAGAGGACTGAGTGATCGGTATAGAGGACTGAGTGATCGGTATAGAGGACTGAGTGATCGGTATAGAGGACTGAGTGATCGGTATAGAGGACTGAGTGATCGGTATAGAGGACTGAGTGATCGGTATAGAGAACTGAGTGATCGTATAGAGGACTGAGTGATCGGTATACAGGACTGTGAGGGGTCGGTATAGAGGACTGAGTGATCGGTATACAGGACTGTGAGGGGTCGGTATAGAGGACTGAGTGATCGGTATAGAGGACTGAGTGATCGGTATAGAGGACTGAGGGGTCGGTATAGAGGACTGAGGGGTCGGTATACAGGACTGAGTGATCGGTATAGAGGACTGAGGGGTCGGTATAGAGGACTGAGGGGTCGGTATACAGGACTGAGGGGTCGGTATAGAGGACTGAGTGATCGGTATAGAGGACTGAGGGGTCGGTATAGAGGACTGAGGGGTCGGTATACAGGACTGAGGGGTCGGTATAGAGGACTGAGGGGTCGGTATACAGGACTGAGGGGTCGGTATACAGGACTGAGGGGTCGGTATACAGGACTGAGTGATCGGTATAGAGGACTGAGGGGTCGGTATAGAGGACTGAGGGGTCGGTATAGAGGACTGAGGGGTCGGTATAGAGGACTGAGGGGTCGGTATAGAGGACTGAGTGATCGGTATAGAGGACTGAGGGGTCGGTATAGAGGACTGAGGGGTCGGTATAGAGGACTGAGGGGTCGGTATAGAGGACTGAGGGGTCGGTATAGAGGACTGAGGGGTCGGTATAGAGGACTGAGGGGTCGGTATACAGGACTGAGGGGTCGGTATACAGGACTGAGTGATCGGTATAGAGGACTGAGGGGTCGGTATACAGGACTGAGGGGTCGGTATACATGACTGAGGGGTCGGTATACAGGACTGAGGGGTCGGTATACAGGACTGAGGGGTCGGTATACAGGACTGAGGGGTCGGTATACAGGACTGAGTGATCGGTATAGAGGACTGAGGGGTCGGTATAGAGGACTGAGGGGTCGGTATAGAGGACTGAGGGGTCGGTATACAGGACTGAGGGGTCGGTATACAGGACTGAGGGGTCGGTATACAGGACTGAGTGATCGGTATAGAGGACTGAGGGGTCGGTATACAGGACTGAGGGGTCGGTATACAGGACTGAGGGGTCGGTATACAGGACTGAGTGATCGGTATAGAGGACTGAGTGATCGGTATAGGGGACTGAGTGATCGGTATAGAGGACTGAGGGGTCGGTATAGAGGACTGAGGGGTCGGTATAGAGGACTGAGGGGTCGGTATAGAGGACTGAGGGGTCGGTATACAGGACTGAGGGGTCGGTATACAGGACTGAGTGATCGGTATAGAGGACTGAGGGGTCGGTATAGAGGACTGAGGGGTCGGTATAGAGGACTGAGGGGTCGGTATACAGGACTGAGGGGTCGGTATACAGGACTGAGGGGTCGGTATACAGGACTGAGGGGTCGGTATACAGGACTGAGTGATCGGTATAGAGGACTGAGGGGTCGGTATACAGGACTGAGGGGTCGGTATACATGACTGAGGGGTCGGTATACAGGACTGAGGGGTCGGTATACAGGACTGAGGGGTCGGTATACAGGACTGAGGGGTCGGTATACAGGACTGAGTGATCGGTATAGAGGACTGAGGGGTCGGTATACAGGACTGAGGGGTCGGTATACAGGACTGAGGGGTCGGTATACAGGACTGAGGGGTCGGTATACAGGACTGAGTGATCGGTATAGAGGACTGAGGGGTCGGTATAGAGGACTGAGGGGTCGGTATAGAGGACTGAGGGGTCGGTATACAGGACTGAGGGGTCGGTATACAGGACTGAGTGATCGGTATACAGGACTGAGTGATCGGTATACAGGACTGAGGGGTCGGTATAGAGGACTGAGGGGTCGGTATAGAGGACTGAGGGGTCGGTATAGAGGACTGAGGGGTCGGTATACAGGACTGAGGGGTCGGTATACAGGACTGAGGGGTCGGTATACAGGACTGAGGGGTCGGTATACAGGACTGAGTGATCGGTATAGAGGACTGAGGGGTCGGTATAGAGGACTGAGGGGTCGGTATAGAGGACTGAGGGGTCGGTATACAGGACTGAGGGGTCGGTATACAGGACTGAGGGGTCGGTATACAGGACTGAGGGGTCGGTATACAGGACTGAGGGGTCGGTATACAGATCTACACACTGTAATGAAGAAGCATCAGGATGAGCTCCGGGCGGTGAATGATCGGGGTGCAGCGCTCTGTGAGGCCGCTAGGTGGCAGCACATACCGGCTGCTCGGTGCTGGATGGAGGCAGCAGGAGCCATTGTTCCCGCGGTGACCTCTGTGCTGGGGGTCGCGCCCGGGGGCCACTAACCATGTTCCATCCTGTGAGAGGATCCGCACAATGCGGCTCCGGCCAGAAGCTTCTGCATTGTCCGCGGCCATTGTGTGAGGGAAAGTGCTGGATGCTGCTGAGCCCGGCCATTGCCACCACAGCACACACAGCCGTGTATCCAAGCCTGCCCTGTGTGATACTACCTGACGTGTATCCAAGCCTGCCCTGTGTGATACTACCTGGCGTGTATCCAAGCCTGCCCTGTGTGATACTACTTGACGTGTATCCAAGCCTGCCCTGTGTGATACTACCTGATGTGTATCCAAGCCTGCCCTGTGTGATACTACCTGATGTGTATCCAAGCCTGCCCTGTGTGATACTACCTGATGTGTATCCAAGCCTGTCCTGTGTGATACTACCTGATGTGTATCCAAGCCTGCCCTGTGTGATACTACCTGATGTGTATCCAAGCCTGCCCTGTGTGATACTACCTGATAGAATGTGTATCCAAGCCTGCCCTGTGTGATACTACCTGATAGAATGTGTATCCAAGCCTGTCCTGTGTGATACTACCTGACGTGTATCCAAGCCTGCCCTGTGTGATACTATCTGCCGTGTATCCAAGCCTGTCCTGTGTGATACTGCCTGATAGAATGTGTATCCAAGCCTGCCCTGTGTGATACTACCTGATAGAATGTGTATCCAAGCCTGTCCTGTGTGATACTACCTGACGTGTATCCAAGCCTGCCCTGTGTGATACTATCTGCCGTGTATCCAAGCCTGTCCTGTGTGATACTACCTGATAAAATGTGTATCCAAGCCTGCCCTGTGTGATACTACCTGATAGAATGTGTATCCAAGCCTGCCCTGTGTGATACTACCTCATATAATGTGTATCCAAGCCTGTCCTGTGTGATACTATCTGCCGTGTATCCAAGCCTGCCCTGTGTGATACTACCTGATGTGTATCCAAGCCTTCCCTGTGTGATACTACCTGATGTGTATCCAAGCCTGCCCTGTGTGATACTACCTGATGTGTAACCAAGCCTGCCCTGTGTGATACTACGTGATATAATGTGTATCCAAGCCTGTCCTGTGTGATACTATCTGCCGTGTATCCAAGCCTGCCCTGTGTGATACTACCTGATGTGTATCCAAGCCTGTCCTGTGTGATACTACCTAATGTGTATCCAAGCCTGCCCTGTGTGATACTACCTGATAGAATGTGTATCCAAGCCTGTCCTGTGTGATACTGCCTGATGTGTATCCAAGCCTGCCCTGTGTAAAACTGCCTGATGTGTATCCAAGCCTGCCCTGTGTGATACTACTTGATAGAATGTGTATCTAAGCCTGCCCTGTGTGATACTATCTGCTCTGTAGCTAAGCCTGTCCTGTGTGATACTATCTGTCAGAATGTGTATCTAAGCCTGTTCTGTGTGATACTATCTGCTGTCTATCTAAGTCTGTTCTGTGTGATACTATCTGCTGTGTATCTAAGCCTATTCTGTGTGATACAATCTGCTGGTTATCTAAGCCTGTGCTGTGTGATACAATCTGCTGTGTATCTAAGCCTGTGCTGTGTGATACAACCTGCTGTGTATCTAAGCCTGTGCTGTGTGATACAGTCTGCTGCGTATCTAAGCCTGTGCTGTGTGATACAATCTGCTGTGTATCTAAGCCTATGCTGTGTGATACAATCTGTTGTGTATCTAAGCCTATGCTGTGTGATACAATCTGCTGTGTATCTAAGCCTGTGCTGTGTGATACAACCTGCTGTGTATCTAAGCCTGTGCTGTGTGATACAGTCTGCTGCGTATCTAAGCCTGTGCTGTGTGATACAATCTGCTGTGTATCTAAGCCTATGCTGTGTGATACAATCTGTTGTGTATCTAAGCCTATGCTGTGTGATACAATCTGCTGTGTATCTAAGCCTATGCTGTGTGAGAAGGCCTCCATGTTCTGTGATGATAGGTGGGATGATGACTATGAGGGGTTAACCCCCTCGGTTCTGGATCCCCGGGGTGTGAGCCGCCGCCGTCCTGATCTTATCGCGGCCGTTCTGGAGCCGCAGAACTTATCATTCCTGTATTTCCGGAATTTTATAATCTGCAGCTTCTTATTACGCTCCAGTGATCTCTGCTCCATGCTGTCAGCGGGGCCCCAAGTATGTGGGGGCCACAGGGCCAGATATGGGGAGATAGGGGCCACAGGGCCAGATATGGGAGGCCAGGGGCCACAGGGCCAGATATGGGAGGCCAGGGGCCACAGGGCCAGATATGGGAGGCCAGGGGCCACAGGGCCAGATATGGGAGGCCAGGGGCCACAGGGCCAGATATGGGATATAGGGGCCACAGGGCCAGATATGGGGAGATAGGGGCCACAGGGCCAGATATGGGAGGCCAGGGGCCACAGGGCCATATATGGGAGATAGGGGCCACAGGGCCAGGTATGGGAGATAGGGGCCACAGGGCCATGTATGGGAGATAGGGGCCACAGGGCCAGATATGGGAGATAGGGGCCACAGGGCAAGATATGGAAGATAGGGGCCACAGGGCCAGATATGGGAGATAGGGGCCACAGGGCCAGATATGGGAGATAGGGGCCACAGGGCCAGATATGGGAGATAGGGGCCACAGGGCCAGATATGGGAGATAGGGGCCACAGGGCCAGATATGGGAGATAGGGGCCACAGGGCCAGATATGGGAGATAGGGGCCACAGGGCCAGATATGGGAGATAGGGGCCACAGGGCCAGATATGGGAGATAGGGGCCACAGGGCCAGATATGGGAGATAGGGGCCACAGGGCCAGATATGGGAGATAGAGGCCAGGAGCCAGGGGCCCCTGATCAGCTGTGAGGGCCAAATCCTGAGCAGCCAGAATACTCACCTGCTCCCCACTACTGTCTGTGGTCAGGACGGACCAGCATCTTCATCCCTGACCACATACAGCCGGGGGAGGAGCATCCTGACACCAGCAGCAGCAGCAGCACAGGTGCAGGGACACCTATCATTGGACACACCCCTGTACAGTAAGCAGCAATCTATATATACGGCTGCTCACTGCCTCTGGCCCTGCACAGTTCATGTACTTGGTGGGCGCTGTAAGCTTCTGCTATGTGTATAGTTTATGTAGGCTGCCATAGACACTGTGTACAGAGCAGGGACCCTAGTATTTGGACAGGTGTCCCCGCTCCTATACAGTAAATGTGTGTGTGTGTGTGTGTGTGTGTGTGTGTATATATATATATATATATATATATATATATATAAATATATAATGTATGTTGCTTCTCATTCGTATACTCCTTGGACAGTATATACCTCTGCTCTGTATATAGCTTCCATAGTTCCCTAGCATAGGGCGCCTCTATGCTATACATTGCCCCCTCCGCTCTGAGGGTGTTAGCGCCCCCTACCTGCAGCCTCTCCTATAGAGCCCAGAGTGAGAGGTGAGGACTGGAGGCCCCAGTCATCTCTGCAGGTCGGCCTCTTCTTCTCCATACAATAAATGCCAAAGAGAAGGGTCCCCGGGGGCCGTCTGGGTGTCAGGCTGGTGCTGGGGGGGGCTGTATGATGAAGGTGGGGGGGGGGCTGTATAATGAAGGGGGGGGCTGTATGATGAAGGGGGGGGGGCTGTATGATGAAGGTGGGGGGGGGCTGTATAATGAAGGGGGGGGCTGTATGATGAAGGGGGGGGCTGTATGATGATGAAGGGGGGGCTGTATGATGATGAAGGGGGGGCTGTATGATGAAGAGGGGGGGCTGTATGATGAAGGGGGGGCTGTATGATGAAAGGCCGGGGGGGGGGCTGTATGATGAATGGGGGGGCTGTATGATGAAAGGCCGGGGGGGGGGGCGTTGTATGATGAAAGGCGGGGGGCTGTATGATGAAAGGCCGGGGGGGGGGCGGGTTTTGTGTGCCTGACACGTGCTGCAGAGAAGGATGAGTGATGACTCTCCGGGGGGCGGGGGGGCTGTATGATGAAAGGCCGGGGGGGGGCTGTATGATGAAGGGGGGGGCTGTATGATGAAGGTAGGGGGGCTGTATGATGAAAGGCCGGGGGGGGAGCTGTATGATGAAAGGCCGGGGGGGCGCTGTATGATGAAAGGCGGGGGGGCTGTATGACGAAAGGCCGGGGGGGGAGCTGTATGATGAAAGGCGGGGGGGGCTGTATGACGAAAGGCGGGGGGGGGAGGGCTGTAGGACGAAAGGTGGGGGGGGCTGTATGATGAAAGGCGGGGGGGGGGGGCTGTATGATGAAAGGCGGGGGGGGCTGTATGATGAAACACCGGGGGGGGGGCTGTATGATGAAAGGCGGGGGGGCTGTATGATGAAAAACCGGGGGGCGGGGGGGGCTGTATGATGAAAGGCCGGGGGGGGCTGTATGATGAAAGGCGGGGGGGGGGGCTGTATGATGAAAGGCCGGGGGGGGGCTGTATGATGAAAGGCGGGGGGGGCTGTATGATGAAAGGCGGGGGGGCTGTATGATGAAAGGCGGGGGGGGGCTGTATGATGAAAGGCCGGGGGGGGGGCTGTATGATGAAAGGCGGGGGGGGCTGTATGATGAAAGGCCGGGGGGGGCTGTATGAGGAAAGGCCGGGGGGGGGGCTGTATGATGAAAGGCCGGGGAGGGGGCTGTATGATGAAAGGCGGGGGGGGCTGTATGATGAAAGGCCGGGGGGGGGGGCTGTATGATGAAAGGCGGGGGGGGCTGTATGATGAAAGGCCGGGGGGGGGGCTGTATGATGAAAGGCGGGGGGGGCTGTATGATGAAAGGCCGGGGGGGGGCTGTATGATGAAAGGCCGGGGGGGGCGGTATGATGAAAGGCGGGGGGGGGGGCTGTATGATGAAAGGCCGGGGGGGGGGCTGTATGATGAAAGGCCGGGGGGGGGCTGTATGATGAAAGGCTGGGAGGGGCTGTATGATGAAAGGCTGGGGGGGGGGCTGTATGATGAAAGGCCGGGGGGGGGGCTGTATGATGAAAGGCCGGGGGGGCGCTGTATGATGAAACACCGGGGGCGGGGGGGCTGTATGATGAAACACCGGGGGGCGGGGGGGCTGTATGATGAAACACCGGGGGGCGGGGGGGCTGTATGATGAAACACTGGGGGGCGGGGGGGCTGTATGATGAAACACCGGGGGGCGGGGGGGGCTGTATGATGAAAGGCCGGGAGGCGGGGGGGCTGTATGATGAAACACCGGGGGGGGGGGGGGGGGGGGCTGTGTGCCTGACACGTGCTGCAGAGGAGGATGAGTGATGACTCTCCAGGGGGGGGGGGGGGGACACATGGAGCGACCAATACTAGTCAGGACCCCTGTGCCGTATACTATAGGGGTCATATGTCCATCTGTATACAGTGTGAACAAGAGCTGACACACAACTCACCATCATCATCCTCCTCCTCCCCATCAGCTGAGGGATCCTGCGGGGCGGACACCATAACTTCCGGCTATTCTCACACACTGCGGGGGAAGCCGATCCGCACTCTTCATCCTCTGGAAATAGAGGGATGTTCTGCAGCTCTGCAGAGTATTACATAGCGCTCCTGTATATAGGGGTCTATACGCACCATAACCCATCATCATAATGAGAGTAACTGTATCCTCCCCCCACAGGGGCACCCCGACATCACAGTGACTGTAACATACCCACAGGGGCACCCCGACATCACAGTGACTGTAACATACCCACAGGGGCACCCCGACATAACAGTGACTGTAACATACCCACAGGGGCACCCCGACATCACAGTGACTGTAACATACCCACAGGGGCACCCCGACATCACAGTGACTGTAACATACCCACAGGGGCACCCCGACATAACAGTGACTGTAACATACCCACAGGGGCACCCCGACATCACAGTGACTGTAACATACCCACAGGGGCACCCCGACATCACAGTGACTGTAACATACCCACAGGGGCACCCCGACATCACAGTGACTGTAACATACCCACAGGGGCACCCCGACATCACAGTGACTGTAACATACCCACAGGGGCACCCCGACATCACAGTGACTGTAACATACCCACAGGGGCACCCCGACATCACAGTGACTGTAACATACCCACAGGAGCGGCCCAACATCACAGTGACTGTAACATACCCACAGGGGCACCCCGACATCACAGTGACTGTAACATACCCACAGGAGCGGCCCGACATCACAGTGACTGTAACATACCCACAGAGGCACCCCGACATCACAGTGACTGTAACATACCCACAGGGGCACCCCGACATCACAGTGACTGTAACATACCCACAGAGGCACCCCGACATCACAGTGACTGTAACATACCCACAGGAGCGGCCCAACATCACAGTGACTGTAACATACCCACAGGGGCACCCCGACATCACAGTGACTGTAACATACCCACAGGAGCGGCCCAACATCACAGTGACTGTAACATACCCACAGGGGCACCCCGACATCACAGTGACTGTAACATACCCACAGGAGCGGCCCGACATCACAGTGACTGTAACATACCCACAGGGGCGCCCCGACATCACAGTGACTGTAACATACCCACAGAGGCACCCCGACATCACAGTGACTGTAACATACCCACAGGGGCACCCCGACATCACAGTGACTGTAACATACCCACAGGGGCACCCCGACATAACAGTGACTGTAACATACCCACAGGGGCACCCCGACATCACAGTGACTGTAACATACCCACAGGGGCACCCCGACATCACAGTGACTGTAACATACCCACAGGGGCACCCCGACATCACAGTGACTGTAACATACCCACAGGGGCACCCCGACATCACAGTGACTGTAACATACCCACAGGGGCACCCCGACATCACAGTGACTGTAACATACCCACAGAGGCACCCCGACATCACAGAGACTGTAACATACCCACAGGGGCACCCCGACATCACAGTGACTGTAACA
Organism: Dendropsophus ebraccatus; assembly: GCA_027789725.1. NCBI lineage: Eukaryota > Metazoa > Chordata > Amphibia > Anura > Hylidae > Dendropsophus > Dendropsophus ebraccatus. Next base: position 29,374,988 of record JAQFWZ010000022.1, read on the forward strand.
TACCCACAGGGGCGCCCCGACATCGCAGTGACTGTAACATACCCACAGGGGCACCCCGACATCGCAGTGACTGTAACATACCCACAGGGGCGCCCCGACATCGCAGTGACTGTAACATACCCACAGAGGCACCCCGACATCGCAGTGACTGTAACATACCCACAGGGGCACCCCGACATCACAGTGACTGTAACATACCCACAGGGGCACCCCGACATCGCAGTGACTGTACCATCAGGGAGGTGACAGACTATGAGGCAGCTGTATCACACCTGCTGCAGAGGAGACCTCGCCCCTAGCAACCAATCAGATTCCAGCTTTCAGTTTACTGACATCTTTTTAATACTGAGAGCGGGAATCTTGTTGCTATGGACGACGCCTCCTCTGTGTGAGGTGTAAGATGGCTGCCCTGAAGTGTCAGCTCCTCAGGCGAGGGAGAGCAGGTGCCGCACCACATCCTGTATGTAGGGGACTGCTACAGCCTGGGGTGCAGTGTAGTATATGGGGGTGCAGTGTAGTATATGGGGATGCAGTGTAGTATATGGGGGTGCAGTGTAGTATATCGGGGTGCAGTAGTATATGGGGGTGCAGTGTAGTATATCGGGGTGCAGTAGTATATGGGGGTGCAGTGTAGTATATCGGGGTGCAGTGTAGTATATCGAGGTGCAGTTTAGGGAGGATAGTGTAGTATAGGGAGGATAGTGTAGTATATCGGGGTGCAGTAGTATATCGGGGTGCAGTGTAGTATATCGAGGTGCAGTTTAGGGAGGATAGTGTAGTATAGGGAGGATAGTGTAGTATATCGGGGTGCAGTAGTATATGGGGGTGCAGTGTAGTATATCGGGGTGCAGTAGTATATGGGGGTGCAGTGTAGTATATGGGGGTGCAGTGTAGTATATGGGGGTGCAGTGTAGGGAGGATAGTGTAGTATAGGGAGGATAGTGTAGTATATCGGGGTGCAGTAGTATATGGGGGTGCAGTGTAGTATATGGGGGTGCAGTGTAGTATATGGGGGTGCAGTGTAGGGAGGATAGTGTAGTATATGGGGGTGTAGTGTAGTATATGGGGGTGCAGTGTAGTATATCAGGGTGTAGTATATGGGAGTGCAGTGTAGTATATGGGGGTGCAGTGTAGTATATGGGGGTGCAGTGTAGGGAGGATAGTGTAGTATATGGGGCTGCAGTGTAGGGAGGAAAGTGTAGTATATGGGGGTGCAGTGTAGTATTTTATGGGGTGCAGTGTAGTATATGGGGTGCAGTATAGGGAGGATAGTGTAGTTTATGGGGGTGCAGTATAGGGAGGATAGTGTAGTATATGGGGTGCAGTGTAGTATATGGGGGTGCAGTGTAGTATTTTATGGGGTGCAGTGTAGTATATGGGGGTGCAGTATAGGGAGGATAGTGTAGTATATGGGGGTGCAGTATAAGGAGGATAGTGTAGTATATGGGGGTGCAGTATAGGGAGGATAGTGTAGTTTATGGGGGTGCAGTATAGGGAGGATAGTGTAGTATATGGGGTGCAGTGTAGTATATGGGGGTGCAGTGTAGTATTTTATGGGGTGCAGTGTAGTATATGGGGGTGCAGTATAGGGAGGATAGTGTAGTTTATGGGGGTGCAGTATAGGGAGGAAAGTGTAGTATATGGGGGTGCAGTGTAGGGAGGATACTGTAGTATATGGGGGTGCAGTGTAGTATATGGGGTGCAGTGTAGTATATGGGGGTGCAGTATAGGGAGGATAGTGTAGTATATGGGGGTGCAGTGTAGTATATGGGGGTGCAGTATAGGGAGGATAGTGTAGTATATGGGGGTGCAGTGTAGTATATGGGGGTGCAGTATAGGGAGGATAGTGTAGTATATGGGGGTGCAGTATAAGGAGGATAGTGTAGTATATGGGGGTGCAGTATAGGGAGGATAGTGTAGTATATGGGGGTGCAGTATAGGGAGGATAGTGTAGTATATGGGGGTGCAGTGTAGGGAGGATAGTGTAGTATATGGGGGTGCAGTATAGGGAGGATAGTGTATTATATTGGGGGTGCAGTGTATGATATTGGGATGCAGTGTATGATATCTGGGTTGCAGTGTATGGTATTGGGGGTGCAGTGCTTGATATTGGGGTGTGCAGTGCTTCATATTAGGGGTGCAGTGTATGATATGGGGGTGCAGTGTATGGTATGGGGGGTCCCTCGCCCTCCCCATTGCTTTCTATTCTGTGATTCGGGGGGTTGGGGGGGCAGTGTATGATATTGGGGGTACAGTGTATTATAATGGGGGTGCAGTGAATTATATTGGGGGTGCAGTGTATGATATTGGGGGGTGCAGTGTATGGTATGGGGGTCGCTCGCCCTCCCTATTGCTTTCTATTCTCTGGGATTCGGAGGCTTGGGTGGGGGGTGCAGTGTATTACATTGGGGGGTGCAGTGTATTTTATGGGGGGGTGCAGTGCTTGATATTGGGTGTGCAGTGCTTGATATTGGGGGGTGCAGTGTATGGTATGGGGGTCCCTCGCACTCCCCATTGCTTTCTATTCTCTGGGATTCGGGAGGTTGGGGGGCAGTGTATGATATTGGGGGTGCAGTGTATGATATTGGGGGTACAGTGTATTATATTGGGGGTGCAGTGTATGATATTGGGGGTGCAGTGTATTATAATGGGGGTGCAGTGTATTATATTGGGGGGTGCAGTGGATAATAGGGGGTGCAGTGTATGATATTGGGGGGTGCAGTGGATGGTATGGGGGTCCCTCGCACTCCCCATTGCTTTCTATTCTCTGGGATTCGGGGGGTTGGGGGTGCAGTGTATTATATTGGGGGGTGCAGTGTATTATATTGGGGGTGCAGTGTATTATATTAGGGGGTGCAGTGTATGATATTTGGGGGTGCAGTGTATTATACAGGGGGTCCCTCGCCCTCCCCATTACTTCCCATTCTCCGGGATTCAGGGGGTGCAGTGTATGATATTGGGGGGTGCAGTGTCTAATATTAGGGGGTTCAGTGTATGATAGTGGGGGGGTGCAGTGTATTATATTAGGGGGTGCAGTTTATGGTATTGGGGGGTGCAGTGTATTATATTAGGGGGTGCAGTGTATTATACTGGGGGGTGCAGTGTATAATAGGGGGGGTGCAGTGTATTATATTGGGGGTGCAGTGTATTATATTGGGGGTGCAGTGTATAATAGGGGGGGGGGGTGCAGTGTATTATATTAGGGGGTGCAGTGTATTATATTGGGGGTGCAGTGTATTATATTAGGGGGTGCAGTGTATTATATGGGGGGTGCAGTGTATTATATTAAGGGGTGCAGTGTATTATACTTGGGGGGGTGCAGTGTATTATATTAGGGGGTGCAGTGTATTATATTAGGGGGTGCAGTGTATTATGTGTGTGGGGGGGGGGTGCAGTGTATTATATTAAGGGGTGCAGTGTATTATATTAGGGGGTGCAGTGTATTATACTGGGGGGGCGTGCAGTGTATTATATTGGGGGTGCAGTGTATTATATTAGGGGGTGCAGTGTATTATATTAAGGGGTACAGTGTATTATACTTGGGGGGTGCAGTGTATTATATTAGGGGGTGCAGTGTATTATATTGGGGGTGCAGTGTATTATATTGGGGGTGCAGGGTATTATATTGGGGGTGCAGTGTATAATAGGGGGGGGGTGCAGTGTATTATATTAGGGGTGCAGTGTATTATATTGGGGGTGCAGTGTATTATATTAGGGGGTGCAGTGTATTATATGGGGGGGTGCAGTGTATTATATTAAGGGGTGCAGTGTATTATCCTTGGGGGGTGCAGTGTATTATATTAGGGGGTGCAGTGTATTATGTGGGGCGGGGGTGTAGTGTATTATATTAAGGGATACAGTGTATTATACTTGGGGGATGCAGTGTATTATATTAGGGGGTGCAGTGTATTATACTGGGGGGGGGTGCAGTGTATTATATTGGGGGTGCAGTGTATTATATTGGGGGTGCAGTGTATTATATTAGGGGGTGCAGTGTATTATATGGAGGGGGGTGCAGTGTATAATATTAGGGGGGGTGCAGTGTATTATATTAGGGGGTGCAGTGTATTATATTAGGGGGTGCAGTGTATAATATTAGGGGGTGCAGTGTATTATATTGGGGGTGCAGTGTATTATATTAGGGGGTGCAGTGTATTATATTAAGGGGTGCAGTGTATTATACTTGGGGGGGTGCAGTGTATTATATTAGGGGGTGCAGTGTATTATATTGGGGGTGCAGTGTATTATATGGGGGGGGTGCAGTGTATTATACGGGGGGGGGGGGAGGGTGCGCAGTGTATTATATTGGGGGGGGTGCAGTGTATTATATGGGGGGGGGTGCAGTGTATTATATTGGGGGTGCAGTGTATTATACTGGGGGGGGTGCAGTGTATTATATTAGGGGTGCAGTGTATTATATGGGGGGGGTGCAGTGTATTATATTAGGGGGTGCAGTGTATTATATTAGGGGGTGCAGTGTATTATATGGGGGGGGGGGTGCAGTGTATTATATGGGGGGTGCAGTGTATTATATGGGGGGGTGCAGTGTATTATATTGGGGGGTGCAGTGTATTATCAGTGGCGGTCTTTGGCACCAAGCGATCGCTTGGGGCCCCCAACATCCAGGGGGGCCCCCACGCCCCGCTCTTGTGCTCAAGACCGCTGGACAGGGCCGCTGCCCAGCTCGCTGCTGCCATCTGAACTGTAACTATGAGCACTCGTAATGAGCGCTCATAGTTACATGCAGCAGCACTGACAGGGCGGGAGACATTGGCCCCCTTCCTGTCAGTCACTCTTGAGGCCGCAGGAAGGGTTTTCCCTGCGGTCACAAGTGGCAGCTTTGTCCTTGTGGTGCCGGCGCTCCAGTGACATCACTGGAGCATCAGCGCCAGGACAAGGGGAGCGCGGCCTCTTGTGATCGCAGGGAAAACCCTTCCTGCGGCCACAAGAGTGAAGAGAAGAGGAGACGCCCGGACCCAGGTGAGTATAAGTGTTTGTTTTATTGTGTTATATACTATATGGGAGGGGGAGCACACAGGGGTCTGTTTAACTGGGGGAGCGCACATCGGGGGCTATATAACAGGGGGAGCACACAGGGGGGGCTATAGATTACTGGGGCTTCACAAAGGGGTCTACATACTATTGGGGGCAGCACACAGGGGGTCTATATACAACTTGGGGCAGCAGAATGGGGGTCTATATACAACTTGGGGCAGCAGAATGGGGTCTATATACAACTTGGAGAGCACACAGGAGGTCTATATCCAAGTGGGGGAGCACACAGGGGGGCTATATACTACTGGGGGAGCACACAGGGGTCTATATACTACTGGTGGGGCACACAGGGGGTCTATATACTACTGGGGGAACATACAGGGGGTCTATATACTACTTGTGAGGCACACAGGTGGTCTATATATAACTAGGGGAGCACACAGGGGTCTGTATACTACTGGGGCAGCACACAAGGGGTCTATTTAATACTGGTGGGGCACACAGGGGGTCTATATACTACTGGGGGAACCACACAGGGGGTCTATATACTACTGGAGGAGCACACAGGGGTCTATATCCAAGTGGGGGAGCACACAGGAGGTCTGTATCCAAGTGGGGGAGCACACAGGAGGTCTATATCCAAGTGGGGGAGCACACAGGAGGTCTATATCCAAGTGGGGGAGCACACAAGGGGGCTAAATACCCCTGAGGGAGCACATAGGGGGCCTATATACTAGTGGGGGAGCACACAGGGGGTATATACTACTGGGGGCAGCACACAGGGGGTCTATATACAACTGGGGCAGCACACAGGAGGTCTATATACTTCTGGGGAAGCACACGGTGGGGGGGCTATATATAACTGGGGGAACACACAGGGGTCTATATACTACTGGGGGAAGCAAACAAGGGGTATATACTATTGGGGGCAGGACACAAGGGGTATATACTACTGGGGGCAACTCACAGCGGCCTATTGTTTTGGAACGTGTGTGTGTGTGTGGGGGGCCTCAGACATAACTTCGCTTGGGGCCCCAGAAATGCCAAGACCGCCCCTGTGTATTATATTAGGGGGTGCAGTGTATTATATTGGGGGGTGCAGTGTATTATATTAGGGGGTGCAGTGTATTATACTGGGGGTGCAGTGTATTATATGGGGGGGGGTGCAGTGTATTATACTTGGGGGGGTGCAGTGTATTATATTGGGGGCGCAGTGTATTATATTAGGGGGTGAAGTGTATTATATTAGGGGGTGCAGTGTATTATACGGGGGGGGGGGGGGTGCAGTGTATTATATTGGGGGTTGCAGTGTATTATATTAGGGGGTGCAGTGTATTATATTGGGGGTGCAGTGTATTATATTGGGGGTGCAGTGTATTATATTGGGGGTGCAGTGTATTATAGGGGGGGGGGGTGCAGTGTATTATATTGGGGGCGCAGTGTATTATATTAGGGGGTGAAGTGTATTATATTAGGGGGTGCAGTGTATTATATGGGGGGGGGGGGGTGCAGTGTATTATATTGGGGGTTGCAGTGTATTATATTAGGGGGTGCAGTGTATTATATTGGGGGTGCAGTGTATTATATTGGGGGTGCAGTGTATTATATTGGGGGTTTGCAGTGTATTATATTAGGGGGTGCAGTGTATTATATGGGGGGGGCAGTGTATTATATTAGGGGAGTGCAGTGTATTATATTGGGGGTTGCAGTGTATTATATTAGGGGGTGCAGTGTATTATATTGGGGGTGCAGTGTATTATATTGGGGGGGTGCAGTGTATTATATGGGGGGAGCAGTGTATTATATTGGGGGAGCAGTGTATTATATTAGGGGGGTTGCAGTGTATTATATTAGGGGGTGCAGTGTATTATACTTGGGGGGGGGGGGTGCAGTGTATTATATTAGGGGGTGCAGTGTATTATATTGGGGGTGCAGTGTATTATATTAGGGGGTGCAGTGTATTATATTAGGGGGTGCAGTGTATTATACTTGGGGGGGGGGGGGGTCAGTGTATTATATTAGGGGGTGCAGTGTATTATATGGGGGGGGGGTGCAGTGTATTATATTAGGGGGTGCAGTGTATTATATTGGGGGGTGCAGTGTATTATATTAGGGGGTGCAGTGTATTATAGGGGGGGGGGGGGGGGTGCAGTGTATTATATTAGGGGGTGCAGTGTATTATATTGGGGGTGCAGTGTATTATATTAGGGGGTGCAGTGTATAATATTAGGGGGTGCAGTGTATTATATTGGGGGGTGCAGTGTATTATATTGGGGGTGCAGTGTATTATATTAGGGGGTGCAGTGTATAATATTAGGGGGTGCAGTGTATTATATGGGGGGGGGTGCAGTGTATTATATTAGGGGGTGCAGTGTATTATATTAGGGGGTGCAGTGTATTATATTGGGGGTGCAGTGTATTATATTAGGGGGTGCAGTGTATAATATTAGGGGGTGCAGTGTATTATATTGGGGGGTGCAGTGTATTATATTGGGGGTGCAGTGTATTATATTAGGGGGTGCAGTGTATAATATTAGGGGGTGCAGTGTATTATATGGGGGGGGGGTGCAGTGTATTATATTAGGGGGTGCAGTGTATTATATTAGGGGGTGCAGTGTATTATACGGGGGGGGGGGTTGCAGTGTATTATATTAGGGGGTGCAGTGTATTATATTTGGGGGTGCAGTGTATTATATTGGGGGTGCAGTGTATTATATTAGGGGGGTGCAGTGTATTATATTAGGGGGTGCAGTGTATTATATGGGGGAGGGGGTGCAGTGTATTATATTGGGGGGTGCAGTGTATTATATTAGGGGGTGCAGTGTATTATATTAGGGGGTGCAGTGTATTATACTGGGGGGGGGTGCAGTGTATTATACTGGGGGGGGGTGCAGTGTATTATATGGGGGGGGGGGTGCAGTGTATTATATTAGGGGGTGCAGTGTATTATACTGGGGGGGGTGCAGTGTATTATATGGGGGGGGGTGCAGTGTATTATATTAGGGGGTGCAGTGTATTATATTGGGGGGTGCAGTGTATTATATTGGGGGTGCAGTGTATTATATTAGGGGGTGCAGTGTATAATATTAGGGGGTGCAGTGTATTATACTGGGGGGGTGGGGTGCAGTGTATTATATTGGGGGTGCAGTGTATTATACTGGGGGGGTGGGGTGCAGTGTATTATATTAGGGGGTGCTGTGTATTATACTGGGGGGGGTGGGGTGCAGTGTATTATATTAGGGGGTGCAGTGTATTATACTGGGGGGGTGGGGTGCAGTGTATTATATTGGGGGGGTGCAGTGTATTATATGGGGGGGGGGTGCTGTGTATTATATTAGGGGGTGCAGTGTATTATACTGGGGGGGTGGTGCAGTGTATTATATTTGGGGGTGCAGTGTATTATACTGGGGGGGGGTGCAGTGTATTATACTGGGGGGGGTGCAGTGTATTATATTAGGGGTGCAGTGTATTATATTAGGGGGTGCAGTGTATTATATGGGGGGGGGTGCAGTGTATTATACTGGGGGTGCAGTGTATTATATTGGGGGGTGCAGTGTATTATATTAGGGGTGCAGTGTATTATATTGGGGGGTGCAGTGTATTATATTAGGGGGTGCAGTGTATTATACTGGGGGTGCAGTGTATTATATTGGGGGTGCAGTGTATTATATTAGGGGGTGCAGTGTATTATATTAGGGGGTGCAGTGTATTATACTGGGGGGGTGGGGTGCAGTGTATTATATTGGGGGTGCAGTGTATTATATTAGGGGGTGCAGTGTATTATATTAGGGGGTGCAGTGTATTATACTGGGGGGGGTGGGGTGCAGTGTATTATATTGGGGGTGCAGTGTATTATATTAGGGGGTGCAGTGTATTATATTGGGGGTGCAGTGTATTATATTGGGGGGTGCAGTGTATTATATTAGGGGGTGCAGTGTATTATATTAGGGGGTGCAGTGTATTATATTAGGGGGTGCAGTGTATTATATTGGGGGTGCAGTGTATTATACTGGGGGGGGGGGTGCAGTGTATTATATGGGGGGGTGCAGTGTATTATACTGGGGGGGGGGTGCAGTGTATTATATGGGGGGGGGGTGCAGTGTATAATATTAGGGGGTGCAGTGTATTATACTGGGGGGGGGGGTGCAGTGTATTATATGGGGGGGGGGTGCAGTGTATAATATTAGGGGGTGCAGTGTATAATATTAGGGGGTGCAGTGTATTATATTGGGGGGTGCAGTGTATTATATTGGGGGTGCAGTGTATTATATTAGGGGGTGCAGTGTATTATACTGGGGGTCCCTCGCCCCCCTATTTCTTCCCATTCTCCGGGATTCGGGGACATCATTGTAGCCGAAATCTCAGCTTTCTCTCTTGATAGACAGGTCGGGACGAGTCCATTATTCGGGAGGGGGGTCGGGTGCGATGGCCGGGCTCACAGCGGGGATGTGGGGGGTTTGGGGTGGAGGGGGTCTCCTGCACACATGCCTCGGTCAGGCCTCTCGGGTGTCGGGGAGCGGAGGGGCTGCGGCTGTGATTCGGGGAGTGTCTGGCTGCCTGGCTGTGCCGTGCCCCCCGCGCTGGCGGCGGAGTGGTACGCTCCTCTCCGGGGTTCTGCACAGTCTCCCCTATCCCCTCAGTCTCATGGTTGGCGCGGCTGCTGTCACCTCGGGCCCCTGCATGCTGCGCTCCCGGGGCCCCCGCACGGATGTGAGCGCCGCCCCGCACCCAGCTTGGCATGGCTCTCTGCGGGATCATCGTGTGCCTGATGCTGCCCCTGGCCCGGGCTGTGGAAGGTGAGTGCCTGCCCGGAGAGGACCGGGGGGAGGGGGCTCCGGCATCCTCCACACTGCGGCCATACAGGGGGGGGGGGGGGGGGGGGAGGTATATACTCAGGAGAGGGGCTATATATACAGGAGGGGGTATATATACACAGGAGGGGGGGTATATATACACAGGAGAGGGGCTATATATATACAGGGGGGGGGGTATATATACACAGGAGAGGGGCAATATATATACAGGAGGGGGGGTATATATACACAGGAGAGGGGCTATATATATACAGGAGGGGGGGTATATATACACAGGAGAGGGGCAATATATACAGGAGACTATATATACAGGAGAGGGGCAATATATACAGGAGGGGGGGGTATATATACACAGGAGAGGGGCTATATATACAGGAGGGGGGGGTATATATACACAGGAGAGGGGCAATATATATACAGGAGGGGGGGTATATATATACACAGGAGAGGGGCAATATATATATACAGGAGGGGGGGGGTATATATACACAGGAGGGGGGGTATATATACACAGGAGAGGGGCTATATATATACAGGAGGGGGGGTATATATACACAGGAAAGGGGCAATATATACAGGAGACTATATATATAGGAGAGGGGGCTGTATATACAGGAGGGGGGCTATATATACAGGAGGGGGGTATATATATACAGGAGAGGGGGCTGTATATGCAGGAGGGGGGGCTATATATACCGGAGAGGGGCTATATATATACAGGAGAGGGGCTATATATATACAGGAGGGGAGCAATATATACAGGAGGGGGGCTATATATATACAGGAGAGGGAAAGTATATACAGGAGAGGGGAAGTATATACTGGAGGGGGGCAGTATACACAGGAGAGGGGGAATATATACCAAGGAGGGGGACAATATACACAGGAGAGGGGCATATATTAGCAGTATACAGAGAGGTGCGGCAATATATACAGGAGAGAGGCATATATGAGCAGTATACAGAGGAGAGGATGCTACACGAGCGATATACAGGAGAGGATCCTACATGAGAGATATACAGGAGAGGATCCTACACGAGCGATATACAAGAGAGGATCCTACACGAGTGATATATGGGAGAGGATCATACACGAGCAGTATACAGGAGAGGATCCTACACGAGCAGTATACAGGAGAGGATCCTACACGAGCAGTATACAGGAGAGGATCCTACACGAGCGATATACAGGAGAGGATCATACACGAGCAGTATACAGGAGAGGATCCTACATGAGTGATATATGGGAGAGGATCATACACGAGCGATATACAGGAGAGGATCCTACACGAGCGATATACAGGAGAGGATCCTACACGAGCGATATACAGGAGAGGATCCTACACGAGCGATATACAGGAGAGGATCCTACACGAGCGATATACAGGAGAGGATCCTACACGAGTGATATATGGGAGAGGATCATACACGAGCGATATACAGGAGAGGATCCTACATGAGCAGTATACAGACAGGGGCTTATACATGGTGTTCAGAGTAGAAGTTCATACATAAATCATATATAGAGGGGGCCTCATATGTGATCTCTGTATAAAGGAGCGGGTCATACATGCGCAGTGTATAGAGGAGATGTCACTGTGGAGAGAGAAGAGGCTCATACAGTCACCGTGGAGAGAGAAGAGGCTCATACACTCACTGTGGAGAGAGAAGAGGTTCATACTGTCGCTGTGGAGAGAGAAGAGGTTCATACTGTCGCTGTGGAGAGAGAAGAGGTTCATACTGTCGCTGTGGAGAGAGAAGAGGTTCATACAGTCACTGTGGAGAGAGAAGAGGCTCATACAGTCACTGTGGAGAGAGAAGAGGTTCATACAGTCACTGTGGAGAGAGAAGAGGTTCATACTGTCGCTGTGGAGAGAGAAGAGGTTCATACAGTCACTGTGGAGAGAGAAGAGGCTCATACTGTCGCTGTGGAGAGAGAAGAGGTTCATACAGTCACTGTGGAGAGAGAAGAGGCTCATACACTCACTGTGGAGAGAGAAGAGGCTCATACACTCACTGTGGAGAGAGAAGAGGCTCATACACTCACTGTGGAGAGAGAAGAGGTTCATACACTCACTGTGGAGAGAGAAGAGGTTCATACAGTCACTGTGGAGAGAGAAGAGGTTCATACAGTCACTGTGGAGAGAGAAGAGGTTCATACAGTCACTGTGGAGAGAGAAGAGGCTCATACAGTCACTGTGGAGAGAGAAGAGGCTCATACAGTCACTGTGGAGAGAGAAGAGGCTCATACAGTCACTGTGGAGAGAGAAGAGGCTCATACAGTCACTGTGGAGAGAGAAGAGACTCATACTGTCGCTCGCTGTGGAGAGAGGAGAGGCTCATACACTTATTGTGGCCTGAGAAGAGGCTCATGCATTTGCCCTGGAATAAGGAGAGGCTCATACACTCACTGAGGAGAGAGGAGAGGCTCATACACTCACTCTAATGGAGAAAACGTTCATACACTGGTGGAGAGGTTTATATTCATGTTGAGGATACAGGAGCACTCGGACATATACAGGACAGAGAAGAGGTTTACACGTGATACAGGAGCTGTGTACAGAGGAGAGGATCATACACTCACAGTAGACAGAGGAGAGGATCATACACTCACAGTAGACAGAGGAGAGGATCATACACTCACAGTAGACAGAGGAGAGGATCATACACTCACAGTAGACAGAGGAGAGGATCATACACTCACAGTAGACAGAGGAGAGGATCATACACTCACAGTAGACAGAGGAGAGGATCATACATGAGCCGTGTACAGAGGAGATGATCATACATGAGCTGTGTACAGAGGAGAGGATCATACAGGAGCTGTGTACAGAGGAGAGGATCATACAGGAGCTGTGTACAGAGGAGAGGATCATACATGAGCTGTGTACAGAGGAGAGGATCATACATGAGCTGTGTACAGAGGAGAGGATCATACAGGAGCTGTGTACAGAGGAGAGGATCATACATGAGCTGTGTACAGAGGAGAGGATCATACATGAGCTGTGTACAGAGGAGAGGATCATACAGGAGCTGTGTACAGAGGAGAGGATCATACAGGAGCTGTGTACCGATGTGTTTTAAACTATCCAGATATTTTACAAGCCCTGGTGAAACCTCTGCTGATCTTCTTACATGGGACTGCAGGTTTCCTTATGCATCAGAAAAGTAAAATGAGAAGCTCTGCTAGATGTGTACACCCATTTGGCTCTGCTGCTGGGGGGCTCTGTGCTGTGCAATCGGTTGGGGATCACATTGTATTGGGGTCCACAATCTGTTGTGTGGCGAGGGCAGGGCCCCCCGACTGGGTGTTTTGTGAGGGGGCCCTACGGCTGTCTGTATTTTGAGGGGCTGTCTGTATTATTAGGGCCCCCCCTGTCTGGTTGTATTGTGAGGGGCCCCCGGCTTAATGTATTGTGAGGGGGCCCCCCAGCTGGCTGTATTGTGAGGGGCCCCCCTGGCTGGTTGTGTTGTGAGAGCAGACACCACTAGATGCTGTCACTATGAGACGCCTGATGCTTTGTTCAGTACAATCCAAGGAGCAGCTTTGTTTTATTGTGCGGCGATGGGCTGTAGCCCGGACCCCTAAAGACGAGCTGTGTACTGATTTATCTCATGGTTCTGCATTGTCTGAAGACCACCAGGATGTGGATTATGTCACAGCCTGGTACCTCCACCCCGGTCAGCTGTGGCCCCCAGTGGTATTGGGCCCTGAAGAGCATGGTGGGGAGGTTGATAACTGAGACTCGTATGTTGTGACTCACGGTCGCTGGCAGGAGCCGCCAGTGTTTAGAGCACAAGGTTCTGGCAGGAGCAGCGTCTATATGTTGTAGTCAGCAGTGAGGGAGGAAAACGTCCAGCAGAGCGAGAGAATAGAGGCCGAGGCCGAGGCTGGTTTTAATTATAGAGACGTGAAGGATCGTCTTATTTAATGTCGGTATACGTGGCGTTATTAACGGCTGGGGAGAGGTGGCGGCATTCTCCAACCAGGAGTGTTAGATCGTCAGCTCTGGGGCCCACATTGTGCCCTCGCTGTCTGTATGAATAGGCATAGGGGGGATGGGAGGTGGATTTGTGCGATGGTGTGTAAGATGGGGGGCATCCTTCTTCCTCTGTGGGGATAGTTTGGGGAGTGCTCTGGACAGGGCTGCACAAATAGTCTGTTGCCGAAGCTTACGGGGTCTCGGTTCCTACACGGTCTGCCCCTGCACATGTATGTTGTCAGGTACACGCCTCTATAGCTGATGGCCTGCATGTGTGGAACACGAGTTTGAAGAGCCGTGTTTACATAGTTTAGGGTTTGGATGAGCCACATATGTGCAACACTAGGTCCAGATGAGCCACATTTGTTGAACACAAGGTTTGGGTCACTCTTATGGTTTGGAAGAGCTGTGTCTGTGGATAGAGATGTCCTACATATGCAGAACACAAGGTGGGATCAACCACATATGTAGAACCCAATGTCAGGATAGGCAGTATTTATAGAGGGTTAGGATAAGTCAAGTGTGTGGCCGTCTTGACATCGGGTTCTACGTATAAGGGTTATACCGACCTCTTATTCTGTGTATTTGTCTTATCTGGACCTGATGTTCTGCACATGTAGAACACAAGGTTGGGATATCTCACATATGTAGAACATGAGGTCCAGATGAGCCAAAAATGTAAAACAGGAGAGCCATTCTTATTGAACATGGGATGAGCTACACATTAGTGAGAGGGATCACATATGTAGAACCGTGTTGGGACGAGGATGGGAGGATGTTGGACACAAGGTCAGGATTAGCCACATATGTTGAGTGTGAGGTCAAAATGAGCCTTGTCTTTAAAACAGAAGGTGGAGACGAGCAACATATTATGTATACAAGGTCAGGATGAGACATATATTAAGAACATGAGGTCAAGATTAGACGTGTCCGTAGAGTGCAAGGTCAATATTAGCCATATGTGTAGAGTGCAAGGTCAGAATGAGCTGGGTCTTCAGATTTAAGCTTGGGATAAGTCTTGCCCATAAAGCAGAAGGCCAGGTTGAGCCATGTCTGTAGGTTGTGAGGTCAGGATTATCCATAGGGAGCGCAGTGTACCAATGGGTCATGTTCGTAGAGCGTGAAGTTAGGATGTCCCGCATATATAAAATGCGGTCAGGAAGAGCAATGTCTGGTGGGGTGGGAGGTCCCGGATGAGCCATGTCTGTAGAACATGAGGACGGGATGTCCCACATATGTAAAACACGAGGCCAGGATGAGCCGTTTCTGAAGAGCATAAAGGGCGTGTAGAGCCATGTCTGAAGAATGTAAGGTCAGGATGAGTCATGTCTGTCGAGAGTAAGGTCAGACACACATATGTAGAGCACAAGGTCAAGATGTCTATATGTGTGGCTAATGCTGACATTGCGCTTTATAGAATGTAAGATCAATATGAGCCACATATGTAGAACACAATGTTTAGGTTCATAATGAGCTGTGCCTGTAGAGTGTGAGGCCATGGTGAGCTACATATATGGGGGAGCCATGTATAAAGCTTGAAGTAAGGATTAGCCACATATGTAGCATCTGACTCTAAGATGAGCCACATCTGTAGTGCAAGGTTGGCGTGACCATATGTAAAACACAAGGTTGGGATAAATGCATGTGAAGAAGACCTGTGTCTAAGAGGACAAGAGGTTGGAATTTGCAATGTCTGATAGGGCAAGAGGTTGGGCATGAGCAGAGTCTGGTAGGGCAAGAGGTTAGAGATACAAAGTGCCTGGTAGGGTAAGAGGTTAGAGATGCAAAGTTCCTGGTAGGGTAAGAGGTTGGGAATGAGCAGCGCCTGGAAGGGCAAGAGGTTGGAGATGAGTGGCATCTGGTAGGGCAAGAGGTTGGAGATGAGTGGCATCTGGTAGGGCAAGAGGTTGGGGATGAGCAGCGTCTGGTAAGGCAAGAGGTTGGGGATGAGCAGCGTCTGGTAAGGCAAGAGATTTGGGATGAGCTGCGTCTGGTAGGACAAGAGGTCAGGATGAGCGGCGTCTGGTAGGGCAAGAGGGTGGGTTAAGCCATTTCTGAAAAGCCCTGTATAGAGCTTGAAGTTAGTATTAGCCACATATGTAGAGTCTAAGGGCCAGTTCCCATGAAGTAAAACTGGCGGAAATCTTCTGAGCAGAGAGAACAAGGCACGCAAGCCCTGCCTGTATGACACGGAGACTGGCGGGATTCCGCAGCGGCGATTTCCATAGTAGAATTCCGCCAGTTTTGCTCTGTGTGAACTAACCTTAAGAGATGACCAACATATGTAAAACACAAGGTTGGGATAAACCTGTGTGAGGAGCAGATAACCCGTGTCTAATAGGACAAAAGGAACGAGCAGCGTCTGGTAGGGCAAGAGGTTGGAAATGAGCGGCGCCTGGTAGGGCAAGAGGTTGATAATAAGCGGCGCCTGGTAGGGCAAGAGTTTGGGAATGAGCGGCGCCTGGTAGGGCAAGAGGTCGGAAATGAGCGGTGCCTGGTAGGGCAAGAGGTTGGTAATAAGCGGCGCCTGGTAGGGCAAGAGTTTGGGAATGAGCAGCGCCTGGTAGAGCAAGAGGTTGGTGATGAGCAGAATCTGGTAGGGAAAAAGGTTTGGAATGAGCAGTGTCTAGAGCGTGAAATTAGGATTAGCCACATATGTAAAGTCTAAGGGTCCATTTACACAGAAAGATTATCTGACAGATTATCTGCCAAAGATTTGAAAAGAGGAGAAATCTCAGGCTTTCCTTTATGACCTGATCTCTGTTTATTGTCCGTTCCTGGCTTTGGCTTCAAATCAGGCATAAACCTGTGTGAGGAAAAGAAGACCTGTGTCTAATATGACAAGTGGAATGAGCAGCGTTTGGTAGGGCAAGAGGTCGGGGATAAGCAGCGTCTGGTACAGCATGAGGTTGGGGATGAGCTGCATCTGGTAGGGCAAGAGGCCAGAAATGAGCTGCGTCCGATTAGGCAAGAGGACGGGGATGAGCGGGGTCTGGTAGCACAAGGGTCAGAAATTAGCTGCATCGGGAGAACAAGAGGTTAGGTGGGCGGCTGGGCTTGCCTTGGGCCATTTATGAAAAGCCATGTATACAGCATGAAGTTTGGATTAGCCATGTGTATAACATGTATAAAATGCAAGGTTAGGATAAATTCCGTGTGAGGTGAGGATGACTCGTGTCTAACAGGGCAAAGGGGTGGGTTGTGCAGCGTCTAGTAGGGCAAGAGGTTTGGGTTGTGCAGCGTCTAGTAGGGCACGAGGTTTGGGTTGTGCAGCGTCTAGTAGGGCACGAGGTTTGGGTTGTGCGGCGTCTGGTAGGACAAGCTCGTGAATGAACGGAATTGGGGATGAACAGTGTCCGGTAGGGCAGGAGATCGGAGATGAGTGGTGTCTGGTAGAACAATATCAGGCTGAGCGGCGTCTGGTAGGATAAGAGGTCAGCATGAGTGGCATCTGGTAGGGCAGGAGGTTGGGTTGAGACATTTCTGAAAAGCCTTTTGTGTAGGGAAATCTGGAAAACCGGGGTGACCTTTTCAAGACTATACTATACTTTGATTTCTCCCTTGTGGCAGTGACGGGACATACATGTGAATGTCACTTATGTAGGAGCTATAATCAAAAGACAGCATACCCCCCCCCCTGCTGCTCCCCCTGTAAGATCATCTGGTCCCCACTGTGTCTCCCAGCACTGTCCTTAAATGCATGAAGCAGATACCAGGACCAGGAGACCATTATACCAGGAGAGCCGATGGAGGTCCAAGGAGGAGCTTCAGCTTCTTATATCACATGGTGCCAGGATATATTGATGTCTATATTGATGACTTTGTGGTCCTCATATCATGGAGTGTCTAAGGTATAATGAGGTCTGTGCCCATCCCGGTGGGGGATTCAGGCCTTCATATGAAGGGTTATCCAGGATGTAGGGAGATCTTTGTCTTTCTATTCTTGTTTGAACTTTTTTTTACCTGATAATCTCAAAGTCCTCATATCATGGAATATCTAGGATATAGTGAGGCCTTTGCTTCTCTTAGCTGATAATTGGGGGTCATTAAGTTACCTCCAGCGTTGGTCTCCCACCCAGTCTGCAAAGTTTAGTATGGAAAGACGCAGCCCATGCTGGGTGATCTGGTTGCTCATGCAACCATATGGCACCCGGCGAGTCCTGTGCTCGAGCCCTTTTATAATTAATAGGACATGGACCTTGCTGAGGGTTAGTACACTTTAATTATTAGGGTGTCCAGGATACAGTGAGGTCTCCGCCATCTTTGTGCCCCTTTCCTGTTTCCACCCCAAGCATCATCATTAATCTGTCTGGTAATAATGACCCTATTTACCACCCATCGGTAGAAGGGGAGGTATAGAGGTAGGACCCTGGGTAGATGGTGAGAAGTTGTGCTGTGCAGCGTTGTAATGTTCGCTCCTGGGTGTCAGCCCTGCACGTTGTTCTGCTTCTCTCCAACAATGCGAGTCTCCGCGCCAGACATTGGCTGCCAGGTTTATTTTGGAGGGTGCCGTGTATGGGGGAGGCCTCGCCCTTCTGGAGGTTTACAAACTGTAGTTCTCTCCAGTGCACCCCTTCTCGTAAATCATGAGGAAGCATGCAGCATAGGAAGGGTTAATGGGGGGGGGGATTCAGCAGTTGTTATACTTGAGATCTAGGACACTCGTTGTGACTCATTATACTATTATTACAGTGACTTGAGCTGTACGCCATTCCTGTGGCTCACCACTGGGGGCGCTGTTCATATTGCACTAATGGACTGTTATGGACGCCCCCCAGTTTGGTTTAGAAGGCTCCAGTCTTGGGATGTGATTTGCTGCCTCATCGCAGTATTGTCGGTGGGGGTTGACTCTAAAGTAAAAGCTGCAATGTTTCATTGTCTGTGATTTAGGGTCCGCAGCGTAGAATGTGTGTAATTTGTGCGGTTTTCTGTGGCGAGGTGGTTTGAGGTGAACTCTCGTAGCGTCCAATGTGTCATATTTAACCCTTGTCCTGCGGGATGATAGGGATGGGAGGCTGGGATGTAACCCCAGAGTAGTCGTTCTTTGGCACTGGGACAAGGAGAAAGCTGTGCTCATATGATAGTGATTAGTGAGGAGGAGATCGCAGCCAGGGCAGGGCTGTAACGGGATCAGTGTGCCGGATAAGATTTGCGCCACTACTTCTGGTGACGGAACTGCTGCGTGCTGCGATGGGCTGTTGTCAGACATTGCGGTTGCCTCATAGTAAAGCTCTTCATACTTCGATGTCATGGTCTTCCGCCTCTGACGTTCTGTCTTGCCGTATGTGCTGCCTCTCTGTACTGTATGGTTCCCATGTGATCGGGAGTTTTTTTGGGGCCTGCTGAGTAAATGCTGCCCTTGCTGCACCGTGTGAACGTGGCCTTCATGACAAGGTTCTTGGCAGTAGACTGAGAGAAGCTTCTGGATGGCGGCTGATCTCATGTTTTTTTTGGTGAAATCACGATTTGACGAATGGCGCTGATCATGGAGAAGCTGAAGATGTGTCCTTGGGTGGGGTAGATGTCTCCAGATCCCACATTCCTTGGCAGTCGGTGGAGACTTGGGGGTATGTGATGGACAGGCAGCAGCGGTGGATCATGGCGTCTGCTGCTGCTGAGATCTTTGGGATGGAGCTTGTAAAAGGATATGTAATGGAGGGTGTATGGCTTGGAATCTCTCAGGACTTTGCTCTCTATGATTGCTTCCTATTAAAGCCTGGCCAGCACCCGACCTGTGAATGGTTAACTCTACCTGTCTGTGCCTTCACTCACCGGAGCAAAATCTCCCTCTATAGAGACCATATAACCTTACAACATGGAGCGGTCCCCAAAGGCTGATGACGTGACGTAAGCAGTGTACACAGTCTACGTATGTTACACCTGAATAGACATTGCAGCTAGGGAGAAGATGAGTGAGGACCAAGATAGCACACCTAGTCATCCTTTGACATGTGAGGTGATTTGGGACATTGGGTTTGTAATGTGGTCTGGGATGATATAAAGTGGTCCAGGAAGCAGGATGATACAGATCATATGTAATAATGAGGATGTTAGTTGTCCCAGCTCCAAAATGTGTCCTACCCTATCATCAAAGACCCATCGTGGTTGCATCTTCATTTCTTAGATTGTTTGTCTGTCTGGTGTCAGTGCTAATAGAAGCCCTTGGCAAAGCCTCCTCTGTGGGATGATATGGGGATGTCAGGGATGCAAGATAAGTTGGCTTTGTGATAGTCCAGGGCGTGAGATGATATGGAGGATTTGAGGTGGTACAGGATGTCAGATGGTCCATGATGTGGGGATGTCCAGAACCCAAGATGCTCAAGGCAGTGAGGTGATCCAGGACTTTAGATAAGTGGGTTGTGAACTAGTCAATAATTGATGTTGTGCAGAATGTAAAGGGGTTCAGGACATGATGTGAGGGGGTCCGGGATCTAGGATAATGATCAGGATGTGAGGTGGCTCAGGACCTAAGATGTGTGGTAGAAGATGTGAGATGGTCCAGTACATAAAATGATGTGAGGTGGTCCAGGATGTGAGATGATGTAGGGGATTGTAAGATGTTGTGGGGGATGGGAAATGGTCCAAGATGTGACGTGATGTAGAGAATGGGAGGTGGTCAAGGATGTGACCTGATGTGGTGGATGGGAGGAGGTCTAGAACGAGAGATGATGTGGGGGTTGTGAGGTGGTCCAGGTCATGAGATGATGTGGGAGATGTGAGGTGGTCCAGGACATAAGATAATTTATAGGATGTTTGGTTGTCCAGCATAAGAGATGATGTGGAGGATGTGAGGACATATGGTGATGTCAGGTGGTCCAGGACATGAGATGATGTGGGGGATGTCAGGTGGTCCAGGACATGAGATGTGGAGGATGTGAGGGGGTCCAGGATAACAGATGATGTGGAGGACGTGAGGTGGTCCAGGACATGAGATGATGTGGGGGATGTGAGGTGGTCCAGGACATGAGATGATGTGGGGGATGTGAGGTGGTCCAGGTCATGAGATGATGTGGGAGATGTGAGGTGGTCCAGGACATAAGATAATTTATAGGATGTTTGGTTGTCCAGCATAAGAGATGATGTGGAGGATGTGAGG
Organism: Dendropsophus ebraccatus; assembly: GCA_027789725.1. NCBI lineage: Eukaryota > Metazoa > Chordata > Amphibia > Anura > Hylidae > Dendropsophus > Dendropsophus ebraccatus. Next base: position 29,395,875 of record JAQFWZ010000022.1, read on the forward strand.
ACATATGGTGATGTCAGGTGGTCCAGGACATGAGATGATGTGGGGGATGTCAGGTGGTCCAGGACATGAGATGTGGAGGATGTGAGGGGGTCCAGGATAACAGATGATGTGGAGGACGTGAGGTGGTCCAGGACATGAGATGATGTGGGGGATGTGAGGTGGTCCAGGACATGAGATGATGTGGGGGATGTGAGGTGGTCCAGGACAACAGATGATGTGGAGGACGTGAGGTGGTCCAGGACATGAGATGATGTGGGGGATGTGAGGTGGTCCAGGACATGAGATTATGTGGGGGATGTGAGGTGGTCCAGGATAACAGATGATGTGGAGGACGTGAGGTGGTCCAGGACATGAGATGATGTGGGGGATGTGAGGTGGTCCAGGACATGAGATGATGTGGGGGATGTGAGGTGGTCCAAGATAACAGATGATGTGGAGGACGTGAGGTGGTCCAGGACATGAGATGATGTGGAGGACGTGAGGTGGTCCAGGATAACAGATGATGTGGAGGACGTGAGGTGGTCCAGGACATGAGATGATGTGGGGGACGTGAGGTGGTCCAGGACATGAGATGATGTGGGGGATGTGAGGTGGTCCAGGACATGAGATGATGTGGGGGATGTGAGGTGGTCCAGGACATGAGATGATGTGGGGGATGTGAGGTGGTCCAGGACATGAGATGATGTGGGGGATGTGAGGTGGTCCAGGACATGAGATGATGTGGGGGATGTGAGGTGGTCCAGGACATGAGATGATGTGGGGGATGTGAGGTGGTCCAGGACATAAAGAGATGGGGGGGGGGGAGATGGTCCAGGACATGAGATGATGTGGGGGATGTGAGGTGGTCCAGGACATGAGATGATGTGGGGGATGTGAGGTGGTCCAGGACATGAGATGATGTGGAGGATGTGAGGTGGTCCAGGACATGAGATGATGTGGGGGATGTGAGGTGGTCCAGGACATAAAGAGATGGGGGGGGGAGATGGTCCAGGACTTGAGATTATCAGGGTGTGAGGTGGTTTAGGACATGAGATGGTATGGGGAAAGTGTGCTAGTCTAGGATGTGAGGTTATGTTGGGGCTTTGAGGTGGTCCAGAATTTGAGATTATTTGAGGTGGTCCGACCCATGAGACAATGTCTAGGATGTAAAGTGACATGGATGATGTGAGGTGGTCCAGGGTTTGAGATGATATGGGGGATGTAAGGTGGTGCAGAATGTGAGGTGGTGCTTCACTCCTATGACCAGTTATATAGTATATACCCTGTATATAGAGCCATTAGTTGACCCTCTATTATGTGCACAGTATTGTATGTATTGTATGTGCACAGTGTTGTATGTATTGTATGTGCACAGTATTGTATGTATTGTATGTGCACAGTATTGTATGTATTGTATGTGCACAGTATTGTATGTATTGTATGTGCACAGTGTTTGGTTGTGGCTCTGGAACATGCAGAGTGTTGTATGATTTGCTGGCTCAGCGAGTGCTGTGTGTGCAAAACACTTCTGTCAAATAAGTAGTGTATACAGCCCTGTATCTGTCCTATATGGTATCCCCTATATATGGAGCCCTGTATCTGTCCTATATGGTATCCCCTATATATACTGCCCTGTATCTGTCCTATATGGTATCCCCTATATATACTGCCCTGTATCTGTCCTATATGGTATCCCCTATATATACTGCCCTGTATCTGTCCTATATGGTATCCTCTATATATACAGCCCTGTATCTGTCCTATATGGTATCCTCTATATATACAGCCCTGTATCTGTCCTATATGGTATCCCCTATATATACTGCCCTGTATCTGTCCTATATGGTATCCTCTATATATACAGCCCTATATCTGTCCTATATGGTATCCTCTATATATACAGCTTTTTATCTGTCCTATATGGTATCCCCTATATATACAGCCCTTTATCTGTCCTATATGGTATCCCCTATATATACTGCCCTGTATCTGTCCTATATGGTATCCCCTATATATACTGCCCTGTATCTGTCCTATATGGTATCCTCTATATATACAGCCCTGTATCTGTCCTATATGGTATCCCCTATATATACAGCCCTGTATCTGTCCTATATGGTATCCTCTATATATACAGCCCTGTATCTGTCCTATATGGTATCCCCTATATATACAGCCCTGTATCTGTCCTATATGGTATCCTCTATATATACAGCCCTGTATCTGTTCTATATGGTATCCCCTATATATACAGCCATGTATCTGTCCTATATGGTATCCTCTATATATACAGCCCTGTATCTGTTCTATATGGTATCCCCTATATATACTGCCCTGTATCTGTCCTATATGGTATCCCCTATATATGGAGCCCTGTATCTGTCCTATATGGTATCCCCTATATATACAGCCCTGTATCTGTCCTATATGGTATCCCCTATATATACAGCCCTGTATCTGTTCTATACGGTATCCCCTATATATACTGCCCTGTATCTGTCCTATATGGTATCCCCTATATATACAGCCCTGTATCTGTCCTATATGGTATCCCCTATATATACTGCCCTGTATCTGTCCTATATGGTATCCCCTATATATACAGCCCTGTATCTGTCCTATATGGTATCCCCTATATATACAGCCCTGTATCTGTCCTATATGGTATCCCCTATATATACAGCCCTGTATCTGTCCTATATGGTATCCCCTATATATACAGCCCTGTATCTGTTCTATATGGTATCCCCTATATATACAGCCCTGTATCTGTCCTGTATGGTATCCCCTATATATACTGCCCTGTATCTGTTCTATATGGTATCCCCTATATATACTGCCCTGTATCTGTCCTGTATGGTATCCCCTATATATGGAGCCCTGTATCTGTTCTATACTGTATCCCCTATATATACCGCCCTGTATCTGTCCTGTATGGTATCCCCTATATATATACAGCCCTGTATCTGTCCTATATGGTATCCCCTATATATAGAGCCCTGTATCTGTTCTATACTGTATCCCATATATATATATATATATATATATATATATATATATATATACACACAACCCTGTATCTATACTATATGATATATATATAGTGGTGTGTGTGTACAAGTCACTATATTTGACGTGTGTGTGACGCGGTGGTCGTGTCTGTATGAACACGTATATCCTGGTGATCGCTGTCTCTTCCTCGGTTCCCTGTGGTGTCAGTGAATGGAGTCCTTGTATCTGGGAAACTTGTTCAACCTGTTCAGGTGTCTATTGTGTTCTGCTCTGGGATCTAAATCCATGTTCTAGAAGTGTATACAGTGAATATATACAGCCGTATATCCCCAGATACATCTGTACAGTCTGTGGGGAGTATATACAGTGTATGGAGCCGTATACCCACAGATACATCTGAACTGTCTGCAGAGAGTATATACAGTGTATGGAGCTGTATTCCCCCGGATACATCTGTACTGTGTCTGTGGGGAGTATATACAGTGTATGGAGCTGTATACCCCAGGATACATCTGTACTGTGTCTGTGGGGAGTATATACAGTGTATGGAGCTGTATACCCCAGGATACATCTGTACTGTGTCTGTGGGGAGTATATACATTATATATACAACTGTCTATCCCCAGAGTATATGCAGTGCTGACATAGAGCCATACTGCTAGGTCACCTGCTGGGAGCTTATATGACGCCATTCTGCCCTGCCATTCATTGACGTTAGATGATTTTTCGTGATCAGCTGGTATATATACACAACCCTGTATGGACATGCTGGTATTATCCCGGCTCCATTAAGGATTGGATCCCAGGAATCTGTCGCTGTACGGCATGATGGTGTGGTGGCCGCGATCTGGATCTTCTCTTCTGTTTGTAGAGGCTGAGCAATGTGCTCTGTGTCCTCTCTGAGATCGGCCCCGAGTAATCGCCAGACTCCACCGCTGCATAGCCGGACGTGGTGGCCGGATGTCCCTTGTCTGTTGTAAAGGAAGAAGCTGGGTAATGTGTACTGTGTCCACCAATGAAGAAGGGATGGCGCCCTGCCGGGTGTTGACGTAACGCCATTCTTCTGTTACTATCATCTCTTCTCCATTTTAATACAGTGGTACCTCGGTTTAAGAGTAACTTGGATTGAGAGCATTTTGCAATAAGAGCTCAAAATGTAACTTGGTTTAAGAGCATCGCTTTGGTTTCAAAGCTCCCTGTACTGGGTGGGAGGGGGAGTGGGGGAGGGGCATGGTCTGCATAGCGGGGTCTACAGCACTGTACTCTGACCCAGGAAGTCTCCCTCACCTTCCAAATCATAGCAGATCCACTTAAAGGAGTAGTGCGGCGGTAAAGAATTATTGACAGAATAACACACATTACAAAGTTATACAACTTTGTAATGTATGTTATGTCTGTGAACGGCCCCCTTCCCCGTGTCCCACCACCCCCACCCGTGACCCGGAAGTGTGGTGCGCTATACATACCTGTCACGTGCCGACTCGTCTCCGATCTTCAGTCTGCGATGTCGTCTTTGGACGGCCGGGCCGAATCCCTCCGAGCGTCCTGAGTGCCGGCCGCCCTCTTCAGCGTCATCAGATGCTCAGCCACGATTGGCTGAGTACAGTTTGGCTAAGCCAATCGCGGCTGAGCAGCTGATGACGCGGCCGCGTCATCGGCTGCTCAGCCGCGATTGCCTGAGCACAGTTATGCTCAGCCAATCGAGGCTGAGCAGCCGATGACGCGGCAGAGGGCGGCCGGCACTCAGGACGCTCGGAGGGATTCGGCCCGGCCGTCCAAAGACGACATCGCAGACTGAAGATCGGAGACGAGTCGGCACGTGACAGGTATGCATAGCGCACCACACTTCCGGGTCACGGGTGGGGGTGGTGGGACACGGGGAAGGGGGCCGTTCACAGACATAACATACATTACAAAGTTGTATAACTTTGTAATGTGTGTTATTCTGTCAATAATTCTTTACTGCCGCACTACCCCTTTAAGGCTGGGGCTTGTATCAGGGGACAGGACTGTGGAGGTAATCTCTCCATAGCGGTCACCCCTCTCTCCCTGGACAGAGAGCGCTGCTATACTGTGCTCACATCTGCCCTGCTCATTCCTTCATGCTCCCTGCAGTCTCTGTCAGCCCTTGTGTTTCCCATCCTCTTCATTCCTACTATAATGTGCCTGCACTCACACTCAGCTATACACACTGCTGCTATAATGTGCCTGCACTTAAATTCAGCTATACACACTGTTGCTATAATGTAGCTGCACTCACACTCAGCTATACACACTGCTGCTATAATGTGCCTGCACTTACACTCAGCCATTCACACTGCTGTATAGAAAGGTTCCTGTCACTGTCCTCCTGCACAGCTCTGTGACTCTCGCTTCCTGATTGGTCCAGGCTGAATACCCCCCTCCCCATTGCTGTCATGTGAACACGCAGACCTCTGACAGCAGCCCTGCTTCTCTACTCTAGCCTGTTGTACTACGCTACTGCATTATGAGGATCTGCAGTTCCATCCTGTATCTACAAGCTGCTGCTGTGTTATCAGGGTTATACAGTTACTATACATTATACACCACATGCTGATTGCTATACTGTACAGTAACTTATATATCACATATCCAGCTGCTGTCTTATCAGGGTTATACAGTTACTATACATTATATACCACATGCTGCTACACTGTACAGTAACTTATATATCACATATCCAGCTGCTGTGTTATCAGGGTTATACAGTTACTATACGTTATACACCACATGCTGATTGCTATACTGTATAGTAACTTATATATCACATATCCAGCTGCTGTGTTATCAGGGTTATACAGTTACTATACATTATACACCACATGCTGCTATACTGTACAGTAACTTATATATCACATATCCAGCTGCTGTGTTATCAGGGTTATACAGTTACTATACATTATACACCACATGCTGCTATACTGTACAGTAACTTATATATCACATATCCAGCTGCTGCTGTGTTATCAGGGTTATACAGTTACTATACATTATATACCACATGCTGATTGCTATACTGTATAGTAACTTATATATCACATATCCAGCTCCTGTGTTATCAGGGTTATACAGTTACTATACATTATACACCACATGCTGCTATACTGTACAGTAACTTATATATCACATATCCAGCTGCTGTGTTATCAGGGTTATACAGTTACTATACATTATACACCACATGCTGCTATACTGTACAGTAACTTATATATCACATATCCAGCTGCTGTGTTATCAGGGTTATACAGTTACTATACATTATATACCACATGCTGCTATACTGTACAGTAACTTATATATCACATATCCAGCTGCTGTGTTATCAGGGTTATACAGTTACTATACATTATACACCACATGCTGATTGTTATACTGTACAGTAACTTATATATCACATATCCAGCTGCTGTGTTATCAGGGTTATACAGTTACTATACATTATACACCACATGCTGATTGTTATACTGTACAGTAACTTATATATCACATATCCAGCTGCTGTGTTATCAGAGTTATACAGTTACTATACATTATACACCACATGCTGCTATACTCTACAGTAACTTATAATATCACAGATTCAACTGCTTCTCATTGTTTCATCTGTTCTACATGTTATTCAGAATAAAAAAATCATAATTTTTTGGGTGTGTAACCAATTTGATTTGGTTTTAGAGTGATTTAAATTACAAGTGCGGTCCTGGAACGAATTATGCTCGTAATCCAAGGCATCACTGTATTTCTTTAAAGGAGAAGTCCTGGGTTGGACACTTTTTTTTAAAAGATCCGGAGAGAAGGTGGCTGAACATAACAACATGGACCTCTGTCCCCCACTCCCGTTCCCAGGTCCCCGCTTGGACCAGGGTGCAACCGGGGAAGCAGGAACCGGAGAGCAGGACAGCGGACCCCAGTGGAGGTAGGTGCATGTTGTTATGTTCAGCCACCTCCTCCTCGGCTATTTTGGAAAAAAACGTCAGACCCCCAGACTTCTTCTTTAAAAAAAAAATATCGGCCGCATAGTAGGATGTAGTGGCCGGTGGCGGCTTGTCCTTTTGCTTATTGTAGAGGGGCAGTCTGGGTGGTGTACTGTTGTCCTCTTGTTATTGATGGATAGTAACCTGCAGGGAGCCGACATGAGACAGTTTTGCCCCATCAGGTTTAGTTTGATGCCGGGCTATACTCTCATTGGTATCAGTGGTATTCTTACTCCAATCCAATATTTTGGTGAGATTGGCACCCAGGAATCCGTCTCCCCTACTGAACAACAATTGGGGTGTACGGTGTCATCAACCTGTACACAGTATCCATCTATGAACGATGGTGATGACCCATGACCCCATTCTGTAAGGTCACCTGCCCGGCGCTGATGTGACTATACTGCGCGGTCACAGGCTGGGCAGTGACTTGACTCCATTCTGTAAGGTCACACTGCCCGGCGCTGACGAGACTCCATTTTGTGGGATCACCTGCCGGGTGCTGACGTGACTCCACCCTGCACAGTCACTTGCCGGACGCTGACTTGACTCCATCCTGTGCAGTCACCTGCAGGCCCGTGACTCCATTCTGTAAGGTCCCCTGCAGGTTGATGATGTGACTCCATTCTGCGCGGTCACCTGCCGGGGGCTGAGGGGCCGCCATTCTGCGCGGTAACCTGCCGGGGGCTGACGGGACGCCATTCTGCACGGTCACCTACTGGGGGTTGATGGGACGCCCTTCTGCGCAGTCACCTGCCAGGGGCTGACAGGCCGCCATTCTGCGCGGTCACCTGCCGGGGGCTGACGGGACGCCATTCTGCACGGTCACCTACTGGGGGTTGATTGGACGCCCTTCTGCGCGGTCACCTGCCAGGGGCTGACGGGCCGCCATTCTGCGCGGTAACCTACCGGGGGCTGATGGGGCGCCATTCTGCACGGTCACCTGCTGGGGGCTGACGGGCCGCCATTCTGCGCGATCACCTGCCGGGGGCTGACGGGCCGCCATTCTGCACGGTCACCTGCCGGGGGCTGACGGGACGCCATTGTGCCGGTTACGGTTGAGTTTGATGCTCAGCGCCCGCTTTGTGGATAATGGGCGAGGAAATGTTAGTAGAGAGCGCGGCGGCGCTGACAGTTTCATGCAGCTGTCAGGATTCCCGGCTCGGAGCGATCACTGATACCAGGGGAGGGGGGGGCTGCGTCTGCCTGGATGGAGGGAAAACATCAGTATTCCCAGGGAGAGCGGAGCTGACACAAAGGCGTCCGAGCACTCAGGGGCGATGGATAAAGCGATTTGCATTTTATTAACAGAGGCTGGATAAAGGCCCCCAGAGAGACGCTGTTCACATAGAGGGTGGGGGAGGGGGGAGAGCTGCACCATCCACCAGGATTGTATGGAGACTGGACCAAATGAGGAGGAGGAGGGGGGAAGCAGTGGAATTGGCGGCTGGCGCGGTGCGCAGGCTCTCGGATGAGACCTGCTCGCTGTACAGGGGCAATGACAACGGAAAACAAAGGTTCCCCCGGCCACCCAGCTCCAGATTTACCTTAAAACAATGTGCGCTGGGCCGGGCAGGGGGACAATAGGGCCATTTACCTCCTATGGAAAGGGGGAGCTGCGTGTCACATTCGTTCCTGGTAATTCCCTGTGGGAACGCTCCCCGAGGGACGGGCCTCCATCGCTATTACAGCCTTCCGGTCCACGTGGCGTTCCTGATGAGCGGCCATTTTCCCAGGCTCATTCGGCTTCCACGTGGGTTGCAGTGTAGCAGGTTGGACAAAACGCTGCATGTGCACATCCGCCGGCCGCCATTGTTCCCTATGTTATAGAGCCGCGTCCTGCACAAGGTGCCTTCAGGTTGTAGTCGCCGTTGGTACGTTCGAACCCCAAAGCTCTTAGACAGGACTCCTGCCGGCGAGGGGTTAATGGTCGCGGTCCATTCTGATCCGTGAATGTGAAGTCGCCAGCAAGCTGCAGCCATAGAACGACTGGCGGCCGAACAGGAAAGAGTGTAACGTAGCGGAGCAGAACGCGTCCCCCCCGCTGTGCGGATAATTACCGTTATTATGGTGTTTACAGAGAGGGAACGTGTCGCGGGGCAATCAAGTCAGGAGCTGGAAGTAGTTTCCTCCATATCGGCAGGGGGGGCTATCTGCTGGACTCGCCCTCCGGCAGGTGGGTGGTCATGTGACATGTCACCACCTGACATCGCTGCAGTGACCTACATGAGAAGGGGGGATACAAACCTACATAAGAGATACAGGGGGTGATGCCTGCATAAGATATAGTATATAAGATATGAAGTGAGGGTGGCTAGGTATACAGGGATTGATGCCTACATACGGTATATGAGGGTGACACTTATATACTGTATATAGGGGAGAGGTGTGCACTATATACCAGATATACAGAGGGTGATGCCTGCATATAAGATATGAGGTGAGGGTGACTAGGTATAGGGGGAGTGATGCCTATATACTGTATATAGGGGAGGGGGTTGTTCCTACCAGATATACAGGGGGTGACATCTGTGTACTTGATGTGGCTGTGCTTTTATATACTTGGCAGCCCCTTGTTGACCCCCTCTCCCCAGGCCCGCTGTGGCAGGTGAGGTTTATACCTTGGAGGATGAATATAGTTGTGATTTGCCCCTCTATACCCAGAAGCCTCTGCTCTGCAGTATGGTCATGCTTTGTATATTACAACAGGAAGGGGAGGATTACTCTGGTAGGGGTCCTTATAGAGAGGGGTAAATATTCCAGTGAGGAGAGGGTGAGTACTGCAGGAATCAGTACTATAACATTGGAGCGTGAACACTATATGGAGGGGGTACCTTCTGTATATGGGAGCTCCGGTATGGGGGATGTTGATGGTTTACCTGGCACACACTGAATTGGCAGCGCTATTGGAGCGAGCGCCGTCCGCTGCTGTCGCCACGCGAACAGATGTTGTAGTGCGAGCACGGATAAATATTTATTCCGCACGTTTAGTGATAAATTCCATCTTATAAACATTTATCAGATTCAGAATACGTGAGAACCTAATTAGAATAGTCTGTAATCTGCTGTAGCGTCTGCTCCCACAGATTAACCCCCTGCGTGCTGCTCCCACGGATTAACCCCCTGCGTGCTGCTCCCATGGATTAACCCCCTGCGTGCTGCTCCCACAGATTAACCCCCTGCGTGCTGCTCCCACGGATTAACCCCCTGCGTGCTGCTCCCACGGATTAACCCCCTGCGTGCTGCTCCCACAGATTAACCCCCTGCGTGCTGCTCCCACAGATTAACCCCCTGCGTGCTGCTCCCACAGATTAACCCCCTGCGTGCTGCTCCCACAGATTAACCCCCTGCGTGCTGCTCCCACAGATTAACCCCCTGCGTGCTGCTCCCACGGATTAACCCCCTGCGTGCTGCTCCCACAGATTAACCCCCTGCGTGCTGCTCCCACGGACTAACCCCCTGCGTGCTACTCCCACTGATTAACCCCTTGCGTGCTGCTCCCACAGATTAACCCCCTGCGTGCTGCTCCCACAGATTAACCCCCTGCGTGCTGCTCCCACGGATTAACCCCCTGCGTGCTGCTCCCACGGATTAACCCCCTGCGTGCTGCTCCCACGGATTAACCCCCTGCGTGCTGCTCCCACAGATTAACCCCCTGCATGCTGCTCCCACGGATTAACCACCTGCATGCTGCTCCCACGGATTAACCCCATGCGTGCTGCTCCCACGGACTAACCCCCTGCATGCTACTCCCACAGATTAACCCCCTGCGTGCTGCTCCCACAGATTAACCCCCTGCGTGCTGTTTCCACAGATTAACCCCCTGCGTGCTGCTTCCACAGATTAACCCACTGCGTGCTGCTCCCACAGATTAACCCCCTGCGTGCTGCTCCCACAGATTAACCCCCTGCGTGCTGCTCCCACGGATTAACCCCCTGCGTGCTGCTCCCACGGATTAACCCCCTGCGTGCTGCTCCCACAGATTAACCCCCTGCGTGCTGCTCCCACAGATTAACCCCCTGCGTGCTGCTCCCACGGATTAACCCCCTGCGTGCTGCTCCCACGGATTAACCCCCTGCGTGCTGCTCCCACGGATTAACCCCCTGCATGCTGCTCCCACGGATTAACCCCCTGCGTGCTGCTCCCACGGATTAACCCCCTGCGTGCTGCTCCCACGGATTAACCCCCTGCGTGCTGCTCCCACGGATTAACCCCCTGCGTGCTGCTCCCACGGATTAACCCCCTGCGTGCTGCTCCCACGGATTAACCCCCTGCGTGCTGCTCCCACAGATTAACCCCCTGCGTGCTGCTCCCACGGATTAACCACCTGCGTGCTGCTCCCACGGATTAACCCCATGCGTGCTGCTCCCACGGACTAACCCCCTGCATGCTACTCCCACAGATTAACCCCCTGCGTGCTGCTCCCACAGATTAACCCCCTGCGTGCTGCTTCCACAGATTAACCCCCTGCGTGCTGCTTCCACAGATTAACCCACTGCGTGCTGCTCCCACAGATTAACCCCCTGCGTGCTGCTTCCACAGATTAACCCACTGCGTGCTGCTCCCACGGATTAACCCCCTGCGTGCTGCTCCCACGGATTAACCCCCTGCGTGCAGCTCCCACGGATTAACCCCCTGCGTGCAGCTCCCACGGATTAACCCCCTGCGTGCAGCTCCCACGGATTAACCCCCTGCGTGCTGCTCCCACGGATTAACCCCCTGCGTGCTGCTCCCTTAATGGGAAGAGTGGGAAATGGGGGTCCAGGCGTTAAGACCCGTAAACTTCTAAACACTCTGGGGTTATTGTCAGGAGTATTGTTGGCTGACCTTAGTATAAGGTGTGTGAGCATCTTAAAGGACCCATATGGTTTTTGCTCTCACAGATACTGAAGTGTGTTGTGCTTTTGTTTTCTACATTATTATGGGTGTTACCATCTTGCCTGACCTGCTTATAACAGCATTTAGTGATATGCTTTACAGCAAGCCCCATTGACACAGACAACAATGAATAGGACCTGTCCTATTGACATGAATGGGAAAAATTACTCAGCGTATTCTGTGACTTTTGAAGGGAGGAAGGGGAGGCTGAACTGTGAGCTTCATCCAATATTACCTTTCACTGTAGCGCTGTACATTACTCTCTATCTGTCAGTCCCCTCCTTATCATCATGGACAGAACCGGAAGTCTCAGCTTAGCTTCAGGCCAAATAGCCAAAATGGAAACTGCAAGATTTCAGAATCATTTTACAATATATATAGTAAAATGGAAAACTAGGAAAAAAGTAAAAAAAAATATTGTCTATAAAAAAAAGATTAACATAAAAACTTATTTTAAACAGTAGGTAATTTTTGTGATATGTTCCCTGTAAGGGCTGAGAACAACCTGGGGCGAGGAGGTTAGTGGATGCTGACCTCTCTGCTGGGTTGGTCACAGGTTTTGGAGATTATTGACCTGTCTCCTGGGTTCTAAGGAAGTGTTGGAGGCCATTGACCTCTTAGCTGGGTCAGTCAGAGGTGTGGGAGGGTGCTGACCTCACCCCCGCTTTTAGGACATTGTGAGGATGTGTTCGCACACCATTTTTTTAACCAAATTTTGAGTCGTAAATTCATTGATGGTCCAAACATGATGGTTTGCGGCTGCTCTGCACACACATTGGTTTAGTATTGGTGGCCGGAGTCAGAATGTAGCCATTAGGTAGGTTTCATGTGTCTGGTAGGCAAGGCCTCCTTTTTGGTGTTGGAGGGTGAGGACTAATCCCCTGGGTAAGATACTGAGCTCTGAGAGTTGTTGCAGGGCACTTACCTCTCTTCCTAGTCCGTTGAAGTTGTCTCGGCCGGGTAGGTTGAAGGATTCTGACCACTCTGCAGAGTCAGTGGGACGGGTTGTGAGGTGATGCTGATAACCCTACAGGGACAGTCAGAGGCGTACAAGGACACCGACCTCTCTTCACTTTTGGGACATAGTGATGTTTTATTGCAGTTCCACACACAATGGTTTAGTGTTTGAGACTGGTGTCTGAATGCAGCTATTGTGTAGGTTTGATGTCCCTGGGGGCCTTCTCTTCTGGATTGGTTAGAGGTTTTGGAGGACCTGACCTTTTTTTTGGCTTAGACTGAGGTGTTGGAGGGAGGATACTGACCTCTTTACAGGGTCAGTCAGAGTTTGCTGACCCTTTTTACTGGTTTCATTAGAGATGGGGAAGGTGGCTAACCAGTGAAATCAGTTTGAGGATAATGACCTCTTTTTTGGATTGGTCGGAGGTGTTGAAGGATGCTGACCTTACCCCTGGTTTGTTTGGAGGTGTAGGATAAGGTTAGCTTGGTTGTTGGTGGTGGTGGTCTTTTGAACTCTCTGCTGTGTCAGTCAGGGTTGTTGGAGGTTGCTGACCACCCTGCTGGGTCAGTTGGAGGTGTTGGAAGACATTGACTTCTCTTTTTGGTGGGACGGAGGAGTTGGCAATTGTTGCGTGGTCTGAGGTATGGGAGAATGCTGACCCCTCTGATGGATGGTAGGGTGTTGACCCTTCTTCTGGGTGTTCGGAGGATCCTGACCGCTCTGCTGGGTTGATAAGAGTGGTTGGGGCATGCTGACCTCTCTGCTAGGTCTATCAGAGGTGTTAGAGAATGGTGACCTATATGCTGGGTTGTAAAAAGGATACTGACCTGTCTGCCAGGTTAATCAAAGGTGTTGAAGGACGTTGACTTCTCTGTTGATTTTTAGCCTCAGAGTCCGTCAGAATCCTGTGAGGGTGATAACCTCTCTGCTCCTTCAATTGGAGTTGCTAAAGGATACAGACTCTGTTGGAGTTGTTTGAGGTGGATGACCTTGCTACTGGGTTGGAGTTGTTGGAAGTCATTGACCTTTTTGCAAGGTCAGTCAATGTTTTTGGACACAGACCTCTTCACTGGGTCTGAGGTATAGGAGGATCAGACCTCTCTATTGGCTTGGTCAAGGGTGTGAGAGGGCACGGCCTCTGCTGAATCAGTGCAGAGTGATTCACTGTTATTGGACACTGATCTCTGCGCTAGGTCCAAGGTGTGGAAGGACACTGACCTTTCTGCTGGGTCGGTCAGAGTTGTTGCAGGATGCTGACCTGCCCTTGCTCTTGGGACATAGCGATGGTTTGCTGCAGCTCGGCACACACAATGGTTTAGTGTTAGTGACTGGAGTCTGAATACAGCCATTGTGTGGGTTGGATGCCCCCAGGGGCACGAGGCCTTCCATGTTTGTTCCCAGTGTTATTGTGACAGGAGTAGATTCCCTGGGGCAGAGTGTAATGTGAAGGAAGCTTTCTACAGACGGGTTCCCCATAAGTTCCAGTAATGGCAGCCCAGCTCCTCCCTTGCCGGTTCCACAGGAATTCCTCCACTTACGCCCGTTTTTTCTCATAGAGCTTGAGGGCTATGGAAGGACCACAAAGCTTGTTTTTTGGGCAAGACAACATCTATCTCCTTACATGTTGGGGAAGCCCGCAGACCAACCAATGGGCTCTCTACCAGAATATCTGGTGATATGGTGACCCCCGGTAGCCTATAGTCTCGTTGCCCCCAGAGCTGACAATCAGATACATGTACTGATGCGGTGGCTTTGGACTGATTGAAGGAAAGCACGCGATATACGAGTATTGCACAATATTTTATGGTAGTGGCGAGCTTTGCCTGGTCATTTATAGGGCGAGCAGCAGTGTCAGGTATTTATCTGGTGTCGGGATCGGCTCCACTTACAGATATGTCTGCCCTGCGTGTTGTGATACGCCCATGGATTAGACCTAGGCGTATGGTGAATCATGGCTGTCCACCCAGCCTGAGTCAACGCAGAATAACACGAAACCTCCGCAGTGATGGAAGTAAAGGGACAGTTATGGGTCAGGAACCAGAGGCCATCCCCAACAAACCCTGGTGGGGGCGGGTTGTGGACCTGGTTCATATCATCATGGGAATCCTATCGTCTTAAACATCATCTTTGAACATCAGGGGCAAGAAGCAATTGGGGCCATCACAAAAAGGTCCTCCTAGGACAGATCTTTCTAGGACCTGTCTTCTAGGATAGGTCCTGGGGGGCTTCGCTGACATGACAGGAGTGAGTGGCTTCCCTGGTTCAGGCATCGTTAGCGTCTGGTGGCGGTGATCAGTCAAACAACCTGATGTCATGTGTTCTCACTGAAGGGATTGCCACAGTTCTCTGTTGGAGTGGTGGGCAGGGGTCCTGAATCATGCGATCACAGAAGGATGAAAGTGTTGCATTGGTTGTGACTGCTCCTGTTCTGTGCATGATAACCTGATTATAGGTGCAAACTCTAGACTGAGGCTTGTAGGTTGTCCTCTCTAGTATCATCCTGAGGGTTGTAGGTTGTGTTCTCTGGTATCATCCTGAGGGTTGTAGGTTGTGTTCTCAGGTATCATCCTGAGGGTTGCAGGTTGTCCTCTCAGGTATCATCCTGAGGGTTGTAGGTTGTGTTCTCTGGTATCATCCTGAGGGTTGTAGGTTGCGCTCTCTTGTGTCATCCTAAGGGGTTGCAGCTTGTGCTCTCTGGTATCATCCCGAGGGTTGCAGGTTGTCCTCTCTAGTATCATCCCGAGGGTTGCAGGTTGTGTTCTCTCGGATCATCCTGATGGTTGCAGGTTGTCCTCTCTGGGATCATCCTGAGGGCTGCAGGTTGTCCTCTCTGGGATCATCCTGAGGGCTGCAGGTTGTGTTCTCTGGGATCATCCCGAGGGTTGCAGGTTGTGTTCTCTGGGATCATCCTGAGGGTTGCAGGTTGTGTTCTTGGATCATCCTGAGGGTTGCAGGTTGTGTTCTTGGATCATCCTGAGGGTTGCAGGTTGTGTTCTTGGATCATCCTGAGGGTTGCAGGTTGTGTTCTCTGGGATCATCCTGAGGGCTGCAGGTTGTGTTCTCTGGGATCATCCTGAGGGTTGCAGGTTGTGTTGTCTGGTATCATCCTGAGGGCTGCAGGTTGTGTTCTCTGGGATCATCCCGAGGGTTGCAGGTTGTGTTGTCTGGTATCATCCTGAGGGTTGCAGGTTGTGTTCTCTGGGATCATCCCGAGGGTTGCAGGTTGTGTTCTCTGGGATCATCCCGAGGGTTGCAGGTTGTGTTCTCTGGGATCATCCCGAGGGTTGCAGGTTGTGTTCTCTGGGATCATCCCGAGGGTTGCAGGTTGTGTTCTCTGGGATCATCCCGAGGGTTGCAGGTTGTGTTCTCTGGGATCATCCTGAGGGCTGCAGGTTGTGTTCTCTGGGATCATCCTGAGGGCTGCAGGTTGTGTTCTCTGGGATCATCCTGAGGGTTGCAGGTTGTCCTCTCTGGGATCATCCTGAGGTCTGCAGGTTGTGTTCTCTGGGATCATCCTGAGGGTTGCAGGTTGTGTTGTCTGGTATCATCCTGAGGGTTGCAGGTTGTGTTCTCTGGGATCATCCCGAGGGTTGCAGGTTGTGTTCTCTGGGATCATCCTGAGGGCTGCAGGTTGTGTTCTCTGGGATCATCCTGAGGGCTGCAGGTTGTGTTCTCTGGGATCATCCTGAGGGTTGCAGGTTGTCCTCTCTGGGATCATCCTGAGGGTTGCAGGTTGTGTTCTCTGGGATCATCCCGAGGGTTGCAGGTTGTGTTCTCTGGGATCATCCTGAGGGTTGCAGGTTGTGTTCTCTGGGATCATCCTGAGGGTTGCAGGTTGTGTTCTCGGATCATCCTGAGGGTTGCAGGTTGTGTTCTCTGGGATCATCCCGAGGGTTGCAGGTTGTGTTCTCTGGGATCATCCCGAGGGTTGCAGGTTGTGTTCTCTGGGATCATCCTGAGGGTTGCAGGTTGTGTTCTCTGGGATCATCCTGAGGGTTGCAGGTTGTGTTCTCTGGGATCATCCTGAGGGTTGCAGGTTGTGTTCTCTGGGATCATCCTGAGGGTTGCAGGTTGTGTTCTCTGGAATCATCCTGAGGGTTGCAGGTTGTGTTCTCTGGGATCGTCCTGAGGGTTGCAGGTTGTGTTCTCTGGGATCATCCTGAGGGTTGCAGGTTGATTTTTCTGGTGTTGGACTTCTCTTTCATCTTCTTTTCTTGCAGGGTTTGGGGGGGGTCACGTGGCATGTAACAGGTTAATTGTATGAGATTGGTAGAAGATAATGGGTGGTGGGGGTGCCAGGCGTCAATATAACAGCTGCGCAGAAATCTCCTCCATCAGACTCTGTAAAGAAGAGAAGTCGCAGCAGCTGTGCCCCCTCCCCCGACGTCCCCCTCCCTTCCTTTTTAATAAAACGTCTTGGCTGGGTTCCTGTGTCGCCTTTGGACGTCTGCAGTTCTTGGCTCACGCTGCGGCCAGCTCCGTGCCCGGCTCCTTGGCTTGTTGTCCCCACACACGACTCCTGGCAGTGCCATACCGCTTTCATAGTCATGTGATCTTGTGCGCTCCTAGATGTGGGGTCACTACTGCTGTCATCCTTGTCGGTCACATCCCATGGATCTGCAGCATCATACCCCCTGCACTGGGTTATACACAGCATCGCATACAGCAGTGTCATCATTCACATATGCAGACATGTGACATCATCAGCGCAATAACTGCAGTCATGTGACATCAGGGCAGTGACTGCAGTCATGTGACATCATCCTTACAATAACTGCAGTCATGTGACATCAGCGCAATAACTGCAGTCATCTTACATCATCAGCGCAATAACTGCAGACATGTGACATCATCAGCACAATAACTGCAGTCATATGACATCAGGGCAGTGACTGCAGTCATGTGACATCATCACAATAACTGCAGTCATGTGCATCATTAGTGCAAAATTTGCAGTCATGTGACAATAACTGCAGTTATTGCACTGATGTCACATGACTTCAGTTATTGCGCTGATGTCACATGACTACAGTTATTGCACTGGTGATGTCACAGGACTGCAGTTAGTGTACTGATGATGTCACATGACTGCAGTTATTGCGCTGATGTCACATGACTGCAGTTATTACACTGGTGATGTCACAGGACTGCAGTTAGCGTACTGATGATGTCACATGACTACAGTTATTACACTGGTGATGTCACATGACTACAGTTATTACACTGGTGATGTCACATGACTACAGTTATTACACAGGTGATGTCACATGACTTCTGGTATTGTGCAGATGATGTCACAGGACTGCAGTTATTACACTGGTGATGTCACATGACTGCAGTTATTACACTGGTGATGTCACAGGACTGCAGTTATTACACTGGTGATGTCACATGACTGCAGGTATTGTGCAGATGATGTCACAGGACTGCAGTTATTACACTGGTGATGTCACAGGACTGCAGATATTACACTGGTGATGTCACGGGACTGCAGTTATTACACTGGTGATGTCACATGACTACAGTTATTACACTGGTGATGTCACAGGACTGCAGTTATTACACTGGTGATGTCACATGACTGCAGGTATTGTGCAGATGATGTCACATGACTGCAGTTATTACACTGGTGATGTCACATGACTGCAGTTATTACACTGGTGATGTCACATGACTGTAGTCATGTGACCTCATCAGCACAATAACTGCAGTCACATCACATACATGACTCCTTACAACAAATCAGAGCTCATCTTTTATTTCTCATATTGTGCTAATAAAATTAAAGCGTAATATCTGGTGACATCACCAATGTAGTAATTATAGTCATGACATCACCAGTGTACCTGAAGGAGCTGAGCTATTCATATATTGGGTGGCACATGGGGCTGATATGTATATAGCGAGTACACTGGTGGCACATGGGGCTGATGTGTATATGGCGGGTACACTGGTGGCACATGGGGCTGATGTGTGTGTATATATAGCGGGTACACTGGTGGCACATGGATCTGATGTGTATATAGCGGGTACACTGGTGGCACATGGATCTGATGTGTATATAGCGGGTACACTGGTGGCACATGGGGCTGATGTGTATGTAACGGGTACACTGGTGGCACATGGGGCTGATGTGTATATGACGGGTACACTGGTGGCACATTGATCTGATGTGTATATGACGGGTACACTGGTGGCACATTGATCTGATGTGTATATGGCGGGTACACTGGTGGCACATGGGGCTGATGTGTATGTAACGGGTACACTGGTGGCACATGGATCTGATGTGTATATGACGGGTACACTGGTGGCACATGGATCTGATGTGTATATGACGGGTACACTGGTGGCAAATGGATCTGATGTGTATATGACGGGTACACTGGTGGCACATGGGGCTGATGTGTATATGGCGGGTACACTGGTGGCACATGGGGCTGATGTATATATGGCGGGTACACTGGTGGCACATGGGGCTGATGTATATATGGCGGGTACACTGGTGGCACATGGGGCTGATGTGTATATGGCGGGTACACTGGTGGCACATGGGGCTGATGTGTATATGGCGGGTACACTGGTGGCACATGGGGCTAATGTGTATATGGCGGGTACACTGGTGGCACATGGGGCTGATGTGTGTGTATATATGGCGGGTACACTGGTGGCACATGGGGCTGATGTGTATATGGTGGGTACACTGGTGGCACATGGGGCTGATGTGTATATGGTGGGTACACTGGTGGCACATGGGGCTAATGTGTGTGTATATAGAGGTCTATGTCCTGGGTATATAGGGGGAGGTCTATGTCCTGGGTATATAGGGGGAGGTCTATGTCCTGGGTATATAGAGGGAGGTCTATGTCCTGGGTATATAGGGGGAGGTCTATGTCCTGGTTATATAGGGGGAGGTTTATGTCGCTGTCTTATAGTCACATTCTTTTTGTTGCCCATAGCAACCACGGAGAAAAGAAGGCTGAGCTCTGGTTGGTTGCTATGGTGTCCAAAAACTCTCGAGTCAAGTGCATGTACACGTACAGTCCCCCTTCCTCTGTGGTGGTATACATGCTCAGTCCCCCTTCCTCTGTGGTGGTATACATGCTCAGTCCCCCTTCCTCTGAGGCTATATACATGCTCAGTCCCCCTTCCTCTGTGGTGGTATACATGCTCAGTCCCCCTTCCTCTGTGGTGGTATACATGCTCAGTCCCCCTTCCTCTGAGGCTATATACATGCTCAGTCCCCCTTCCTCTGAGGCTATATACATGCTCAGTCCCCCTTCCTCTGAGGCTATATACATGCTCAGTCCTCCTTCCTCTGAGGCTATATACATGCTCAGTCCTCCTTCCTCTGTGGCTATATACATGCTCAGTCCCCCTTCCTCTGAGGATATATACATGCTCAGTCCTCCTTCCTCTGTGGTGGTATACATGCTCAGTCCTCCTTCCTCTGAGGATATATACATGCTCAGTCCTCCTTCCTCTGTGGTGGTATACATGCTCAGTCCTCCTTCCTCTGTGGTGGTATACATGCTCAGTCCTCCTTCCTCTGAGGATATATACATGCTCAGTCCTCCTTCCTCTGTGGTGGTATACATGCTCAGTCCCCCTTCCTCTGTGGTGGTATACATGCTCAGTCCTCCTTCCCCTGTGGTGGTATATATGCTCAGTCCCTCTTCCTCTGTGGTGGTATACATGCTCAGTCCTCCTTCCTCTGTGGTGGTATACATGCTCAGTCCCCCTTCCTCTGTGGTGGTATACATGCTCAGTCCTCCTTCCTCTGTGGTGGTATATATGCTCAGTCCCTCTTCCTCTGTGGTGGTATACATGCTCAGTCCTCCTTCCTCTGTGGTGGTATACATGCTCAGTCCTCCTTCCTCTGTGGTGGTATACATGCTCAGTCCTCCTTCCTCTGTGGTGGTATACATGCTCAGTCCTCCTTCCTCTGAGGCTATATACATGCTCAGTCCTCCTTCCTCTGTGGTGGTATACATGCTCAGTCCCCCTTCCTCTGTGGTGGTATACATGCTCAGTCCCCCTTCCTCTGTGGTGGTATACATGCTCAGTCCTCCTTCCCCTGTGGTGGTATATATGCTCAGTCCCTCTTCCTCTGTGGTGGTATACATGCTCAGTCCTCCTTCCTCTGTGGTGGTATACATGCTCAGTCCCCCTTCCTCTGTGGTGGTATACATGCTCAGTCCTCCTTCCCCTGTGGTGGTATATATGCTCAGTCCCTCTTCCTCTGTGGTGGTATACATGCTCAGTCCTCCTTCCTCTGTGGTGGTATACATGCTCAGTCCTCCTTCCTCTGTGGTGGTATACATGCTCAGTCCTCCTTCCTCTGTGGATATATACATGCTCAGTCCCTCTTCCTCTGTGGTGGTATACATGCTCAGTCCCCCTTCCTCTGTGGTGGTATACATGCTCAGTCCTCCTTCCTCTGAGGATATATACATGCTCAGTCCTCCTTCCTCTGAGGATATATACATGCTCAGTCCCCCTTCCTCTGTGGTGGTATACATGCTCAGTCCCCCTTCCTCTGTGGTGGTATACATGCTCAGTCCCCCTTCCTCTGTGGTGGTATACATGCTCAGTCCCCCTTCCTCTGAGGATATATACATGCTCAGTCCCCCTTCCTCTGTGGTGGTATACATGCTCAGTCCTCCTTCCTCTGTGGTGGTATACATGCTCAGTCCTCCTTCCTCTGTGGTGGTATACATGCTCAGTCCCCCTTCCTCTGTGGTGGTATACATGGTCAGTCCCCCTTCCTCTGTGGTGGTATACATGCTCAGTCCCCCTTCCTCTGAGGCTATATACATGCTCAGTCCCCCTTCCTCTGTGGTGGTATACATGGTCAGTCCCCCTTCCTCTGTGGTGGTATACATGCTCAGTCCCCCTTCCTCTGTGGTGGTATACATGCTCAGTCCCCCTTCCTCTGTGGTGGTATACATGCTCAGTCCTCCTTCCTCTGAGGATATATACATGCTCAGTCCCACTTCTCTGGTTCTCAGTCGCTTATCATTGATTTTGTGCTTCGCTCTCATCCATCGATGATCAATGTGGTAAGATTGCGGTCATGTGACCACCTCCTGCCACCATAATCTTCTGTACGCTGCATTAATCGCTCACTCGCTGCGTCTTCACCGCGGGGCCCCTGTGAGGAGGAAGAGGGGGGCCGATGGCTGATCAGAGGGGGGACATGGTATAAAGGAGAGAAAATGCTTCATATGGAACAGAGGGCAGGAGGCTGGACATGCAGGGGGATACTGGCTCCTGGGCTCCCCCCGTCATACACCCTGTAGAGTGTCAGCTCCTGGGCTCCCCCTGTCATACATCCTGTAGAGTGTCAGCTCCTGGGCTCCCCCTGTCATACACCCTGTAGAGTGTCAGCTCCTGGGCTCCCTCCGTCATACACCCTATAGAGTGTCAGCTCCTGGGCTCCCCCTGTCATACACCCTGTAGAGTGTCAGCTCCTGGGCTCCCTCCGTCATACACCCTGTAGAGTGTCAGCTCCTGGGCTCTTCCTGTCATACACCCTGTAGAGTGTCAGCTCCTGGGCTCCCCCTGTCATACACCCTATAGAGTGTCAGCTCCTGGGCTCCCCCTGTCATACACCCTGTAGAGTGTCAGCTCCTGGGCTCCCCCTGTCATACACCCTATAGAGTGTCAGCTCCTGGGCTCTTCCTGTCATACACCCTGTAGAGTGTCAGCTCCTGGGCTCCCCCTGTCATACACCCTGTAGAGTGTCAGCTCCTGGGCTCCCCCTGTCATACACCCTGTAGAGTGTCAGCTCCTGGGCTCCCCCTGTCATACACCCTGTAGAGTGTCAGCTCCTGGGCTCCCCCTGTCATACACCCTGTAGAGTGTCAGCTCCTGGGCTCCCCCTGTCATACACCCTGTAGAGTGTCAGCTCCTGGGCTCCCCCTGTCATACACCCTATAGAGTGTCAGCTCCTGGGCTCTTCCTGTCATACACCCTGTAGAGTGTCAGCTCCTGGGCTCCCCCTGTCATACACCCTATAGAGTGTCAGCTCCTGGGCTCCCCCTGTCATACACCCTATAGAGTGTCAGCTCCTGGGCTCCCCCTGTCATACACCCTGTAGAGTGTCAGCTCCTGGGCTCTTCCTGTCATACACCCTGTAGAGTGTCAGCTCCTGGGCTCCCCCTTTCATACACCCTGTAGAGTGTCAGCTCCTGGGCTCCCCATTTGGTCGTGTTTAGGGGCCCGTACACTAGTCACCTGGGAGGTCAGAGGTTACAGGTCATGCGACTCCTCCCCCCATTTGTATTAATATGTTAATACTTTTTTTCTGTCTCTTTCAGAAACATTAATGGATTCAACGACTGCAACGGCCGAGCTGGGATGGACCGTGCACCCGTCATCAGGGGTGAGTGCTGACCGTGCTGGCCGACCATGACTGCCAGCCTGAAATATCCAGGATATGGCCAGCTATGGGGGCGCCACCGTGCCGCCCCGACCTCTAACCTTAAACTTCTCTATCTGTCTGACGATAATCAGCAAGGAACAGGATCCTAAAACCCCGCCCAATGTGGGAGGAGCTACCATAGTAGAGGGAGTGGGTGGGCCTCAGAGGATGGGGGATCTATATTACATAGGACTGCAGATGACATCTACTCCATTATCTGTACTAAGAGATATTATCACTGTGTTATCTGTGCTGTTACATAGGACTGAAGGTGACGTCTACTACATTATCTGTACACAGAGATATCACTGTGTTATCTGTGGTGTTACATAGGACTGCAGGTGACATCTACTACATTATCTGTACTCAGAGATATCTCTGTTATCTGTGGTGTTACATGGGACTGCAGGTGACATCTACTACATTATCTGTACACAGAGATATCACTGTGTTATCTGTGGTGTTACATAGGACTGCAGGTGACGTCTACTACATTATCTGTACTCAGAGATATCACTGTTATCTGTGGTGTTACATAGGACTGCAGGTGACATTATCACTGTTATCTGTGGTGTTACATAGGACTGCAGGTGACATTATCACTGTTATCTGTGGTGTTACATGGGACTGCAGGTGCCATTATCACTGTTATTTGTGGTGTTACATGGGACTGCAGGTGACATTATCACTGTTATCTGTGGTGTTACATAGGACTGCAGGTGACATTATCACTGTTATCTGTGGTGTTACATAGGACTGCAGGTGATGACCGGTTGGGCTCTGCTCCATCAGTTGAGTGTGGTGGTGCTGACCCCTCGGCCCTCACTCTCGGACCCCTCCCCCGCTGCGGTGCTGGATTCCGTCCAGACGCTTTTTTTGGACACAATTGCTGAATCTGGGTTGGAATAAGAAAAGGAGGATTATAGGATGGGTCCGAGAAGCGGCTGTCCCCTCCCTGAGTCCTGGGGGTGAGGACCGTTCTCTTTGATGAGTGGTGATGGGGGGCGCACTCCCCCCCTCCCCGGCCGCCATGTTGAGGCCTTTTCTCTCTGGTCCTGCGGAGGCTGAGGGTTATTGTTCTCCTCTCCAGCGCCCGGCATGTTAATTAGAGGAGCAGGAGAAAGGCAGAGAGTCCTAATTACCAGGGGAGGGGGCTCCCGGCAGCGGCAGCGGGCCCCTGACTGACACATCTTCTGGGATTAGTCAGGCCGCCATGCTTTCTGGTGTCACAGCCTCACAATGAGGCCGCGCTCTCCCCTCCCCCCCACCGCCCGGCCCTTCTGGTTATTTGGTGGCGATGTTTGCAAAGGAGGCAGGTCGCCATGACAACCGAGTGACAGTAGGAAGGGGGAGGCTACCTCAGACCCCCAGAGACCCTCATTTACTTATTATTAAAGAGGAACACACCACAATCTATTCCACTACACCCCCAGCGTGCAAGACACCAGCAAACCTCAGCATGGGGGCTGTATCACACATCATGGGCTTAGATACAGCAGACGGTATCACACTTCCTGGGGTTATATAGAGCAGACAGTATCATGTGTAATAGGATTAGATACAGCAGCTCAGCAGACAGTATCACACATGATAGGATTAGATACAGCCTTAGTACGGGATGCATCGGGGTGGGGGGTGCAGCTCTTATAGAATTTCTGGGCCTCAAACCAAGTTTCCTTCATGTTGTCTTTGGGCCAAGGTTGTGGTCTGGGATTAACCCTTGGTTTCTGTCAGGGTCCTGTTCACATGGATGTGTAAGGATTTCAGCTCTGGGGCAATAATGAGGACACTGGACATCAGTGTGTGATGTGTGTGGAGGAGCAGTGTGTGATGTGTATAGAGGAGCAGTGTGTGATGTGTGTAGAGGAGCAGTGTGATGTGTGTGGAGGAGCAGTGTGATGTATATAGAGGAGCAGTGTGTGATGTGTGTGGAGGAGCAGTGTGATGTGTGTGGAGGAGCAGTGTGTGATGTGTATAGAGGAGCAGTGTGATGTGTATAGAGGAGCAGTGTGATGTGTATAGAGGAGCAGTGTGTGATGTGTATAGAGGAGCAGTGTGTGATGTGTATGGAGGAGCAGTGTGTGATGTGTATAGAGGAGCAGTGTGTGATGTGTATTGAGGAGCAGTGTGATGTGTATTGAGGAGCAGTGTGTGATGTGTATAGAGGAGCAGTGTGTGATGTGTGTGGAGGAGCAGTGTGTGATGTGTATAGAGGAGCAGTGTGTGATGTGTATGGAGGAGCAGTGTGTGATGTGTATGGAGGAGCAGTGTGATGTGTATTGAGGAGCAGTGTGTGATGTGTATAGAGGAGCAGTGTGTGATGTGTGTGGAGGAGCAGTGTGTGATGTGTGTGGAGGAGCAGTGTGTGATGTGTGTGGAGGAGAAGTGTGTGATGTGTATGGAGGAGCAGTGTGTGATGTGTATGGAGGAGCAGTGTGTGATGTGTGTGGAGGAGCAGTGTGTGATGTGTATGGAGGAGCAGTGTGATGTGTATAGAGGAGCAGTGTGATGTGTATAGAGGAGCAGTGTGTGATGTGTATAGAGGAGCAGTGTGTGATGTGTGTGGAGCAGCAGTGTGTGATGTGTGTGGAGGAGCAGTGTGTGATGTGTGTAGAGGAGCAGTGTGATGTGTATAGAGGAGCAGTGTGTGATGTGTATAGAGGAGCAGTGTGTGATGTGTGTGGAGGAGCAGTGTGTGATGTGTGTGGAGGAGCAGTGTGTGATGTGTGTGGAGGAGCAGTGTGTGATGTGTATAGAGGAGCAGTGTGTGATGTGTATAGAGGAGCAGTGTGTGATGTGTATAGAGGAGCAGTGTGTGATGTGTGTGGAGGAGCAGTGTGTGATGTGTATGGAGGAGCAGTGTGTGATGTGTGTGGAGGAGCAGTGTGTGATGTGTGTGGAGGAGCAGTGTGTGATGTGTATAGAGGAGCAGTGTGTGATGTGTGTGGAGGAGCAGTGTGTGATGTGTATAGAGGAGCAGTGTGTGATGTGTGTGGAGGAGCAGTGTGTGATGTGTATAGAGGAGCAGTGTGTGATGTGTATGGAGGAGCAGTGTGTGATGTGTATGGAGGAGCAGTGTGATGTGTATTGAGGAGCAGTGTGTGATGTGTATAGAGGAGCAGTGTGTGATGTGTGTGGAGGAGCAGTGTGTGATGTGTGTGGAGGAGCAGTGTGTGATGTGTGTGGAGGAGAAGTGTGTGATGTGTATGGAGGAGCAGTGTGTGATGTGTATAGAGGAGCAGTGTGTGATGTGTATAGAGGAGCAGTGTGTGATGTGTATAGAGGAGCAGTGTGATGTGTATAGAGGAGCAGTGTGTGATGTGTGTGGAGGAGCAGTGTGTGATGTGTATAGAGGAGCAGTGTGTGATGTGTATAGAGGAGCAGTGTGTGATGTGTATAGAGGAGCAGTGTGTGATGTGTATAGAGGAGCAGTGTGATGTGTATAGAGGAGCAGTGTGTGATGTGTGTGGAGGAGCAGTGTGTGATGTGTATAGAGGAGCAGTGTGTGATGTGTATAGAGGAGCAGTGTGTGATGTGTATGGAGGAGCAGTGTGTGATGTGTGTGGAGGAGCAGTGTGTGATGTGTGTGGAGGAGCAGTGTGTGATGTGTGTGGAGGAGCAGTGTGTGATGTGTGTGGAGGAGCAGTGTGTGATGTGTATAGAGGAGCAGTGTGTGATGTGTATAGAGGAGCAGTGTGTGATGTGTATGGAGGAGCAGTGTGTGATGTGTGTGGAGGAGCAGTGTGTGATGTGTATAGAGGAGCAGTGTGTGATGTGTGTGGAGGAGCAGTGTGTGATGTGTATAGAGGAGCAGTGTGTGATGTGTGTGGAGGAGCAGTGTGTGATGTGTGTGGAGGAGCAGTGTGTGATGTGTGTGGAGGAGCAGTGTGATGTGTGTGGAGGAGCAGTGTGTGATGTGTGTGGAGGAGCAGTGTGTGATGTGTATATAGGAGCAGTGTGTGATGTGTGTGGAGGAGCAGTGTGTGATGTGTATAGAGGAGCAGTGTGTGATGTGTGTGGAGGAGCAGTGTGTGATGTGTATAGAGGAGCAGTGTGTGATGTGTATAGAGGAGCAGTGTGTGATGTGTATAGAGGAGCAGTGTGTGATGTGTATGGAGGAGCAGTGTGTGATGTGTGTGGAGGAGCAGTGTGTGATGTGTGTGGAGGAGCAGTGTGTGATGTGTATGGAGGAGCAGTGTGTGATGTGTATAGAGGAGCAGTGTGTGATGTGTATAGAGGAGCAGTGTGTGATGTGTATAGAGGAGCAGTGTGTGATGTGTGTGGAGGAGCAGTGTGTGATGTGTATAGAGGAGCAGTGTGTGATGTGTGTGGAGGAGCAGTGTGTGATGTGTATAGAGGAGCAGTGTGTGATGTGTATAGAGGAGCAGTGTGTGATGTGTATAGAGGAGCAGTGTGTGATGTGTATAGAGGAGCAGTGTGTGATGTGTGTGGAGGAGCAGTGTGTGATGTGTGTGGAGGAGCAGTGTGTGATGTGTGTGGAGGAGCAGTGTGTGATGTGTGTGGAGGAGCAGTGTGTGATGTGTGTGGAGGAGCAGTGTGTGATGTGTGTGGAGGAGCAGTGTGTGATGTGTGTGGAGGAGCAGTGTGTGATGTGTGTGGAGGAGCAGTGTGTGATGTGTGTGGAGGAGCAGTGTGTGATGTGTATTGAGGAGCAGTGTGTGATGTGTGTGGAGGAGCAGTGTGTGATGTGTGTGGAGGAGCAGTGTGTGATGTGTATAGAGGAGCAGTGTGTGATGTGTGTGGAGGAGCAGTGTGTGATGTGTGTGGAGGAGCAGTGTGTGATGTGTGTGGAGGAGCAGTGTGTGATGTGTGTGGAGGAGCAGTGTGTGATGTGTATATAGGAGCAGTGTGTGATGTGTATAGAGGAGCAGTGTGTGACGTGTGTGGAGGAGCAGTGTGTGATGTGTGTGGAGGAGCAGTGTGTGATGTGTGTGGAGGAGCAGTGTGTGATGTGTGTGGAGGAGCAGTGTGTGATGTGTATATAGGAGCAGTGTGTGATGTGTATAGAGGAGCAGTGTGTGACGTGTGTGGAGGAGCAGTGTGTGATGTGTATTGAGAAGCAGTGTGTGATGTGTGTGGAGGAGCAGTGTGTGATGTGTGTGGAGGAGCAGTTTGTGGCTCATGTGGGTCTGTAGGCAAAAAAATACAAGTACTAAGGCCTTTTAAGCACAAGAAGGAAAAAACAAAAGTGCCAAAGTTAAAATTGGCTTGGTCCTTAAAGGGTTAACCTGAAACCATTATTTAAACAATAAGTCACTTTCTGATAACACATTCCCTTTAAATAATCAGCTGTAAATATATGAAACCTTGCCCATATTGTTCGTCCCATTAATGCAGCGGCCGCTAGTGGAATGAGTTTGGTCTTTTGGCTTGTACCATTATTTCAGCCATCCCGGACGAGCCCCCAATATTTTTTAGAAGAAATACTTTTATAGTCGTAACGCACGATAAGGGTTGCAGTGGTGATTCCTGAGCAGAGATACTCATACTGGCCGGGATACCAGTGGTATATGGTGGCCATGGACCATTTATTCAGGTGTACCGTCTGTGTACTAATGTTTTGTGTTTCTTTTGTACAGTGGGAAGAGGTAAGTGGCTACGATGAGAACATGAACACTATCCGGACGTACCAGGTGTGCAACGTCTTTGAGTCCAATCAGAACAACTGGCTGAGGACCAAGTACATCCGGCGGCGTGGAGCGCATAGGATCCATGTGGAGATGAAGTTCTCTGTCCGGGACTGTAGCAGCATTCCCAATGTCCCAGGATCCTGTAAAGAGACCTTTAACCTTTATTATTACGAATCGGATAGTGACTCTGCCACCAAAACCTTCCCCCCTTGGATGGAGACTCCTTGGGCCAAGGTGGACACCATAGCCGCTGACGAGAGCTTCTCCCAAGTGGATCTGGGGGGACGGGTGATGAAGATTAACACCGAGGTGCGAGGTTTTGGCCCCGTTTCTAAAAATGGTTTTTACCTGGCGTTCCAGGATTATGGCGGCTGCATGTCTCTCATTGCCGTGCGGGTTTATTACCGGAAGTGTCAGCGGGTGATTCAGAATGGTGCAATATTTCAGGAGACCTTGTCCGGAGCGGAGAGCACCTCTTTGGTGGCAGCTCGAGGGAGTTGTATACCCAACGCCGAGGAGGTAGATGTTCCTATCAAACTGTACTGTAATGGAGATGGAGAATGGATGGTCCCCATTGGTCGCTGTATGTGTAAAGCAGGGTACGAGTCGGTGGAGAACGGAACCGTGTGCCGAGGTAAGTATACACGTCTTCTCTGTGGATTTCCTGTATCTACGTGTTTTATAGCATCTATTATGTGTTTGAGAAGATGAAGGGGTACATATGTCATCTATGTGGGGGTGTATTTAATACATGTATATTTGTGTTATATGGGGGGACGTTATTATATTCTATATGGGGATATGTGGGGGTGTATTTTATACTGTATATGGGGGCACATTATTATATTCTATGAGCAGGTGTATTTTATACATGTATATGGGGGCACATTATTATATTATATGAGGGGGTGTATGTTATACTGTATATGGGGCACATTATTATATTATATGAGCAGGTGTATTTTATACTGTATATGGGGGCACATTATTATATTCTATGAGCGGGTGTATTTTATACATGTATATGGGGGCACATTATTATATTATATGAGGGGGTGTATTTTATACTGTATATGGGGGCACATTATTATATTCTATGAGCGGGTGTATTTTATACATGTATATGGGGGCACATTATTATATTATATGAGGGGGTGTATTTTATACTGTATATGGGGGCACATTATTATATTATATGAGCGGGTGTATTTTATACTGTATATGGGGCACATTATTATATTATATGAGCAGGTGTATTTTATACATGTATATGGGGGCACATTATTATATTCTATGAGCAGGTGTATTTTATACTGTATATGGGGGCACATTATTATATTATATGAGGGGGTGTATTTTATACTGTATATGGGGGCACATTATTATATTCTATGAGGGGGTGTATGTTATACATGTATATGGGGGCACATTATTATATTCTATGAGGGGGTGTATTTTATACATGTATATGGGGGCACATTATTATATTATATGAGCGGGTGTATTTTATGCATGTATATGGGGGCACATTATTATATTCTATGAGCAGGTGTATGTTATACTGTATATGGGGGCACATTATTATATTATATGAGGGGGTGTATGTTATACATGTATATGGGGGCACATTATTATATTCTATGAGGGGGTGTATGTTATACTGTATATGGGGACACATTATTATATTATATGAGGGGGTGTATGTTATACTGTATATGGGGACACATTATTATATTATATGAGGTGGTGTATTTTATACTATATATGGGGGCACATTATTATATTATATGAGGGGGTGTATGTTATACTGTATATGGGGACACATTATTATATTATATGAGGTGGTGTATTTTATACTATATATGGGGGCACATTATTATATTATATGAGCGGGTGTATTTTATACTGTATATGGGGCACATTATTATATTATATGAGCGGGTGTATTTTATACTGTATATGGGGCACATTATTATATTCTATGAGCGGGTGTATTTTATACTGTATATGGGGCACATTATTATATTATATGAGCGGGTGTATTTTATACTGTATATGGGGGCACATTATTATATTCTATGAGCGGGTGTATTTTATACATATATATGGGGGCACATTATTATATTATATGAGCGGGTGTATTTTATACATGTATATGGGGGCACATTATTATATTCAATGAGGGGGTGTATTTTATACTGTATATGGGGGCACATTATTATATTCTATGAGCAGGTGTATTTTATACATGTATATGGGGGCACATTATTATATTATATGAGCGGGTGTATTTTATACTGTATATGGGGCACATTATTATATTATATGAGCGGGTGTATTTTATACATGTATATGGGGGCACATTATTATATTATATGAGGGGGTGTATTTTATACATGTATATGGGGCACATTATTATATTCTATGAGCGGGTGTATTTTATACATGTATATGGGGGCACATTATTATATTATATGAGCGGGTGTATTTTATACATGTATATGGGGGCACATTATTATATTATATGAGCGGGTGTATTTTGTACTGTATATGGGGGCACATTATTATATTCTATGAGCGGGTGTATTTTATACTGTATATGGGGGCACATTATTATATTCTATGAGCGGGTGTATTTTATACTGTATATGGGGGCACATTATTATATTATATGAGGGGGTGTATGTTATACTGTATATGGGGGCACATTATTATATTATATGAGCGGGTGTATTTTATACATGTATATGGGGGCACATTATTATATTCTATGAGGGGGTGTATGTTATACATGTATATGGGGGCACATTATTATATTCTATGAGCGGGTGTATTTTATACTGTATATGGGGGCACATTATATTCAATGAGGGGGTGTATTTTATACTGTATATGGGGGCACATTATTATACTCTATGAGCAGGTGTATTTTATACATGTATATGGGGGCACATTATTATATTCTATGAGCGGGTGTATTTTATACATTTATATGGGGGCACATTATTATATTATATGAGGGGGTGTATGTTATACTGTATATGGGGGCACATTATTATATTATATGAGGGGGTGTATTTTATACTGTATATGGGGACACATTATTATATTATATGAGGGGGTGTATGTTATACTGTATATGGGGGCACATTATTATATTCTATGAGCGGGTGTATTTTATACTGTATATGGGGGCACATTATTATATTATATGAGCGGGTGTATTTTATACTGTATATGGGGCACATTATTATATTATATGAGGGGGTGTATTTTATACATGTATATGGGGGCACATTATTATATTCTATGAGCGGGTGTATTTTATACTGTATATGGGGGCACATTATTATATTATATGAGCGGGTGTATTTTATACATGTATATGGGGGCACATTATTATATTATATGAGGGGGTGTATTTTATACATGTATATGGGGCACATTATTATATTCTATGAGCGGGTGTATTTTATACATGTATATGGGGGCACATTATTATATTATATGAGGGGGTGTATTTTATACTATATATGGGGCACATTATTATATTATATGAGCGGGTGTATTTTGTACTGTATATGGGGGCACATTATTATATTCTATGAGCGGGTGTATTTTATACTGTATATGGGGCACATTATTATATTATATGAGCGGGTGTTTTTTGTACTGTATATGGGGGCACATTAGTATATTCTATGAGCGGGTGCATTTTATACATGTATATGGGGGCACATTATTATATTATATGAGGGGGTGTATGTTATACATGTATATGGGGGCACATTATTATATTCTATGAGCGGGTGCATTTTATACATGTATATGGGGGCACATTATTATATTATATGAGGGGGTGTATGTTATACTGTATATGGGGGCACATTATTATATTCTATGAGCGGGTGTATTTTATACATGTATATGGGGGCACATTATTATATTCTATGAGCGGGTGTATTTTATACATGTATATGGGGGCACATTATTATATTATATGAGCGGGTGTATTTTATACTGTATATGGGGGCACATTATTATATTCTATGAGCGGGTGTATTTTATACATTTATATGGGGGCACATTATTATATTATATGAGCGGGTGTATTTTATACTGTATATGGGGACACATTATTATATTATATGAGGTGGTGTATTTTATACTGTATATGGGGGCACATTATTATATTATATGAGGGGGTGTATGTTATACTGTATATGGGGGCACATTATTATATTATATGAGGGGGTGTATTTTATACTGTATATGGGGGCACATTATTATATTCTATGAGCGGGTGTATTTTATACTGTATATGGGGGCACATTATTATATTATATGAGCGGGTGTATTTTATACATGTATATGGGGGCACATTATTATATTATATGAGCGGGTGTATTTTATACATGTATATGGGGGCACATTATTATATTATATGAGCGGGTGTATTTTATACTGTATATGGGGGCACATTATTATATTATATGAGGTGGTGTATGTTATACTGTATATGGGGGCACATTATTATATTATATGAGGGGGTGTATTTTATACTGTATATGGGGGCACATTATTATATTATATGAGGGGGTGTATTTTATACTGTATATGGGGGCACATTATTATAGTCTATGAGCAGGTGTATTTTATACATGTATATGGGGGCACATTATTATATTATATGAGCGGGTGTATTTTATACTGTATATGGGGCACATTATTATATTATATGAGCGGGTGTATT
This sequence comes from Dendropsophus ebraccatus, assembly GCA_027789725.1. Lineage (NCBI taxonomy): Eukaryota > Metazoa > Chordata > Amphibia > Anura > Hylidae > Dendropsophus > Dendropsophus ebraccatus. The sequence goes on from JAQFWZ010000022.1 coordinate 29,429,527, forward strand.
TTATACATGTATAAGGGGGCACATTATTATATTCTATGAGCGGGTGCATTTTATACATGTATAAGGGGGCACATTATTATATTCTATGTGGTAGTATATTTGATGAAGAATGTGAGCAGGTGTATTATATATGAGGGAGTATATGTATAGGGTGTATATATTATACATAAAGTATATATGACATTAGGGGTAATAATACTAACACACTGCTGCCCCACACCAGGAGCTGCCATTTCTGCTACATGGGATCGATGGCTTGGAAAAAAACAGTCTTGGCTGAAATATTGCTGCTGCTGCTACATGTCATCTCCAACTGGGATTAAAGGGATTGTTCACCAAATAAAAATTCTTTCAAATCGACTGGTCCCAGCAAGCCCCAGAGATTTGTATTTTACTTCTATTAAAAAAATAAAAGAAAACCTCTAGTACTTATCAGCTGCTGTATGTCCTGCAGGAAGTGGTGTATTATTTCCAGTCTGACACCGTGCTCTCTGCTGCCACCTCTCTCCATGTCAGGAACTGTCCATAGAAAACCTCTCCTGCTCTCCAGACTGGAAATAATACACCACTTCCTGCTGGACATACTGCAGCTGATAAGTACTGGAAGACTAAAAATTTTTTAATCGTAATTATAAATATAATTATAAATCTGTGGCACCAGTTGATTGGAAATAAAGGCTAGTAGTTGTAGTAGTAGTAGTAGGCTTGGAAGGGACAAAATAAACACTGTTACTAGGCTGCAGCTGTTTTTTACCTGTCCAGTGCACAACCAGCAGCCTAGATACACCAGGGGGGGGAGGGACATTTATTTTCACCCTTCCCAGCATATTAATACCAGCCTGCTACCACCAGAGGCCAGGAGCCGCCATTTCTTAACACTTGATGGTCCCTGGCTCTTCCCAGTACACCGAGCCCAGCAAGGAAGAAAGTGCTGAAAAGGCCTGCTCCCTATATTTGTGAGGTGTGTGAGGTCAGGTGATCACTAGTGGGGGCGCTGTGAGGTCAGGTGATCACTATTGGGGGCGCTGTGAGGTCAGGTGATCACTATTGGGGGAGTATAGTAAGAGATCACTATTGGGGTTATAGTGAGGTCAGGTGATCACTATTGGAGGTGCTTTGAGGTCAGGTGATCACTAGTGGTGGGGGGGGATGTACAGTGAGATAAGGTGATCACTAGTAGGGGAGTATAGTAAGAGATCACTATTGGGGTTATAGTGAGGTCAGGTGATCACTATTGGAGGTGCTTTGAGGTCAGGTGATCACTAGTGGTGGGGGGGGATGTACAGTGAGATAAGGTGATCACTAGTAGGGGAGTATAGTAAGAGATCACTATTGGGGTTATAGTGAGGTCAGATAATCACTAGTGGTGGGGGTATAGTGAGGTCAAATGAACACTAGTGGGGTGTACAGTGAGGTTAGGGGATCAATGTTGGAAGTGCAGTGAGGTCAGGTGATCACTATTTGGGGGGGAGTGCAGTGAGGTCAGGTGATCACTATAGGGAGGTGCTGTGAGGACAATTGACCACTGTTGGTGGTGCGGTGAGGTCAGGTGATCACTGTTAGAGGTGCTGTGAGGTCAGGTGATCACTGTTGGGGGTGCTGTGAGGTCAGGTGAACACTGTTGGAGGTGCTGTGAGGTCAGGTGATCACTATTGTGGGCGCTGTGAGGTCAGGTGATCACTATTGGAGGTGCTGTGAGGTCAGGTGATCACTATTGGAGGTGCTGTGAGGTCAGGTGATCACTAGTGGTGGGGGGGGTGTACAGTGAGATAAGGTGATCACTAGTAGGGGAGTATAGTAAGAGATCACTATTGGGGTTATAGTGAGGTCAGATAATCAATAGTGGTGGGGGTATAGTGAGGTCAGGTGATCACTAGTAGGGGAGTATAGTAAGAGATCACTATTGGGGTTATAGTGAGGTCAGGTGTTCACTAGTGGTGGGGGTATAGTGAGGTCAGGTGATCACTATTGGAGGTGCTTTGAGGTCAGGTGATCACTAGTGGTGGGGGGGATGTACAGTGAGATAAGGTGATCACTAGTAGGGGAGTATAGTAAGAGATCACTATTGGGGTTATAGTGAGGTCAGATAATCACTAGTGGTGGGGGTATAGTGAGGTCAAATGAACACTAGTGGGGTGTACAGTGAGGTTAGGGGATCAATGTTGGAAGTGCAGTGAGGTCAGGTGATCACTATTTGGGGGGGGGTGCAGTGAGGTCAGGTGATCACTATAGGGAGGTGCTGTGAGGACAATTGACCACTGTTGGTGGTGCGGTGAGGTCAGGTGATCACTGTTAGAGGTGCTGTGAGGTCAGGTGATCACTGTTGGAGGTGCTGTGAGGTCAGGTGATCATTGTTGGTGGTGCTGTGAGGTCAGGTGCTCACTGTTGGTGGTGCTGTGAGGTCAGGTGATCACTGTTGGAGGTGCTGTGAGGTCAGGTGATCACTGTTGGGGGTGCTGTGAGGTCAGGTGATCACTGTTGGAGGTGCTGTGAGGTCAGGTGATCACTGTTGGAGGTGCTGTGAGGTCAGGTGATCACTGTTGGTGGTGCTGTGAGGTCAGGTGATCACTGTTGGAGGTGCTGTGGGGTCAGGTGATCACTGTTGGTGGTGCTGTGAGGTCAGGTGATCACTGTTGGAGGTGCTGTGAGGTCAGGTGATCACTGTTGGGGGTGCTGTGAGGTCAGGTGATCACTGTTGGTGGTGCTGTGAGGTCAGGTGATCACTGTTGGAGGTGCTGTGAGGTCAGGTGATCACTGTTGGTGGTGCTGTGAGGTCAGGTGATCACTGTTGGAGGTGCTGTGAGGTCAGGTGAACACTGTTGGAGGTGCTGTGAGGTCAGGTGATCACTATTGGAGGTGCTGTGAGGTCGGGATCACTGTTGGAGGTGCTGTGAGGTCAGGTGATCACCGTTAGAGGTGCTGTGAGGTCGGGATCACTTTTGGAGGTGCTGTGAGGTCGGGATCACTTTTGGAGGTGCTGTGAGGTTAGGTGATCACTGTTGGAGGTGCTGTGAGGTCGGGATCACCGTTGGAGGTGCTGTGAGGTCGGGATCACCGTTGGAGGTGCTGTGAGGTCAGGTGATCATTGTTGGTGGTGCTGTGAGGTCAGGTGATCACTGTTGGAGGTGCTGTGAGGTCAGGTGATCATTGTTGGTGGTGCTGTGAGGTCAGGTGCTCACTGTTGGTGGTGCTGTGAGGTCAGGTGATCACTGTTGGGGGTGCTGTGAGGTCAGGTGATCACTGTTGGAGGTGCTGTGAGGTCAGGTGATCACTGTTGGAGGTGCTGTGAGGTCAGGTGATCACTGTTGGTGGTGCTGTGAGGTCAGGTGATCACTGTTGGAGGTGCTGTGGGGTCAGGTGATCACTGTTGGAGGTGCTGTGGGGTCAGGTGATCACTGTTGGAGGTGCTGTGGGGTCAGGTGATCACTGTTGGAGGTGCTGTGAGGTCAGGTGATCACTGTTGGTGGTGCTGTGAGGACAATTGACCACTGTTGGTGGTGCTGTGAGGTCAGGTGAACACTGTTGGAGGTGCTGTGAGGTCACGTGATCACTGTTGGTGGTGCTGTGAGGTCAGGTGATCACTGTTGGAGGTGCTGTGAGGTCAGGTGATCACTGTTGGTGGTGCTGTGAGGTCAGGTGATCACTGTTGGAGGTGCTGTGAGGTCAGGTGATCACTGTTGGTGGTGCTGTGAGGTCAGGTGATCACTGTTGGAGGTGCTGTGAGGTCAGGTGATCACTGTTGGAGGTGCTGTGAGGTCAGGTGATCACTGTTGGAGGTGCTGTGAGGTCAGGTGATCACTGTTGGTGGTGCTGTGAGGTCAGGTGATCACTGTTGGAGGTGCTGTGAGGTCAGGTGATCACTGTTGGGGGTGCTGTGAGGTCAGGTGATCACTGTTGGTGGTGCTGTGAGGTCAGGTGATCACTGTTGGAGGTGCTGTGAGGTCAGGTGCTCACTGTTGGTGGTGCTGTGGGGTCAGGTGATCACTGTTGGAGGTGCTGTGGGGTCAGGTGATCACTGTTGGAGGTGCTGTGGGGTCAGGTGATCACTGTTGGAGGTGCTGTGAGGTCAGGTGATCACTGTTGGAGGTGCTGTGGGGTCACGTGATCACTGTTGGAGGTGCTGTGGGGTCAGGTGATCACTGTTGGAGGTGCTGTGAGGTCAGGTGATCACTGTTGGAGGTGCTGTGAGGTCAGGTGATCACTGTTGGAGGTGCTGTGAGGTCAGGTGATCACTGTTGGAGGTGCTGTGGGGTCAGGTGATCACTGTTGGTGGTGCTGTGAGGACAATTGACCACTGTTGGTGGTGCTGTGAGGTCAGGTGAACACTGTTGGAGGTGCTGTGAGGTCACATGATCACTGTTGGTGGTGCTGTGAGGTCAGGTGATCACTGTTGGAGGTGCTGTGAGGTCAGGTGATCACTGTTGGTGGTGCTGTGAGGTCAGGTGATCACTGTTGGAGGTGCTGTGAGGTCAGGTGATCACTGTTGGGGGTGCTGTGAGGTCAGGTGATCACTGTTGGTGGTGCTGTGAGGTCAGGTGATCACTGTTGGGGGTGCTGTGGGGTCAGGTGATCACTGTTGGAGGTGCTGTGGGGTCAGATGATTGGAGGAGTTGTATATGATGGTGTCTGGTATAGGTTTCTCCACTGCCGGTGATCCCCGGTGATGGTTAGGGGTAGCCGGAGCAGTGCACTTGTTCTGGAGCCTCCTGAGAGTGTGCGCTGTGGTTGTGAGTCGGCGCGGTGGCGGCTCTTGGCGGCAGGATACGTCTTTGTCAAAGCTTTGGAAGCCTCCAACCTTCTCTAATTAAAGACAATTACTGCTTTCAGCCTCCTCACAGCTCCGCTCCGCTGTTTGCAAACACACAGCTGCCGCGGCTTTTGTGGCGGCTTCTCCTCCCTCCTCCCTCCTGTCACGTCTCGTCTTCTGCAGGCAGCGCTTTCCCCAACGCCACTGAAAGGGTTAAATCCACCGCCGGCTCCGCTGGCTGTTCTGTGGGCAACCGCACAAGCCGTGTCACCACATGGGGGCGTCCCAGGAGGTGGTGACCTTGTCATAGAGAATAAGGGGGGTGTATATACAGGTGAATGGGAATGTTGCCTGCGTATAGATGGCGGTATGTTGTGGCTGTGTGTACACTGACAGTATGTGCTTATTCCTGCAGCCATATGTGTAGCCTTCTGCTGTATCATGTGACTGGGGTCGGATGTGTGGAATACGGCAGTACCACCGGTGTTGGGGTCTGACATGCGGTGATGCGGTGGTATATTGGGATTGGGTGTGTATGGTGCGGTGGTATATTGGTGTTGGGTGTGTATGGTGCGGTGGTATATTGGTGTTGGGGTCTGATGTGTATGGTGCGCTGGTATATTGGGGTCTGATGTGTATAGTGCGGTGGTATATTGGTGTTGGGTGTGTATGGTGCGGTGGTATATTGGTGATGGGGGTGTATGGTGCGGTGGTATATTGGTGTTGGGTGTATATGGTGTGGTGGTATATTGGTGTTGGATGTGTATGGTGCGGTGGTATATTGGAGTCTGATGTGTATGGTGTGGTGGTATATTGGTGTTGGGGGTGTATGGTGCGGTGGTATATTGGTGTTGGGTGTGTATGGTGTTCTAGTATATTGAGATCTGATGTTTATGCTGCGGTGGTATATTGGGGTCTGATGTGTATGGTGCGGTGGTATATTGGGGTCTGATGTGTATGGTGCGGTGGTATATTGGTGTTGGGTGTGTATGGTGAGGTGGTATATTGGTGTTAGGGGTGTATGGTGCGGTGGTATATTGGTGTTAGGGGTGTATAGTGCGGTGGTATATTGGTGTTGGGGGTGTATGGTGCGGTGGTATATTCGTGTTGGGTGTGTATGGTGTTCTGGTATATTGGGGTCTGATGTTTATGCTGCGGTGGTATATTGGGGTCTGATGTGTATGGTGCGGTGGTATATTGGGGTCTGATGTGTATGGTGCGGGGTATATTGGTGTTGGGTGGGTATGGTGCGGTGGTATATTGGTGTTGGGTGTGTATGGTGCGGTGGTATATTGGGGTCTGATGTGTATGGTGCGGTGGTATATTGGGATTAGGTGTGTATGGTGCGGTGGTATATTGGGGTCTGATGTATATGGTGCGGTGGTATATTGGTGTTGGGTGTGTATGGTGCGGTGGTATATTGGTGTTGGGTGTGTATGGTGCGGTGGTATATTGGTGTTGGGTGTGTATGGTGCGGTGGTATATTGGTGTTGGGTGTGTATGGTGCGGTGGTATATTGGTGTTGGGGGTGTATAGTGCGATGGTATATTGGGGTCTGATGTTTATGGTGCGTTGGTATATTGGGATCGGGTGTGTATAGTGCGGTGGTATATTGGTGTTGGATGTGTGGTGCGGTGGTATATTGGTGTCTGATGTGTATGGTGCGGTGGTATATTGGTGTTGGATGTGTATGGTGCGGGGGTATATTGGTGTTGGGGGTGTATAGTGCGGTGGTATATTGGTGTTGGGTGTGTATAGTGCGGTGGTATATTGGTGTTGGATGTGTATGGTGCGGTGGTATATTGGTGTTGGGTGTGTATAGTGCGGTGGTATATTGGTGTTGGATGTGTATGGTGCGGGGGTATATTGGTGTTGGATGTGTATGGTGCGGGGGTATATTGGTGTTGGGGGTGTATAGTGCGGTGGTATATTGGTGTTGGATGTGTATGGTGCGGGGGTATACTGGTGTTGGGGGTGTATAGTGCGGTGGTATATTGGTGTTGGGGGTGTATAGTGCGGTGGTATATTGGTGTTGGGTGTATATGGTGTGGTGGTATATTGGGCTTGGGGGTGTATAGTGCTGTGGTATATTGGTGTTGGGGGTGTATAGTGCTGTGGTATATTGGTGTTGGGGGTGTATAGTGCTGTGGTATATTGGTGTTGGGGGTGTATAGTGCGGTGGTATATTGGTGTCTCCCCTCCGCTCTTTGCTCTGTTGATGCTGTCTGGTAGCTCTGTGCCGGGGTGTGTACACTGCAGGCACTTACACAGCTCTGCTGTCCTGGAAGGGTTAACAGTGTAAGGGCCCTATTCCACGGGACGATTATCGTTTAGATTATCGTTAAATCGCTCGAATCTAAACGATAATCGTTCGGTTGAAATGCAGTTAACGATTGACGACCGAACGAGAAATCGTTGATCGCTTTATAAGACCTGGACCTATTTTTATCGTTGCTCGTTCGCAAATCGTTCGCATTGAATAAGACATCGTTAGGTCGTTTGCAATAGATACGAACGCAATAGCGAATAAATAGCGAAGAAAAACAATCGCAATTACGATCATAAGTAACGATTATCGTTCCATGGAAATGAGTGAATGTTTTCAGGTCTTTCGCAATAGCGGTCGCTTGAGATCGTTAATCATAACGATTATGCGAACGATAATCGTCCGGTGGAATAGGGCCCTAAGAGTGAAAGGGACTGCAGTGCTGGAGGGGTTAAGACTGGGGGGGGGGGGGGGAGTACAATGAAAGGAACCTCCCCAAGTTGGGTTTGAGCTGGAAAATCTCATTATCTCTGGGCTGTAGTGTACTCTGTGCTGTACCCATAGGAGGTGACTGTAGTGTGCTCTGTGCTGTACCCATAGGAGGTGACTGTAGTGTGCTATGTGCTGTATATATAGGAGGTGACTGTAGTGTGCTCTGTGCTGTACCCATAGGAGGTGACTGTAGTGTGCCCTGTGCTGTACCCATAGGAGGTGACTGTAGTGTGCTTTGTGCTGTACCCATAGGAGGTGACTGTAGTGTGCTCTGTGCTGTGTATATATATATATATATATATATATATATATATATATATATGGTGACTGTAGTGTGCTCTGTGCTGTACCCATAGGAGGTGACTGTAGTGTGCTCTGTGCTGTATATATAGGAGGTGACTGTAGTGTACTCTGTGCTGTACCCATAGGAGGTGACTGTAGTGTGCCCTGTGCTGTACCCATAGGAGGTGACTGTAGTGTGCTCTGTGCTGTATATATAGGAGGTGACTGTAGTGTGCTCTGTGCTGTACCTATAGGAGGTGACTGTAGTGTGCTCTGTGCTGTACCCATAGGAGGTGACTGTAGTGTGCTCTGTGCTGTATATATAGGAGGTGACTGTAGTGTGCTCTGTGCTGTACCTATAGGAGGTGACTGTAGTGTACTCTGTGCTGTACCCATAGGAGGTGACTGTAGTGTGTTCTGTGCTGTACCTATAGGAGGTGACTGTAGTGTACTCTGTGCTGTACCTATAAGAGGTGACTGTAGTGTGCTCTGTGCTGTACTGTATATATAGGAGGAGACTGTAGTGTGCCCTGTGCTGTATATATATATATGAGGTGACTGTAGTGTGCTCTGTGCTGTACCCATAGGAGGTGACTGTAGTGTGCTCTGTGCTTTACCTATAGGATGTGACTGTAGTGTGCTCTGTGCTGTATATATAGGAGGTGACTGTAGTGTGCTCCGTGCTGTATATATAGGAGGTGACTGTAGTGTGCTCTGTGCTGTACCTATAGGAGGTGACTGTAGTGTGCTCTGTGCTGTATATATAGGAGGTGACTGTAGTGTGCTCTGTACTGTATATATAGGAGGAGACTGTATTGTGCTCTGTGCTCTAACCATAGGAGATGACTGTAGTGTGCTCTGTGCTGTACCTATAGGAGGTGACTGTAGTGTACTCTGTGCTGTACCCATAGGAGGAGACTGTAGTGTGCTCTGTGCTGTATATATAGGAGGTGACTGTAGTGTGCTCCGTGCTGTATATATAGGAGGTGACTGTAGTGTGCTCCGTGCTGTATATATAGGAGGTGACTGTAGTGTGCTCTGTGCTGTACCTATAGTAGGTGACTGTAGTGTGCTCTGTGCTGTATATATAGGAGGTGACTGTAGTGTGCTCCGTGCTGTATATATAGGAGGTGACTGTAGTGTGCTCTGTGCTGTACCTATAGTAGGTGACTGTAGTGTGCTCTGTGCTGTATATATAGGAGGTGACTGTAGTGTGCTCCGTGCTGTACCTATAGGAGGTGACTGTAGTGTGCTCTGTGCTGTATATATAGGAGGTGACTGTAGAGTGCTCTGTGCTGTACCTATAGGAGGAGACTGTAGTGTACTCTGTGCTTTACCTATAGGAGGAGACTGTAGTGTGCTCTGTGCTGTACCTATAGGAGGAGACTGTAGTGTGCTCTGTGCTGTATATATAGGAGGTGACTGTAGTGTGCTCCGTGCTGTATATATAGGAGGTGACTGTAGTGTGCTCCGTGCTGTACCTATAGGAGGTGACTGTAGTGTGCTCTGTGCTGTATATATAGGAGGTGACTGTAGTGTGCTCTGTGCTGTATATATAGGAGGTGACTGTAGTGTGCTCTGTGCTGTATATAGGAGGTGACTGTAGTGTGCTCTGTGCTGAACCTATAGGAGGAGACTGTAGTGTACTCTGTGCTGTACCTATAGGAGGAGACTGTAGTGTGCTCTGTGCTGTACCTATAGGAGGAGACTGTAGTGTGCTCTGTGCTGTATATATAGGAGGTGACTGTAGTGTGCTCTGTGCTGTATATATAGGAGGTGACTGTAGTGTGCTCCGTGCTGTATATATAGGAGGTGACTGTAGTGTGCTGTATATATAGGAGATGACTGTAGTGTGCTCTGTGCTGTACCTATAGGAGGTGACTGTAGTGTGCTGTACTGTATGTATAGGAGGTGACTGTAGTGTGCTCTGTGCTGTATATATAGGAGGTGACTGTAGTGTGCTCTGTGCTGTATATATAGGAGGTGACTGTAGTGTGCTCTGTGCTGTATATATAGGAGGTGACTGTAGTGTGCTCTGTGCTGTATATATAGGATGTGACTGTAGTGTGCTCTGTGCTGTATATATAGGAGGTGACTGTAGTGTATTCTGTGCTGTATATATAGGAGGTGACTGTAGTGTGCTCTGTGCTGTATATATAGGAGGTGACTGTAGTGTGCTCTGTGCTGTATATATAGGAGGAGCCTGTAGTGTGCTCTGTGCTGTACTCATAGGAGGTGACTGTAGTGTGCCCTGTGCTGTACCCATAGGAGGTGACTGTAGTGTGCCCTGTGCTGTACCCATAGGAGGTGACTGTAGTGTACTCTGTGCTGACCCATAGGAAGTGACTGTAGTGTACTCTGTGCTGTACCTATAGGAGTTGACTGTAGTGTGCTCTGTGCTGTACCTATAAGAGGTGAGTGTAGTGTGCTCTGTGCTGTACTGTATATATAGGAGGAGACTGTATTGTGCTCTGTGCTCTACCTATAGGAGGTGACTGTAGTGTGCTGTATATATAGGAGGTGACTGTAGTGTGCTCTGTGCTGTACCTATAGGAGGTGACTGTAGTGTGCTCTGTGCTCTACCTATAGGAGGTGACTGTAGTGTGCTCTGTGCTGTATATATAGGAGGTGACTGTAGTGTGCTCTGTGCTGTATATATAGGAGGTGACTGTAGTGTGCTCTGTGCTCTACCTATAGGAGGTGACTGTAGTGTGCTCTGTGCTGTATATATAGGAGGTGACTGTAGTGTGCTCTGTGCTGTATATATAGGAGGTGACTGTAGTGTGCTCTGTGCTGTACCCATAGGAGGTGACTGTAGTGTGCTCTGTGCTGTACCTATAGTAAGTGACTGTAGTGTGCTCTGTGCTGTATATATAGGAGGTAACTGTAGTGTGCTCTGTGCTGTATATATAGGAGGTGACTGTAGCGTGCTCTGTGCTGTATATATAGGAGGTGACTGTAGTGTGCTCTGTGCTGTATATATAGGAGGTGACTGTAGTGTGCTCTGTGCTGTACCTATAGGAGGTGACTGTAGTGCGCTCTGTGCTGTATATATAGGAGGTGACTGTAGTGTGCTCTGTGCTGTACCTATAGTAAGTGACTGTAGTGTGCTCTGTGCTGTACCTATAGGAGGTGACTGTAGTGTGCTCTGTGCTGTACCCATAGGAGGTGACTGTAGTGTGCCCTGTGCTGTACCCATAGGAGGTGACTGTAGTGTACTCTGTGCTGACCCATAGGAAGTGACTGTAGTGTACTCTGTGCTGTACCTATAGGAGTTGACTGTAGTGTGCTCTGTGCTGTACCTATAAGAGGTGAGTGTAGTGTGCTCTGTGCTGTACTGTATATATAGGAGGAGACTGTATTGTGCTCTGTGCTCTACCTATAGGAGGTGACTGTAGTGTGCTGTATATATAGGAGGTGACTGTAGTGTGCTCTGTGCTGTACCTATAGGAGGTGACTGTAGTGTGCTCTGTGCTCTACCTATAGGAGGTGACTGTAGTGTGCTCTGTGCTGTATATATAGGAGGTGACTGTAGTGTGCTCTGTGCTGTATATATAGGAGGTGACTGTAGTGTGCTCTGTGCTCTACCTATAGGAGGTGACTGTAGTGTGCTCTGTGCTCTACCTATAGGAGGTGACTGTAGTGTGCTCTGTGCTGTATATATAGGAGGTGACTGTAGTGTGCTCTGTGCTGTATATATAGGAGGTGACTGTAGTGTGCTCTGTGCTGTACCCATAGGAGGTGACTGTAGTGTGCTCTGTGCTGTACCTATAGTAAGTGACTGTAGTGTGCTCTGTGCTGTATATATAGGAGGTAACTGTAGTGTGCTCTGTGCTGTATATATAGGAGGTGACTTTAGCGTGCTCTGTGCTGTATATATAGGAGGTGACTGTAGTGTGCCCTGTGCTGTACCCATAGGAGGTGACTGTAGTGTGCTCTGTGCTGTACCTATAGGAGGTGACTGTAGTGCGCTCTGTGCTGTATATATAGGAGGTGACTGTAGTGTGCTCTGTGCTGTACCTATAGGAGGTGACTGTAGTGCGCTCTGTGCTGTATATATAGGAGGTGACTGTAGTGTGCTCTGTGCTGTACCTATAGTAAGTGACTGTAGTGTGCTCTGTGCTGTACCTATAGGAGGTGACTGTAGTGTGCTCTGTGCTGTACCTATAGGAGGTGACTGTAGTGTATTCTGTGCTGTATATATAGGAGGTGACTGTAGTGTGCTCTGTGCTGTACCTATAGGAGGTGACTGTAGTGTGCTCTGTGCTGTACCTATAGGAGGTGACTGTAGTGTGCTCTGTGCTGTACCTATAGGAGGAGACTGTAGTGTGCTCTGTGCTGTATATATAGGAGGTGACTGTAGTGTGCTCTGTGCTGTATATATAGGAGGTGACTGTAGTGTGCTCTGTGCTGTACCTATAGGAGGTGACTGTAGAGTGCTCTGTGCTGTACCCATAGGAGGTGACTGTAGTGTGCTCTCTGCTGTATATATAGGAGGTAACTGTAGTGTGCTCTGTGCTGTATATATAGGAGGTGACTGTAGTGTGCTCTGTGCTGTATATATAGGAGGTAACTGTAGTGTGCTCTGTGCTGTACCCATAGGAGGTGACTGTAGTGTGCTTTGTGCTGTATATAGGAGGTGACTGTAGTGTGCTCTGTGCTGTACCTATAGGAGGAGACTGTAGTGTGCTCTGTGCTGTACCTATAGGAGGAGACTGTAGTGTACTCTGTGCTGTACCTATAGGAGGAGACTGTAGTGTGCTCTGTGCTGTATATATAGGAGGTGACTAGTGTGCTCTGTGCTGTATATATAGGAGGTGACTGTAGTGTGCCCTGTGCTGTACCCATAGGAGGTGACTGTAGTGTGCCCTGTGCTGTACCCATAGGAGGTGACTGTAGTGTATTCTGTGCTGTATATATAGGAGGTGACTGTAGTGTGCTCTGTGCTGTATATATAGGAGGTGACTGTAGTGTATTCTGTGCTGTATATATAGGAGGTGACTGTAGTGTGCTCTGTGCTGTATATATAGGATGTGACTGTAGTGTGCTCTGTGCTGTACCCATAGGAGGAGACTGTAGTGTACTCTGTGCTGTACCTATAGGAGGAGACTGTAGTGTGCTCTGTGCTGTACCTATAGGAGGAGACTGTAGTGTACTCTGTGCTGTACCTATAGGAGGAGACTGTAGTGTGCTCTGTGCTGTATATATAGGAGGTGACTAGTGTGCTCTGTGCTGTATATATAGGAGGTGACTGTAGTGTATTCTGTGCTGTATATATAGGAGGTGACTGTAGTGTGCTCTGTGCTGTATATATAGGAGGTAACTGTAGTGTGCTCTGTGCTGTATATATAGGAGGTGACTGTAGTGTGCTCTGTGCTGTATATATAGGAGGTGACTGTAGTGTATTCTGTGCTGTATATATAGGAGGTGACTGTAGTGTGCTCTGTGCTGTATATATAGGATGTGACTGTAGTGTGCTCTGTGCTGTATATATAGGAGGTGACTGTAGTGTGCTCCGTGCTGTATATATAGGAGGTGACTGTAGTGTGCTCTGTGCTGTACCTATAGTAAGTGACTGTAGTGTGCTCTGTGCTGTACCTATAGGAGGTGACTGTAGTGTGCTCTGTGCTGTATATATAGGAGGTGACTGTAGTGTGCTCTGTGCTGTACCTATAGTAAGTGACTGTAGTGTGCTCTGTGCTGTACCTATAGGAGGTGACTGTAGTGTGCTCTGTGCTGTACCTATAGGAGGTGACTGTAGTGTGCTCTGTGCTGTATATATAGGAGGTGACTGTAGTGTGCTCTGTGCTGTACCTATAGGAGGAGACTGTAGTGTACTCTGTGCTGTACCTATAGGAGGAGACTGTAGTGTACCCTGAGTGTACCCTGTGCTGTACCCATAGGAGGAGACTGTAGTGTGCTCTGTGCTGTATATATAGGAGGTGACTGTAGTGTGCTCTGTGCTGTACCTATAGGAGGAGACTGTAGTGTGCTCTGTGCTGTACCTATAGGAGGAGACTGTAGTGTACCCTGTGCTGTACCCATAGGAGGAGACTGTAGTGTACTCTGTGCTGTACCTATAGGAGGAGACTGTAGTGTGCTCTGTGCTGTACCTATAGGAGGAGACTGTAGTGTACCCTGTGCTGTACCCATAGGAGATGACTGTAGTGTGCTCTGTGCTGTATATATAGGAGGTGACTAGTGTGCTCTGTGCTGTATATATAGGAGGTGACTGTAGTGTATTCTGTGCTGTATATATAGGAGGTGACTGTAGTGTGCTCTGTGCTGTATATATAGGAGGTGACTGTAGTGTGCTGTATATATAGGAGGTGACTAGTGTGTTCTGTGCTGTCTAGTTAATGGCATCCTGGCAGTTCACACCTAAACCTCACCAGTGACAGCGATGGGTTAATGTTGGGATTCTCCTGGCACAGTCTGGAATGTTCTTGTAACTGAACACCTAGTGCCCCCCCACCCCCTCCCCGCTCCGTCAGCCCCCGAAAATATGATGTAGCCTGTCATGGCCGCCGCAGCCTCCCTGCACCCCTGTGGATGTAACTTGTAATAAACTAAAATGGAAATCACCATCAATAAAAGGGGCGTTGCCATGTGTTATAATGGACAGGCGGTATGTGTCCTCCTCCACCCCCGGTGTGTTATAATGGACAGGTGGTATGTGTCTTACTCCTCCCCCTGTGTGTTATAATGGACAGGCGGTATGTGTCCTCCTCCTCCCCCGGTGTGTTATAATGGACAGGCGGTATGTGTCCCCCTCCCTCTGTGTGTTATAATGGACAGGCGGTATGTGTCCTCCTCCACCCCCGGTGTGTTATAATGGACAGGCGGTATGTGTCCTACTCCTCCCCCGGTGTGTTATAATGGACAGGTGGTATGTGTCCTACTCCTCCCCCGCTGTGTTATAATGGACAGGCGGTATGTGTCCTCCTCCTCCGGTGTGTTATAATGGACAGGCGGTATGTGTCCTCCTCCTCCCTCGCTGTGTTATAATGGACAGGCGGTATGTGTCCTCCTCCTCCGGTGTGTTTTAATGGACAGGCGGTATGTGTCCTCCTCCTCCTCCGGTGTGTTATAATGGACAGGCGGTATGTGTCCTCCTCCTCCAGTATGTTATAATGGACAGGCGGTATGTGTCCTCCTCCTCCAGTATGTTATAATGGACAGGCGGTATGTGTCCTCCTCCTCCAGTATGTTATAATGGACAGGCGGTATGTGTCCTCCTTCCCGGTGTGTTACAATGGACAGGCGGTATGTGTCCTCCTCCTCCAGTATGTTATAATGGACAGGCGGTATGTGTCCTCCTCCCCGGTGTGTTATAATGGACAGGCGATATGTGTCCTCCTCCCCGGTGTGTTATAATGGACAGGCGATATGTGTCCTCCTCCCCGGTGTGTTATAATGGACAGGCGGTATGTGTCTTTTTCCGGTGTGTTATAATGGACAGGCGGTATGTGTCCTCCTCCTCGGTGTGTTACAATGGACAGGCGGCATGTGTCCTTATCCTCCCCGGTGTGTTATAATGGACAGGCGGTATGTGTACTCCCCCTGTGTGTTACAATGGACAGGCGGTACGTGTCCTCTTCCCCCTGTGTGTTATAATGGACAGGCAGTATGTGTCCTCCTCCCCCCCTGGTGTGTTATAATGGACAGGCGGTAGGTGTCCTCCTCCTCCAGTATGTTATAATGGACAGGCAATATGTGTCCTCCTCCCCGGTGTGTTATAATGGACAGGCGATATGTGTCCTCCTCCCCGGTGTGTTATAATGGACAGGCGGTATGTGTCCTCTTCCTCTGGTGTGTTATAATGAACAGGCGGAATGTGTCCTCCCCGGTGTGTTATAATGGACAGGCGGTATGTGTCCTCCTCCCCGGTGTGTTTTAATGGACAGGCGGTATGTGTCCTCCTCCCCGGTGTGTTATAATGGACAGGCGATATGTGTCCTCCTTCCTGGTGTGTTATAATGGACAGGCGGTATGTGTCTTCCTCCTCCGGTGTGTTATAATGGACAGGCGGTATGTGTCCCCCTCCTCCCCGGTGTGTTATAATGGACAGGCGGTATATTTCCTCCTCCTCCTCCCCTGGTGTGTTATAATGGACAGGCGATATGTGTCCCCCTCCCTGGTGTGTTATTATGGACAGGCGGTATGTGTCCTCCTCCTCCGGTGTGTTATAATGGACAGGCGGTATATTTCCTCCTTCCCCTGTGTGTTATAATGGACAGGCGGTATAATTCCTCCTCCTCCCCTGGTGTGTTATAATAGACAGGCGGTATGTGTCTTCCTCCTCCCCTGGTGTGTTATAATAGACAGGCGGTATGCGTCCTCCTCCGGTGTGTTATAATGGACAGGCGGTATGTGTCCTCCTCCCCGGTGTGTTATAATGGACAAGCGGTATGTGTCCTCCTCCCCGGTGTGTTATAATGGACAGGCGGTATGTGTCCTCCTCCCCCTGTATGTTATAATGGACATGCAGTATGTGTCCTCCTCCTCCGGTGTGTTATAATGGACAGGCGGTATGTGTCCTCCTCCTCTCCCTGTGTGTTATAATGGACAGGCGGTATGTGTCCTCCTCCCCGGTGTGTTATAATGGACAAGCGGTATGTGTCCTCCTCCCCGGTGTGTTATAATGGACAGACGGTATGTGTCCCCCTCCCCCTGTGTGTTATAATGGACAGGCGGTATGTGTCCTCCTCCTCCGGTGTGTTATAATGGACAGGCGGTATGTGTCCTTATCCTCCCCGGTGTGTTATAATGGACAGGCGGTATGTGTCCCCCTCCCTCTGTGTGTTATAATGGACAAGCGGTATGTGTCCTCCTCCCCCTGTATGTTATAATGGACATGCAGTATGTGTCCTCCTCCTCCGGTGTGTTATAATGGACAGGCGGTATGTGTCCTCCTCCCTCTGTGTGTTATAATGGACAGGCGGTATGTGTCCTCCTCCTCCGGTGTGTTATAATGGACAGGTGGTATGTGTCCTCCTCCCCCTGTGTGTTATAATGGACAGGTGGTATGTGTCCCCCTCCCTCTGTGTGTTATAATGGACAGGCGGTATGTGTCCCCCTCCCTCTGTGTGTTATAATGGACAGGCGGTATGTGTCCCCCTCCCTCTGTGTGTTATAATGGACAGGCGGTATGTGTCCCCCTCCCTCTGTGTGTTATAATGGACAGGCGGTATGTGTCCCCCTCCCTCTGTGTGTTATAATGGACAGGCGGTATGTGTCCCCCTCCCCCTGTGTGTTATAATGGACAGGCGGTATGTGTCCCCCTCCCCCTGTGTGTTATAATGGACAGGCGGTATGTGTCCCCCTCCCTCTGTGTGTTATAATGGACAGGCGGTATGTGTCCCCCTCCCTCTGTGTGTTATAATGGACAGGCGGTATGTATCCCCCTCCCCCTGTGTGTTATAATGGACAGGCGGTATGTGTCCCCCTCTCCCTGTGTGTTATAATGGACAGGTGGTATGTGTCCCCCTCCCTCTGTGTGTTATAATGGACAGGCGGTATGTGTCCCCCTCCCTCTGTGTGTTATAATGGACAGGCGGTATGTGTCCCCCTCCCTCTGTGTGTTATAATGGACAGGCGGTATGTGTCCCCCTCCCTCTGTGTGTTATAATGGACAGGCGGTATGTGTCCCCCTCCCTCTGTGTGTTATAATGGACAGGCGGTATGTATCCCCCTCCCCCTGTGTGTTATAATGGACAGGCGGTATGTGTCCCCCTCCCCCTGTGTGTTATAATGGACAGGCGGTATGTGTCCCCCTCTCTCTGTGTGTTATAATGGACAGGTGTGAGTATAGTGGGCGGTGTGCCATCCTCCCCCGCTGTGTAATAGTACTCTGTCTCTGCAGGGGTGGTATATGGCAGGCTGTGGGGTATACGGCAGGTGAGGCTGTAGCCATGAGGAGTATTGTCGGGGATTATCAGCTCCATTAGGTTTCTGGTATGTTCTGTGGTATCTTCATAGGTTCGGCCCCAGCTTGTCTGTGACCAAGAATCGGGTGCTGGAAAGACTGCACTACTATCACTGTACAGTCACGGCTAGGACAATGCTCTGTGTGTACAATTATCACATCAGGGCCCCTAGGGGCCTCAGACAGTGTCCCTGACAGGGAGCTGTACACTGTGCCCCCATGAGGAGTAGGGAGCTGTACATTGTGCCCCCCCATGAGGAGTAGGGAGCTGTACATTGTGCCCCCCATGAGGAGCAGGGAGCCGTACATTGTGCCCCCCATGAGGAGTAGGGAGCTGTACATTGTGCCCCGCCATCAAGAGTAGGGAGCTGTACATTGTGCCCCCCCATGTGGAGTAGGGAGCTGTACATTGTGCCCCCCATGTGGAGTAGGGAGCTGTACATTGTGCCCCCCATGAGGAGTAGGGAGCTGTACATTGTGCCCCCATGAGGAGCAGGGAGCCGTACATTGTGCCCCCCATGTGGAGTAGGGAGCTGTACATTGTGCCCCCCATGTGGAGTAGGGAGCCGTACATTGTGCCCCCCCATGAGGAGCAGGGAGCCGTACATTGTGCCCCCCCCATGAGGAGTAGGGAGCTGTACATTGTGCCCCCCCCATGAGGAGAAGGGAGCCGTACATTGTGCCCCGCCATCAAGAGTAGGGAGCTGTACATTGTGCCCCCATGAGGAGCAGGGAGCCGTACATTGTGCCCCCCATGTGGAGTAGGGAGCCGTACATTGTGCCCCCCATGAGGAGAAGGGAGCCGTACATTGTGCCCGCCATCAAGAGTAGGGAGCCTTACATTGTGCCCCCCCATGAGGAGAAGGGAGCCGTACATTGTGCCCCGCCATCAAGAGTAGGGAGCTGTACACTGTGCCCCCATGAGGAGTAGGGAGCTGTACATTGTGCCCCCCATGAGGAGTAGGGAGCTGTACATTGTGCCCCCCATGAGGAGTAGGGAGCTGTACACTGTGCCCCCATGAGGAGTAGGGAGCTGTACATTGTGCCCCCCATGAGGAGTAGGGAGCTGTACATTGTGCCCCCCATGAGGAGTAGGGAGCTGTACATTGTGCCCCCCATGAGGAGTAGGGAGCTGTACATTGTGCCCCCCATGTGGAGTAGGGAGCTGTACATTGTGCCCCCCATGAGGAGTAGGGAGCTGTACATTGTGCCCCCCATGAGGAGTAGGGAGCTGTACATTGTGCCCCCCATGAGGAGTAGGGAGCTGTACATTGTGCCCCCCATGAGGAGTAGGGAGCTGTACATTGTGCCCCCCATGAGGAGTAGGGAGCTGTACATTGTGCCCCCCATGAGGAGTAGGGAGCTGTACATTGTGCCCCCCCCATGTGGAGTAGGGAGCTGTACATTGTGCCCCCCATGAGGAGTAGGGAGCTGTCTGTTTGGTTTCTGTTGCTCTTTATAACTATTTTTTTCCCTTCCGTCTTTCTAGGATGTTCTACAGGAATGTTCAAACCCAACCAGGGAGACGAGAGCTGCCTGCACTGCCCCTTCAACAGCCGGACCACCTCCGAGGGGGCCACCAACTGTGTGTGCCGGACGGGCTACTACCGGGCCGACTCCGACCCTCTACAGATGCCGTGCACAAGTAGGTCACAGGTCTGGAGGTGTTCAAATATAGGGTTCTCTTTCCTGTAGAGTGTAAGCTCCTATGGTCAGTGATGTCTCTCCTGTAGAGTGTAAGCTCTTATGGTCAGTGATGTCTCCTGTAGAGTGTAAGCTCTTATGGTCAGTGATGTCTCCTGTAGAGTGTAAGCTGTTATGGTCAGTCATGTCTCCTGTAGAGTGTAAGCTCTTATGGTCAGTGATGTCTCCTGTAGAGTGTAAGCTCTTATGGTCAGTGATGTCTTTCCTGTAGAGTGTAAGCTCTTATGGTCAGTGATGTCTCTCCTGTAGAGTGTAAGCTCTTATGGTCAGTGATGTCTCCTGTAGAGTGTAAGCTCTTATGGTCAGTGATGTCTCCTGTAGAGTGTAAGCTCTTATGGTCAGTGATGTCTCCTGTAGAGTGTAAGCTGTTATGGTCAGTGATGTCTCCTGTAGAGTGTAAGCTCCTATGGTCAGTGATCTCTCCTGTAGAGTGTAAGCTCTTATGGTCAGTGATGTCTCCTGTAGAGTGTAAGCTCTTATGGTCAGTGATGTCTCCTGTAGAGTGTAAGCTCCTATGGTCAGTGATGTCTCCTGTAGAGTGTAAGCTCTTATGGTCAGTGATGTCTCCTGTAGAGTGTAAGCTCTTATGGTCAGTGATCTCTCCTGTAGAGTGTAAGCTCTTATGGTCAGTGATGTCTCTCCTGTAGAGTGTAAGCTCTTATGGTCAGTGATGTCTCTCTCCTGTAGAGTGTAAGCTCTTATGGTCAGTGGTGTCTTCTGTAGAGTGTAAGCTCTTATGGTCAGTGATGTCTCCTGTAGAGTGTAAGCTCCTATGGTCAGTGATGTCTCCTGTAGAGTGTAAGCTCTTATGGTCAGTGATGTCTCCTGTAGAGTGTAAGCTCTTATGGTCAGTGATGTCTCCTGTAGAGTGTAAGCTCTTATGGTCAGTGATCTCTCCTGTAGAGTGTAAGCTCTTATGGTCAGTGATGTCTCTCCTGTAGAGTGTAAGCTCTTATGGTCAGTGATGTCTCTCTCCTGTAGAGTGTAAGCTCTTATGGTCAGTGGTGTCTTCTGTAGAGTGTAAGCTCTTATGGTCAGTGATGTCTCCTGTAGAGTGTAAGCTCCTATGGTCAGTGATGTCTCCTGTAGAGTGTAAGCTCTTATGGTCAGTGATGTCTCCTGTAGAGTGTAAGCTCTTATGGTCAGTGATGTCTCCTGTAGAGTGTAAGCTCTTATGGTCAGTGATCTCTCCTGTAGAGTGTAAGCTCTTATGGTCAGTGATGTCTCCTGTAGAGTGTAAGCTCCTATGGTCAGTGATGTCTCCTGTAGAGTGTAAGCTCTTATGGTCAGTGGTGTCTCCTGTAGAGTGTAAGCTCTTATGGTCAGTGATGTCTCCTGTAGAGTGTAAGCTCCTATGGTCAGTGATGTCTCCTGTAGAGTGTAAGCTCTTATGGTCAGTGATGTCTTTCCTGTAGAGTGTAAGCTCTTATGGTCAGTGATGTCTTTCCTGTAGAGTGTAAGCTCTTATGGTCAGTGATGTCTCCTGTAGAGTGTAAGCTCCTATGGTCAGTGATCTCTCCTGTAGAGTGTAAGCTCTTATGGTCAGTGATGTCTCCTGTAGAGTGTAAGCTCTTATGGTCAGTGATCTCTCCTGTAGAGTGTAAGCTGTTATGGTCAGTGATGTCTCCTGTAGAGTGTAAGCTCTTATGGTCAGTGATCTCTCCTGTAGAGTGTAAGCTCTTATGGTCAGTGGTGTCTTTCCTGTAGAGTGTAAGCTCTTATGGTCAGTGATGTCTCCTGTAGAGTGTAAGCTCTTATGGTCAGTGATGTCTCTCCTGTAGAGTGTAAGCTCTTATGGTCGGTGATGTCTCCTGTAGAGTGTAAGCTCTTATGGTCAGTGATGTCTCCTGTAGAGTGTAAGCTCTTATGGTCAGTGATGTCTCTCCTGTAGAGTGTAAGCTCTTATGGTCAGTGATGTCTCCTGTAGAGTGTAAGCTCTTATGGTCAGTGATGTCTCCTGTAGAGTGTAAGCTCTTATGGTCAGTGATGTCTCCTGTAGAGTGTAAGCTGTTATGGTCAGTGATCTCTCCTGTAGAGTGTAAGCTCTTATGGTCAGTGATGTCTCCTGTAGAGTGTAAGCTCTTATGGTCAGTGATGTCTCCTGTAGAGTGTAAGCTCTTATGGTCAGTGATGTCTCTCCTGTAGAGTGTAAGCTCTTATGGTCAGTGATGTCTCCTGTAGAGTGTAAGCTCTTATGGTCAGTGATGTCTCTCCTGTAGAGTGTAAGCTCTTATGGTCGGTGATGTCTCCTGTAGAGTGTAAGCTCTTGTGGTCAGTGATGTCTTTCCTGTAGAGTGTAAGCTCTTGTGGTCAGTGATGTGTCCTATAGAGTGTAAGCTCTTGTGGTCAGAGGGTCCTGTATAGTATATGTATATATCTGTGTTTCTATGTGTCTGATAAATCCTTTTCTCTTTTCTTTGCCCCTCAGCTACCCCATCTTCCCCCCAGAATGTTATCTCCAGCGTCAATGAGACCTCCCTGGTGTTGGAGTGGTCCTCGCCCAGGGACTCAGGAGGCCGCGAGGACCTTGTATATAACATCATCTGTAAGAGCTGCGGCTCGGGCCGAGGAGCTTGTACACGCTGCGGAGATAACGTTCAGTTTGCCCCCCGACAGCTGGGCCTGACTGAACCCCGAGTCTACATCAGTGACCTGCTGGCGCACACACAGTACACGTTCGAGATACAAGCTGTGAACGGAGTCACCGACCAAAGCCCCTACTCCCCGCAGTTTGCATCGGTTAATATTACCACCAACCAGGCAGGTGAGTGTCCAGTGACCCTCAGAGAGCAGACTTATATCAGTGCTGGAGCGTTATAAGAGGAGCGGCTGATATCAGTCACATATATAATGTCTGGAAGTTATATCAGTGCTGGAGCGTTATAAGAGGAGCGGCTGATATCAGTCACATATGATGTAATAGGAGGTTATATCAGTACTGGAGCGTTATAAGAGGAGCGGCTGATATCAGTCACATATGATGTAATAGGAGGTTATATCAGTGCCGGAGCGTTATAAGAGGAGCGGCTGATATCAGTCACATATGATGTAATAGGAGGAGGTTATAAGAGGAGCGGCTGATATCAGTCACATATGATGTAATAGGAGGAGGTTATATCAGTGCTGGAGCGTTATAAGGGGAGCGGCTGATATCAGTCACATATGATGTAATAGGAGGTTATATCAGTGCTGGAGCGTTATAAGAGGAGCGGCTGATATCAGTCACATATGATGTAATAGGAGGTTATATCAGTACTGGAGCGTTATAAGAGGAGCGGCTGATATCAGTCACATATGATGTAATGTCTGGAGGATATATCAGTGCTGGAGCGTTATAAGGGGAGCGGCTGATGTCAGTCACATATGATGTAATAGGAGGTTATATCAGTGCTGGAGCGTTATAAGGGGAGCAGCTGATATCAGTCACATAGGATGTAATAGGAGGTTATATCAGTGCTGGAGCGTTATAGGAGGAGCGGCTGATATCAGTCACATAGGATGTAATAGGAGGTTATATCAGTGTTGGAGCGTTATAAGAGGAGCGGCTGATATCAGTCACATATATAATGTCTGGAGGTTATATCAGTACTGGAGCGTTATAGGAGGAGCGGCTGATATCAGTCACATATGATGTAATAGGAGGTTATATCAGTGCCGGAGCGTTATAGGAGGAGCGGCTGATATCAGTCACGTAGCATTCGCTTATCACAGTGCGCTGTGCATTGTGAGGTCCCGGTATATTACACCATACAGAACCTGTGCTGGGGCATTGTTTGCTGTTGCTGATTATTTGGCCATTAGGTGGCAGCACCTGGTGTCATAGAGGTGCAGTGTTGTCGCTGTGTATCGGGGAGATCCCGTGCTTGGTCAGGTCACAGCAGGAATTCCTCCGGAGTGAGGTGCGGGGCGCAGAGCGGCCTCCCAGGAGCTGCCCATCCTCATGGCTGTCAGGACGCCCGGCTGTGGTGCTCTGCGCTGCATATATAATTGATGCATTGGTCGGTTCTCTGTACACAAACACGGCTATGCTGCTCTGAATTGAGGTCAGCTGTCATGCAGTGATCCGCCCAGGGAGCACCGATACGGCACATCATCTCCTGCGCCAGTCACGTGACCAAAAACCAGGCCCTGACCAAGATCTCCACATGTGAAGGGGGAGTGTTCAAGGGGAAGAGGGAAGGGGATGATGGGAGTGATGATACACTGTGAGATAGGGAGATTAGAGTGTGAGCTCCTGGGGTCAGGGATGATGGGAGTGATGATACACTGTGTGTGATAGGAGATTAGAGTGTCAGCTCCTGGGGTCAGGGAGGATGATGGGAGTGATGATACACTGTGTGTGATAGGAGATTAGAGTGTGAGCTCCTGGGGTCAGGGAGGATGATGGGAGTGATGATACACTGTGTGTGATAGGGGATTAGAGTGTGAGCTCCTGGGGTCAGGGAGGATGATGGGAGTGATGATACACTGTGTGTGATAGGGGATTAGAGTGTCAGCTCCTGGGGTTGGGGATGCAGTGTGTTACCTGGTTCTGCTCCATGTTCTGTATCTTTTCATCCCTGGGGGGAGCAGTTCTCCTGCTCTTAGCGGATGAGGCATTGGGTGCTGGCAGTGGTTCTCCTGCCTGTCTCCACCTTGAGCTTTGCCTTCAGCCTGTGACCCAGTATGTGATTACTAGATGGATCCCCCCCTGAGTCTCCGGCCTCCATAACCCGGGGGAGAGGCCAGAGATGTTGTCTCTTGCAGCTGTCCCTTCTCCTTCATCCCTGGCTGCTGTTGAGAGGGGGGGGGGGCACTTTTATATCGCCATCTCACTTACCAGGGCTGTGGGGGAGGTGCTGCTGAGCTGGAACCCCCAGGTCGGTAACATTGCCCTCCGCTCTAAATCTTGTGTAGGTTCCATGTTACTGTCCTGACACCAGAACCAGGGGGGAATCTGCTGACGTTCCCAGACACCTGGAATCCTGGGAGAAACCTGAGAAGTGACGTTTCTTCCCATCCCCTTTGGTGGAGATGAGGAGCAATAAATCGCCCCCCCCCCCCCCCCCCCCCCCCCCCCCGTCCTCTGGCCGCTATGGCTGAGCTTTCTCATAATCAGGCATCATGGAGAGCTGCGTACATAAGACGAGGGGCCGCCCTGCTGCTTATCCTCTCATCTTCTGTACATGAAATGTCATGTTCCCTGTGAGAAGACATTGTCCTGGCAGCTGGGTGAGGGGCACAAGCAGGATTCACATAGCAGGTGGCATGCACATCACCTCTAGGGGGCAGTAGGCACTGGCCTGTAGGACAGGCTCCTTGTGTCTAATAAAAACCCTAGATGTCCAGGACGGGCCTAACGGGTCAGGGTCAGTGCAGGATCTTCTCCCAACTATCTCCACATCATCTACTCCTCTACTCATCATCTCCACTACTCCTTCACCTCTCCCCCTGTCCCCAGGACTTCTGCCTCCTATGTCACCACCCCCTGTCCCCAGGACTCCTGCCTCCTGTCCCACCGCCACCCCCTGCCCCCAGGACTCCTGTACTATCTCTGCCTCCGGCCCCCAGGACTCCTGTACTATCTCCACCTCCTGCCCCCAGGACTCCTGTCCCATCTCCACCTCCTGCCGCAAGGACTACTTTACTATCTCCAACTCCTGCCCCCAGAACTACTTTACTATCTCCACCTCCTGCCCCCAGGACTCCTGCCTCCTGTCTCACCACCACCTCCTGCCCCCAGGACTCCTTTACTATCTCCAACTCCTGCCCCCAGGACTCCTTTACTATCTCCACCTCCTGCCCCAGGACTCCTGTACTGTCTCCACCTCCTGCCCCCAGGACTTCTGTCCCATCTCCACCTCCTGCCCCCAGGACTCCTTTACTATCTCCACCTCCTGCCCCCAGGACTCCTTTACTATCTCCACCTCCTGCCCCCAGGACTCCTGTCCCGTCTCCACCTCCTGCCCCCAGGACTTCTGTCCCATCTCCACCTCCTGTCCCTAGGACTCCTGTCCCATCTCCACCCCCTGTCCCTAGGACTCCTGTACTATCTCCACCTCCTGCCCCCAGGACTCCTGTCCCATCTCCACCTCCTGTCCCCAGGACTCCTGTCCCATCTCCACCCCCTGTCCCTAGGACTCCTGTCCCATCTCCACCCCCTGTCCCTAGGACTCCTGTCCCATCTCCACCCCCTGTCCCTAGGACTCCTGCCTTTTATGTCACCATCTTCTTTTGGCCCCAGGATTGTCACCACCTTCCACCATATTCTGTTGTCCTCAGTCTCCTGTGCCAGTCCTCCTGCCTCCGGTGCTACAACCTCCTCCTTTGCCTCAGCCGTTCATTGCCCTCACCTCTGCCATTCCCTCTGACTCCTGCCTGTTGTGCCACCACTTCACCCCGTCCTCCCGGACTCCTGGCATCATCCCTATTCTGGGGTTTTTGGGCATTCACATTCTGTGTTGCAGCGTCTTTCTTTTTGTTGTTGTATAACCTTTGTTATATTAAAAACTAGAAAAAAATGGTAAATATGAAAATAAAGGGGGGGGTGACTCTGCCCCCCCCTTGCGCACACACACTTTCCTGCAAAGGTCAGGCACTAAGCTGTCCGCGGGGGGCTGTAGTCTTCAGGCATACAGCGCCCCTTCCCCTCCGGCGGCCATGTTATTGGTCAGCGAGGAGCTGGGGAGTCAGGGCTCACACTGCTTGACCTGGCATATAGGCCAAGTGCAGCAATCTAAGCTGACAGCTTCTTAGTGCAGCGCTGCATCCGCTGTCAGGGGCGCCATCACCACCAGAGGTGAACTTTCTGCTCCAGTAATCCCATGCCGTGCATCCGTCCTCCTGCTGTCAGGAGCCGCTCCACCACTAACTCCTTCTTCATTCTGCTCTTCTTCCAGCTCCATCCAGCGTCTCCATCATGCACCAGGTCAGCCGCGCTGTGGACAGCATCACCCTCTCGTGGTCGCAGCCGGACCAGCCCAACGGGGTCATCCTGGACTATGAGCTTCTGTACTATGAAAAGGTACGGCCTCCGAATGAGTGCTAGCTCTGCTGCCAACATAGCTCTTTGTGTCCCTACAGCTTAAGGTTCCCCTCAGCTGGACAGATTCAGTGACATAATCTTCTAGAAAGTTGAGACACTGATTAAAGGGATAGTTTATAAAAAAAAATCTTTCAAATCTACTAGTTTCAGAAAGTTACACAGATCTCTAATTTACTCCTATTAAAAAAATATCCAGTCTTCCAGTACATATCAGCTGCTGCATGTCCTGCAGGAATTCTTGTCAGGAACTGTCCAGAGCAGCAGCAAATCCCCATAGAAAACCTCTCCTGCTCTGGACAGTTCCTGACATGGACAGAGGTGGCAGCAGAGAGCACTGTGTCAGACTGGCGAGAATACACCACTTTCTGCAGGATATACAGCAGCTGATAAGTACTGAAAGACTGGAGATTTTTTAATAGACATAAATTACAAATCTCTGGCACCAGTGGATTTGACATTTTTTTCTGTTGAACAACCCCTTTAAGCTTTACTTACGTGGGACTGCATAATCGTTTACACGATAGTTAATTATTAACCCCATGTCACCCGCACACATTAACACGCTGAGCCGAAGTGTATGGTAATGAATAACAAGCCCCTGATTATCGACCCCTCTGGCGGCCACTGGGCTACATGTTGCCTCCACCCGTCTCTGGGATTATTATGTAACAGAAGAAACATAAACACATGTGGGTCAGCGGGCGCCATGGTTCTCGCACGGACCCCTGACTCACTGCAGTGATTGCCTCGGCCGCAGGTGGGAACGTCCTGAGCTGCTCTCCACTGTCGTGACCAATGTGACGTGAAGGTGTTTGACTGATGTGATGTAGATGAGCTCAACCAGCGGACGACCCCGGCGCGGCCTGAATAGGAAAGCAGGGATAAAAGCTTCAGATAACTGAGGGGGAAAGCATTAGGATCAGCAGATAATGGCCATGGGACGTCACAGCGATGGGTATCTGTGCCCAGACACTGGCACGGAATCTCCTATAGCAAAGAAAACCCATAGCTGTAAGAGCCCGCCACCTGCAGTGCCCATCACTGTCAGAGCCCGCCACCTGCGCTGCCCATCACTGTCAGAGCCCGCCACCTGCGCTGCCTATCACTGTCATAGCCCGCCACCTGCACTGCCCATCACTGTCATAGCCCGCCACCTGCACTGCCCATCACTGTCATAGCCCGCCACCTGCACTGCCCATCACTGTCATAGCCCACCACCTGCACTGCCCATCACTGTCAGAGCCCGCCACCTGCGCTGCCCATCACTGTCATAGCCCGCCACCTGCACTGCCCATCACTGTCATAGCCCGCCGCCTGCTCTGCCCATCACTGTCATAGCCCGCCGCCTGCACTGCCCATCACTGTCAGAGCCCGCCACCTGCACTGCCCATCACTGTCAGAGCCCGCCACCTGCACTGCCCATCACTGTCAGAGCCCACCACCTGCATTGCCCATCACTGTCAGAGCCCGCCACCTGCATTGCTTATCACTGTCAGAGCCCGCCACCTGCAGTGCCCATCACTGTCAGAGCCCGCCTCCTGCAGTGCCAATCACTGTCAGACCCGCCACCTGCAGTGCCCATCACTGTCAGAGCCCATTGCCTGCACTGCCCATCACTGTCAGAGCCCGCCATCTGCATTGCCCATCACTGTCAGAGCCCGCCACCTGCAGTGCCCATCACTGTCAGAGCCCGCCACCTGCAGTGCCAATCACTGTCAGAGCCCGCCACCTGCAGTGCCCATCACTCAGAGACTGCCACCTGCAGTGCCCATCACTCAGAGACCGCCACCTGCAGTGCCCATCACTGTCAGAGCCCACCGCCTGCAGTGCCCATCACTCAGAGACTGCCACCTGCACTGCCCATCACTGTCAGAGCCCGCCATCTGCAGGGCCCATCACTCAGAGCCCGCCATCTGCATTGCCCATCACTGTCAGAGCCCGCTACCTGCACTGCCCATCACTGTCAGAGCCCGCCACCTGCAGTGCCAATCACTGTCAGAGCCCGCCACCTGCAGTGCCAATCACTGTCAGAGCCCGCCACCTGCAGTGCCAATCACTGTCAGAGCCCGCCACCTGCAGTGCCAATCACTGTCAGAGCCCGCCACCTGCAGTGCCAATCACTGTCAGAGCCCGCCACCTGCAGTGCCAATCACTGTCAGAGCCCGCCACCTGCAGTGCCAATCACTGTCAGAGCCCGCCACCTGCAGTGCCAATCACTGTCAGAGCCCGCCACCTGCAGTGCCAATCACTGTCAGAGCCCGCCACCTGCAGTGCCAATCACTGTCAGAGCCCGCCACCTGCAGTGCCCATCACTCAGAGACTGCCACCTGCAGTGCCCATCAATCAGAGACCGCCACTTGCAGTGCCCATCACTGTCAGAGCCCGCCACCTGCAGTGCCCATCACTGTCAGAGCCCGCCACCTGCAGTGCCCATCACTGTCAGAGCCCGCCACCTGCAGGGCCCATCACTCAGAGATCGCCACCTGCAGTGCCCATCACTGGCAGAGCCTGTGGCACTGGCAGAGACTGTCATTGCTATATGCAGGGCTGCAGCTGCCAGAACCCTTTTACCTGCCGTGCCCATCACTGCCCATAATTCAGAGCCCACTACACGCAGTGCCTCTCACTGTAAGAGCTCGCCATGTGCAGTGCCTATCACTGTCTATAACTCAGAGCCCACTACACGCAGTGCCCATGGCCTCCCTCTGCCGTGCACTCCTATCACCCCCTGCTCATGTACAGTCCCTGGGATTTCCTGTCTGTCAGATAGCCAGACCTGTTTTGCAGCAGTGCCCCTCAGATGACTGCACCTCACTTACAGACTGGAATGTTAAGTACCCACCTGGTGCCCTGGGGGTTTGGGCATGTACCGGCGGCTCCACAATCCTGGCTTCCCTGTGCACCTGTTAAAATATTATTGTAAAGGGCTTCCCAGTGAAAGGTGACGGTCTCCTTGTCATCTCTCCGCTGTCACGCTGCAGCAGAGACAGGAATGTGATGGCGTCTCCTCGCCGCTAAGAGCTTCCATGTTGTGTACTACAGGACCTGACAGAACATAACTCATCGGTGGTGAAGAGTCCGACCAACACCGTAGTTGTGTCAGGCCTGAAGGCGGGCACCATATACGTCTTCCAGGTGAGAGCCCGGACCGTGGCTGGATATGGAAGATACAGCGGCAAAATGTATTTCCAGACCATGACGGAAGGTAAGCGCAGAGCTGAATAATAATAACGCTGCTGGTTCTCTCTGGTGTCAGCCATGACCACAGATAACGCCACACATAACTCTATTTACAGCCGAATATCAGAGCAGCTTCCAGGAAAAGCTCCCGCTCATTATTGGCTCCTCGGCCGCTGGTCTGGTCTTCCTCATCGCCCTGGTTGTCATCATCATCGTCTGCAATAGGTAGAGTAGCGTAAATGTCGTCTGTCCTTCCGTCCCCAACAGCGTAACCACTGCTCCCCCTCGACGTGATGTAGATGCTTGTGTAGTGCCCACTAACCCATTCCACTAGGAGCTCCCACTGAGAGATGATAGGAGTAGTAGTTGTTTGATCGCTGGATTAACTACGGTTTGTATTTTCTCCAGAAGACGAGGATTTGAGAGAGCAGACTCTGAATACACAGACAAACTGCAGCATTATACCAGTGGCCACAGTACGTACCGTCTGCCTTCACCAGTGCTAGGGGCTCGTTCTCTCGTTGGTTCGTTGGTTAATTTGTTCCCTTAAAGTTGTAACGTATTCACCAAATCATAAGAACCATCCATCACCCAAGGGTCGCTCACCGTGCTCCATCCTGCCTAGCTCCTCCCCTACACATGTAGACTGTACTGTATACTATGAGGACGGTCTTCTCATCAGATCTCTATGGTATGAGCAAAAGACCGCTAGATCTGCAGCCATCCCTTACTGGAGCTGTATCACAGGAAGAATGACCGAGGGAGAGGTCGGGGGATGGCTGCACGGACCCCCTGTAATGCTCATGTGGTGATCATGTTATATTACACCCCATGGAAGATCTCCATTGCATCATCTGCTATGGTCATTCTGCATGCTTCACTTCACTTTGTTGTCTTCATGTTGCCCTGCCTCTACCACCCTGTTTCCCTACATGTTTCTCATCTCCTCCTCCATCTCTCTCTCATTTTCCCCATCTCCTGCACATTCATTATTGCCTCTTCCTTTACAGCCTTCTTTCCTCCACCCCCTTCCTCATCCCCCCCCCCCCCCCCACCCTCTTTTTCGCGGTTTCTGACCAGTCTTTTTCTTGCTGTTTCTTCCCCACCTTTTTCTTACCTCTTTCTCACCTTGACTGCCCTCGCCTTCTTTCCTTTATCCTTCTCCTCCATTTTCTTTTCTTACGTTTCTCTTCTCCTCCTTTCTCTTCCTTGAGCTTCTTCTTTTTTTTCCCCCTCAGCCCTCTAGTTTCTTCTTCATCTTGTTTCCTCCACCCTCATCCTCACCTTTTTCTTAGTATTCTTCAGCCTCTTGTCTTTTTCTCATCTCTTCTGACCTCTTGCTTGGCTTCTCCAGCCTCTCCATCACCTTTTCTTTGCCTCCCCCAGTCTCTTACTTGCCTTTCATCTCTTTCGCCCTCTTATAAAAGCAGTCCAGTGGTGCATATACTTACTAATAATGATCGTTGTCCCACGGTGCGGCTTCATTACGGTCCTACGCCACTGCTCCGATCCCACTGGCGCCCACGTGACCTCTTAAGCTTCACCTGTGCAGCTCAGGAGGCTAGAAGTCAGGGTCTCCTGTGCATCTCTATGAGAGCGCTCCCATCCTGATGCATTGAAGACCCTGACTTCCAGCTTTCAATAGACATGTAGAAAGAAAAGGGGCCAGAAGAGCTGTGACCTTACCACCATCGAGATCCGAGCATCGCCATAGGACTGGAACAAAGCCGCTCCGTGGGACACCCATCATCATTGGTAACCTTATACATCGGGAACCTTATACACGGGTCGATTATCGACAATGAGCATTGCTAGAAACGCTCTTGTAGTTGATCGTCACAATCGTCTGAAATGCTGATGGGCCCACATTTGTGGCCGCGGACAACCAAAGTCTAAAAAAGGACCCTTACTTGTCGTCTTCAACTTCTTCCTTGCCTTTTGTCTCCTCCAGTTTCATCATTGCCTTCTTCTTTATTTCATCCTCCTCTCCTCCACCCTCTTTTCTGATTTCTCTTTTCTCCTTCATTCTCACCTATGCCTTTTCCTTCCCTTCTCTTCCTCGTCTGCTCCAGCCTCTTCCTTGTTTCTTACATTTGCTTCCTCACTCTTCTTTCTCTTCTTCCTCACCCTGTTCTTCATCTTGTCCACCCACTTCCTTGCTTCTTTTCTTGTCTCTTCCACCCTTATCTTTTACCTTTCCCTTTTCTCCTCCACCCTCTTCTTTCTTTTCTTTTGCATCTTTTTCCTTGTCCCCTCCTCCTTAAGTTTTTCCTCATCTCCACCTTCTTTCTAGTCTCCTCCACCTTTCCTCATCCACCTTCCTCACTTTGTCTTCACTCATGCACTCTCCAAGTCTCTCAGATCCTGTTTTCCCACTGCAGTGACACCAGGAATGAAAATTTACATAGATCCTTTTACCTATGAGGATCCCAATGAGGCCGTTCGTGAATTTGCCAAAGAAATTGACATTTCTTGTGTGAAAATCGAGCAGGTGATTGGAGCAGGTAAGTGGACAGTCTGGCCCATGTGTTGGGGAGTCTGTTCATGTGTGGCCAAGTGACGGATCATCTGACACCACTGGGTATTTTTCACTTTTGTATTTCCTGTAGGGGAATTTGGTGAAGTTTGCAGTGGACACCTGAAGCTTCCAGGAAAGAGAGAAATTTTTGTGGCTATCAAGACTTTAAAGTCCGGGTACACGGAGAAGCAAAGGCGAGACTTCCTTAGTGAGGCCAGCATCATGGGGCAGTTTGACCACCCAAATGTCATCCATCTAGAAGGAGTGGTCACCAAGAGCTCACCAGTTATGATCATCACAGAGTTCATGGAAAATGGATCCCTGGACTCTTTCCTTCGGGTAAGGGTCATGTCTTAGGAGCCACAAGGTTTAGGTGCCTCATCCTGCAGGTGTGGTGATGGGTCTGTAGCATCTGGTTTAGCGCAGGTGTGATGAGTCTTTAGCGTCTGGTTCTGGAGGTGTGATGGGTCTGTAGCGTCTGGTTCTGGAGGTGTGATGAGTCTTTAGCATCTGGTTCTGGAGGTGTGATGGGTCTGTAGCATCTGGTTCTGGAGGTGTGATGGGTCTGTAGCATCTGGTTCTGGAGGTGTGATGGGTCTGTAGTGTCTGGTTCTTGAGGTGTGATGAGTCTGTAGCGTCTGGTTCTGGATGTGTGATGGGTCTGGCTCTGGAAATGTGATGAGTCTGTAGTGTCTGGTTCTGGAGGTGTGATGAGTCTGTAGCGTCTGGTTCTGGAGGTGTGATGGGTCTGTAGCATCTGGTTCTGGAGGTGTGATGGGTCTGTAGCATCTGGTTCTGGAGGTGTGATGGGTCTGTAGCATCTGGTTCTGGAGGTGTGATGGGTCTGTAGCATCTGGTTCTGGAGGTGTGATGGGTCTGTAGCATCTGGTTCTGGAGGTGTGATGGGTCTGTAGCATCTAGTTCTGGAGGTGTGATGGGTCTGTAGCATCTGGTTCTGGAGGTGTGATGGGTCTGTAGCATCTGGTTCTGGAGGTGTGATGGGTCTGTAGCATCTAGTTCTGGAGGTGTGATGGGTCTGTAGCATCTGGTTCTGGAGGTGTGATGGGTCTGTAGCATCTGGTTCTGGAGGTGTGATGGGTCTGTAGCATCTGGTTCTGGAGGTGTGATGGGTCTGTAGCATCTGGTTCTGGAGGTGTGATGGGTCTGTAGCATCTGGTTCTGGAGGTGTGATGGGTCTGTAGCATCTGGTTCTGGAGGTGTGATGGGTCTGTAGCATCTGGTTCTGGAGGTGTGATGGGTCTGTAGCATCTGGTTCTGGAGGTGTGATCGGTCTGTAGCATCTGGTTTAGCGCAGGTGTGATGAGTCTTTAGCGTCTGGTTCTGGAGGTGTGATGGGTCTGTAGCGTCTGGTTCTGGAGGTGTGATGGGTCTGTAGCGTCTGGTTCTGGAGGTGTGATTAGTCTGTAGCGTCTGGTTCTGGAGGTGTGATGGGTCTGTAACGTCTGTCTCCGTTGTGGTTGTAGGTCTGTATGGTTTGGTTCTGCTGTTGTGGCAGTCTGTGGCAGCTGTTTCCGTTGCTGCAGTCATGGGATTTGTAGTGTGTTTTGTTTTTTATACTGTAACATTGAAAACATATATTTTTTTTCTTTCTGCAGCAAAATGACGGACAGTTCACGGTCATCCAGCTGGTGGGCATGCTGAGGGGCATTGCTGCGGGCATGAAGTACTTGGCTGATATGAATTACGTCCACCGGGACTTGGCTGCCCGTAACATCCTGGTGAACAGTAACCTGGTGTGTAAAGTCTCTGACTTCGGCTTGTCTCGCTTTCTGGAAGATGACACCTCAGACCCAACGTATACCAGTGCCCTAGTAAGTAGTGTCCATGACCTATTTGTGGCCCCTCCAGGAGTCAGCCCTGTCCTGCACAGAATTGTGACCTTATTTTCTCCATGTTGCAGGGAGGAAAGATTCCTATCCGATGGACGGCCCCTGAAGCCATTCAGTATAGAAAGTTTACATCTGCCAGCGATGTCTGGAGCTACGGCATAGTCATGTGGGAAGTGATGTCCTATGGGGAAAGACCCTACTGGGACATGACAAACCAAGATGTGAGTGTCTACTGAGGGACATCTGATAGAGAACTGGGCACAGCAGCGCCAGGACCGGGGGAGGGTAGATCAGAGCTGAAGCCATTAATATACGGCAGGCGAACCAGAAAATCCTTGGATGGCTTTAATATTGACAGGACGCGGTTAATCGCTCTTTGCTGCTTTCATTAAACGCTCTGTGTCCGCTCCACGCACATTCTGTATCTGAGCATTGATGGACAATTAACATGGTGACCCCGAGGCGTCAGGTAGATGGCAGCCGGAACGTTCCGTGCACCTCCCGCTGAATTCCCCCATCTCACTATTGTTCACAAATTAGGAGATGAGGGCAAGTCGCAGCAGAGAATGAGGCATCTGTTACCTTGTGCCTCGCTGCGGTCATGGTGCTGAAGTATGGGTGATGGCGGTGGACACGTAATAGAAGATACAGGAACAGCCCCATACAGGGGCCGCACACAGTATGCAATGCTCCTTCATACAATGTCTCCTTTTATGTTGTAGGTTATAAATGCCATTGAACAGGATTACCGCCTTCCACCCCCCATGGATTGCCCTAATGCCCTCCACCAATTAATGCTGGACTGCTGGCAGAAGGATAGAAACCACCGGCCTAAATTTGGGCAAATAGTCAACACCTTGGACAAGATGATCCGTAACCCAAACAGCCTGAAGGCCATGGCTCCTCTGTCGTCAGGGTAAGTACTTTATCCCATGGGGGTTGGTTAGTTAGAGACTTCTCTCTGAGGGAGGTGAGGGTTGATGGCTGCATAACGCTTTTATTCTTTGGTCTATGGGGCTGTGTGAGGTGACATTTGTTGCGCCATGATGTGTTCTTTCTATCGGTACCTTGATTGCGCATATACGACTTTTTGATCGCTTTTTATTACAACTTTTCTGGATTTGATGCGACCAAAAATGTGCAATTTTGCACTTTGGGATTTTTTTGCGCTTACTCTGTTTACTGTGCGAGATCAGGAATGTGATCAATTAATATTTTAGGCGATTACGTGCGCAGCGATACAAAACATGTTTATTTTTATTTATAACATGGGAAAAGGGGGGGTGATTCAAACTTTTATTAGGGGAGGGGGCTTTTTGCATAGATTGCATAGATCAATGAGATCGGCACTCGATTGCTTTCGGCTGCTGCAGCTGAAAGCAGTCGAGCGCCGAGCTGAGAGCAGCGCCATTACAGCGCAGACCCCAGCCGGGCTGCGGTCATGGTGCTGAAGTATGAGTGATGGCGGAGGACACGGGGATCGCTACTCTGTGACAATGTTGTGGGGGGGGGGGGAGACTACTAGACACCAGGGAACAGGCTGCAAGAAGTATTTAGATGCAGCTATCAACTTTGACAGCTGCATCTGAATACTTAATTAGCAGGCACGGCGATCAGACCGTGCCCGCTAATAGCCGCGGTCTTGGAATCGCGGCGGTTAGGATCGGGGCTGCCGTGCGGACCCACTCTGAACTCACCCAGGCGGTGCAGGACGTACGGGTATGCCCAGGGTCGTCTAGGGGATAATGTAGTTCACCATTCTGTTGTGACCTGTCTAATCAGAGGATTTTTTTAAATATCTTAAGACCCCCACAGTTCTATCACTTAGGGGGCATTGATTTGCTGTAATAGATTTTGCTCCTTCGTATTAGGCGAGGGGCAGATAGTTGTCATTCTTTGAATCTATATATCCATCCTCTGCTCATCCTGACTGCACACTTGTCTTCCAGAGTGACTCTCCCGCTCTTGGACCGCACCGTCCCTGACTACACCAGCTTCAACACAGTGGACGAGTGGCTCGATGCCATCAAGATGGGTCAATACAAGGAGAGTTTTGCCAATGCTGGATTCACGTCCTTCGATGTGGTGTCACAAATGATCATGGAGTAAGTAGTTAGACGAGTGTTCAGAGTTGGAGGGAGGGTACGGTTCTGGGACATTCGTCTATCTCTCATACACATGAAGTCTCCGGTGTCCTGTATAACAGTACAGTGCTACACGTCCTGCTCTCTGATGAATGCAGCCTCTATATACTCTTAGGATCCAGCCAGCCCGACTCCATTGTGTGCACTGAACCAATATTTACACACTGTCTTGTGAGGGCCGAGCCCTGCAGGCGAATAAACACGCAGCTGAGGCCCTGTTGTATCCTCTATGTATTGTGTGATGAGCATCTCCAGACCTGTCTGATGGAGAATTCCTGTAGGATTAAAGAGACGCCTCGCGGTGTAAAGAGAGAAGTGGCAGCCACAGGTCACGGCCAAGCGTCTGGCAGGAGCCAGGAGGGGAGGGGCAGAGAAGAAAGTCAATCATTTCCTGGTGGGTGGGGCTTGATGTAGGCTAATTAGCATATTGTAGTATTTCTACTCCATTGTGTCAGCAGCAGGTGACAGGGGGCGGTTTATACTTCATGGGTTCTCCCCCTATTGATGTGAGTGAAGACCCCGATCCTGGAATCAGATACCTTTTGAGCTGTAGAGCAAATGTAGGAACTGATCGTAACTCTTCTTCATTAGCATCTGTATTAGTTGGAGGTGGGAATCTTCTCCTAACCTAGTTTTTAAAGGAGAAGTCTGGAGAAAATCATAACTTTCCAGCAGGCTGGGAGAAACATGCTAAATGAGCTTCACTTACCTCTCCCCGTGCCTTCCGCAGCGCTGCCTTACTGCTCCAGGACTTCCTCATCTCCTTCTCATAGGGATGTCACAACTTGACTGATGGATTGCCCGATCAGCTAGTCAGCGACTGGAGTGGGACACCGCTGCCGTCACTAATAGAACAGGCAATCCATCAGCTGGGTCAGGTACTTTTCCCCCAGTCGTGACAACATCGAAGCTTGGGGGGGGGGGATGATTTCCAGTGGAAGTCCCAGAGCCTGTGACACGGCACTGCAGGAGCACAGGAAGAGGTAAGTAGCACTTGTTTGTTATGTTCCCCCCTGCCCCGGCCTGCTGGCAAATTATAATTTTTGCCAGAGTTCTTCTTTAAGAGCACCCCACACAGGCTCAATAATAATCCATTCCGGTAACTGAGCGCCATGGGGAGATGGCTCTACCTGATGACTTTACCTTTGCTGTCCATGTTCTGTCGTCTTTTCATCATAGAACATGATTTTTGCGTCTTCCATTGTGAACCAAGGTTTTTGCCCGTAGACTCCGACACCCATCAACTCGGGTGACAGATGCTCTGACCAAGCCTGCACCGACAGTCATTACCATTTAACACTCTGTCAGGACATA
Organism: Dendropsophus ebraccatus; assembly: GCA_027789725.1. Lineage (NCBI taxonomy): Eukaryota > Metazoa > Chordata > Amphibia > Anura > Hylidae > Dendropsophus > Dendropsophus ebraccatus. Next base: position 29,466,976 of record JAQFWZ010000022.1, read on the forward strand.
TTGTGCTCCTAAAACAAATATACCAATGTTTAGAACAGCACAAGGAATAACGTTTATTAGCAGTGATATAAACTACAAGACAAAAGTGATGGTACCAATGATGGCGAGTGTATTGGAAAGAGTTCATGTAAAATAGTAGGGGTCTTCTATTTATTTTGTCTAACACCTGTAGCTCTGTCTTGGACACGTTTTAGAGTTGGCCTTTGGCATAAAAAGTGATCAAGAGAAACAACTGAGGGCAGGGGGGTATAGATGGTTATTGGGATGCTGGGTCCATCACTAACTATCTTCTATTGTTCTTTCTAGAGACATCCTACGGGTCGGGGTAACTTTAGCTGGTCACCAGAAGAAAATCCTCAACAGCATTCAGGTGATGCGAGCGCAGATGAACCAGATCCAGTCGGTAGAAGTCTGATAAGGACGATGAGTGCTTCCTCATCCTCACACTTCCTAATGTACTTGGGTTCCGAGCCTTTCCCTCTCTCCCGACCCCTCTTGGTACAATGAAGTTTCTCTAATGCACCTGGTACAGACTGGACCACTTGTTGTCCCCAAAGGCCACCTTGATGGTTCCACCCTGAGAGCAGAGCTTCCCTGGGAAGGGTTCGGGATCAGGCTTTGGGGTGATGGGAAGAATATTTTTGGCATATCAGACCAGAATTTGTACAAATAATAATTTACAATAAGACATGAAAAGGGCTTGAAGAATTCAGCTCAAGTTTATAAACCAATGGACGGATGAGGATGCAGGACTACGGTGCTAACCAAGATTGTGGCCCGTGGACAACCTCACGCCATTTGTCCGGGGAACCACCTGAGAGACATGAAGAATTTATTTCCATTAAATGGACCCGTTCCATCTACGAATATAAAACTCTTCATCTTGAAGATGTTACAAGAATTACCTAAAAACGGCTTTTTCCATGGAAAGGAAGATGCCGCCGAGACTTGTAGTGTTTGTAATAAAGGGCGACTGCTTTCTGCCGATCCTGAAACAGTTTTGTGAGTTCTACGTTTTTGCAATCCCCCTCCACATCCTGAGCCCTGAGCGCACCTCGAGTGACAATTGATCCATATCATGTGCACAAACCTCAGTGATGACGCCATCACTATTTGCCAACCCCACTCCCCTTTCTCAGAAGACTTTCCCGTATTAAGAACAAACCTCTGAAGTGTAAAAAAAAAACAAAAAAAAAAACGCTTTGTCGTCAATGTTGTCGTCGTTCGGAAATCTGTTTCTTTGTTTACAAAAATTTGACTTTTTTTTACATCGTTTTTTGGATATCGGTACTCAGAAAGAAATTGCATAAAAAAGAACTTTAAAAAAAAATCACAAAAAAACCTGGACAATGACCCTGTGCACATCAATCGTCTCACTTGTGATTGGCTGATGGACTGAACATGGCCGCCCTCACGGAGCGCTTCATACCTGCATTGTTCACCCCGCGTGTGGCTTATTATATAAGCTTGTCAGATGTGCAGCGGCCGGTGAGGAACTGAAGACTAAATCAACCCCATGGGTACGAGTGTAGCACAGCCAATGCCTTCAGCTTAGTCTAGGGTTGGTTCTTCGGGAGACTCTGATCTCAGGTCACCTCCATCTGCAGGACGTTCCTCACCACAGTCTAGAACCTTTCTACATTAAATGGTTGCGTTTGTGTCAGTTCTTTCTGTTCCTACCAGGGGTCATGTGTGGGACAATGGCGTAGCATGCAGTGACAATTCAATGCTTCCTTACTACTAAGACGAGGATCCCGCATAGGCGGGAGGGCAGAACCAAAAGACCCAGCGCCACCATTGTTAGCTTCATTGCACCGGTTACTGTGGCAGCATTATTCCATGCCATTCTTCAATACTGTAGAACTACCCGTAGCTGGTGACAATCATGTTCTCCCTCTGTAGACACCTAGGATAGATGGGCTCTGGTGTTTGTGTGATTTGTGTGTTGTCCTTGTGTGGGACACAAGCTCTTCCGTTCAGCCAGATAAGCGTGTAGTGTGTCCTGCCGGGGTCGGATCTGCTCCATGTTTTCACATCCCTGCACCTTATCCCTTACATGGCACCAATCAGGAAGTGGACACGGTCCCCATTATGGTCTTGGAGCGAAGCAATGGGTCCAGCACTTTGTATTGATCCCTCCCACATGGACAGCTTTAGGTTTACCCTGACCAGTGTTGTTAGGGAGTTGTGGTCATAGTATAGAAACCCTGCCCCAATCTCATGGCAAGTGATACCCAGCACTGACCCCCATATAGACAATGTGCTGGTTACAGTGCTAGCCCTCTTGAGTTTCTCATCTCGGTGACAGGGGTATTGGCAGTGAGCGGATGGGACTGCGTATAACTCCGATATCACTGCCTGCCTACGGTAAAACATGTTCAAACAAATGTCATTCATTATGACGTGTGTGAGGCCGGTGTAATGCTTCACATCTGTTCCTGAGTCTCCTCCAGGGATGAGGCTGGGGGCTGGGCTGTGAGCTGCGTTCCATGAGCTTCCATTGTGTGATGCATTCTGTAGCCGGGATGAAATAGAGCAGGGAGAAATGGCACACTTGTTTTTGCCTATTTATCTGGTGTGCTGTGTAGGAGAACAAATGTGTCAGGAAATAAAGCTGTATAACCCATCAGCTCTCCTGGCCAGGTCCGTAGTGGGGCAGCCTGTCGTCAAAACGCCTCTAGTGCCATGATTTCTTCCAGTCGGAGCTCAGTGTTTGTAGTGACTGTTTACAGAGACTTGTGTGAGCGGCTGGAGTCATCCATGTCTGGTCGGAGCTCTGGAGACCGGGGTGGGGGCTAAGGGTCTGACATCTCATAGAATCTCACCAGCATATAGGGAGTAGAGGAGTAAGTGGGGTCTGGGGGCAGGAATTGTCCCTGACCCAGTCGAGTGTTACATGGTCTAATGAAAAAATGCCAACACTGTGAGTCTTGTCCAGCCGCTCCTTCCCAGGAAATCAGCGCAATGACGCAAGCACCGCGCAAACCACCGAGCAACTTCTTGTCAATAGCTGAAATAAATACTTTGTTTATAAAAGAACATCTTGTCATGTGGCTGCCATGCTGTTTCATGTGTACCTTCTCACCCTGAAGGCTTGCCAGAAGTCTGTCTGTAAGTCTGGATGTTGGTGGTCCCAGTCATTGCCATAATTAACATGGTGATGTGTTGATATCAGTATATAGACATACATCGTTGATGGTCAACATAATTGCCACTCCTGAATATTAAATGTTAAACCGTTCCAAACAACGTCCCTCCATTTGATAGCTATGTGATTCCCAACATATTTCTAAATCACTTCATATACCAACAATGACTCCTTACTCCAGCAAACTGTTTCACAGTCTTGCTGTCTACTGCCTGTTGTCAGGGAAATCTGTCTCTAGTAACAGAAAGACCAAGACAAATTATGGGAAGTGAGTGGGGAGAGCCAGAGAAAGCCTGGAATTTGTACCTGCAAGTTTAGACTGCCCTCTAAAAATTGTCTTTGAAAGGTAAATCAGGGCTCATCTCTGACTACATATAAAGTTCAGGGCAGCTGCTTTTTTTTTTTTTTTTGCAACTTCACAGCGGCTGAAAAAGTAGGAGTTCAGATATCAGTGTATCCCTTTGCTGTGATGCTTTTCTTTCCATTCTGCGCATATAGAACTTTGCAAAGCCAGTCTATCAGTAACTCCTTTTCTTCCACATGCCATAAAGTACTGTGCACATCATCAGTCCAGCACAGTGCACTTTTGCTACTATTATGTCATGGTGTAGCAGTGGGGAGTATGTGCTTTGATTGGCCAGATCAGTAAGGGAAAGGAAGTCCTGGTGTGTGTACTACCTGCAAACAGCCCCATTTTGCTTCTCATTCTGGAATGAGAACTGGTCATCTACCATGGACAGGACTCTCAGGGGCGTAATAAGAGCAAAGACAGCACTAAACACCTCTCTACTTAGAAACCTAGAAGATTGTCAGCAAAAAACACCACTGGGTCCATCTAGTCTGCCCTTGTAGTATTTACTTCCTTATTCTCTTAGGATAGATATATGTTTATCCCAGGCAGGTTTACATTCTGTTTTTGTAGATTTACCAACCACATCTGATGTTCCAAGCATCTACTACTCTTTCAGTAAAATAATATTTTCTCACGTTGCTTCTGATCTTTCCCCCAACTAACCTCTCACTGTGTCCTCTCCAAAACACACTTGCCTCCTGCCCCCCCTTTGTCTTCTTTACACCAGACTATACAGATTCAAATCCTTAAGTCTTTCCTGATATGGTTTATGCCTCACACCCTCCACCATTTTTTTGGGCGTCTTTGGACCCGTTCTATTTTATCAATATCCTTTTTTTAGATGAGGTCTCCAGAAATTATATATATATATATATATATATATATATATATATATACAGCCTGGCATACCATTCTATATACAGCCCAGCATACCATTCTATATACAGCCCAGCATACAATTTGCTTTCCCCAACGCCTGGTTGCACTAATGACTCATTTCAAGGCTGTCAGAAATTACTACCCCTAAATCCTTCTCCCCTGCAGTCTTTGCCTACACAACTGATGATATGATACTCTGCAGGTTATTCTAACCAAACCATGCTATGTTTTTAAAAATCTTTTGAAATGACGCTTTAAATATACCATGTAAGAGGGCTGAAAGTGCTTCGTGGAACTTCTTGGAAATATATACATTCGGAGGTTTGATACAGAAAGTACAAGAAACAAAAACAACAAAAAATTGGTAGGAAAAACAAAATAGAAAAACAATGCTATGGTATGACAAATGGCTTATGTGTTCTATGCAAAACAAGGGACAAGATCGGAGTAACCTGTGACTGGGTGATTGGACTGTGTGTTTTCATGTTCTTTTCGGAAAAAAAATACACAGTGGACTGTTTCAGAGATACTTTGCCTTCTTCATCTGAGCTATCAAGGACAAGATGGGACCAACCTGTGATTGATGAGAAATGAGCCTCCCTTCTCCCCACCTTTTCTTCTATCAGTCTATGAATGATTGGATTATTTTGTGTCCTTGGCAAAAAAAATAAAAAATCATTACAGTGGCACTGACTAGAGGTGAGCAAACCAACCTGAGATTCGTTCCAAACTTTGAGATTCAGGAACAAACCAAATTCTCAAAAAGTACGTACTAAACTTCATCCAAAATGGCAGCCGCACATAAAGTACGGTATAGAGAAAGGGAGGGTTCAGTGGAATAACTATAATCCCTTACAGATGGCCAAAAGGCTGCAAACCAACATCACACTTCCCTCATCCATATACAGTATATATATATATATATATATATATATATATATATATATATATATATATAGGAGCATGCCAACAGCCCTCCATTCTTCTCATATACAGTGACCAGAACACACATACTTTTACAGTATCCATAGAGAGCGAGATAGGGAGAGTCACGAAGAAAAAAGGAAGAGACAGGCAGAGAAAAAAAAAATAAGAAAGAGGGAGAAAAAAGTTGGAGAGAAAAAAAGTCCTCAAGAGAAAAGAGAGTCGGAGAAAAAAAAAGACAGAGTTGGTGAAAAGAGTTGTGTGTCTGTTCCTAGGTGTCCACCACTGTCCACAGATCTCCTGGGTGATTTTAACCCTTTGATTTACCAGTCAGCTCACAATTTCAGTCCATGAATCAAACTGTCTTAGGGCCCTATTACACCAACAGATGTCTGACAGATTTTTTTAGCCAAAGCCAGGAACGGACTATAAACAAAGGACATGTCACCCAGTGGCTCTGGATCCACCTAACAGCATCAACCCACGGCTGCTCCAGCTCAACATAACTTTATTGATGACACATGTAGATGTTGGGCTCTGAGTACAACATCCAAGGTGAGCGCATTCAGAGAGTTGTACTCTCACCATTTCCGCTCTTAGTTTTCACCCTATGGCGCCTTACACATTCTCTTACAGCCTTAGGCTATGTTCACACAGCGTAAAAGCGTTGGCAACAACGGCCGTACTTTGTACCGTGTGGAACACTGCATTGCCTTTTATAGGATCCCGGCCGGAGCGTATACACATAATAGTCAGTCAGTTTTCTGCGGCCACAATTCAGTGAATTGCGGCCATAGAAAGACCTGTCAGTTCGCACAATGAAGCGAGCGGCTCCGGCCGTTTGCTTCATTGTGTACTATTAGATTTCTTATGCAGGCGGGCGTGCGGTGATGCACCCGCATCAGAACCCTGCGGCCAGAAAGATCATCTGGACGGTACTGCAGTACCGTCTGGGATGATCTTTTCAGTCTCTTACGCTGTGTGAACATGGCCTTACACTGATGTCATATTATTATTATTATTATTTTGTATCAAAATTATATAACTAATATGGACCCTATTCAGAACAGCTTGCGGTATCCAGCATATAAACGCCTAGGCTTATCCAGGTATGTAGATTTAGAGCGAGGGCTATCATATTCTTTTTTTGCCTGGATTATTATTAACTTTGTAATATAACTTCACTAAAGAAAATGCCCTTTTTTGCATTGAGGCCAATAGTAATGGATGAGTCAGCTGTGATGGGACCTGCAGGCTCAATCCCTGTTTCCAATACAGTTACTGAGCTTCCCCTGATGACTATATAATACATGTTACTATTAGAATATATATTACACTGGGGGAAGCTGTCTGTGTCACTAGTGCTGCAGCCTCCCCTGATGTCTATATAATACATGTTACCATTAGAATATATATTACACTGGGGGAAGCTGTCTGTGTCTTTAGTGCTGCAGCTTTCCCTGTTGTCTATATAATACATGTCAATATTAGAATAGCCATTACACTGGGGGGAGCTGTCTTTATCACTAGTGCTGCAGCCTTCCCTGATGTCTATATAATACATATTAATATTAGAATAGCCATTACACTGGGGGAGCTGTCTGTGTCACTAGTGCTACAGCCTCCCCTATGTAATGTCTGTTCTAATAGTGACATGTATTATATAGACATCAGGAGAGGCTGCAGCACTAGTGATACAGACAGCTTCCCCCAGTGTAATGGCTATTCCAATAGTAACATGTATTATATAGACATCATTGGAGGCTCAGTATCTGCATGCCGAAGTGCTAGTAATATATACAGAAAGCCAGGACCTGGGTTTGAGCAGGCCTGCAGTTCCCAAGACAGCCATTGGTGGCAGCAGAGGGGCAATATTATCCCTTACTGCTGTCCTGTTATGTAACTTTATTAATAAAATGTAGAAGAAAAAAAAAGTACTTCCTGGGTTCTAGACACCAAGTGACAAGTAGATAGGCATCCTTCATCTCCAGCATAACCATATAGCCTCCAGGCTTCAGGATGTTTATTACTAGAGATGAGCAAATCGCACTTCATGTGATCAGCGGCCCACTCATCAAACCGCCTGTCAGTGCTGCCCCATTCCCTGCCACTCCTCCCAGGATGCCGGGAAAAGCTGGGTCCAATCCTGGGAAACTTCTCCCAGTTTCCCAGGATTGGATCCAGCTTTTCCCCTGCACTCGGGGTGGAGCGACATGGAGCGGAGCAGCAGTCAGGCGGCTTGATGAGCAGATCGCTGATAAAATGAAGGCATTTGCTTTGTTTAGATGAGCGATTCGCTTATCTCTATTTATTACAGGTGATTGAGAAACCATTTTGTTTCTATGGAATGGTGGAAGAAGTGAAGATCAATGGTCAATCTCCCGTCTCCAGGTGTTTTTGGACAAGAAACGCGAATGATCAAACACCTGACCATTTTCCTTCTTTACAGGAAGAAGGCTTTTTTGCAGATATCTTCCCAGAGAAAGAGGAAGGAAATTATTAACATAACCTGCTGTCTTGATATTTAGGACCCAGGGGTCCTGAATTGAGTTGGTCTAAGTGTCTGAAAAATATTGGAGACAGTAATTCTTCAGAAAATCTAAGGATTTGGACAATGCAGAATGTGGAGATTACTCTGCCTTTTACTCCTTGTGGTCACCTAGAATCCTGCAGTTGATGTAACCCTTTTAGTTGACTACACTCCTCCCCCAATATCTTTTACCGAAAAACATTTTGTGCGGAACCTACCAACAAAAAACAAGGCCACAGAGATTTCTGCCAACTTACCTAAACACTTTTAAAGAATGTCAAAATGGCGCTAAAAGGGACTCCAGAGCTCGTCATTGTGAACTTGTTGGTGATGTTTCAGAGGAAGTTTCGCAACCCCAGAAGGGGGCAGTAGCAACAAAGATAGAGGCAGCAGAATAATTCCTAATCATTCGTACAGTTCTGCAGCTTTGGCCCATCGTCAACTGGTGCTACTATGCAGGTGGATGATTTGGCAATTGCCATGTCCAGGGGAGGACCCAAGTCCTTAGGCTAATCCTTCTTAATAGAAAACATGACTTTAAATCTCTTTGTCAGGGCCAGACCATTCTCGGGGTACTTCCATTCTACCATCATGACTCTTAAGAGCCTTGGCAGATTTCACATATCCCAATCAACCAAGAATACACATCCGCAACGGGAAAAAGAAAAAATATTGAGGTTGTAGAGGAGGAAAGGACGTCCACAGAAGAAAACGACCCCCTCTCAAATGTGAGGAAGAAAAATAAACAATAAAATTATATAATCTCTCCTCCTATGTATTGGATGAAAATGAAATGAATCTTTTAGCCAAGGGACTTTCGTTTTTCCCCGTTCCCGACCCAGATGATTTTAAATTATTGATTGATTTTAATGTGTATATACACAGACTTCCTATAGCAAGACATTTCTCTATGATGGCCAGAAGAAAAGGTAAAGATGAAGATACTGATAATCGTCTTATTGGAGCACAACTGGATTTGGACCTAGATGTTCTCATGGTTCAACATGTGGATGTCCACATGAAATCCACCTTTAATCCCACGTACCACAACTTAAAACTATGGTCTCTAACAAATTTAGAGTAATTAAAGGAACCATTAACCTAAATGGTAGATAAATAGATATCAATTTACCAGCACCAGAGAGGCAAGCCATTAAATCTTTGGAAAATAATGTAAACATCAGAATCCATCTGGTCAACAAAGGTAGCAGGACCTGTAGACACGGAAACTATTTAAATTTTACCTTAAGTTTCATATTATGAAGAATTATCGATAGATCTGTTAAAATTGTACTTCAGGGAATATCAGCGTTCAATTAAAGAAGCTTTAGAGTTTGACATTCTGAATAAAAAAAGAAAAAGATTTTTTGGAGATAACTGCCGTTGTTTTACTACTTGCCAAAAATACATAAAGACACAAAATGCCCTCCGGGGCGACCCATAATGTCGGGTATTGGTTCCATTACCAACAATTTGTCGCGTTATGTGGACTTATTCCTACAACTGTTTGTCCTACGACTTCCAGCCAACCTCAAGGATTCAACTCAGTCAATGAAAGATCTCTCCAAATTACAAATGGATAACATTGATTTTCCTTTCCCTTTGACGTAAGCCCACTATTCAGATATTGGCAGATCAAGAGGTTTAAATGCTATTTTACTTTTTTCACTATTTCCTGCTATCTGAACAAAAAGATTTTCTTATCAAGGTTATCAAGTTTATTATGAATGATGATGTTTTTAATTTTGAGGGGTCCATCTATAGGCCGACCTGGTTGTGTGATGGGGACTCGATTTGCCCCTAGCTATGCAAATTTGTACATGGGGCATTCCGAGCCCTCGTATTTTGTGCGGCCCTCACCCTAATTTTTTGCAATTATAGGTGTTTTATCAACTACTTGTTTTTTATTTGGTATGGCACCCACCAAGAAGCCACGGCTTTTGTAAGTTATCTTAATGGAAATTATTCGGCCTCATTTTTACCCGACAGTTTTCAAATACATCCATTGAATTTGTCGATCTAGAGATTTTTAAAAGTGTTGAGAAAGCAATTTCATCTAAAAAAAAATTTTTTAATAATACCAGTTGCCACCCTCCTAATTGGCTTAAAAATTTAACATATGGTTAATACTTCAAAAAATAGGCAAAATAAATTGTATGACTGATCAAGATTTTACAATACAGAATCCAAGATTCTTTTAATAGACACTGGTGGATCCTTACGAATGACCCCGTTTTAAAAGATATTCTTCATTCAAAGCCCAGAGTTACATACAGACGTGCGAGCACTTTGAAAAATATGCTTGCCCCCAGCAGGTTACTGTCTCTAGGGCAACTGACTAACACCAATAATACAGATAAGGGGTGTACAAGATGTTTAAGATTCCGGGGTTCATGCTGCCAACTAATAAAATCTGACAGAACTGAATTCTATTCCAATCAAATATTCAAAATAATTGCCATCACAGACTGGTGCGGGGAATCCGGTGGTGTGGTCCTTTTTTTGAATCTCTGCCTGGTTCCCGAGCACTGTCTGGGCATGACGCACTGGGGGCAGACCCAGCGGCCCCCAGTGTGATGTTCTTACCTCCATTGATTCTAATGCAGCCGCGTCACAGAGGGGAGGGGGCGTCATCACATTGAGGGCCGACCAGCCTCCAGTGCTTCATGCCCAGCCGGGAACCAGTAGGAGGTTCAAGATAAAGGACAGCACCGTCGCCGGTCTGGTAATGTAAAAAGCCCATAGCCAAGTACCTGGTGGTGCATTCGCTTTAAAGAGAATATTTTACTTAGATTTTTTTTTTATGATTAAATCCAGATACTGAAACATGTTTCCATTTTCTGGTTTATTTTTTGTACATTATTATGGGAGAGTTGTTTCTACACAACATTTTACAGCAAGCCCCATTGACATAGACGCAATCTGCAGGCCCGATTCACAATATCACAATACCTTTTTTTTTTAGATGTGCTCCGTGCAATGATCGTTCTACGGGGCAGGGTGCTGAGCTTAGAGCATCACGTATCATCTATAAACTCTATATATAGTGTCTATATTGGCCACATACAGGTGTCATATCTGTGCTTATAAGGAGGACACAGGACATGTCAGTGGCCGGAACACTCCAGCAACCTTAATAGAATTGTTTGATAACTCCAGCGGGGAGATGGACAGGCAGCATTATCACTGCTCCCGAGTACGGTAATATGGAAGAGATGTAGAGATTCTCCAAAAACGCCAGGAGACTGTGATCGGGGATTGTGACGACTCTGGAGGAAATCAGAATGACCTTCATGCTACTTATTCTGCAAGTCTTTCCCTTATTTCACGGCTGCCATCGTTCAGCTCCCGGAGTATGAGGATTTCATACAGTGTTACACCAGAGCACCATATACAACTGTGATGATAGTGGAGAAGATACAGCATCCGACTGCTGGGTGTAATGGCACAATACAGGGAAAACCTGCTGTAGCCTACAAGAGAACTGAAGAGACTTACTATCCAACATTCTAAGAAATTCATAAAAAACTCACGGCCTATAATATAGTAACAGCTCCAGTTGGCTCTATGGACCTGTGGGATAGGGTCAGCATGGCTCCAGTATATGACACCTGCCAGGACCTTATTGAGTCACTCTTCCTCCATCTAGCTGCTGTACGTGCTGCACACAGCGGTTACTCCGGATAGTAGCTGCCAGTCATGGTAATGTGACTCTGCTGTGTATAATGACACAGTCCCACCCACGTACGACATCACTAATATAGTGACACTGGCATGAGATTCACACACCTTGTAACATCTATCCATCCATTACTGCTGACAACCAGCCCTATATCATGTCTCAGAGGTTGTCACAGTACCCTAAATGACGTTCAGGGAAAAAACAGACTTTTTTTTTTTCCGGCAAAAGCCATTTTGCTATTTTCTATGAACTCTCTGTCTCTTTTATGCATGATCGCCTCCATCTTCTGGAGATGGAAAAGAAGGGCGGTGACATCACCCGTCATCTCCCCCCACCACGTGACTTTTTCTGTGTCATCCTCTCAGTGCTGACCCAGTTTAGGGAATGTGAGATGTTCTGTGCAGGTGGCTGGGTGTTGGAGGGTCCTGGGCAGGGTCACTGTTCTCCACTCTATGAAGGGCCTCATTGTTTAAGGCTGAGCCTCTCATTAACCTCAGTCTGCTCTGACGGCCCCTTCACACCAACTGCGCTAATAATACCCGGGCCGATCACAGCCTATCAGTCCTGTCAGGCAGAAAGAGCCAACCACTGGGGATGAGAAGCAAAGTCCTGTACATAGATGACCCCACGTGATGCCACGTATGACACCGGGGGTCAGCGAGAGGCGGGTTTCTATCACTCTTTCGGAACGTGTTCGCTCTTCGCCCTTTTTTTAGAGACAAATTTCAGATTATTTATGCACGGCTGCCGCCGATGGGCTGACGGTTATTATATGTGATGTTTTTCCGTATGTCCCTTTTGTAACAAGAATGTGAGAAAGGGCGCTGAACTCTCAGTGACTCTCTTGTATAACAATACAGAAGGGACGGTGGGCAGGGAAAAATACAAATCTGGACCGATTTATTTTCTCGTAATTTCATCTGAGTTCAAAAGTTCAAGATGCGTCAAACTGCAGAACGCCGCGGGAGTTGGGGGCGGGGATCTGCCATATCTAGCGAGTAGCTATTCAATCTAGAGCCCAAGGATCCAGTAATTCAGTGAAAGCGCCAGGAATTAGTGCGACAGAGGAACGCTGGCGGTGGAGAGCGCAAGAGGGGGTGGGCTCTGTGTTTTTAGGTTACACTGATGTAAGTGGGAGGCCTCAAGCGCTATCTGGTGACCGCCACATAACCCCTATCCTTGCAAAACTCCAATAGACATAGCAACAGACGCGCCATCCATTGTAGAGCGCTTTATGTCGCGTGTGCTTAATCTACACATTACATGTCTAGACAGTAAGGACATAAAACCACAATTACGTGTTGGGTGGTGAATCCAGACGAGAAAGGACAGCATCGGCCTACACCTTTAACTCCGGCTTCAGAAACGTTGACGAAAAGCCCCCGGCTAGATTTCCGCGAAGCGCTGGAAGGATGATACTCCACTTGACCGCGTCCTCCATGTCAGTACAAGAACATTTCTGTGGTTCTGTCAGGTGTTATCATTATACAGATGACAGCACCAAGTCCATCGCCAAGCCTGGTGGAACCATTAGAGGGGTTTGACCACCAAACCCAACAAGGAAGGGATCCCCGTGAGGTGGCAAACATTGTACAATGACCAGCAAATTAAAAGGACACCCTATCAGGTCACCTGATCTCCATCACCCAATCACAGAGAAGACAAGGCCTCAATGCATTCAGCTCAAACCCCTGTGGGTGGAATGTGACCTGGGTGACCATGGAACTATGGCTGGTAATAGGTCAGAAGGATAATTTCTGGGTTCCTTCTTTGAGAAGGAGGCAGCGATGGAAGGAAAGTTAACCATACAGCAGTGATTCACATACAAGAACTTGATCACCTTCAGTTTGGGCTGTAGACCCTCATCCAGTTTAATTCACATAGATATAATTTTGGTTCATCCATCTACAGCATTTGTCACCAATGTTCCCATCTCATCATTGTGTGTGGTGGAGCCTCTAGGTTGGTTTCAGACATAGGCCAAGACTCGCTATGGCTGCATCCAACTTCGTCACCCACCGGTATTCAAATGATGAATGATGATCCGTCTAATGATGATTTTTGCGCACCAACCGTAAAATTTTGTGCAGCCCATAAAAACCTCCTCCTGCTCAAAGAAATAGTAAAAATAATGCAGTGATGGGACAGCGCCATCTACTGTCAGTTGAATGTAAGCACTGTACTGTATTTTCCAACAAAAGGAAGCAGCTGTGTGTCTGAGAATGATAAAAAAACAATAATAAAAATAAAAAATCTGCGCACTTTTCAACAAATTAGAGATAAAGTGAGAAAACCAGTGAAATGATAACATTATGACCTGTAGGGATATATTCTGGCCTAGGCTATGTTACACCCCCTGGTATAGAATATATCCCCAGGGGTATACTGTAACCTGGGCCAGAACTGAGAACCAGTGACATAATAACTTGGAGGGATATAGTCTGGCGGGGTATATTGTGGCCTGGGTTAGACTATACCCAAGTTTATAGTATGGCCTAGGCTATATTACACCCCTGGGTATGAAAATATATCCCCCGGGGTATAAGGTGGCCTGGACCAGGGGTGAGAAAAACAGTGAAGTAATAACATTATGGCCCATAGGGATATAGCATGGCCTAGGCTGTTTTACACCCCTAGGTATAGAGTTTATCCCCTGGGGTATACTGTGGCCTGGTTCGACATTAGATGGATATATTCTGGCCTACATTGGTATACTCTGGCCTAGGCTATACCGGGTATACCGGGGGGGTATAGTTTGGTCTAGGCTATTTTATACCCCGGGGTATACTCTGGCTTAGGCTATTTTATACCCCGGGGTATATTCTGGCCTAGGCTATTTTATACCCCGGGGTATACTCTGGCCTAGGCTATTTTATACCCCGGGGTATACTCTGGCCTAGGCTATTTTATACCCCGGGGTATACTCTGGCCTAGGCCAAACTATACCCGGGTATAATCTGGACCAGGGTTAATCTGCCCTGCTACACCGGGAGTCAATCACAATTTGATCTGATGGATCTGATTTTACAGATGAGACATCCTATCTGCTGTAGACTGAGGCTGACAGCTTTCAGCTCTGAGCAGTGATGTTGCAGCAGCAGTAAAGTGACCACACTCCATGGCAACACTGCATATATTGTGCACACATTATAGAGTTGGGGTGGAAGGTTCCACGGTCCTGATTTTATTATATATACACACAGCAGCAACAAGGTCGTAATAATTTCCTTATACGCAAGAGCTGTATTTCTGTAGTACCTGTATATTCTACTGGACTGTACAAATTTGATCATTGATGACATCTGCCATATCTTCATTGGGGCTAACAATCTCCATTACATATGAACTTATTCGTATGGTTTTTGTCTTGCTCTTCCTGCCCCATGACTTATGTGAATACCGTCCACAGCTTCATGTGATGACTTGTAAGCTCAGGTGGTGCCGGGTCCAACGTGAACAACCGAGTGACCCACCTGCTGTTAATATTCAGTTTTCTCGGAAGAGGGAACAGTTGATGAAGACACAATAATAGACATCACTGGCTCAGATGTGTTCACTTTGAGCACAAAGGGTTAAGCGCGGGCAGTATTTATGAGTTAATTACCTCCCAGCCATACGGGGACTGGCGTGACCTGTGAATCTGGATGTATATTAGACTTTAATGAGTCTGGGCTCAGTCAGCCATGCAGAATCCTGTCAGCGATCATGTACCGTACAGCGCACATATTACCACTTGCTGATTACAGACTCTTATTACTTCTTAGGATGAGCCCTCCTCGACCCTTCGCCATCAGCACCATTACTGAAATTCCAAATACATCAATGCTTCTCAGAATAATAGATTAGTTAAAATGTCTCCTCAAAAAATGTGGAAAATCGGGAGAACTGGACCACTAGCCTAAGGAATCATTGTGGACTGAGATCTGGACCATAAAGCTTGAAAATCAATTGAAGGGCCAAAACCAGAAAAGTCATAGAGGACTGGACTAAAATGTGGGGAATTGCCAAAGGCTGGGCAAAAACCTGGAGAATAACCGAGTCCTGGACCAAAAAGTTGAATCCTTGAGGATTGATCCAAAAAACGAGAATAATCATGGATTGGACGAAAAACCTCAAGAATTAAGGACAGAACCAAAACAAGGAATGGCCCAACGATGGAAGAATAATCAGTGACTGGAAAGAAACCTAGACAATTATTGAGGTCTCGATCAAAAATCTGGAGAAAGACAAGACCAAAAACCAGGAAAGTCAACAAAAGCTCGCCCAAATCATAAAAAGGACTGTGAAAAAAAACAGGAATTTCATTTAGGCCTGGACCAAAACCTAGAGAACATCAGGAGCTAGACCAAAAACCTAGAGAATCATTGTGGGCTTGACCAAAACGTGAATTGTTGGTGACTGGACCTGTCATGTACTGTGCCATATTACCAGTGGCTGAATACAGACTCACTCTTACAGTGCATTCTCTGAGGGTCTGACCAGAATCCTGGAGAGGCCCCAGGGACTGGACCACTAACCTTGAGAATCATCATGGACCGGATCCAAAAACTGGACAATTGTTGAGAACTAGCCAAAAACTGTGAGACTTGTCAAAGACTGGATTAAAGCCTAGAGAATCGTGGAGAACTGAATCAAAGCCTAAAGAGTCATCAAGGACTGGACCAAACAGCTGGAGAATCAACAAAGACTGGATCAAAGCCTGAGAATGATTGAGAGTGCAGAGTGTTCATTAGTCTAGAACTAGAAGATGGTGCAGCACTAGATATGTTCTTTCCTTCTACATTACTGTGTTCCTCTTTCTAGACCTGTCTTCTTCCTTCTACATTACTCTGTGCTCCTCCTTCCAGACCTGTCCTCTGCCCTCTACATTACTCTGTGCTCCTCCTTCCAGACCTGTCCTCTGCCCTCTACATTACTCTGTGCTCCTCCTTCTAGACCTGTCCTCTTCCTTCTGCATTACTCCGTGCTCCTCCTCCTAGACTTATTTTCTTCCTTCTACATTACTCTGTGCTCCTCCTCCTAGACTTATCTTCTTCCTTCTACATTACTCTGAGTTCCTCCTTCTAGACCTGTCCTCTCCTTCCACATTACTCTTTGCTCCTCCTTGTAGACCTGTTCTCTTCCTTCCACATTACTTTGCCCTTCTCCCCCTTGTTCTGTCCTCTTTGTTCTACATTACTCTGTGCTCCTTCTAGACCTCTTCTCTGCCCTTTACATTACTCTGTGCTCCTCCTTCCAGACCTGTCCTCTGCCCTCTACATTACTCTGTGCTCCTCCTTCCAGACCTGTCCTCTGCCCTCTACATTACTCTGTGCTCCTCCTTCTAGACCTGTCCTCTTCCTTCTGCATTACTCCGTGCTCCTCCTCCTAGACTTATTTTCTTCCTTCTACATTACTCTGTGCTCCTCCTCCTAGACTTATCTTCTTCCTTCTACATTACTCTGAGTTCCTCCTTCTAGACCTGTCCTCTCCTTCCACATTACTCTTTGCTCCTCCTTGTAGACCTGTTCTCTTCCTTCCACATTACTTTGCTCTTCTCCCCCTTGTTCTGTCCTCTTTGTTCTACATTACTCTGTGCTCCTTCTAGACCTCTTCTCTGCCCTCTACATTACTCTGTGCTCCTCCTTCTAGACCTGTCCTCTGACTTCTTCATTAGTTTATGCTCCTCCTCAGCTGAACAGATCTAGCAGTGCAGTAACCCTTGCACCGCCAGAAGTCTGACAGGCAAGGCAGGTGTGGCTGGAAAGTAAAACACAATTCAGACAATATTCAGTGCAAACAACAGACAAACTCAGCGCTTCCTCGGCTGCCCGGCACGAACCGAGGAGCGCAAAGTCATATTCCTTACAGTACCCCCCCTCTTATGAGGGGCCTCAGGACCCTTACTCAAAAGACTTGGCTTAGAGGGATTGCGAGCATGGAACTGGCGTATGAGACGAGGAGCGTGAATATCTTTGCTCGCCACCCAAGTTCGCTCCTCTGGGCCGAACCCCTTCCAATGGATGAGGTATTGGACAGAGTTCTGCACCCGGCGAGAGTCCAGAATTTTTTCTACCTCAAACTCAAGATTCCCCTGAACGACCAGAGGAGCAGGGGAAGTAGATGGCAACACCAGACTAACGTACCCCTTCAATAGGGATTTGTGAAACACATTGTGAATGCGCATGGTTCTTGGCAGTTGTAACCTGAAGGAAACAGGGTTAATGATCTCAGTGATGAAATATGGACCAATATATTTAGGTGCTAGCTTTCCGGACGCAACCCTAAGCTTCAAGTTTTTGGTGGAAAGCCACACCTTGTCACCCACACAATACTCTGGACCAGATATGTGTCTTTTGTTGGCTTGTTTTTTGGAAGATTCTTGGGCTTTAGCCAAACTCTCAAGAGCTCGAGCCCAGACTGCACAGTCTACTATAGGTTTTTTCAGCTGACGGGTTAACAGATTCAGACGCATGCGCAGATGAATACCTTGGATGAAAACCATAGTTACAGAAAAACGGTGACATTTTGATAGATTGATTTTCCCTATTGAGGGCGAATTCTGCCAAGGACAAATATTCTTTCCATTTGTCCTGGGCACTAGAAACGAAGCATCTAAGTAATTGTTCCAATGACTGGTTCACTCTTTCAGTCTGCCCATTGCTCTGAGGATGGAAGGCAGATGAAAATGATAATGAAGTTCCCAGTCGACCACAGAACTCCCTCCAGAACTTAGACACAAACTGCACCCCCCTGTCAGACACAATGTTTTCAGGCACCCCATGTAGCCGTAGAATATGATTAATAAACAAAGACGCTAAAGTACGTGCATTAGGGAGTTTCTTAAGGGGAATGAGATGGCACATTTTGGAGAACCTATCAACAACAACCCAGATGGCAGTTTTTCCTTTTGATGGCGGCAAGTCCATGATGAAGTCCATTGATATATGGGTCCAAGGTCTCTCAGGTAAGGGAAGAGGATGAAGAAGACCCTCCGGTAATCTTCAAGGGACCTTGGACCTGGCACAAACTTCACAGGCTTCAACAAATAATTTTACATCTCGGGCCCAAGAGGACCACCAATAGTGACGTGAAAGCAGGTATATTGTGCCAGCAATGCCTGGATGACCTGCTAAAACAGTGCAATGGGTCTCTTCAAGCACCCTGAGTCAGATTAGGAGGTACGAAGAGTTTCCCTTCTGGGGTATTTCTGGGCGCTAAGGACTGAGAATCTACCACCTGAGCCGCAAGGTCAGGTTGGATAGTGGCTACTACCACTCCAGGGGCTAGAATTTTCTCAGGTTCATCTCTGGGGGCACTGCTGGCATCAAAACTGCGAGATAGGGCATCTGCCTTAACATTCTTAGTGCCAGGACTGGAGGTAATTTCAAAATTAAACCTGGTAAAGAATAATGCCCATCTGGCTTGTCAAGGAGTAAGGCGCTTAGCACTATCGAGGTACAGCAGATTTTTATGATCCGTTAATACCTTGACCTTATGCTTTGCTCCCTCAAGAAAATGCCTCCATTCATCAAAGGCCCACTTGATGGCCAACAGTTCTCTATTACCAATATCATAATTACACTCAGTACGAGTAAACTTCCTGGAAAAGTAGGCTACCGGTCTGAGATTTGTGAGAGTCTCGGACCCTTGAAAAAGAACTGCTCCAACTCCAACCTCAGAAGCATCAACCTCAATGACAAATGGCTGTTCAGTATCAGGTTGAATACTGTAAGTACAGGAGCCTCAGAAAAACACCTCTTCAACCGTTCAAATGCCTGTATAGCTTCGGGACTCCAATTAGTCAGATCAGCCCCCTTTCTGGTCATATCAGTGAGTGGTTTGGCAATGAGGGAGAACCCCTTAATGAATTTTCTGTAATAATTGGCAAACCCTAAGAATCTTTGTAAGGCTTTGAGATTAGCAGGGCGCTCCCATTTCTCAATAGCGGCCACCTTAAGGGGATCCATACAGAAAGAATTTGGGGTGATAATGTATCCCAGGAAGGAGACTTTCTGGATCCCGAACTGGCACTTGGACAGTTTTGCGAACAGATGATTATGTCGGAGCAGTTCCATCACCTTACGGACATGATATATGTGAGAGGACCAATCAGGAGAAAAGATTAAAATATCATCAAGGTATACCACTAAAAACCGTCCAAGATATTCACGAAACACATCATTAACAAAATGCTGAAAAACCGCAAGTGCATTACTTAATCCAAATGTTATAACTAAATACTCAAAGTGTCCTTCTGGTGTATTGAAAGCGGTTTTCCATTCATCTCCTTCCCTTATTCTTATCAGGTTGTATGCCCCACGTAGGTCAATTTTAGAAAACCATTGGGCTCCCACAATCTGATTGAATAAGTCAGGGATAAGAGGAAGAGGATGTTGATTCTTTATGGTGATCTTATTTAATTCAAGGTAATCAATACAGGGTCTGAGACCACCATCCTTCTTCCCCACGAAAAAGAATCCAGCACCTAGGGGAGAACAGGAGGGACGGATATGGCCTTTGCGAAGACTTATGAATATATTCTCGCATGGCCTCCCTCTCTGGTCTGGACAAGTTAAAAATTCTCCCCTTAGGGTATTTGGATCCAGGGACAATCATAGGGACGGTGCGGTGGCAGAACTTCCACAGATTTCTCATCAAACACATCGGCAAAGTCAGCTAAAAACTCAGGAATCTCTCCCTCCATAGAGCAGTCTGTGACATTTAATGCAATACAGTGAGAAGAACACTTTGGACACCATTTAATCAACTCCCTAGTGGACCAATCGAACACAGGATTATGTTGTTCCAACCAGGGCAAACCCAAAATTATGTCAGAAGACAAGTTATCCATGACCAGAAAATCAAGAATCTCCTTGTGTACTGACCCAACCTGCACCTCCATAGAAGGAGTAATGTACCTGACTTTACCCTGGGCCAGAGGTGTAAAATCAGCACCAGTAATAGTCAACGGACATCTAAGCTGAAGCGGGCATATTCCCAGAGCTGACCAGAATGCAGAGTTAATGAAGTTGGCCGAGGCCCCCGAATCCACGTGAGCATAACCGGAAAGACATTTGTCTCCCAAAAACAAAGAAATAGGCAACATTATTCTGTTTTTCTTTTCAAGAGGTACCTAGGCGCCTGAGTGACCTCAATCGTCACTCAGGCGCTGGAGTTTTTCCGGAGGTGGTTCTGGTCTGGAGGTACATTCCCTCACCCGGTGCCCGGCCTGTCCACAGTACAAGCAGAGATTATGTTGTAGGCGGTAGGTCCGTCTAATCTTGGTATCCGCAGCCCCAAGTTGCATGGGTTCATCTTGCAATAGAGGAACAGAAGGACTTAACTTAGGAGTAGAAACGGCAGAGGAAAGGGTTTTAGAAGATTCAGGGTGTCTTTTTCTATGTGTCTGTCTCTGAGTCGTCTGTCCACCCGTATGGCTAATGTCATGGTCTCCTCTAAAGTATCAGGGGTAGGGTACACTACCAATAGATCTTTAAGCTGATCCGACAACCCCATCCGGAACTGGCACCGCAGAGCTGGATCATTCCAGCCGGATGGTACACACCACTGCCGGAACTCAGCACAATATTCTTCTACAGGTCTCCTGAGGAGGACCCTGCAAGAGGGACATAAAAATGCCCACCCTTTGGTCCTCGCCTCCAGAGGAGCGGGGGCGCAAACAAAACAACAGCTTGCACCCCTCTCTAAATGTTCGGAAACTCTTCCTGTCTTCACTTTTCAGGGAGCTGCACAGGAGGTTCTGGAGGTAGAGGGGTGGTCATGGTCACCTGTCGGGTGCAGTCTCTTGCTCCTGGACGCGCTCAGCAAGGTTCTGAACCAACGTGCTCAGACCTTGCATCTGGTTTACCAGAGCCTTCATGGCATCCATGATGCAAGGTGATGGCAAAAAAATAAATAAATATATATATTTAGGCTGGCTATGTCAGGCTGGGGAGACACGGACAAGACAGTGAGCCCTGAACTTGCCCCAACCAATGACCTTGCCTACTTGCCACAGACGACCCTAAACGGTCGCGGACAACCACAGCGTCGGTCCCTACACTGAGTAGGTGAACACACAAACGTAGACCGACAAACAAAACACAATGGAGGATAGTCAGCTAACAGAGTCAAAACCAATCGGACAACGCAGGACAAAATCAGAAAGAGAGCGGATAGTCAGATGTCAAGCAAGAGGTCAGAACATGGGCAGAGCAATAGCAAGGGTATTAGGACAGGGAACGCTGGGAAAGGAGCAGGGGAGCTGGGACTAGTGACAACTAATAGCCAGCAGGGAAATGAGGATCTGACTGCTTTTTATCCAGGATCAGAGACTAGGTCCAGCAGCTGATTGGACCAGCCCTGATCACTGCACCAATCTAGAACAGATCTAGCAGTGCAGTAACCCTTGCACCGCCAGAAGTTTGACAGGCAAGGCAGGTGTGGCTGGAAAGTAAAACACAATTCAGACAATATTCAGTGCAAACAACAGACAAACTCAGCGCTTCCTCGGCTGCCCGGCACAAACCGAGGAGCGCAAAGTCATATTCCTAACATCATCTCTTTCTCCTGTTGCAAACTTTTTCTTCTTTTGGCATCACAGATTTGCAGCTCCTGGATTTCCTCATATTTCACCAGAATTTGGTGTTTCTCCCTTCCACACTTGCTCCACACACCGCACCCTCTATATTTATATATTTGGTCTAGGACACATTATCATGCTGTAAAACAAAGCTGAACTTACCAGAAATCCAGGTCCAGTCTCCAGAAGGCTACTATATACCAGCTATGTATCCAGCTATGTATCCAGGTCGTCTCCTGAAGGCAGCTATATAACAGCTATACTTACTGTATCCAGGCCCAGTCTCCTGAAGGCAGCTATATAACAGCTATACTTACTGTATCCAGGTCCAGTCTCCTGAAGGCTGCTATATAACAGCTATGCGTACTGTATCCAGGTCCAGTCTCCTGAAGGCTGCTATATAACAGCTATACTTACTGTATCCAGGTCCAGTCTCCTGAAGGCTGCTATATACCAGCTATACTTACTGTATCCAGGTCCAGTCTCCTGAAGGCTGCTATATAACAGCTATACTTACTGTATCCAGGTCCAGTCTCCTGAAGGCAGCTATATAACAGCTATCTTTACTGTATCCAGGTCCAGTCTCCTTAAGGCAGCTATATAACAGCTATACTTACTGTATCCAGGTCCAGTCTCCTGAAGGCAGCAATATAAGAGTTATACTTACTGTATCCAGGTCGAGTCTCCTGAAGGCAGCTATATAACAGCTATATTTACTGTATGCAAGTCCAGTCTTCTAAAGGCAACAATATAATTTGTATCCAGGTCCAGTCTCCTGAAGGCTGCTATATAACAGCTATACTTACTATATCCAGGTCCAGTCTCCTGAAGGCTGCTATATAACAGCTATACTTACTGTATCCAGGTCCAGTCTCCTGAAGGCTGCTATATAACAGCTATACTTACTGTATCCAGGTCCAGTCTCCTGAAGGCAGCTATATAACAGCTATACTTACTGTATCCAGGTCCAGTCTCCTGAAGGCTGCTATATAACAGCTATACTTACTGTATCCAGGTCCAGTCTCCTGAAGGCTGCTATATAACAGCTATACTTACTGTATCCAGGTCCAGTCTCCTGAAGGCAGCTATATAACAGCTATACTTACTGTATCCAGGCCAAGTCTCCTGAAGGCTGCTATATAATGGCTATACTTACTGTATACTTGTGCTGGTTGAAAAAAAAAGAGACTGAACACAGGAATTCCGGCCAGTACAGAGAGTCACGGCTCAATGTGTCCATCTTTCACATGACTGCCTTCTCTCTGTGAGCGCTCAGATGGCCTGGCATACTCAGGACTTCCTGTTTTCTGACTGTTTCCTGTTTTTTGAGGGGAAAAAAAAAAAGAGTCAGAAAACAGGAAATGCTGTGTTCTCCATGATAACAAAAAAATAAATAATGAATGTAAATTGCAAACTTGCTTTTTATCACATCTACTGCTGATTTAGATTTTGAAAGTTATAACGACAGTGACACTTTAATGGTCTAAAAAAGAAATTTATGATGATTCAAATTGAAACTTGAACTTTAAATGAAGAGTGTTACCATTAATATAATTAACAAAATCTTTAGCCTCTTCTTCCTTCGCCATAATAGGAGGAGGTCGTCGATATATCTCCCATATTACACAATCAGGGGTTATGGGTTATGCTGTAAAGGACGACCTCCTCCCGATATGCCATGTACAGGTTGGCGAGGGACAGGTAGAAGCTTGTCCCCATTGGGCAACTAGTTGTCTGCGAATAATAAACCTTCATAAACTGAAAAAATTATTTGAGAACAAAAATTCCATGACCAGCAAAATGTAATCCTGTAAAACCAAATCATAATTACTGTATTTCCGCAAATGAAAAGTGAGTGCTGTAATGGCTACTTCATGTGGTATGCTCGGACACAGTGCGGTTCTTCACAATGGGCAGTTTGTCGATATATTGGCTGCTCGGCTTTTGCTATCCCTGATATATCCGATCGTTCTCTTAGCAAGTTGTTATGGCAAATTATCCAGCCAAATGTTCTTGTAAGGAGCCTATGCCCGAGACTATGGGGCGGAGCGGTGGGGGGAAATGTTTTTATGTATTTTTGGCCGTGCGTGAAAACTGGAGTAACTGGATATTCGGGCATCAAGTATTCACACAGTTTAGGGGTGATTGCCCCCACCTCCTATCCATAGGTACAGCAGCCCACTGCCTCCTGATAACCTTTGATTCCTGTCATCTCTGCCCCAAAAACATTATTGTTCTGCGCTATTCTCAACTTTAACATAAAAAAGTTAGTGCCCTCGTCGCCTCCAACCTGCACTACTGCAACATCTTCCTGTGTGGTCTACTTATGGTCCACCCTCACCTCTGCTGCCCAGTTACGATCCTTTTAGACAGACCAATTATTATAAGGCCGGAACCCTTGGTGTCCTATTAGACGGGCGATGATCTGCCTAATCTGGCTGTCGCCCCATGTAATAAACACAATGATCAGCCAAGGAGCCCCTCCTTGGCTGATCATTGTCTTTCAGAATGTTAAAAAAAAATCATCAGCTGCCAATCCCACATTGATACTTGTAATAGGAGGTGCGCGGTTGGTGGCTGATTTAAGTATATAGAAAATAATAAAGATGTATACTTACCTGTCCACGCTCCTTGGTGTCCTTCTGTCTGTTCCCTGCTGAAGCTTCTACACTCATCTCTGAAGTGACAGGTGCCTCAGCCAAGAGATGGATTTAGAAGCTTCAAAGGCGGCTCAGGTCAGCAGGAAACAAGAAGGAAGACACCGGGGAGTGTGGACAGGTAAGTACACATATTTATTATTTTCTATAAAAAGCAAGGACTGCACAGACATAGCTAACTATATATACAACCCTTGCCGTATTATAGGCTCTGCAAGCGAGCTCTGACCTAGCAGATGGGCAGTCGCTTACTTGGGGCATCAGGCTGTCTAATACGGCCCTCACTGTTGACAATCAGCCCCTGTAAAACGGGCGGCGATCAGTCTATGAACGAGAATTCTCCGATGGCATTTTCTGTGCAGGCGTGAAGATCATTGGTAGTTGCCCGCACATCTTCTTATGTAAACAGGAATGTGCGGGCGACTGCCATGAATTATAATAGGCTGTGAAAACGATGCAGGGATCATTCATGCAGACTGGTCACATGACTGATTGAGCACCGAACGTGACCATCTTGCTGATCGGTGCTCATTCACAGCGCCCGCCAGGCCACGCCAATCCTTTTACAGGGTGCCCATTGCCCTGAAAACCCTGTGCAAGTTAACAACAAGGCTATCCACTACTTATCCCCTCCATAAAGCTCTACCCCAATCTCCTAACACCTCCTCACATGTAATCTCCAGTCCACTACATTTCCCCTTCATACATCCCCGCGTTCAGTATTTGAATACCAGAGGCTGAAGAAGTTGGATGCAGCCTATGGCCTATGGCTGTATCCATGTTTTCCCAGACTCCCTAGGGCTGCATCCAACTTGTTCAGTCACCGGTAATCATATGCCAAATGATCGGAGTTAGCCATGCTGGGGTTGTGCTCATCTCTGATCCCTACCATAATCCCCTCTAAACAAAAGCAAAGTGATTGGCTCCAAATTTCCTAATCTCTATATTTTTAGCATTTATTTTGGGAAATAGGGTATAGGAACATGGATCTCTATGGAAGGCCGGAGCCCCTGATCCTGGATGGTGAGTGGTGGGGCCAAGATCCGCTCCTCTCTACTCCCACATATAATCTCTACCTCTACCATAATCTCCTGACACCCCCCCCCCATTTAGTCTCCCGTCCTCCACCTGTCCCCTCCATACACCTCTACCATAATCTCCTGACACCCCCTCATGTAGTCTCCAGTCCTCCACCTGTCCCTCCATACACCTCTACAATAATCTCCGGATACCTCCCCTCATGTAGTCTCCAGTCCTCCACCTGTCCCTCCATACACCTCTACCATAATCTCCTGATACCTCCTCATGTAGTCTCCAGTCCTCCACCTGTCCCTCCATACACCTCTACCATAATCTCCTGATACCTCCTCTTATGTAGTCCCCAGTCCTCCACCTGCCCCCTCCATACACCTCTACCATAATCTCCTGATACCTCCTCTTATGTAGTCCCCAGTCCTCCACCTGTCCCTCCATACACCTCTACCATAATCTCCTGATACCTCCTCATGTAGTCTCCAGTCCTCCACCTGCCCCCTCCATACACCTCTACCATAATCTCCTGATACCTCCTCTTATGTAGTCCCCAGTCCTCCACCTGCCCCCTCCATACACCTCTACCATAATCTCCTGATACCTCCTCATGTAGTCTCCAGTCCTCCACCTGCCCCCTCCATACACCTCTACCATAATCTCCTGATACCTCCTCTTATGTAGTCCCCAGTCCTCCACCTGCCCCCTCCATACACCTCTACCATAATCTCCTGATACCTCCTCATGTAGTCTCCTGTCCTCCACCTGTCCCTCCATACACCTCTACCATAATCTCCTGATACCTCCTCATGTAGTCTCCAGTCCTCCACCTGTCCCTCCATACACCTCTACCATAATCTCCTGATACCTCCTCTTATGTAGTCTCCAGTCCTCCACCTGTCCCCTCCATACACCTCTACCACAATCTCCTGACACCCCCTTGTGTAGTCTCCAGTCCTCCACCTGCCCCCTCCATACACCTCTACCATAATCTCCTGATACCTCCTCTTATACAGTCGCCAGTCCTCCACCTGTCCCCTCCATACACCTCTACCATAATCTCCTGACACCCCCCCATGTAGTCTCCAGTCCTCCACCTGCCCCCTCCATACACCTCTACCATAATCTCCTGACACCCCCTCGTGTAGTCTCCAGTCCTCCACCTGTCCCCTCCATACACCTCTACCATAATCTCCTGATACCTCCCCCCATGTAGTCTCCAGTCCTCCACCTGCCCCCTCCATACACCTCTACCATAATCTCCTGATACCTCCCCCCATGTAGTCTCCAGTCCTCCACCTGCCCCCTCCATTCACCTCTACCATAATCTCCTGATACCTCCTCATGTAGTCTCCAGTCCTCCACCTGCCCCCTCCATACACCTCTACCATAATCTCCTGATACCTCCTCTTATGTAGTCCCCAGTCCTCCACCTGCCCCCTCCATACACCTCTACCATAATCTCCTGATACCTCCTCATGTAGTCTCCAGTCCTCCACTTGCCCCCTCCATACACCTCTACCATAATCTCCTGATACCTCCTCTTATGTAGTCCCCAGTCCTCCACCTGCCCTCTCCATACACCTCTACCATAATCTCCTGATACCTCCTCTTATGTAGTCTCCAGTCCTCCACCTGTCCCCTCCATACACCTCTATCATAATCTCCTGACACCCCCTCGTGTAGTCTCCAGTCCTCCACCTGCCCCCTCCATACACCTCTACCATAATCTCCTGATACCTCCTCATGTAGTCTCCAGTCCTCCACCTGCCCCCTCCATACACCTCTACCATAATCTCCTGATACCTCCTCATGTAGTCTCCAGTCCTCCACCTGTCCCTCCATACACCTCTACCATAATCTCCTGATACCTCCTCTTATGTAGTCTCCAGTCCTCCACCTGTCCCCTCCATACACCTCTACCATAATCTCCTGACACCCCCTTGTGTAGTCTCCAGTCCTCCACCTGCCCCCTCCATACACCTCTACCATAATCTCCTGATACCTCCTCTTATACAGTCGCCAGTCCTCCACCTGTCCCCTCCATACACCTCTACCATAATCTCCTGACACCCCCCCCATGTAGTCTCCAGTCCTCCACCTGCCCCCTCCATACACCTCTACCATAATCTCCTGACACCCCCTCGTGTAGTCTCCAGTCCTCCACCTGCCCCCTCCATACACCTCTACCATAATCTCCTGATACCTCCCCCCATGTAGTCTCCAGTCCTCCACCTGCCCCCTCCATACACCTCTACCATAATCTCCTGATACCTCCCCTCATGTAGTCTCCCGTCCTCCACCTGTCCCCTCCATACACCTCTACCATAATCTCCTGACACCCCCCCATGTAGTCTCCAGTCCTCCACCTGCCCCCTCCATACACCTCTATCATAATCTCCTGATACCTCCCCCCATGTAGTCTCCAGTCCTCCACCTGTCCCTCCATACACCTCTACCATAATCTCCTGATACCTCCCCCCATGTAGTCTCCAGTCCTCCACCTGTCCCTCCATACACCTCTACCATAATCTCCTGATACCTCCCCCCATGTAGTCTCCAGTCCTCCACCTGTCCCTCCATACACCTCTACCATAATCTCCTGATACCTCCCCCCATGTAGTCTCCAGTCCTCCACCTGCCCCCTCCATACACCTCTACCATAATCTCCTGATACCTCCCCTCATGTAGTCCCCAGTCCTCCACCTGTCCCCTCCATACATCACTGCTATTACCCCGCTCCCCCTGCACTGCAGAGCAGCTGCCTCCTCACCTACTGTCTCCTTACCCCCTTACTTCTGCATTGTACCCCCTCTGGACAATGTCCTCTCTATTATTCATGTATATGTATGGGAGTTATAGAATCAGTATGAACCATCAGATATTCAGGATATATACTGAGATAGGGACGACCTTATAACATCACAATAAATACAAAACAATACAAAAAGTTGTTTTAACCTAAATACATTTCAGATGTTATGGAGCGGAGTCGCAATCCTAGCCGCCTGCAGAGGTACCAGAAAAGAGAGGATTCTGGGATCTTCTGTGTAACTGTTCACAGGCATCGTGATGAGGACACCCAGATCACCCAGGACAAAGGAATCCCGCAATACTAGACTGAGAGCGCCACCTGCTGGAAGACAACTGTAAAGGTGATGAGGACATGGATGTGATCGCCACCTGCTGGAAGACAACTGTAAAGGTGATGAGGACATGGATGTGATCGCCACCTGCTGGAAGACAACTGTAAAGGTGATGAGGACATGGATGTGATCGCCACCTGCTGGAAGACAACTGTAGGGACAAGTTTCATAATAATAATTTTTATTTATATAATAACTTATATTTATATAGCGCCAAAAGATTCTGCAGCACTTTACAATTCTGGGGGCACAAACATTGACAACATCGGACATTACAGAGATACACATGAGGAGTGAGAGCCCAGTTGACAAGACCGGATAGGAGGGAGTGGAGTGAGAGGGGAGAGAAATGTCTCTATAGCGTTCTGTAGTAATCCTCGTACTCACATACATATGATCTCCGCACATCTCACCGCCTTCTGCCCCTCAGTGTTGGGTTTAATGGGGTAGTACAAGTCCCAGGTCTCCTGTCACTGGGTGGAGCTGGCTAATAGTGTCCTTCCTAAGTCAGTAGAGAGCGGCTAAACTTGCACTGTGCTCCACTGCGGTACAGCCTTTATAGTCCTCTCCTTTCTTTAGATGTCTGACTGCCCTGAAATTAGAAGACTCCACAGCATAAGCAATGGGTGAGACTCCCCTGTCTCCACGTTCCCTAGGGGTTTGTCTAGCAACTCATGGTGGTTTAGTTTCTAGTTGTCTGGAACAGGTCCTCTCTGTCTGGAACCAGACCTGTAGGACGGTCCAGGATGGCGGACATGATGTCTAAAAGTTATGATTGCTCCAAAAATAGACATGAAGATGTCGGGTGGGGTTGGATAGCAGAGGGAGAAAATAGTGTGACCGCTCTTACAGTATAGACTCCATAGTGTGACCGCTCTTACAGTATATACTCCATAGTGTGACCGCTCTTACAGTATATACACCATAGTGTGACCACTCTTACAGTATATACACCATAGTGTGACCGCTCTTACAGTATAGACTCTATAGGGTGACCGCCCTCACAGTACAGACTCCATAGTGTGACCGCTCTTACAGTATAGACTCCATAGTGTGACCGCTCTTACAGTATATACCCCATAGTGTGACCTCTCTTACAGTATATACTCCATAGTGTGACCGCTCTTACAGTATATACACCATAGTGTGACCACTCTTACAGTATATACACCATAGTGTGACCGCTCTTACAGTAGAGACTCTATAGGGTGACCGCCCTCACAGTACAGACTCCATAGTGTGACCGCTCTTACAGTATAGACTCCATAGTGTGACCGCTCTTACAGTATAGACTCCATAGTGTGACCGCTCTTACAGTATAGACTCTATAGTGTGACCGCTCTTACAGTATAGACTCCACAGTGTGACCGCTCTTACAGTATAGACTCTATAGTGTGACCGCTCTTACAGTATAGACTCCATAGTGTGACCGCTCTTACAGTATATACTCCATAGTGTGACCGCTCTTACAGTATAGACTCCATAGTGTGACCGCTCTTACAGTATAGACTCTATAGTGTGACCGCCCTTACAGTACAGACTTGTCACGGCCGCGGCGGCGTCCCGTGCTCTGGGCCGCCACCGCGACCTCTCTCCGCCCCATTCAGCCGCCGGGGTCCATGTGCAGGGACCCGGCGCTGCTACCTGTTCGGCCCTGGGGGGCGCCTTACCTCACCCCGCTCCTGTCTCCATCTGTGCCGGCCTGCACTATCATCTGCTTACTGCTCCTGCCACGCCTCGCCTGCTGTCACTAGCAACCAAGCCAGGGGTTGCGACCTGGGGGTCGCCTGCCGCAGCAAGTCCATCCTGCCTTGCAGCGGGCTCTGGTGAATACCAGCGGCCCCTTAAACTCCGCTCCCTGGTGCGGTTACTACCATCGCTAGTGACGGTTCAGTGGATCCACGACTCCAGGCGTTACAAGACCCCATAGTGTGACCGCTCTTACAGTATAGATTCGATAGTGTGACCGCTCTTACAGTATAGACTCCATAGTGTGACCGCTCTTACAATACAGACTCCATAGTGTGACCGCTCTTACAATACAGACTCCATAGTGTGACCGCTCTTACAATACAGACTCCATAGTGTGACCGCTCTTACAATACAGACTCCATAGTGTGACCGCTCTTACAGTATAGACTCCACAGTGTGACCGCTCTTACAGTATAGACTCCACAGTGTGACCGCTCTTACAGTATAGACTCCATAGTGTGACCGCTCTTACAGTATAGACTCCATAGTGTGATCGCTCTTACAGTATAGACTCCATAGTGTGACCGCTCTTACAGTATAGACTCCATAGTGTGATCGCTCTTACAGTACAGACTCCATAGTGTGACCGCTCTTAGAGTATAGACCCCATAGTGTGACCGCTCTTACAGTATAGACCCCATAGTGTGACCGCTCTTACGGTATATACACCATAGTGTGACCGCTCTTACGGTATATACACCATAGTGTGACCGCTCTTACGGTATATACACCATAGTGTGACCGCTCTTACAGTATAGACCCCATAGTGTGACCGCTCTTACAGTATAGACCCCATAGTGTGACCGCTCTTACAGTATAGACCCCATAGTGTGACCGCTCTTACAGTATAGACCCCATAGTGTGACCGCTCTTACAGTAGAGACTCCATAGTGTGACTGCTCTTACAGTATATACACCATAGTGTGACCGCTCTTATAGTATATACACCATAGTGTGATCGCTCTTACAGTATAGACTCCATAGTGTGACCACTCTTACAGTATATACACCATAGTGTGACCGCTCTTATAGTATATACACCATAGTGTGATCACTCTTACAGTATAGACTCCATAGTGTGACCGCTCTTACAGTATATACACCATAGTGTGACCGCTCTTACAGTATATACACCATAGTGTGACCGCTCTTACAGTATAGACTCCATAGTGTGACCGCTCTTAAAGTAGAGACCCCATAGTGTGACCGCTCTTACAGTATATACACCATAGTGTGACCGCTCTTACAGTATATACCCCATAGTGTGACCGCTCTTACAGTACAGACTCCATAATGTGACCGCTCTTACAGTACAGACCCCATAGGGTGACCGCTCTTACTATAGAGAGCTCCATAGTGTTACCGCTCTTACTATAGAGAGTTCCATAGTGTGACCGCTCTTACAGTAGAGCGCTCCATAGTGTTACCGCTCTTACTATAGAGAGTTCCATAGTGTGACCGCTCTTACAGTAGAGCGCTCCATAGTGTTACCGCTCTTACTATAGAGAGCTCCATAGTGTGACCGCTCTTACTATAGAGAGTTCCATAGTGTGACCGCTCTTACTATAGAGAGCTCCATAGTGTAACCACTCTTACTATAGAGAGCTCCATAGTGTTACCGCACTTACTATAGAGAGCTCCATAGTGTGACCGCTCTTACAGTAGAGCGCTCCATAGTGTTACCGCTCTTACTATAGAGTGCTCCTTAGTGTTACCGCTCTTACTATAGAGAGTTCCATAGCGTGACCGCTCTTACTATAGAGAGCTCCATAGTGTGACCGCTCTTACTATAGAGAGCTCCATAGTGTGACCGCTCTTACTATAGAGAGTTCCATAGTGTGACCGCTCTTACAGTAGAGAGCTCCATAGCGTTACCGCTCTTACTATAGAGAGCTCCTTAGTGTTACCGCTCTTACTATAGAGAGTTCCATAGCGTGACCGCTCTTATTATAGAGAGCTCCATAGTGTTACCGCTCTTACTATAGAGAGTCCCATAGTGTGACCGCTCTTACTATAGAGAGCTCCATAGTGTGACCGCTCTTACTATAGAGAGTTCCATAGTGTGACTGCTCTTACTATAGAGAGCTCCATAGTGTGACCGCTCTTACTATAGAGAGCTCCATAGCGTTACCGCTCTTACTATAGAGAGCTCCATAGTGTGACCGCTCTTACTATAGAGAGCTCCTTAGTGTGACCGCTCTTACTATAGAGAGCTCCATAGCGTTATCGCTCTTACTATAGAGAGCTCCATAGTGTGACCGCTCTTACTATAGAGAGCTCCTTAGTGTGACCGCTCTTACTATAGAGAGCTCCATAGTGTGACCGCTCTTACTATAGAGAGCTCCTTAGTGTGACCGCTCTTACTATAGAGAGCTCCTTAGTGTGACCGCTCTTACAGTAGAGGATGCTCCCCACCATTCTCTGCCGGGGTCTCATTCAATCGCTTGTATCCAGATTACAGCAGATGGACGCCTATTGCCGCATCTGTCAGTTGTGTCCAGGGATAAACAGCCATGATTAACTCTTTCTGGCACAGACTCTCTTACTCGGTACAGTTGTTAACCCTTTGTGTGCCTCTCTTTGGAGGTTGCACTCATTGTGAATATCAGGTTTAGTCAGTTGATGACAGGGGGGTCCTGGATACATAGCGGTCACCGTCCTGATTTGGGGGGGGGGGGGTGTCATGTATGGATGAACCCCCAGTAGATCTCCATGTCCCTGGTATTATTGCCGTGTCCTGCTGATGTCACTGATGCACAAATCCAACACTAATCTGCAGTCAGAGGTTGGAAATTAATCCCAGTATTCTGCCTCTGACCAACACTAGAAACAAGCCGAGGATAGGAGAAGGGAGTGCAACCCAAACATCAGGAGTAGGGCTCCGGAACCTCCAGTAAAGGTCCAGTCTAGGACAACAAGGAGGGACTTCTGGAACCTAGAACATTGGTGGTCTGGATTTATACAGAGATATCCACAGACAGAAACTGAGGTTCCTACCTGCAGGGGGTCCACAGCAGAGGTAAGAGGAGATTTGAGGGTCTATGTGGATGGGGTGGGGGGCTCTTGCCATCCCCAGTAGATGATGGGGTGCTCTGTGACCCCATTGTTCAGCACCAGGTGCAGGGTCACTGGGATGGAGACATTGTCCATTCTGAGCTCCTGACCCCGGTGGTCGCAAAGTCCCAAGTGGTGCAGAGGGCAAAGTGAGAACCATAAAGGGTGATTGTTATGGATTGGGGTCACCAACCGCATGTAGGTTCTTGGACAGTCCATAAAAATAGGATTGGTATACAGAGCTATAGACGCTTGGGTATATGGAGCTGTGGACTTATCTGTGTACTGGGTCATTGATGTGTTGGTATACAAACCATAGACATGTCCGTATATGAAATGATAGATCATTGGTCTATGGAGCTGTAGGCATATCGGTAATAGAGCCATAGACATATCAGTATATGGAGCCATGGACATATCACTATATTGAGCCATAGAGATATCAGTATATGAAGCCATAGACATATCGGTATATGAAGCCATAGACATATCGGTATATGTAGCCATAGACATATCGGTATATGGAGCCATAGACTTATCAGTACATGGAGTCATAGACATATCATTACATGGGGCCATAGACATATCAGTATATAGAGCCATAGACATATTAGTATATGGAGCCATAGACATATCAGTACATGGAGTCATAGACATATCGGTATATGGAACCATAGACATATCGGTAAAAGAGCCATAGGAATATCAGTATATGGAGCCATAGACATATCAGTACATGGAGTCATAGACATATTGGTAATGGAGCCATAGACATATCAGTATATGGAGCCATAGACATATTAGTATATGGAGCCATAGATATATCAGTACATGGAGTACATATTGGTAATGGAGTCATAGGAATATTGGTATATGAAGCCATAGGATTATGAATATATGGAGCCATAGACATATCAGTATATGGAGTGTATGTATAGAGACCTTTGGACATACCAGTGAACAGAGATGTTGACATTTCTGTATACACAAGCATCAATGTGTTGGTATACAGAGCTACAGATGCATTGGCACATGAAGCTGTAGACATATTGGTATATGGAGCCATAGACACGTGTAGAGACCTATTGACATATCGGTGTACAGAGCTGTCAATGTTTTAGTATATGGAGCCTATGAAGCTATAGATAACATATATAGGTATATGGAGCCATGGACATGTACATAGAGCTGTAGACATGTCAGTATACAGACCCATGGACATATATGTATCCCTGTTGTAGATCCATCCAAGTGGTCATGTATGACCGGTGACCACCCCCATATAACCTGATATTCTCCTCACAGGCCGCACATCACCTCCAAGGGGCCCGGCTGATGCAGAGAACTGGTCACTAGCTGTGATGGATGGACTGCCGATCCAGGTGAGGAGGTGTAAGGATCAGTAGGGGTAGTCATCATCTAGGAGATCTACCATACTTCTGTGTCTTCTTGACTACCGGGGGGGTGGATCTGGTTCTTTTCTGGTCACTAGCCAGCAGAACTTATACAGGGGGTCTAAAGTCTCCATATCTGCAAAGGAAAAATACAGTGCTGCCCTATGGAGCCCTTAAAGGTATACCTACCTAGTAATTAAGCCATATGGAGAAGACAAAGGGGGAGATTTATCAGACATGGTGTAAAGTGAGACTGGCTCAGTTGCCCCTAGCAACCAATCAGATTCCACTTTTCATTCCTTACAGACTCTTTGGAAAATGAAAGGTGGAATCTGATTGGTTGCCGGGGGCAACTGAGCCAGTTTCACTTTACACCATGTTTGATAAATCTCCCCCTGTGTGTCTACCCAAAGAACTAGACAGATTGGAATCAGAAAAGCTTGGGAACATCCCCTGTGGCAGTTCTTAGCCGTCACTTTAGCCGTCACCCAGATTTTGCTATCTATTCACCACATTCACATATCAACACGGATTTGTGGGGTGACATGGTCCATGTGCTCAAACTTTGGTCCATCTAATATGGCGCCCGTTCCTATATCTCTATGTACACTGGGATAAACCTCATAGCCGGGGCCCACAGATTTCATTGGAGACATGCCACTGTCTGAGCCATTGTAAAGATTAGAACAGGGACATTGATAGTATACTGTGAGCCGTCTGCTGGTGCTGTCGGGGTTAACTCATAAATCCGTGCCGTGAATGAGGTCTGAGGATTACAGATTACTCAGAAAATCCCCGGCGCTGCATCCGACCATGTCCAAGAGCACATGGCCGTGACGGTCAGTACACTATGAGGGAAAGGACCACAATACCATTGAGGCAGTGGCTGCCATGTTTACCTCACCAGTCCATCTCCATACTGCCCAGCTGCCGGCCACAGGTGTCCTCGCTTTCTGTATCCATCACACAGTAAAGATGGGCTGCAGGTCCAAGCTGCCATAAGGTCACAGTAACCCACTCTCCTTACCAGGCATGGTGGTCCAGAAGTGTCTGATTCTGGAAGACCATCCACCATGTACAATGAGACTATAATAAACACAAGATGTCAGGGTGTGACCAGGGATGAGCTCTGTGGTAACCGCTTTTCTCACCTGCAGCCATCTAGAAGGAGAGGCCTCAGTCGGACGACTCCCATCCATCTGAAGTGGACCCATCTGGGGCTGAGCCTTTTCTTTCTGGTCTCCATCACGATGACCGGCTGCTTCATCTGGCAATATAAACTCCCCAAACAGGAGCCGGGTATATATACGACATATTCCCTGCACTTCGCTGTATACCCTAAATATCTTACAAACATTTCCATGTACTCCACATGCCTTTCGCCCCTGTCCCAGTAAACCTCACACATGTTCCATCCTTATCCCCATGTACTCCACATGCCCTCCTACCTTTCCCCTGTGTACCCACGTGTTCTAGCCTTTTGTTCCCTTGTATCACACTTTTCCCCCCTCTCCTGTCCCGGTGAACCTCATGTGTCCTCCACACTTGTCCCCTATATATTTACTATGCACACATATCATAGTCATTGCTGTTTCTGATTCTCGTTGACTTCCAGCTCCGGAGGAGGAGAAGA
Organism: Dendropsophus ebraccatus; assembly: GCA_027789725.1. NCBI lineage: Eukaryota > Metazoa > Chordata > Amphibia > Anura > Hylidae > Dendropsophus > Dendropsophus ebraccatus. The sequence goes on from JAQFWZ010000022.1 coordinate 29,503,720, forward strand.
ACACTCCAGACTCAGTGCAGATGTGCCCCCGATTCCCAGAGCCAGTGTCTTTAGACCACCCTGTGCCAGTCCTGAAGGAGGCTCTGGAGAAGGTCAGTCATGGCCTCTGAAAATGAAGACCTGTGAACAGCATCGGACCTATAATAACCCCATACTGGCCACTCCTCCACCTCATTATATTTCTGAATCTTTTATCAGGTGGACAAGTTCCTCAGGAGTAAGATCCGTATACCTGGGCTGCCCGCCATGTCCGCCATAGTCACGTATAATGACACCGTACTGTGGACTGGGAACTTTGGAAAGAAGAACGGATCTGACCCTTTCTCAACCGCTCCCAATGAATACACCATATACCGGTGAGTGTCCACACCTGACCACTGCCGCAATGATCCGGTCACAATCATGTGCTGCTACACACATCCCCCAACTGCACCATTTTGTTTCATTTCTCAGTAATTTGCTGTAATTGTCAAAAACTTTGCAGATACTCCTCAGAGTTAACAGGACTGATGTGTGCAACCTTTCATTGTGTCCCAGGATCGCCAGCATCTCCAAGCTGTTCCCTTCCCTTATGTTGTACAAGTTATGGGAAGAAGGAGAACTCAACTCGCTGGATGACCCCCTGGAGCGATACGCAACCAATTTCTCCATCAAAAACCCGTTGGGCAGAGGGCGCCAACTGGAGCTTAAATACATGGCAGACGGATTGGCATTCATGGAGAAGGGGGTGCAGCCTGTGAAAGCCACGGCCGTGACACTGCGCAGGATGGCAAGCCAGCTATCAGGTAGTGGATGGCCGGACCTAAAAGGCAGGACGCCAGCAGAATTCTGAATTACAGAATCAAATAGATGACAGTAACATAATGTGATTAGTAAGAAGGGTGATACCAGAAGGGAAAGCCTCTACCTCCCCTTCCCGGGGTTACTGGAGGCTGTACGGTAATAGAGTCGGGTTAAGGGGTGAGGGTGTCCTCACACATCCTTTTTGTGTGGCGTTTTTCAGGCCATCAAAAAACACGCAAGAAAAACTTCCAATGCGTTTTATCTATGCATTTGCTTTTTTTCTGGCATCTTTTCTGGCATTTTTTACTTTATGTGTGAATGATCTTTTTTGTGGTTTAGGCGTTTTTGTGTGCTGAACTTTTTTTTTCCTCTGCCATCACATGACCTAGAGGCTGGACTACAAAAGGTGACAAAAATGCCAGAAAAAACACCATATGCACAGCAATGGCTTTTTTGAGACAACAGAACAATCCCATTGAAGTCTATGATAGAAAAAAACACCACAGTTTGCCAAAAAAAACACCACCCCCTTAGCTTGCCGCATTTTGGAAAAATGTCCAAAGAGACTCAAAAACACCAGAGAGGAGAGAAAAACGCCATCTCAAAAAAACGCTGTGTTTAAGGCCGATCAAAAACTTCCACTGACCTCCGGCTAACACCTGTCAGCCAAGGCGTTTTTATTGTGGTTTTTCCAAGATTTTAAGGCAGTGTGAAGCCAGCCTGATAACATGAAAGTCACTGGAGGCTGGGCAGAGAGACTCTTACTTGTTTTATGGCTATTAAAGTACAAGTGAACTGCGAGGTGCTTTTCCCTTATACAACTTTTATAACTTTGAATTTCCACATTTTTGAGAATTTTGCTCCTCTTCTTTTTCATAGGTCTCCCACGACGGCTGCGATCCACAAGTTTGCTCTGGAAAGGAACCACTCAGGAGGCCATAGAGCTTCTCCGCGATGATGTCTTGGTGGCTGATCCTGGCACCAGGTAGGTGAGATGGATTTTTTTGGGTGGTATCAGGAGTAGTGTTGAGCAGACTTGCCAAACTTGCCTGAAGCCTAGGGCTGCCTTGAAAACATGGATACAGCCTATGGCCTATAGCTGTTTTCCAGAACTCCTTAGGGCGGCATTAAATTTCTCTAGCCTTTGAAGTCAAATGCCGAATGTTCAGGTTCGGAGAACGTTGTTGAACCAGAATAGTTCGGCAACTCCACTCAACACTTCTCGGGAGCTGATAGGTCACTGTTATGATTGGCTCCAGTTTAATTTGGGCTCCATTTCTTGAATAACATTAATGCTTTCAGCTACACGCCTTCAGTTTACCGCACAGTTCGCCTTCCTGTCAGTAATTTTTGGTATCCCCTCCTCATGAATGAAGTCACCGGCACTGTACCGCTTTCATTTTAGGTGTCACTACAGTAACCTGGCATTTTCCTTGCTTGCCCATGTTTTGGCTGAACACACGTCTGAAGGCGAGTACCAGCGCTGGGTTGCAGACAACATACTGGATCGTCTTGGCATGGAAGACACTGGATTTGAATTTACCCCTCCGATCCTTTCTCAGATGGCTGTTGGTTTCTACGGCAGTGGTCAGGCGGCACCACTATATGATCTGGGCTGGTATCGCCCCTCGGGTCAGATGTATTCCACGGCAGCTGATATGGCCAAGTTGGCAATGGTGCTTTTAGGTACATACCACCGCCGGATTTTAGAGCCAGACACATTGAAGACAATGCTAACTCCGCTCTTCAAGTGTTCCACAAACTACTTCGCTAACAAAACCGGGACCCCCTGGGAGGTCAATGAGATGCTTGGATACGATATCATCCGCAAAGATGGTGACTTGGATGGATACTCTGCCACCTTCTCGTTGATTCCTAAGCTCTATGTGAGCTTTATTGTCCTCATGTCCGGGACGAGACCTCAGGATGAGGACATCATTGCTAAGACTTATAATTATTTGATTCCCGCTATGGAGAAAGCGTTCAGAGAGGCAGAGAAGAAATTCCGCCCGGCTCCTAACCCCGCTCCTTATATTGGATTTTACACCTACTCAAATCTGACATTTTATGAGATCAAGGTTGGAGCCAATGGAGTTCTAGTCATGCAGCAATTTGGGCCTCACATCGAAGAGCTGATCCTGGAGCGGTATCGGACAATCCAACTCCATTACTTAGAGGAGAGGGTCCTGCAGGTCGTGTTTGACAAAGAGTTCCCATGTATCCTGCACCTGGGATCCGCATCAGTCTCTCTAGAGACCCAGGACAGACAACTCTTTAACTTCTACCCATATGACTCGCAGGGGTTGTCTCCTGGGTTTGACGCTCCTGGTCTGAACACCTACAATGTTGTGCGCATCCACCAAAAGCCGGTGTTCTACAACTGATAGACATATGCGACACGGAGCTGTGTGCACATACAGAGGAACTCAAAGCCTCCATGACTGCCGAGAGACAGGGGGCGACGCAGAGCAAGGGGGCAGTCATTATATCACTGTCTCTGAGATGTGGAGGATCGGAGCAACAAGAAAACAATGAGGGGTTAATGGGGGCAGTAGTGAGATGATAAATATATGATATTTAAAGGGGTAGTGCGGCGGTAAAGAATTATTCACAGAATAACACACATTACAAAGTTATACAACTTTGTAATGTATGTTATGTCTGTGAATGGCCTCCTTCCCCGTGTCCCCGTGTGTGTTATTCTGTGAATAATTCTTTACCGCCGCACTACCCCTTTAACCTTCTCTTCGGATCTGCCGACTGTGAACATCATGATGTCATTGTTGTGACATCACACATTACATTTGCGGGAGCATTGTACATTTATAACAAACCTACCAATAAAGGTGATGTTATTCTATCGCAGTCTCTATTCCCAGTGTCCCAGCACCTTGTGTGAACTCCATCCTAATAAATACTTTGTATATGATGACGTATATGATTCATCCTGTCATGGATAGATCTAGGGCAGAACAGATAAGACTTTTGGTACAACTGGGCTACCCCTTTAAACAGACTCCAAAACACTGCCCTATACAGCTGCTCCATATGTTATACACTAATATAATGACAGGATACAAGGTAGGTGGAGGTCTATTAAAAATAATTTTAGAGAACTAGGTGCTAAGTTGAAGGGAAGGACCTCCAAGGTGGTATTCTCTGGAATACTGCCTGTGCCATGCGCATCGCAGGAAAGACAGCGGGAGCTTAGGGAGTTAAATGCATGGCTCAAGTCGTGGTGTAGAGGAGAAGGGTTTGGGTTTTTAGAGCACTGGGCTGACTTTTCATTGGGGTACAATCTGTTTTCCGCAGATAATTTGCACCTTAATGGAAGGGGGTCCGCTGTGCTGGGGGAGAGAATCCTAGAAGGGGTGGAGGGGTTTTTAAACTAGGGATGTGGAGGGAGGACAATGAAGTATGTAATGTAGTGGCAGATAGGTTAGAGAGGGGACAGAACATTGAGGTAGGAGGAGAAGGGTCCTGTGAGGGGAGGATAAGAGCAGTGGATAGGGAGAAGGGCCCTGTGGGGGGAGGATAAGAGCAGTGGATAGGGAGAAGGGTCCTGTGGGGGGAGGATAAAAACAGTGCATAGGGAGATCCATATGTTGCGGATGAACAGTGAGGATGATTGTAGCCACAGCACAGTAATAAATCCCATTTCTTATAATGAAGCGGTTAAACTCGATGGTAATATAAAGTGTATGGTTACTAATGCCAGAAGTCTAGCCAGCAAGATGGGGGAGCTGGAGGCCTTGGTTCTGGAGGAGTCCATTGATGTGGTTGGTGTGACTGAGACATGGCTGGACTCCTCACATGACTGGGCTGTCAATATTCAGGGATTTACGTTGTTCAGAAGGGACCGGGTGGGCAGAAGGGGAGGAGGAGTATGTCTGTATGTCAGAAATGATATTAAAGTGAGTGTAAAAGATGCAATAGTGGGAGATGACTGTGATGATGTGGAAGCATTATGGGTAGAACTACAGAAGGAGGTAAAGAGTGAAAAAATTATTCTTGGTGTAATCTATAGACCCCCAACATTACTGAGGAGGTAGATGGCCAGTTGAATAGACAAATAGAGCGGGCTGTCCGGGAGGGAACAGTAGTGGTAATGGGGGACCTCAACTACCCATATATAGATTGGGGTCACGGTTCAGCTAAAACCACAAAGGGGAGGGAATTTCTTAACCTCCTGCAGGATAATTTTCTGGGCCAGTTTGTGGAGGAGCCAACTAGAAGTGATGCCTTGTTGGATCTGGTTATTTCTAACAATGCTGAGCTGGTTGGGGATGTCAATGTCCATGAACACCTGGGGAATAGTGACCACAATATAGTGACTTTTAGCTTAAAGTGTAGAAAAGAAAAGCATGTTGGGAGGGCAAAAACTCTTAATTTTAAAAGGGCCAATTTTCCTGGGTTAAGGGCAGAACTTCAGGGCATAGACTGGGAGCGGCTGCTGTCACATACGGATACAGCTAATAAATGGGAAATCTTCAAATCCACATTAAATAACTGTACTGCCAAATATATTCCTATGGGTAACAAATATAAACGGTTAAAATCCAATCCCACATGGCGACAACCGAGGTTAGAAGGGCTATAAATGAGAAAAAAGGGGCACTCAAAAAATATAAATCAGAGGGGTCAGCTGTAGCATTTAAACATTACAAAGAAGTCAACAAAACCTGTAAAAATGTAATAAAAGCAGCAAAAATTCACAATGAAAGGCAGGTAGCTATAGATAGCAAAAGAAACCCCAAAAAATTCTTCAAATATATTAATGCAAAAAAACCAAGGTCAGAGCATGTAGGACCCCTAAATAATGGCGACGGGGAATTAATAACTGGGGATCAGGAGAAAGCTGAGTTACTTAATGGGTTCTTCAGTTCTGTATATACAAAAGAGGATGGAGCTGTGGTGGGTGGGGCCAGTACTGAGGTGGGTGGGGCCAGTGCTGCTAACACATGTAATGTACTGAACTGGTTTACTATAGATATGGTCCAAGATAAATTAAACAAACTCAATGTAACCAAAGCTCCAGGGCCTGATGGATTACACCCCAGAGTTCTTAGGGAACTCAGTTCTGTAATTTTTCTACCCTTGTATGAAATATTCCGTGATTCTTTGCTTACTGGTATTGTGCCGAGGGACTGGCGTAAGGCAAATTTAATACCGATCTTCAAAAAGGGCTCTCGAACTTCCCCAGGTAACTACAGACCTGTAAGCTTAACGTCCATTGTGGGGAAACTATTTGAGGGGCTTATAATGGACTACATCCAGGAATATGTAGTGGCTAATAGTATTATAAGTGATAACCAGCATGGTTTTACTAAGGACAGAAGCTGTCAAACCAACCTAATATGTTTCTATGAAGAGGTAAGTAGAAGCCTGGATGGCGGCGCGGCTGTGGATATAGTGTACCTGGATTTTGCAAAAGCGTTTGACACAGTTCCTCATGGACGTCTGATGGGGAAGTTAAAGTCTATCGGTTTGGAAAATTTAATGTGTAACTGGATTGAAAACTGGCTTAATAATCGTACCCAGAGAGTGGTGGTCAATGATTCCTACTCCGAATGGTCCCCGGTAATAAGTGGTGTACCCCAAGGGTCAGTACTGGGCCCTCTTCTGTTTAACTTGTTTATTAATGATATTGAGAATGGAATTAACAGCAATGTTTCTATCTTTGCAGATGACACCAAGCTTTGTAGTACAGTACAGTCTATATAGGATGTGCAGATGTTACAGGCTTTGTAGTACAGTACAGTCTATATAGGATGTGCAGATGTTACAGGCTTTGTAGTACAGTACAGTCTATGGAGGATGTGCAGATGTTACAGGATGACTTAGACACACTGAGTGTTTGGGCGTCCACTTGGCAAATGAGGTTCAATGTGGATAAATGTAAAGTTATGCACCTGGGTACTAATAACCCGCATGCATCATATGTCCTGGGGGGAGTTATTCTGGGAGAGTCGCTGATGGAGAAGGATCTGGGTGTACTTGTAGATAATAGACTACAGAACAGCACACAATGTCAGTCAGCTGCTTCTAAGGCCAGCAGGATATTGTCATGCATTAAAACAGGCCTGGACTCTCGGGACAGGGATATAATATTACCGCTTTATAAAGCTTTGGTGCGGCCTCATCTGGAGTATGCCGTCCAGTTTTGGAACCCGATTCATAAAAAGGACGTTCTAGAGCTGGAGAGGGTACAAAGACGGGCAACTAAACTAATAAGGGGAATGGAGCATCTTAGTTATGAGGAGAGATTAAAAGAATTACATTTGTTTAGTCTGGAGAAGAGACGTTTAAGTGGAGATATGATTAACTTATTTAAATATATAAATGGCCCCTACAAGAAATATGGGGAAAAGATGTTCGAGGTAAAACCCCCTCAAAGGACAAGAGGGCGCTGCCTCCGCCTGGAGAGACAAGGGGGCACTGCCTCCGCCTGGAGAAAAAAAGGTTCAATCTCCGGAGGCGACAAGTCTTCTTTACCATGAGAACTGTGAATCTGTGGAACACTCTACCACAGGATCTGATCACAGCAAAAACAGTAGAGGGCTTCAAAACCGGCCTAGACAAGTTCTTAGAGCAAAATAATATAAATGCATATGTATAGAACCTATCGCCCCTCCCCCTTCCCTGTATCCATCCCCTCCTTGGTTGAACTTGATGGACATGTGTCTTTTTTCAACCGTATTAACTATGTAATATCGCCCCCTGCTGGATATTATGCATTCCAAATTTTGCTATGATCACTGCTTCTTCAGGATACAATAGATAATGCTGGGCCATACTGAACACACCAATTACCTACCTGTGACTGTCCTGTCCAGGCAGGTTATATGCAGGAACACCAAACAGAGAAATGCAACAGCTCACCGCAATGGCAAGATACAGACCCACTACAGACATTAAAATGGTTAAAAGCAGTAAAAAGCAGAGGCTCTTGTGTACGATCAACACTGATGGAAATGCTTCTACCCTCTGATGGGTGGGGGCAAAGGGTAACATGACTTCTGGGCGGTGGGTATCCTAGTCTGGAGTGGAGAGTAATGTGTCTCTCTGGTAGGGTGGTGGGGTGGTATGTAACTCTCTTGGTGGTAGGGGGGTATGTGACTGTCTCTATGGTAGGCTGGTGGGGTGATATGTGACTGTCTCTATGGTAGGCTGGTGGGGTGATATGTGACTGTCTCTGGGATAGGGGGGTATGTGACTGTCTCTATGGTAGGCTGGTGGGGTGATATGTGACTGTCTCTGTGGTGGGGTGATATGTGACTGTCTCTGTGTTGGGGTGGTATGTGACTGTCTCTGTGGTGGGGTGATATGTGACTGTCTCTGTGTTGGGGTGGTATGTGACTGTCTCTGTGGTGGGGTGATATGTAACTGTCTCTGTGGTGGGGTGATATGTGACTGTCTCTGTGGTAGGGTGATATGTGACTGTCTCTGTGTTGGGGTGATATGTTACTGTCTCTGGGGTGGGGTGATATGTAACTGTCTCTGTGTTGGGGTGGTATGTGACTGTCTCTGTGGTGGGGTGATATGTGACTGTCTCTGGGGTGGGGCGATATGTGACTGTCTCTAGTAAGATTCTCTGTGTTGCTCCTAACAACCAATCACAGCTCAGCTTTCATTTGACCAGAGCAATATGAGAAACAAAAGCCTAAGGCCTCGTTCCCACGTTAGCCTCCCGCTCATAATGGGAGTCTATGGGAGGCGCGCGCTCCTGCTCTGTCCGCGCTGAAGAATGAACATGTTTATTAGCGCGGACAGGGCAGGAGTGCGCGCCTCCCATAGACTCCCATTATGAGCGGGAGGCTAACGGCATTCCGCTAGTTTTGCTCAGTCGGAACGGGGCCTAACTGTGATTGGTTGCTATGAGCAACACAGAGAATCTCACTATTAGGCAGCGCAAAATATTTCCTTCAGTGTGTGAACATGGTCTATATAGGCGTCCTTCATTGATGATCCACTCCTGGCTGTGGCTTCAGTAATTGCAATTAAAAACCTGACCATGTGAACACTGCCTCAGGCTATCTTCACACAAGCGTATACACATCCGAATTATATGTCCCATCCTGACCGCAGGTTTGATGACCCGAACTGACACCAATCATCAGACACCATTATAATATAAATACATCCTTATAATACGAAAATAACAAGGTGACAATAATATAATATAAATGTGCAATATCATATAAACATATATATGGCGGTACATGGAGAATCTCTGTAATGTGGCAGCATACAGAGCACTATATGGCAGTACATGGAGAATCTCTGTAATGTTGCAGCATACAGAGCACTATATGGCAGTACATGGAGAATCTCTGTAATGTTGCAGCATACAGAGCACTATATGGCAGTACATGGAGAATCTCTGTAATGTTGCAGCATACAGAGCACTATGTGGCAGTACATGGAGAATCTCTGTAATGTGGCAGCATACAGAGCACTATATGGCGGTACATGGAGAATCTCTGTAATGTGGCAGCATACAGAGCACTATATGGCGGTACATGGAGAATCTCTGTAATGTGGCAGCATACAGAGCACTGATCAATGTGGAACGGGGCCCAACAGATGGTGAAGACTATGGGCCCTATTCCACAGGACGATTATCGTTCAGATTATCGTTAAATCATTCGAATCTAAACGATAATCGTTCGGTTGAAATGCAGTTAACGATTAACGACCGAACGAGAAATCGTTGATCGCTTTATAAGACCTGGACCTATTTTTATCGTTGCTCGTTCGCAAAACGTTCGCAAATCGTTTGCATTGAATAAGACATCGTTCAGTTGTTCGCAATAGATACGAACGCAATAGCGAATAAATAGCGAAGAAAAACGATCGCAATTACGATCATAATGCCTCTATTCCACAGGTCGTTTGCCCCTCGTTCCCCGCTCGCTGCCGCCGCTATTCAACGCGGCTGCAGTGAGCGGGTGAGTGCTTGAGGGGGTGGCGGGGAGCTGCGGGGGGGCTGCCCGGGGGATCGCTGATCGTCCGGGCAGCCCATAGGATATAGCAGCGTCTGCTGCCGATGCTCCTATTCAACGGAGCGCCGGCAGCAGATCGCTGCTATATCAGTCGCTTGTTTTTCAACATGTTGAAAAACAAGCGACTGCAACGATCAGCCGACATGAACGATGTCGGCTGATCGTTGCACTCTATTCCACCGGACAATTATCATCCATAGCGGCCGAATACGAACGATAATCGTTCCGTGGAATAGGGCCTTAAGTAATGATTATCGTTCCATGGAAATGAGTGAACGTTTTCAGGTCTTTCGCAATAGCGGTCGTTTGAGATTGTTAATCGCTAACGATTATGCAAACGATAATCGTCCGGTGGAATAGGGCCCTAAGACAACCACACCTGCCAGAGACACAACCAGTCAATTGCAGTATAATAATAACCAACACCGAGGCAATATTATAGTAGTTATATACACAAGCCAAAAAGACAGAAATGGCTGCACATCGCACCCATGGCTGACACGAAAGCTTATTCAGTTCTTACCTCTCTCTCCATTCCTCTGCAGGTAGAATGGGAGACTAGGAGATCCTCCCCTTATGTACACAGGTGCTTCCTGCTAATTTGGATCACATGGGTCTTACAAAGCACGAGTGCTAGCCACAATGAAAAAAGGGACAGAATACATAAAATATGCACAAGCCAAAAAGACAGAAATGGCTGCACATCGCACCCATGGCTGACACGAAAGCTTATTCAGCTACATTTAAAACCAACATCAGAAGTTACCACGTACCATGTACCACGTGCAGGTCTTCTGATACACATGAGTCCCTAACCAAAAAACATCACTGTGCCGGTCAGTGACCACAATCCCCGCAAAACGTGCGCAAGCAGAGAAGGGGGGCCACGGAATGGCCCTGCAACCCCATTGTCACAGGACCAGACCCTAAAGGGCCCCCCGGACCCCGCAGGCACCACCGGCAGAAAAAGTGGACGCCAAGCAACACAAGTGTGAACAAGCAGTATTGCAGTAGTTATGTATATGGTTTAGCAGTTTATTTCCTATTTGGGGATGTCAGATGAATTCTGGGCTTCATTCTGAGGCATGATGGGAGTGGCCTCTTCAAGGCTATATTTGACTAGTAAAACATTTCACTCTTACAGGCTATGCTTAAACGCCATCAAAATGATGGATGTTTTTCTAGGACAAACATTTTTTCATGGCAAGTTACGGTCATTATTACACCACGAATAATGGTCAATGTTATAAAATAACGGCCATTATTCGCAGTGAAAAGACGCTAATCCAAGAAAAACGTCCATAATTTTGATAGTGTGAACCTAGCCATAAGATCTGTAGGCATTGACTTACAGAGCATCTTGGTGATCTGCCTCCTCTTCCCACTCTCCAGGGCTATCCTCCAGGTTAGGTCCGTCCTGCAGCTTTTCCCTAGCCATCTGATTGGGATTTATTTCTCCCAGGTGAGTCGGCAGCCAATCAACAGATATAAGACAGTGATAATGGAGACGGGGACAAAGTAAAAGAATATGGTGGTCAGCTGGATGACCAGGTTATAGACCCACCTGGGCTGCAGCATAGCGCAGGTGGCCGACTCCTCCACTCTCTCTAGGGATGGCAGATAGATGTAGTACATGCCGTGTAGGGAAGTGTTGGGAATGGCACACAGCAGGGACAAACACCACACAGCACCGATGACCCGCCTGGCGTGTGCGTTGGTCATGACATGTTTGGTTTTAAGAGGATGGACGACTGCTAAGTATCTCTCCACGCTCAGCGCCGTCACATTAAGAACCGAGGCAAAACAAACCGTCTTAAATAGAAATGTCTTAAAATAGCAGCCGCCCTCCCCGAAAGGGAAGGGGTAGTTTTGCCACATCTCGTACATCTCCAGCGGCATTCCCACAACCAAGACCAGGAGGTCCGAAATGGCCAAACTGAACAAGTAGAAGTTTGTCGGGGTTCTCATCTTCTGGTGTTTTGCTATCACGATGCAGGTGAGGAGATTTCCCGCCACCCCGGTGAGGAAGATCATCAGGTAGGTCAGAGACACCGGCAGGAAGAAGGAGGACATCTTGGGGCCCAGAATACGGAAGAGGAGTTTCTGCACCACTATGGCCCGACCCTGACCGCTGCTCCATGTGTCAATGTTCAGGGTCCAGTTACAGGATTTCAGCTGAAGATCTACAGAACAAATGTAGAAGAGACATTTCCCATCCCCCCAAACAATGTGCTGCAACCCCCCTTAATATACAGTGCCCCCTGAAATAAGGTATAATGCACAGCAACCCCCCCATGAGGAATAATGCACTGTGACCCCCCCCTGTAATGAGGTATAATGTACTGCACCCCCCCCCATGAGGAATAATGCACTGTGACCCCTGTAATTACATATAATCCACTGTGACCCCTGTAATTACATATAATGCACTGTGACCCCCTGTAATGAGGTATAATACACTGTGACCCCCTGTAATGAGGTATAATGCACTGTGACCCCTGTAATAAGGTATAATGTACTGTGACCCCCTGGAATGAGGTATAATACACTGTGACCCCTGTAATTACATATTATGCACTGTGACCCCCTGTAATTACATATTATGCACTGTGACCCCCTGTAATTACATATAATACACTGTGACCCCCTGTAATTACATATTATGCACTGTGACCCCCTGTAATGAGGTATAATACACTGTGACCCCTGTAATGAGGTATAATGCACTATGACCCCCTGTAATGAGGTATAATGCACTGTGACCCCCTGTAATGAGGTATAATGCACTGTGACCCCCCTTGTAATGAGGTATAATGTACTGTGACCCCCTGTAATGAGGTATAATGCACTGTGACCCCCTGTAATGAGGTATAATACACTGTGACCCCCCCTTGTAATGAGGTATAATACACTGTGACCCCCAGTAATGAGGTATAATACACTGTGACCCCCTGTAATGATGTATAATGTACTGTGACCCCTGTAATGAGGTATAATGCACTGTGACCCCCTGTAATGAGGTATAATGCACTGTGACCCCCTGTAATGAGGTATAATGCACTGTGACCCCTGTAATAAGGTATAATGTACTGTTGCAGTGTCCCAGAACATGCAGACTACTACTCCTATTATGGCCATTTCTCTTGCTGTGTCCATGCCTGTTCTGGTAAGTGTTTGCACTGCAACTGCTGCTGGTTTTCCCCTAGTATTCTCTGGTATTGTGCATTCTCATGTGTATTCTCATGTATTCCTGTGTATTATTACAGTGTACAGTGGTATGCAAGGCTGTTGATCACGTGCCCTGTAACCATGGTTCCTCCAATGGCCGACTAGCTCTGGCCAGGAGCAACCATGTGACCTCCCACTTCCTGCTGACAAGTTAGTCTTCCCCCTGCTTCCAAGCAAGGAGGGTGTGTGTCGTCTCTCTCCTGCCTCAGAGGAGTTGGGCTTCTTCTCTGCAGCCTCTTCACCATAAGAAGAGTGACTGATTCTGCTGCTGTATTCAAGTCTTCGGCTGTATCTGCCTGCTCAAGTGACCGGATTCTTCTCTCTCATCTGGGTGTCATTCCGTTATCTCTCATCATCGCTACAAGGATTCACAGCAAGTATTATTCTCAAGCTAATCCACCCAGCAACGCTATTCCTCTCATACTCCTACTCCCATAATCCGGCACGTATTCTCACAGCCTATGCAGCACCACTCCTGCTTTACTTGTCAAAGCCTGCTATATACCCGGTTGCATCCGGACAGAACTGTTGCTACTAGTTACCTCATCTATAATAAAACCGCTGTTACTAAACCCTGGCATTGGTGTCCACTAACTGGTGCCCTGACTAAGTGCAGCGAAAAATCGCATGCCCATCATCACCCGCAGCTTCCACAGACCGTCCCTACAGCTGTGCCGCCCTCAGGCCTATACCGTGACAAGTATAACCCCTGCAGCTGCCCCGGTCATTGCCCGCTCATAACACCAGCACTGCGGAAGTGGCCCCCAGGGGCCAGGGCATCGCATTTTTGGCGTCACAAACAAGATACAGACTGTGTTGTGCCAACTGTCAGTGCCCCCAGAACTGTACTGAAACCCCCTAGAGACTTTGCCGATTACTATGGGGGTGATTGAAGTGTTTCGGGCCCTAAACAGTACACAAGATGGCCGCCGTCCTCTTCAATTTCTGGCTGCACCATACCCCGGAGAGGAGGGGGTTAACCGCCATGCTGCCAAAGCGCGGGAATCGCCCCGCGCCATAGACTTTGCTGCTGCCTCCCCTGATTGGCTATATCAGGCCGCTGATGTCACAGTTGCTGGGCAGATTGGGGAGTCGAGCTTTCTGCCCTCTCGCTCCTCCTCCTTCCTCCTCAAAGAGACGCTGGAGCGTGACAAGATGGCGGCCCCCGAGAAACATTTGCCTGCAGCCGCAGCTCCAGTGATACCGGAGCTGCCGGGGAGCAATCCTGGCTGCCTGCTAGCACCGCTCCCATCCTACAGCGACACCAGCTGGGGCGCTGCCCCATCGGACGACAGAAGTCTTCGCCGGGCCTTCATCCCGGCCTCTGCTGATCAGACTGAGGGGACCATAGCTGAGGCCAGCATTCCTCCGGGACCCGGTCACTCCAGCCCCACTGGTACTATTCCTATGCCCACAGCTGCCACAGGGGTGCAGTTCTTCATCGGCTTCTCCCGTCTCTCCGGCTACAAGGAAGAGCCTCCGGACTCGCAGCTCACCCAGGCCGAGGAGGACTCCCCAGACGAGATGGACACTGCTCCAGTGTCCCCGGAGGGCACCCCGGATCCAGAGGAGGTCCAAAAGGCTGCCATTCTGCATGCCTGGCGTCACCAGCTCCAAGCCCTCTGGGAGCATCATCGGGCAGAGGTCATGGCCGCCAATGGGGAAGCCACGATTGCTATCTGGCAGCCGACTGATCCTCCACACCCCGGGCAAGAGTAAGCTTCTCTGGGAAGCTAGGCCGATATGGCCGTCCTAACTGTTCTCACTGTAACTGTTCATATGACTGTTTTGTTTCAGGTTCCTGCTATGCAACGTTTAAGGTTCGTGCCTGGTCCTCCTGACCAAGTTCCCTGTACTAACCAGCCATGAGCTGATGGACACTTACAATAACAAAAGGTTCTCTAGTGCCTGTCCCAGAGCCTTTACATGGACGATGTCTAATTGCCTAAAAGAGACTCTACCTAACAGAGACACTTAACCCATTCCTTCCTAATGCACTTTCCTGTGATTGTGTGTTCCACACAGGGTATTATTGCACTTATTTCATTATTGCACTTTTCCTACTATTGCATTCCAGTGTTATCGAAGTCTCTTATATTTCCTCCTCTGAGTAAGCAAAAGGTTACATAGATAGCCTCAGAGTAGAGCGCCTCTTTTGTAAAACAGTATATTTTCCAGTGTCTAAGTCAGATAGCTCCTCCTCTGAGTAAGAGAAGTCAGTTTACATATACCTCAGAGAAAGTCCAGTTTATGTAGGAGTGTATTTTCTCATCCAGTCTCATTATTGTGTATTATTATCATATCTATAGCTGGAAAGATTTAGTTGAGCCAGTTCGTATGTAGATTTTTCTCAGATTTTCATTCAGATTTTTCTCAGATTTTCATTCAGATTTTTCTCAGATTTTCATTCAGATTTCTCTCAGATTTTCATTCAGATTCATGTGAGCCAGTTCTCCTCAAGACCTCGCAGTATTTGTTGTCCCTTGTGTTCCCTTCCTTTTGTTTCCAGTATTTGTTCGCCTCTGTCTTGTCCCAACATAGTAGTTATCACACATAGTCATACCTAACCTTCACACTTGTCCATACATACCGCACCTTGGATACCTTTTCGTGTGTTTGGCCTGTGGAGTGCTTGTGTGTGTGATTGAGTGGTATGAAAGGGAGCTCCCCATGTATGTTTGCTTTTATTATTTTGTTCTTTTCTCTTCCAGGTATCCAAGACACTACTCAGACACGCCAAGGTAGTACACAGGTCTTCACAGTTCTTTTCCAGTAGGGTAACACATTTAACAGAAAACCTACTGTCTAACTGGCTGGAATATGGAGGGTCACCCGCCAGCAGTTAACTTGTCCTGGCTTACACGTCAGATGGTTCACGCACTAGCTACCTGGTCGCCAGAGTACGTTAGGCACCCCTAGGTGAAGTCCTGCCACTAGGGTTTCTCATTCTCTCTCTTCTCACCTGTGCCTTGGGCGTGGGAAACACACACCTCATCACACTCACTCTCATCATTCATTCCTGTTGTTTGATTGTCCAGTCTATTCATGTTTGCTGCCTTCTAGATTCGCCGAGGTCGGCTCAAATTTGCTAGGGAGGTATGCAGTGTCCCAGAACATGCAGACTACTACTCCTATTATGGCCATTTCTCTTGCTGTGTCAATGCCTGTTCTGGTAAGTGTTTGCACTGCAACTGCTGCTGGTTTTCCCCTGGTGTTCTCTGGTAATGTGCATTCTCATGTGTATTCTCATGTATTCCTGTGTATTATTACAGTGTACAGTGGTATGCAAGGCTGTTGATCACGTGACCGTGCCAGTG
Organism: Dendropsophus ebraccatus; assembly: GCA_027789725.1. Classification (NCBI taxonomy): domain Eukaryota; kingdom Metazoa; phylum Chordata; class Amphibia; order Anura; family Hylidae; genus Dendropsophus; species Dendropsophus ebraccatus. The sequence goes on from JAQFWZ010000022.1 coordinate 29,520,053, forward strand.
CCCTGTAACCATGGTTCCTCCAATGGCCAACTAGCTCTGGCCAGGAGCAACCATGTGACCTCCCACTTCCTCCTGACAAGTTAATCTTCCCCCTGCTTCCAAGCAAGGAGGGTGTGTGTCGTCCCTCTCCTGCCTCAGAGGAGTTGGGCTTCTTCTCTGCAGCTCCCACTTCACCACTAGAAGTGTGGATCGAGTGCTCTGCTATATTCAAGTCTTCGGCTGTATCTGCCTGCTCAAGTGTCCGGAGTCTTCTCTCTCATCTGGGTGTCATTCCGTTATCTCTCATCATCGCTACAAGGATTCACAGCAAGTATTATTCTCAAGCTAATCTACCAAGCAACGCTATTTCTCTCATACTCCTACTCCCATCATCCGGCACGTATTCTCACAGCCTATGCAGCACCACTCCTGCCTTATTTGTCAAAGCCTGCTATATACCCGGTTGCATCCGGACAGAACTGTTGCTACTAGTTACCTCATCTATAATAAAACCGCTGTTACTGAACCCTGGCATTGGTGTCCACTAACTGGTGCCCTGACTAAGTGCAGCGAAGAATCGCATGCCCATCATCACCCGCAGATTCCACAGACCGGCCCTACAGCTGTGCCGCCCTCAGGCCTATACCGTGACAAGTATAACCCCTGCAGCTGCCCCGGTCATTGCCCGCTCATAACACCAGCACTGCGGAAGTGGCCCCCAGGGGCCAGGGCATCGCACTGTGACCCCCTGGAATGAGGTATAATACACTGTGACCCCCTGTAATTACATATTATGCACTGTGACCCCTGTAATAAGGTATAATGCACTGTGACCCCTGTAATTACATATAATGCACTGTGACCCCTGTAAGGAGGTATAATGTACTGCACCCCCCCCATGAGGAATAATGCACTGTGACCCCCTGTAATGAGGTATAATGCACTGTGACCCCCCCTGTAATGAGGTATAATGTACTGTGACCCCCTGTAATGAGGTATAATACACTGTGACCCCTATAATGAGGTATAATACACTGTGACCCCCTGTAATGAGGTATAATGTACTGTGACCCCCTGTAATGAGGTATAATACACTGTGACCCCCCTGTAATGAGGTATAATGTACTGTGACCCCCTGTAATGAGGTATAATACACTGTGACCCCTGTAATGAGGTATAATGTACTGTGACCCCCTGTAATGAGGTATAATACACTGTGACCCCTGTAATGAGGTATAATACACTGTGACCCCCTGTAATGAGGTATAATACACTGTGACCCCTGTAATGAGGTATAATACACTGTGACCCCCCCTGTAATGAGGTATAATGTACTGTGACCCCCTGTAATGAGGTATAATACACTGTGACCCCTGTAATGAGGTATAATACACTGTGACCCCCTGTAATGAGGTATAATACACTGTGACCCCCTGTAATGAGGTATAATGTACTGTGACCCCCCTGTAATGAGGTATAATGTACTGTGACCCCCTGTAATGAGGTATAATGCACTGTGACCCCCTGTAATGAGGTATAATACACTGTGACCCCCTGTAATGAGGTATAATACACTGTGACCCCCAGTAATGAGGTATAATACACTGTGACCCCCCCTGTAATGAGGTATAATGTACTGTGACCCCCCTGTAATGAGGTATAATGTACTGTGACCCCCGTAATGAGGTATAATACACTGTGACCCCCTGTAATGAGGAATAATACACTGTGACCCCCTGTAATGAGGTATAATACACTGTGACCCCCAGTAATGAGGTATAATACACTGTGACCCCCGTAATGAGGTATAATGTACTGTGACCCCCTGTAATGAGGTATAATGTACTGTGACCCCCGTAATGAGGTATAATACACTGTGACCCCCGTAATGAGGAATAATACACTGTGACCCCCTGTAATGAGGTATAATGTACTGTGACCCCTGTAATAAGGTATAATGTACTGCGACCCCCATTGTGTCAGTCATTATGTGTCAGTCACTGTGTGAGTTGGTGCCCCCTGGTGACTGATGGGGTGATGTGCACGGTGCGGTCCCACAGGTCGCACACCCCTATGGCCGGCCCTGGTTATGTGTCAGTCATTATGTCAGTTATTCTGCGTCAGTCACTGCTTGTCATGTATTATGTGTCAGTCATTATATATCAGTCAGTTATGTCTCAGCTGTTATATGTCAGCTCTTATGTGTCAGTCATTATATATCAGTCAGTTATGTCTCAGTCATTATATATCAGTCAGTTATGTCTCAGCTGTTATATGTCAGCTCTTATGTGTCAGTCATTATATATCAGTCAGTTATGTGTCAGTCATTATATATCAGTCAGTTATGTCTCAGCTGTTATATGTCAGCTCTTATGTGTCAGTCATTGTCATGGTGTCTTAATCATTATATATATCATCTTCAGTTGTGTACACTAGTTGTGTCCCGCACACACACTCTATCTGACTATAGATGCAGTGTACAGACTCTCTCACATTCTGTGTTTTGTAGCTTTGTGTGGTTTCCCACCATGTTATATATAAACCATCTTCTTTGGATGGAAACATTGTGAGTGCCGTATCTATTGTCCCCTTTGTATAGTTTAACACATTTGTCCGTCAGTCTGTCTTTGTTATTGTCATTGTGTGTCAGTCATGATTTGTCACTGTCAGTCATTGTCTACGTGTTGTGGTGCCTGGGTCATTGTATGGCATTGTGTTGTGTTCGTCATCTTCATTGTGTTTCTGTCAGTCACACACAATGCTATAGATGATGGTTGTCACCTCCTAAATGACACTTTAACTATATGCTTCAGTGATATAATGACTCCACTACCATCACCACCACCATCACTGCCACCACTACCATCATCACCATCACCATCACTGCCACCACTACCATCATCACCATCACTGCCACCACTACCATCACCACTACCATCACTGCCACCACTACCATCATCACCACCACTACCATCACCACTGCCATCACTACCATCACCATCACCATCACTGCCACTACTACCATCATCACCATCACTGCCACCACTACCATCATCACCATCACTGCCACCACTACCATCATCACCATCACCATCACTGCCACCACTACCATCATCACCATCACTGCCTCCACTACCATCACCACTACCATCACTGCCACCACTACCATCATCACCACCACTACCATCACCACTGCCATCACTACCATCACCATCACCATCACTGCCACTACTACCATCATCACCACCACTACCATAGCCATCATCACACTACCATCAGCACCATCACTGCCACCACTACCATCGCCATCACCACCACCATCACTGCCATTACATCACCACCACCATTACCATCATCACCGCCACAATCACCATTGCACCCACCACCATTACCATCATCATCATCATCGCCAATAGGTTACTCACAGATTTCTCCGCATCAATCCTGATCTCCAGCTGTTACAGACACAGATCCCATCAGCTCCGTGATCTCCTGAGAGATCTGACTGCTTCTCTGTGCTCTCACCCCCTGCCGGCATCTCTCATAGAGGAGATCGCAGTGTGGTGGAGGTGATGATGATGATGATGATGATGATGATGAAGGATCGCTGCCATGTATCACTCACCATCACAATTCATACTCATCCACACAGAAGTCTCTCTTCAAACACCCCTCATATATAGTATGTAGTATGATATGGTATGTAGTGTGTAATATGTGTGTAGTGAAATATATGATGTGTGGTATTGAATATAGTGTGTAATGTGTGTGTAGTTAGATATAGGGTGTATAGTGTAATGTGTGTGTGCAGTGAGATATATGATGTGTGATAGGGTGTATAGTGTGTAATATGTGTGTAGTTAGATATAGGATGTGTGATAGGATGTATAGTGTGTAATATGTGTGTAGTGAGAGATATAATGTGTTATATGGTGTATAGTGTGTAATATGTGTGTAGTGAGAGATATGATGTGTGATATGGTGTGTAGTGTGTAATATGTGTGTAGTGAGAGATATGATGTGTGATATGGTGTGTAGTGTGTAATATTTGTGTAGTGAGAGATATAATGTGTGATATGGTGTGTAGTCAGGGGCGGTCTTGGCATTTCTGGGGCCCCAAGCGAAGTTATGTCTGCCCCCCCCCCCCCCCCTTCGACACGCGTTCCAAAACAATAGACCGCTGTGTGTTGCCCCCAGTAGTATATACCCCTTGTGCACTACCGCCAGTAATATATACTACTTGTGTGCTGCCCCCAATAGTATATACCCCTTGTGTCCTGCCCCCAGTAGTATTTACCTCTTGTTTGCTTCCCCCAGTAGTATATAGACCCCTGTGTGTTCCCCCAGTTACATATAGCCCCCCGCCCGTGTGCTCCCCCAGAAGTATATAGACCTCCTGTGTGCTGCCCCAGTTGTATATAGACCCCCTGTGTACTGCCCCCAGTTGTATATGCCCCCTGTGTGCTCCCCCACTAGTATATAGGCCCCCTGTGTGCTCCCTCAGGGGTATTTAGCCCCCCCTGTGTGCTCCCCCACTTGGATATAGACCTCCTGTGCGCTCCCCCACTTGGATATAGACCCCTGTGTGCTCCTCCAGTAGTATATAAACCCCCTGTGTGGTTCCCCCAGTAGTATATAGACCCCCTGTGTGCCCCACCAGTATTATATAGACCCCTTGTGTGCTGCCCCAGTAGTATACAGACCCCTGTGTGCTCCCCCAGTTATATATAGACCACCTGTGTGCCTCACAAGTAGTATATAGACCCCCTGTATGTTCCCCCAGTAGAATATAGATCCCCTGTGTGCTTCACCGGTAGTATATAGACCCCTGTGTGCTCCCCCAGTAGTATATAGCCCCCTGTGTGCTCCATCACTTGGATATAGACCTCCTGTGTGCTCTCCAAGTTGTTTATAGACCCCATTCTGCTGCCCCAGTAGTATATAGACCCCCCGTGTGCTGCCCCCAGTAGACTATAGACCCCTCTGTGAAGCCCCAGTAGTCTTTAGCCCCCCTGTGTGCTCCCCCCATTTATATAGACCCCTGATGTGCGCTCCCCCAGTTAAACAGACCCCTGTATGCTCCCCCTCCCATATAGTATATAACACAATAAAACAAACACTTATACTCACCTGCGTCCGGGCGTCTCCTTTTCTCTTCACTCTTGTGGCCGCAGGAAGGGATTTCCCTGCGATCACAAGAGGCCGCACTCCCCTTGTCCTGGCGACGATGCTCCAGTGATGTCACTGGAGCGCCGGCACCACATGGACAAAGCTGCCACTTGTGACCGCAGGGAAAACCCTTCCTGCGGCCACAAGAGTGACTGACAGGAAGGGAGCCAATGTCTCCCGCCCTGTCAGTGCTGCTGCATGTAACTATGAGCGCTCATTACGAGTGCTCATAGTTACAGTTCAGATGGCAGCAGCGAGCGGGGCAGCGGCCCTGTCCAGCGGTCTTGAGCACAAGAAAGGGGAGTGGGGGCCCCCCTGGATGTTGGGGGCCCCAAGCGATCTCTTGGGGTGCTTGGTGCCAAAGACCGCCACTGTGTGTAGTGTGTAATATGTGTGTAGTGAGAGATATGATGTATGATATGGTGTATAGTGTGTGATATGTGTGTACTGAGAGATATGGTAGATACTAGATACAATAGAGATACAAGATGTGAGGATTACTATACAGGGAGAGGGTTGTTATATCATGTGAGGGATAATATATAATAGGTGGAATATATTGTGATATGATAACTATACAGGGTGGGGGATACTATACAGCATGAGAGACCTATGATATGTGGGATACTTTATCATATGAGAAATATTATATAATAAGGGGGATATCATATGATATGAGGGATATTATACAGCGTAAAGGATGGATGTATTTCCCTTCTCTCATAGTTCTGTGAGGCGGCTTTGTTTTGAATTCACATACAAGACATATAACCCCCCCACCCACCACCAGCACCACCACCCACCACCAACCACCACCCACCACCACCACCGACCGATTCATTGCTAATTAACCAGTATGTCCCATCATATAAGTAATGAATAACTTTTACAAGCCACAGGAGATAATGAAAGGGGAGCGCCCACCGTTAACCCCATGGAGTCCTAAATCTTCTTTGCTTCCAGATAGTTCAAAAACCTATTCAGCCATTTCTTATTTAGCTGGGTGCCTACTAATATGACTGTGAGGGCTTCTCTACTGTAAGAGCGGTTATACTGTAAAGTATCCCCCCCCCCATAACAAGGTAGTAGTGTCAGAATCAAGAAGAAGATACCATAGACACCACCTATGTGTGATGGAGAGGGTCATACGTACAGGGAGGGCTTCTTTACAGTAAGAGCAGTTACTCATGAATATCCCATCATAAGAGGCTGTAATAGCAGAATTGGTAAGACGATGCATAATGGAATCAGGGGACATTAGCTGCACATGGAGAATCAATCAATACCTGAATTGCTTCTTTACAGTAAGTGTTAAGGGCATGCTGGAGCAGCATAATATTCAGCAGGATGTTGTAATGTTATGGCTGAACACGTAAGAGAAGGAATTGGCCGAAACACAGGATCGCCTCCCCGTAACCAGACACCACTTTTGGGGCACAACCAGTTGTTTCCGAGGTACATGACACTCTTGGGCAATGTCCAGGTGTCCGACAAGTGGTCATATTCTTTATGGTTATTGGCTGAAGGGCTGATGATTCAGAACAGTGTTAGGATAGGAGGAGATATCTCCAATTATACCAAGTATCACACCCTAAGAGATAAGATATCATCCCGGCAACATCAAACAGAGCGGAGCGCCAAAACACCCGGATCTGGGAAACAATGGGGAAGACAGTACAATGGAGATTCACTCTAAAGAGTCATTTTAAGCAAGTTCTAATAGTGTCCTATTATATAAGAATACTGCTCCCCAATGGTCGGTAACCTGCTGGGCTGTGATGGGTCCTTTGAGCTCTTATCACTGTGGTCCAGAGTGGAGTGATGACCCACCCGGACTATCAGTACCGCCACCAACCAAAAGGGGAAAATGACCCAAGGTGTGTAGCGGTGAGGTACAGGTGCTGGTGCAGGTGCAATGATGACTGAGTCCCAGTAAAATATATATAACGGTTTTACTGAACAGTCACTGGTAATACAGGATACTTTGGCAGTAAATAACTTCTTTTGGTTCAGACTGGTGTTTCACTGGATCTGTGTTGAGGTAGAATAGAGGTAGACATAGCGGTACTGGGGTAGCTTAGCGTTGAGCAGGGTAGTAGTGTGCTCTGCCGGACCTTTAGAGAGAATACTTGATAGACTGAGAAATACTTGTGCCCATGTTTTAACCACCTTCTGCCCTGTAGTGTCGGGGTACTTGTCCTATCAGGGTGACACAAGCCAATAAATTCCTTCATCACCACCTGACCTGTGAGTGGAGGGCTTTTGTGACAGGTGTCATGCAAGAAACACCCGTGGTGGGACACCACATACTCCCCCACTTGAGAAAAGTCGTCCACGGCGTAACACCTGGAGAAAAAGACTTGCACAAAAAGGTAAGGCACAGCAAGGGTTATATTACAAAATAGACATGAAAGTTTTTTTTCCTTTCACAGCAGAGCCAGGCACAAACTCTTGAACCGTTACAGCACACATGAACTTGGGCCAACGGGCCTAGTCACTGTGGTGAGTCCCTCATTTCACCTGCAGCCATACAGGGCTACTCCGTCTTCTTGATGGCTAGGGCCTCAGCCTCAGCCTGTTGAAAATCCACTCAAATAGCTTGTCCCTGTAGGTGGCACCTCTGGAGCATAACGACCCTCTGGCACTCCTCCGCTTCCCTGGGGAGATCGGGGCAGTGTCTGATTCATCAGATGAGTCCTCTTGGACTTGAGACAGGTCAGCAGCAGGAGGTGCTTACCCACTTGCAGTTGCGGACTGATCCAGTAGTAGCGGAAATGGTGCAGCACCGGTGGATGCCGGTGAATCTGAAGATACTGAGGTTGTGGTAGAGGTGTACAGATTGGTGTTTAACTGGATCTGTGCTGGGAGATACTTTAAGTGCTGAGGTAGAATAGAGGTAGATATAGCCAGGGTCGTATTAACAGCTGCTGCTGCCCTAGGCACTTAAGCTGAACACGTCCCATCTTAAGGAGCGTGGGGGAGTGTGGTTTCGGCCACATGCATTTCTCTACATTGTCTGAATCACGTTTTTCATGGTTTTTAACTACTTAAAACCTAAACTGTGACTGGATAACACCGCCATACCAGACCTGACCAATACCACCATACCCCCCTTCAAAAAGACACAAGATTTACTGCTGCTCCCTGGTGCTGCCCCCCGAAAGGTGCTGCCCTAGGCACTAGACCACAGGTGCCTACTGGTAAATACAGCCCTGCATATAGCAGTACTGGTGTAGTTTAGCATTAAGCAGTGGAGAGGAGTTTGTCATGGGGGTCCCAACCCAGTTTGGAGAGAATACTTGATAGACTAAGAAATACTTGTGTCCGTGTTTGACTATATCTGACCACTTTTTACCCTGCAGTATCGGGGTACCCGTCCTATCAGGGTGACACAAGCCCCAGTCATAGTTACCTGGGTGTAGGTAAGTGTCCGAAACTATCCAGTGTCACCCACGCTGCGATATAGAGTACGTAGACCTTTCTTACAGTAGCTTTGCTCTATCCGGGTCAGTTCCTCTGTCCTAGGATACTGCCCTGCACTATATAGAGAGGTTCTATGCGTCGGGTGGGATGATCCCTGACTTGTCCTTCTCGTAGGATCTAGCACTGCATAGTTGGGATAGTTGATAGGCTGAAATACCTGTGGTGGGACTCCACATATATACCACCAGTCATTAGGGCCATATTACATGGGGGATTATTGTAGGGAGGGGGACTGATATCTCCCTGTGTAACAGGGCCAGCGATCAGCTAGAAAAACAAACAAAATCAATGACTGTCAGTCAGAGATCCCCCATAGGCCGATGGGTAGTTGTATCAAAGGTCCAGTGCGGCACTGGTCATCAGGACTATACACTGTATATACCACCGGTCATTAGGGATGTATACTGCATATGCTACTAGTCACCAGAGCTGTACACTGAATATACCACTGGTTAAAAGGACTGCACACTGTATATACCACTAGTCACCAGGGCTGTACACTGTATATACCACTAGTCACCAGGGCTGTACACTGTATATACCACTAGTCACCAGGGCTGTACACTGTATATACCGCTGTCTATTGTTCCCCATACTGGACAATGTATCGAGCACTGGTGCCCAGGTTCATACTGTATGCTGGTGGTTATATGGAGACGTGTAGCGCAGGATACTCTTCCTCTTCCTCCGTTTTATAGTCCCAATATTTACAATATTTCCCATGTCACAACAATCAGATTAGGTTTTATATCTTCTGATACTGACTAATAGACATCAGGTGACCTTGAGAAAGCCATAAAGGTTTATGGTGACGCCCGTGATCTGCTGCCAAGCCCCATCCATGCAGATAAGGGCACAGCATATAAAGCGGATGGCTGTGGCCCCCAGGGAGAACCAGCGGAGCCCCAACATGTGGACCCGGGTGCTGTGTCTCCTGGCTCTTGTCCACATCAGTGCAGAAGTGACAGTGAAGGTAAGAGCTGCCGCCCCAGGACCCTGAACTGAGACCCTCTCCATGCACCAGGGAGATCTGGATGAGAGCAGTGCCAGGGACTGGTGACAAGAGACTGCAGGGAGCAATAATATATGGACCCCCTACCCCAATCCCCCCACCAGAACTAGTCATCCCCCAATACAAGATCTGTCCAACCTGGGGTGCTAAGAGAAGAAGAAGAGATAGATAGATAGATAGATAGATAGATAGATAGATAGATAGATAGGAGATAGATAGATAGATAGGAGATAGATAGATAGGAGATAGATAGGTAGATAGGAGATAGATAGATAGATAGATAGATAGATAGATAGATAGATAGATAGATAGATAGATAGATAGATAGATAGATAGGAGATAGATAGATAGATAGATAGATAGATAGGAGATAGATAGATAGATAGATAGATAGATAGATAGATAGATAGGAGATAGATAGATAGATAGATAGATAGATAGATAGATAGATAGATAGGAGATAGATAGATAGATAGATAGATAGATAGATAGATAGGAGATAGATAGATAGATAGGAGATAGATAGATAGATAGATAGATAGGAGATAGATAGATAGATAGATAGATAGATAGATAGATAGATAGGAGATAGATAGGAGATAGATAGATAGATAGATAGATAGGAGATAGGAAAAAAAATGGATGGATAGATAGATAGGAGATAGATAGATAGGAGATAGATAGATAGATAGGAGATAGATAGATAGATAGATAGATAGATAGATAGATAGGAGATAGATAGATAGATAGATAGATAGATAGATAGATAGATAGATAGGAGATAGATAGATAGGTAGATAGATAGGACCAGTGACCGGGCTGCTGCTCTGATGTATTTTCTGTCTTCTTGCAGGTTGGAGATTTCACTTTCCCTCTGGAGACTGTAAAGAAGCTTAAGGAAATTGTGGAGGACACAGAGCTGGGAGACAACCATGTACAGCGGGACGAGATGACATCATACCAGGAGATGTGCAGCGCATTACCGGGACTGCGGGATCTGTGCGCCACCCAGCGGCCGGGCCTGATCATAGAGACTCTGCGGGGACTGGGTAATAACATGTCCTGAGTGAGACCGCCATATACTCCCTTATTCCTCACAGTTATCACCATCTCTGCTCATTGTGATGACTGGTATAGCTGTAGGGACCAGGAAAGAAATCCCTAAGTATGGTGTACTCCAAATCTCCTATACAGTGTATTATCACTCCCATCATCATCCCTGACCCCAGGAGCTCACACTCTAATCTCCTATCACACACAGTGTATCATCACTCCCATCATCCCTGACCGCAGGAGCTCACACTCTAATCTCCTATCACACACAGTGTATCATCACTCCCATCATCCTCCCTGACCCCAGGAGCTCACACTCTAATCTCCTATCACACACAGTGTATCATCACTCCCATCATCCCTGACCAGGAGCTGACACTCTAATCTCCTATCACACACAGTGTATCATCACTCCCATCATCCCTGACCCCAGGAGCTGACACTCTAATCTCCTATCACACACAATGTATCATCACTCCCATCATCCTCCCTGACCCCAGGAGCTCACACTCTAATCTCCTATCACACACAGAGTATCATCACTCCCATCATCCCTGACCCCAGGAGCTCACACTCTAATCTCCTATCACACACAATGTATCATCACTCCCATCATCCCTGACCCCGGGAGCTGACACTCTAATCTCCTATCACACACAGTGTATCATCACTCCCATCATCCCTGACCCCAGGAGCCGACACTCTAATCTCCTATTACACACAGTGTACTATCACTCCCATCATCCCTGACCCCAGGAGCTCACACTCTAATCTCCTATTACACACAGTGTATCATCACTCCCATCATCCTCTCTGACCCCAGGAGCTCACACTCTAATCTCCTATTACACACAGTGTACTATCACTCCCATCATCCCTGACCCCAGGAGCTCACACTCTAATCTCCTATTACACACAGTGTATCATCACTCCCATCATCCTCTCTGACCCCAGGAGCTCACACTCTAATCTCCTATTACACACAGTGTACTATCACTCCCATCATCCCTGACCCCAGGAGCTCACACTCTAATATCCTATTACACACAGTGTACTATCACTCCATCCACAGGCTTTACTGTTATCTTCTGTTGTTCTGTATTGCTGTGGGTTTTCTATACTGTGCTGTATACTGCAGTCTCTTCCTGTATATACCCTGTATAATATATTATCCCTCCCCCAGAACGTGTTGCAGAAGACTTGGATGAATGTGAGATCTGCGCCTTTGCGGCCTGTTCCGGCTGCTAGCTTTCTGATCGTCCGCTGATCTGCCGGGATCCATGTTTGTTATGGAGAATCTTTTGTACCATGAAATGTCACATAATAAAGTAATAAGAATAGTAATACTAATAATAAAAGCTGAAGTCTTCTCATACATTGTCTGTATTGTCTGCGGTAAAGAATGACCCCCACTCCATGCCTGAGTGACAAATATTAAAGGGGTTATCCAGCACTACAAAAACATGGCCACTTTCCCCCTACTGTTGTCTCCAGTCTGGGTGGGGTTTTGAAACTCAGTTCCATTGAAGTAAATGGAGCTTAATTGCAAACTGCACCTGAACTGGAGACAACAGTAGGGGGGAAAGTGGCCATGTTTTTGTAGTGCTGGATAACCCCTTAAGGCTACAAACCCACTTGGCGGGTCTGCAGCGAGTCCCCTCGCTGCGCATTTGCAGCGAGACTCGCTGCAGATCCCGGCCCTATACTTTTGATAGCAGACAAACACGCAGCAGGGATGTACATCCCTGCTGCGAGTTTGTCTGCAGCCCACCCCATTAACCCCCCGGTTCCCGACCAGGTGAAGTATATACTCCAGCCAGCCGCCCGCCCGATCTCCCCCCCGCAGCACCGATCGCACGCCCCCCGCAGCACCGATCGCACGCCCCCCCCCCGCAGCACCGATCGCACGCCCCCCCCCCCAGCACCGATCGCACGCCCCCCGCAGCACCAGCCGCTCGATCGCCCCCCGGCAGCACCGATCGCCCCCCTGCAGCCCCCATCGGGGGGGGGGGGGGCAGTCGGGGCTGCAGGGGGACGATCGGTGCTGCCGGGGGGCGATCGAGCGGCTGGTGCTGCGGGGGGCGTGCGATCGGTGCTGGGGGGGGGGCGTGCGATCGGTGCTGCGGGGGGGGGCGTGCGATCGAGCGGCCAGGGCTGCAGGGGGGAGATTGGGGGGGGCGTGCAAGCGATCGGTGCTGCGGGGGGGGGGGGGCGTGCGATCGGTGCTGCCGGGGGGCGATCGAGCGGCCAGGGCTGCAGGGGGGAGATTGGGGGGGGCGTGCAAGCGATCGGTGCTGCGGGGGGGGGCGTGCGATCGGTGCTGCGGGGGGGCGATCGGGCGGCCGGGGCTGCGGGCGGCTGGCTGGAGCATATACTTCACCTGGTCCCCGCTCCGGCTTGCTAAAGACATCGGGAACCGCTGGAGCCGGGATCAGATGAAGTATCAGCTCCGGCGGGGTTAATGGGGTGGGCTGCAGACAAACTCGCAGCAGGGATGTACATCCCTGCTGCGTGTTTGTCTGCCATTAAAAGTATAGGGCCGGGATCTGCAGCGATTCTCGCTGCAAATACGCAGCAAGGGGACTCGCTGCAGACCCGCCAAGTGGGTTTGTAGCCTAAAAGGGAACTCTCAGCAGGTGAGACGACTCTGCTGCTCTGTCCCTATTGCACAGGAGACGCCGAGGAGGACGGTATGTGGCTTAGGCCCCTATTACACGGGGCAACTGGATAAGTAAACCAGCACTGTTAGCGTTCGTTTAATCCTCGTTCCCCGCTGGCTGCCGCCGCTATTACACGAAGGGGGGTGCATGGGAAGTTGTGGGGGGGCTGCCCGGGTGATCGCTAGATCATCTCGGCAGCCCATAGCACATAGTAGCGGTCTGCTGCATCCTATTCCACAGGGGGACGGCAGCATATCGCTGCTATCATTATCGTTTGTCTTTCAACATCTTGAAAGACAAACGACTGCAACGATCAGCCGACATCGTTCATGTTAGAGGATCGTTGCCTTCTATTACACGGGACGATTATCGGCCGTAACAGCCGATATTAGACAAGTACGGATGATAATCGTCCCGTGTAATAGGGCCTTTAGTTTGCATTCACACTATGGGTAGATTTATCAAACATGGTGTAAAGTGAAACTGGCTCAGTTGCCTCTAGCAACCAATCAGATTCCACCTTTCATTCCTCACAGACTCTTTGGAAAATGAAAGGTGGGATCTGATTGGTTGCTAGGGGCAACTGAGCCAGTTTCACTTTACACCATGTTTGATAAATCTCCCCCTATGCCGGGAGAGCCGAAAGTGTTTCAATCTTTGCGGGACTGCATTGGTGCAGGCAGGCTTGGCCTAGCTGAGAGGAGGTAGCAGCGGAGTCTCGTCCCTGCAGCTAATTAGGCTGGAAGTGCTGGAGTCCGGCCAGGTGAGACTCATAAAAGGTCAGGGCCGGATGAAAGGGGGGCACCCGGGGCACGTGCCCTGGGGCCTCCACCACTTAGGGGCCCCCACCAGTCCTAACATGGAAGTAGTGTTTGGGAGCCAGTCCTGCACAAAAAGCATTTACAAACACCACCTGGACACAGCACTGCAATACATGCTGTCCAGGGAGGTGTAGGGTTAACTCTGTGTTGACACATCTTTGGCCCGGAGTGATGAGGGGTAGGTACTAAGTCCCCTACAGTAAGTAGCCCCCTGTATAGATCGCTGTATTGTTTATCTTGGAGGGGAGGGTAAAAATGAGGGGGGGGCCTTAACAAAATTGTGGCCCAGGGCCTTCACCAACCTTATTCCGGCCCTGTAAGGAGTTGGTGTTTTATAACAATTTGAAGTCTTTGGGTTGTGTACATGTGTTGCATGAACTTCTGTATATCCCGATCCCACAGGTACAGCAGCAGTATACAGATCTGGGTGGGAAGGAATCTGATGATGTCATTCTATAGTTTACATGAAATCAGCTGAGCTAGGACTTACCGCTTCCTCTTACACATTAAGCACTGTGATTTTATGAGGGTCAGGCGGGTGATCACATGACTCAGTCAAATACATAGATGCAGCTGTGCTGGAATAGAGCAGATGGCGCTAAAGGATTAGTGATGGGGAGTCTGCATGATAGGGGCAAAAAATAAGAATGAAAACCACTGCGAGGACAGTAAACAAAGCAGAATACAAAATGGTATAGAGGAAAATACATGGGGAAATATACAGGACAGTATACAGGACAATGCACAGGGGAATATACAGGACATTACACAGGGGAATATACAGGACAGTATACAGGACAATGCACAGGGGAATATACAGGACAATGCACAGGGGAATATACAGGACAGTATACAGGACAATGCACAGGGGAATATATAGGACAGTATACAGGACAATGCACAGGGGAATATACAGGACAGTATACAGGACAATGCACAGGGGAATATATAGGACAGTATACAGGATAATACACAGGAGAATATATGGGACAGCATAAAGGACAGAACATAGGAGAATCTACGGGACAGTATGTGGTGGGCTCCCTTGTTGGTATAGAGGTGGTACGGACGGTCACTTGCTAGGTGGTGGACTGTGACCCAGTTCTATGGTGGTTGGCCGAGATGTAACCAGACCCTACAGTGTTATGTTGTGACGCCAGTGACGCTTAGGAACACAGCTATGGTGGCACACCTGCTTTTATTTAAGAGGGGCGGTTACACCTTGTTCCCCTGGGGTCAGTGACCTGCCGGGCTGCTATGGGGTCACTTGGGTTATTATCACGGTGGTCCAGAGTGGAGTAGTGACTAGAGATGAGTGAACCTACCGAGGTTCGGGTTCATATGAACCTGATATCTCCGCTTCTGACTGCCACTGTCTGCCGGCTCCGTGGAGAGGGTGGATACAGCCGGAGGACGGCCTGGAAAACTGGGATACAGCCATAGCCATAGGCTGTATCCCAGTTTTTCAGGCGGTCCTCCAGCTGTATCCACCCTCTCCACGGAGCCGGCAGACAGCGGTAGTCAGAAGCAGAGAGTTCAGGTTCATACAAACCCCAACCTCGGCAGGTTCACACATCTCTGGTAGTGACCCACCTGGACTTTTGGCACTGCCACCCACAGAAAGGGGAAATGTCCTAAGGATTGTGTATATAGTCCACTAGTCCACAGCGTGGGTTGAGATAATATCTGACTTGTCCTCTCCTGTAAAGGTTTTAACACTGCATAGTGCTAAATAAGGTTACTTGAAGAGAAACTGTTAGGTGCATCTTGGCTCTACAGAGTCTAGTGACCAAAGACCTCATACCAAGATTGGGGACCTGGCGGAGGGCCAGGGCCCAAAAGAGCCACTGTAGGGAGTGTTCTAGCTTGCGTTCTTCCCCTACAAAGTCCAATACCAAAAGACACACACTTCCTCTACCCACGTGATTTCCTATCTACAGCTCCCTGTAAGGTGCGCTGTGAATGGGTTAAGAGTCCATAAAGAAGAAGTAAAGAAAGAGATGATAGGACAGAAGAAGAAGACATTTTCATTGGTTCACAGATCCATGTGACATATAAGCAAACAATAACTCTTTCCATACTTCAGCTGTGCAGCAACTAAGTACTCATACTTACAATAGTGACATCCTGTGGCGAAACTCTATTACTACATCACCACTTATCAGAAAGTAAAGGCTTTTGCGAGGGGTTTAACCAATAGCAACACCTGTGGTGGGACACCACAAGTATACAGTATAGTATAAAGGATAATACACACAGCAATATGCTGGACACATACAGAGCAGTACAGAGAAGCTGCATTATTAGCAAACTTGGGCTGAGGAACTGCTCCAAGCGTCATGTAAAGGGACAAAAACATCAGACGTCTCCTTCTTGGATGATAAATCCCGGAGTAATAATGGGGGCCCAGTGTGATATCTGGGGCCACATCTCACCTACATATACACGACGATATAGTAGCTCTCTGTGTGTTCAGCACCAGCACTATTTGGGTAGATACCTCATGGGAGGTGGATCTCTGATTACATCACAATGTCACCGCCCTCATACAGTGCACAGCGCGGGATAGAAGTCCGGCCCATGAGGAGGAGAAGGATTGTGTCTTATACAGTCAGTAACACATGACACGAGTCAGTGGAAAGTCTGTGTTTTATTATACACACATACATACAGAATACATGTACAAGTACTTATATCAGAGACAGGGGTATGGGGGCGACAAAATGCCCCGATGGAGTAAACTGCCCCTAGGAAGGTAACGCCCAGATTATGGGCAAATGTTGTGGATTAGGGGTCATTCACATCACACTTGTGCTTTCTGAGATGGATACATGTCTAAGTGGCGTGTTGACATATCTGTGCATGTACAGGCACGGTCCTCTTCATTTTAGTGGCCCAGATGGCTAAGCTAGTGACTATGTGTGGGTCATCTTCCAAGTCTATATAGGGATAATAATAGACTCAAAAGTGTGGTCTGCTCCGATTTTGGATTCTAGTAAAAAATATACGCTTCTAAAATGACTTAAACATCACTAAAGCACATCATCCGGGCCACTGAAATCATTGGGGTCTCTGGCACGCCTCAGATGGCACAAACACGGTGTAAACCCTGCGTAACACTGTGTATATGGTGGTGTCTCACCCCATGTAAAAGGGCCACGAGGATCTGGTTGTGAATATAATTGTGGGTGTAGAGGTAGATATGGCTGTGGATACGGTTGTGGGCTACAGGAGGATATAACTGGCTGTTGATATGGCTGGATATGGTTGTGGACATACTGTAGCTGTGACTATTGTTGTAGCGGTATATCTATGTATGTCTGTGGATAGAGCTGAGGATATGACGGTGGATATAGAGGTGTATAGAGGTGTATATGGGGTTGGATGTGACACGTGTAATAGCGCCAGCAGCGAGCGGGGTACGAGGAGCAAGCGAGCCCTGACAGCGTTCGTTTGCTCCTCTGCATCGCCCCATGCAATAGGGGTTTAAAACTAAGCTGAAACTTCCTGTTGTGTCTGTGTTGATAAGAGGAGGATGCTGTAAAGCAACCTGTACAGCATTGCAGCATCATGTGACACCAGTAGATAGAGGAGACAATAGCAGCTCCCTGTGGAATGACGTCTTCACAGGTCACAGAGCGCGCTCACTAATGTCTCTCATTCATCTCAAGGGGACAGAGTCTGTCTATTGTAGTCTATGTCCATGAGTCTTGCTGTAAAGCATGTCACTAAATACTGTTAAAAACAGCATAAGCAAGATGGCAGCCCCTATAACAATGTACAAAAAGTCAAATAAAAAAATTACAGCCAGAAAATAGAAATGGATTAGAACAACATTCTGTATCTGATTAATCAATAAAAGAAAATTTAGGTGACACATGTCCTTTAAATGTCCTGGTGGGACTGGTTCTATTTCACCAAATCTTTGTGAGTCCAGATGAGATGCTCAGATGTCACAGTCCAGATGAGACTGCCTCCTTGTCACAGTTGAGATGAGATTTCTTCCATGTCACGATCCTGGTGAGTCCAGATGAGATGCTTAGATGTCACAGTCCAGAGGAGACTGCCTCCATTTCACAGCCGAGAAGAAGTAAAAGAAATATTCCAGGGAGATCTTCAGAGAAGATAAAGGTGGTCACCAACAGCCGGGACAGGCAGGGTTGGCGCAGATTTCACATTCATCATCAACAGCTGCTACTATAAGAAAATCAGTTCTGAGTTAGATATAACGGGAAATGTGAGAGGTCATCGACTGTCCTTGACTACCCTCCGCTGCCTGACATGTGACAGGTCACTGACTGTTCTCCACCAACCTCCGCTGCCTGACATGTGATAGGTCACTGACTGTTCTCCACCAACCTCTGCTGCCTGACATGTGATAGGTCACAGACTCTTCTCCACCAACCTCCACTGCCTGACATGTGATAGGTCACAGACTCTTCTCCACCACCCTCCACTGCCTGACATGTGATAGGTCACAGACTGTTCTGTGAGATGTATTGTTGCTATTGGCAACCTTAGACAGTCTGCATTAGGGCCTATGTATTTGCTGCTCTTCCTTTGCTCTCTTGTAGTGGTATTGTTTTCTGCTATGTATTTATTTAATATGTTGTAATGTATTAATTGCTAATAATACAAGTGTTGAGCTTGATCAGTGCTCCTCGCCTGCAACCTATCACACTCTAGTGATTGGCCAGGGGAAAGCTAGCTCCGCCCACCTTTTACCCATAAGGGCTGTGCGGTCTCCTCAGTGACAGTTGGTAGTCTGGCATTGCCAGAGACACATCTAACCTCCCTACGTTACCTCAGTAATCCTGTCAGACTCCATCCTCAGCCCCCTAACATGTTTCCAGTCAGCCATAAGGACTAATATGTGTCTTCTAAGTCTCAGCAGGACATCCTCTGTATTTATTAGTGCCTGCTGTCAGATTGGTGAAGTGATAGAGGGTCTTCCAATTACCATCCACATCTTCCTGGCTTCCAAGTCAGTGTGTCCATGCGTCTTAATCCTACATGATAGTGAGCGTCAACAGCGTCAAGTCTCTTGAGTAACTTCAAGTACCTATTCACACGTACCTTATAAAGGCGGAAAGCTATGAAGTCTCTGGAACAGGTCTGTCTCTTTGAAATACTATTTATCCACCAAGTCTAAGCTATAGTAACCAAGGTAACCCTCCCCCTGAAGCTAAGGACTCTGATCAAGCCAACAGTTTGCCGTCATCAGACACCCCTGTATTGGATTGTACATAGTTATCCTTCAAGTAAAGCCTTGATATACTTTCACCGCTATTGTGTGAAGACTTTTATTAAAAATTATATGTCCCTGCGTGTATGCTGAAGAAGACAAGGGCCCCAGCACCCTCGGACCCCACCGTGACAGGAAGGTTTTAGAAGGTGAGCCCTAAGGTTGCACTACACCACCCAGCAACACAACCCCTAAGCATATTACAATAATACCACAAAAGGGACATTATAATAGGTCACAGACTGTTCTCCACCAGCCTCTGCTGCCTGACATGGGATAAGTCACTGACTGTTCTCCACCAACCTCCGCTGCCTGACATGTGACAGGTCACAGACTGTTCTCCACCAACCTCTGCTGCCTGACATGGGATAAGTCACAGACTGTTCTCCACCAACCTCCGCTGCCTGACATGTGACAGGTCACAGACTGTTCTCCACCAACCTCTGCTGCCTGACATGGGATAAGTCACAGACTGTTCTCCACCAACCTCCGCTGCCTGACATGTGACAGGTCACAGACTGATTCCACCAGCCTCTGCTGCCTGACATGGGATAAGTCACAGACTGTTCTCCACCAACCTCTGCTGCCTGACATGTGACTGGTCACTGACTGTTCTCCACCAACCTCTGCTGCCTGACATGTGACTGGTCACTGACTGTTCTCCACCAACCTCTGCTGCCTGACATGTGAAAGGTCACTGACTCTTGTCTCCCACTCTTCACCGCCTGATATGTGACAGGTCATCAACTGTCCTCTACCACCCTCTGCTGCCTGACATGTGACAGCTCATCGGCTGTCCTTCACCACCCTCCACTGCCTGACATGTGAGAGATCACCGACTGTTCTCCACCACCCTCTGCTTCCTGACATGTGACAGGTCAACATCTGTCCTCCACCATCGTCCACTGCCTGACATGTGACAGTTCACCGGCTGTCCTCAACCACCCTCTGCTGCCTGACATGTGACAGGTCACCGGCTGTCCTCCATTACCACCCTCTTCTGCCTGACATGTGACAGGTCCCCGGCTGCCCTCCATCACCCTTCCCTGCCATGTGACAGGTCACCGCCTGTCCTTTACCAGCCTCTCCTGCCTGACATGTGACAGGTGATGGCTGCAATCCCCTGCCTGACATGTGACAGGTCACAGGCTGTCCTCAAACCCCCTTCACTGCCAGAATGTGAGAGGTCACCGGCTGTCCTCCACCACCCTCCCCTGTCTGACATGTGACAGGTCACAGGCTGTCTTCAACCACCCTCCGCTGCCTGACATGTGACAGCTCACTGGCTGTCCTTCACCACCCTCCCCTTTCTGACATGTGACAGGTCACAGGCTGTCTTCAACCACCCTCGGCTGCCGGAATGTGAGAGGTCACCGACTGTCCTCCACCATCCTCCCCTGCCAGACATGTGACAGCTCACCGGCTGTCCTCCACCACCCTCCCCTGCCTGACCTGTGACAGCTCACTGGCTGTCCTCCACCACCCTCCCCTGCCCGACATCTGTGACAGCTCACTGGCTGTCCTCCACCACCCTCCCCTGCTGGACATGTGACAGCTCACTGGCTGTCCTCCACCACCCTCCCCTGCCCGACATGTGACAGCTCACTGGCTGTCCTCCACCACCCTCCCCTGCCCGACATGTGACAGCTCACTGGCTGTCCTCCACCACCCTCCCCTGCCCGACATGTGACAGCTCACTGGCTGTCCTCCACCACCCTCCCCTGCCCGACATGTGACAGCTCACTGGCTGTCCTCCACCACCCTCCCCTGCCCGACATGTGACAGCTCACTGGCTGTCCTCCACCACCCTCCCCTGCCTGACATGTGACAGCTCACTGGCTGTCCTCCACCACCCTCCCCTGCCTGACATGTGACAGCTCAATGGCTGTCCTCCACCACCCTCCCCTGCCCGACATGTGACAGCTCACTGGCTGTCCTCCACCACCCTCCCCTGCCCGACATGTGACAGCTCACTGGCTGTCCTCCACCACCCTCCCCTGCCTGACATGTGACAGCTCACTGGCTGTCCTCCACCACCCTCCCCTGCCTGACATGTGACAGCTCACTGGCTGTCCTCCACCACCCTCCCCTGCCTGACATGTGACAGCTCACTGCCTGTCCTCCACCACCCTCCCCTGCCTGACATGTGACAGCTCACTGGCTGTCCTCCACCACCCTCCCCTGCCTGACATGTGACAGCTCACTGGCTGTCCTCCACCACCCTCCCCTGCCTGACATGTGACAGTTCACCAGTTGTCCTTTAGGACCCTCCCCTGCCTTATATTTGACAGGTCCCCAAGTGTCCTCCAGGACCCTCCTCACTTATTGTAAGATTCTCTTTGATGCCTATAACAACCAATCACAGGTTAGCTTTAATTTTACCAGAGCAACGTGAGAAATAAAAGCTGAGCTCTGATTGGTTGCCATGGGCAACATCCCATTAGAATCTTATTAAAAGACAGCACCATAAACCTCTTGTTCTCTCTTAATGAATTATAGGATTACAGTGGCAGG
The DNA here is from genome assembly GCA_027789725.1 of Dendropsophus ebraccatus. Classification (NCBI taxonomy): domain Eukaryota; kingdom Metazoa; phylum Chordata; class Amphibia; order Anura; family Hylidae; genus Dendropsophus; species Dendropsophus ebraccatus. Next base: position 29,541,989 of record JAQFWZ010000022.1, read on the forward strand.
GTGCCAACCTGGCACTTTCCCTGACTGCCAGTGCCTGGTAATCTGAGGGCACCTCCATACACCCTGTGTGCACTAACTCACCACAAATCACAGCAAAACTTGAACTACAAGATGTGCAGGACCTTTGGTGACATCATAGTCACATGACAAAGGTCCTTCATCAAAGTGAGGAGGAGTGGAGCTGCACCTGGTGACGGGGAATCAGGTCACATGATCACAGGCTGAAGGGGAGGAGTCTAACCCTAATGCTGCTCTATGGAAGTAAAAGAAGTGAAGATACCGATGCTCATAGTGCTGAGGAAGAAGGTAAGAAGTGGGCAAGAGCGATCAGAGAGACGGTGTACATGATTACTATGAGGTAACTATCCCTGTATTACAGTATACCATATGTGAGGGGTATCAGATCTTACCCAGTGATACATGTGATATTACTATGAGGTAATTATCTGTATATTATATATGAGGGGGTATCAGATATTACTCCGTGATACATATAATATTATTATGAGGTGATTGTCTGTATATTATATGTGATATGTCTGATATTATGAGGTAATTCTCTGTATATTATATGTGAGGGGGTATCAGATATTACCCAGTGATACATCTGATATTATTATGAGGTAATTATCTGTATATTACTGTATATTATACATGAGGTGTTATCAGATATTACCCAGTGATACATGTGATATTATTATGAGGTAATTCTCTGTATATTATATGTGAGGGGGTATCAGATATTACTCCGTGATACATATAATATTATTATGAGGTGATTATCTGTATATTATATGTGATATGTCTGATATTATGAGGTAATTCTCTGTATATTATATGTGATATATATGATATTATGAGGTAATTCTCTGTATATTATATGTGAGGGGTATCAGATATTACCCAGTGATACATGTGATATTACTATGAGGTAATTATCTGTATATTATATATGAGGGGGTATCAGATATTACTCAGTGATACATATAATATTATTATGAGGTGATTGTCTGTATATTATATGTGATATATATGATATTATGAGGTTATTATCTGTATATTATATGTGAGGGGGTATCAGATATTAGTGATACATCTGATATTATTATGAGGTAATTATCTGTATATTACTGTATATTATATATGAGGTGTTATCAGATATTACCCAGTGATATCTGTGATATTATTATGAGGTAATTCTCTGTATATTATATGTGAGGGGGGATCAGATATTACTCAGTGGTGCATGTGATATTATGAGGTAATTATCTGTATATTAAAAATAAAAATAATAATAGAATAAAAACGTGATAAAAAAGTCACATTTATGGAAATGTGGTACAGGTGAAAACTACAGATCATGGTTGAGATGTGTAACGCAGCCCTAGCGACAGCAGTCTGGGGAGAATTATAAGAACTTCTTACACCGGCTGACTGAGTATATAACGCTCCACTGACTGAGGATATAATGTCTGCCCAGACCCCACAGACCGAGAAGCATTTATTGCCCCCATGGGCTGTCTGTTATGCGGATATTACTCTAACTAAATAATTGAACACACAGCATCAGATCTGCTGCAGATCCTGTACGTGTGAATGGACCTTAAAGGGGAAAAGGACCCTACTCATTGGCCTAAAATGTACACGAGATTGGGAAAGGGGAAAAACATTTTCAGTCAAAATCAAGCAATGGCAATGTGACACTGATCGTGGTGTTCAAGCCATTAAACATTTTGGGGCGGTTTTATAGGTTTTTTTTAAGCAGATGGTACTTTTTATGGGCTGCTCAAAATTATACGATTGTTGCTCTAAAATTGTCATTAGGCGCAAGTGCATTGAATAATGCATTGTTTGGCTAAAAAACTAGGGTAGGAGTGGAGGAGTGCTGCACAATTTTTTGTGCAAAAACTGAAAAATCACACATAATAAAGCTACTAACAAATGAGCTAACAAGAAACCAGACCCTCTTCGAGCGTAAAAAGCTAAATTTGCACACCCGGCTCAAACGGCTCAAGAGTAGCGCAAAGAAAATGGGCAAATTTTGTATTTATTTATTTATTTTTTATTAAAAAATACTTGCCCCCTATCCACAGGATAGGTGACAAGTATGAGATTGCTGGGGTCTGACCTCTGTACCCCAAGGGATCTCTCTATCAGCGCATGACCCATGGCTCCATTCATCCGCTATGAAGCCCCCAGAGAGAACCGAGTCATTGCACTCTGCTCTTTCTGACGGCTCCATAGAGAATAAAAGAAGCTGTGGGTCATGCGCCGACCCACAGCTCCATTCATAACAGAGGAGCTGAGGCACCAATAGGGAGATCCCCAGGGGGCACAGAGGTCGGACCCTCGGCAATCTCATACTTGTCTCCTATTCTGTGGATAGGGGGCAAGTATTTTTAAATAGGAAAACCTCTTTGAGTATCGCTTTGGTATGAAGAATCGTGATTCTAAACTTGGTATCGGTATTGAACTAAAAGTTCTAGTATTGTGACATCCCTATTTCCCAGTGATATATATGTTATTATTGTGAGGTAAGTGATTTCTGTATTACTGTGTATTATATATGAGGGATTATCAGATATTATCCAGTGATACATGTGATATTATCATGAGGTAATTATCTGGATATTACTGTATGAGGGGTTATAAACTATTACCCAGGGAAACATGTAATATTATTATGAGGTAATAATCTGTATACTTTAGGTGAGGTGTTATCCGATATTACCCAGTGGTACGTGTGATATTACTATGAGGTGAGTGATTCCGTATTACTGTATATTAAATGTGAGAGGTTATCAGATATTACAGAGTGATATGTGTGATATTGCTACGAGGTGAGTGATTCTGTATTAGGGTATGTTCACACTGAGCAAATATGGCGGAATCCCACTGTGCTCAGTGTCCCGCTGTAAGTGAATGAGAGGGCGCATGCTCCTCTGCTGCCGCCGCTCCCCGCTGCCTTCGCTCAAAGAAGTGACATGTGGCGGCTGCGGAGGAGCGGGTGCTTTGCCATAGACGGGCTATAGGACACTGAGACAGGCGGGATTTTGTGGTGGAAAGTTCCCTGTTGGAATTCCGCCTGTTTTACTCGTATAGGATCTGCAGCAGATTTGATGGTGCAGAATTGATGCTGTGTTCAGTTATTTTGATTAAATCTACTGCGATACGGTGTGTGTGTGAAGCTACCCTTACTATATATTATACGTGAAGGGTTATAAGATTACCAGCGATACATATGATATTATTATGAGGTAAGTGATCCCTCTATTACTGTACATTATATTTAAAGGGATTATCAGTAGAGATGATTGAACAAGGCCGAAGTTCAGGTTAATACGAACCTGAACCATCGGGATTGGACTCCCGTTGCCTTCCCGTTCTGTGGGGAAGGTGGGGACAGCCCAAATACTGTCTGGAAAACAGGGATACAGCCTATTACAGCCCATTACATTACCTAGGCTGTATCCTTGTGTTCCAGGCAGTACACACCTGAACTTCGGCCCTGTTCAATCATCTCTAATTATCAGGTATTATGCAGTGATACATGTGATATTATTACATGGTAATTGATGAGCGTTATTATTACAAGGTAAGTGATGGGTGAACTTGATAAATGTTTGGCTTCATCTGAACCCAACATTCTGCTCATCACTAGTGAGGGGTTGTCAAACATTACCCAGTTATAGACGTGATATTATTATGAGCTAATGATTTCTATATTACTGTATATAATGTGCAAGGGTTATCTCTGTGTCTCCTGTAGCAGTGCCTGTAGCAGTAACCCCCCCCGACCCTGTAGCAGTGCCTGTAGCAGTAACCCCCCCGACCCTGTAGCAGTGCCTGTAGCAGTAACCCCCCGACCCTGTAGCAGTGCCTGTAGCAGTAACCCCGCCCTCCTTCCTGATCCTGTAGCAGTAACCCCGCCCCCCTTCCTGGTCCTGTAGCAGTAACCCCCCCATCCCCACCCCCCGACCCTGTAGCAGTGCCTGTAGCAGTAACCCCCTACCCCCGACCCTGTAGCAGTGCCTGTAGCAGTAACCCCCCACCCCCCGACCCTGTATCAGTGCCTGTAGCAGTAACCCCCCCGACCCTGTATCAGTGCCTGTAGCAGTAACCCCCCGACCCTGTAGCAGTGCCTGTAGCAGTAACCCCGCCCTCCTTCCTGATCCTGTAGCAGTAACCCCGCCCCCCTTCCTGGTCCTGTAGCAGTAACCCCCCATCCCCACCCCCCGACCCTGTAGCAGTGCCTGTAGCAGTAACCCCCTACCCCCGACCCTGTAGCAGTGCCTGTAGCAGTAACCCCCTACCCCCGACCCTGTAGCAGTGCCTGTAGCAGTAACCCCCCACCCCCGACCCTGTAGCAGTGCTTGTAGCAGTAGGAGCTATATGTTTTAGGGGACCTGTCACCAGAGTACGCTGCCCTATTTATAGCTGCGTGTAATAATGTTTGGCTGCTGGGCTTGTAAACTGAGGAAATGATGTGCAGTCCAGTTAATAGCTTTCAGCACATAGTTATGACATAGTTATACTCTTCCCGCTGCTGACCCCAATCCATTGACCTGTGATTGGTGGCGGCTGTATATCCATCTGCATGTACAGCAGATATTAGTGTAGCCGCAACACAATCCTATCATTATAATATTCTGCAGGCTAGGAGCTCCTGTCTTGTTGTGTAGGATGGGACAATGTAACCCTAGTAATGGATTGTAACGTCCTTAGATCCTCGATAACTCAGGGATTAGACCAGAGGATGTGTGCGCCATCAGTCAGAATATCTCTCATGAATGCATTAGGATTTTACTTTCTTAGTAATAAATATGATTGGATCATTTGCTTTATCAGTGTTGGAAAATGCAAAAATATATTCCTCACTATACATTGTCCATGGGGAAAAGGTTGACAATTAGTTCTGTATGCAGTAAGCAGTCAAACAATATGACTAGCATGTGCCAGAGTCTTCCTGTTTATGGACAGCTGTATATAGGGGACTGTATATAAGGGAGTCGCTCAGTATGGTGGAGACCTGAAAACCTCATTATTATACACCAGATCCCCGGATTACCATGTTATAATATACTGTCGAACTTACTGAAGACCATGTACTATACTTACCGAGCTTGACAAAGATGTCTGAAGCATCATCCTCCACACACACCACATGGAATTCCTCTGGAAGATTTGGGTTATCACATGCTTCACTGGCGGCGTTATTCAGGTCCTCTCCTTCTCCATGTAGCACTTCCTTTAACTTCAGGACCGATTCCACCAAAAAGGTGAACTTTCCAACCTAGAAGGGAGAAGTGTCCATCATATGCCTGACCTCTGTATAATACAGCAAGGGTGTTGTGTACGTTGTGTTCTCTAAGACAATGGTTTATGTATAATACAAGGTTTTTCTGTATGTCATGTAAACAGTACAACATTGTATGATGTTATTACTCATCCTACCTATGTTCTTATGTTCAGTTTACCTACTACGATTTATTTAACCCTTTAACATATTTAATGATTTACATCAGATCCCCCATTCCCCTTCTTCCCTCCTGCAGCATAAATGTCCTCCGTTTCCTTTTTTTCCTTTTGCAACATATAGATAAAGGTTTCAATCATGTCCTTTCCTTCAGACTATACTAATTCACATCCTAAAGTCTTTACTGATATGTCCACCACTTTTGCAGGTCATCTTTTGACCCTATTTTATATTTATGAAAATATTTTTATAGGCATGAATACAGTATTGAAGATCTCCCCCACCCTAATTTACCCATCATGTTTATAGAAATAACTTTCTATGACATCCTTCTATAGTTTGAGGTATAATATATCTCTTCTGGAGGAATAGCTTTTTATGATTTCTATAGAAATAACTGTATGATATCCTTTTCTAGTTATTATGCATCCTGTGTATAGAAATAGCTCTTTATGATGTTGCCATTTAGTTATTACACAGTTTGTATGACATCCTCCGATAATCTTGCATTTTGTTTATTGAAACCGTTGTATATCTTCCTCCTCCTAAGCTCCTCTAGTTACTTTGCATTTATTTTATCATAGTAAGGCTATGTTCACACAACGTAAGTTCTGTGGGAATCACGGCCGTTTTTACAACGGCCCTGATTTCCACGGAACTTACGTACTGCTACTTCTGAGGGAATTCCAGGCAGAGTGTATACACATAGTATACACTCCACCCGGGACTCCTAGCGGCGCTGTAGAAAACTTAGCGGCCGCAGAAAACCCTGTCAGTGCACACTATGGAGTGAGTGGCTCTGGCCGCACACTCCATAGTGTGCTGTGTGGAGGTCTGATGCGGGCGCGCACGAATGCGCCCACATCAGAACACTGCGGCGCTAAAGATCATCCGTCCGGTACTGCAGTACCGGCCGGGATGATCTTTTCTGAGACCGTCTGTTCCGTGACCTGGCCGGGTCCCTTACGTAGTGTGAACATAGCCTAACTCTGTATGACATACTATACTAGTTATTACACATTCTGTCTATGTTGTCATTCACTAGTTATTTAAAGGGTCACTGTCGTGAATTTTTTTTTTTTTTTTTTGTGCAGAAATCAATAGTACAGGGGATTTTAAGAAACTTTGTAATTGGGTTTATAAGCCAAAAATTATTTTTATCATAAAAAAGCAGTTTGAAGCTCTCCCCACTGTCTTCATTGATCTCCTATGGAGAGAGAGAAATAAGAAACCAAAACAGGACAACAAAGAGTTAATTTAAAGCTACATCAGGGCTCTCTGCTCTGACAGTCACCAGGGACCTATCTGACCTCTGAATAGTGCTCTGAATAGCTCCCCCCCTCCCCCCAATCCTTTGTTCTCTGTTTTCTGCTGTTGACATTTCTGCTCCGTCTCTTTTCCCCCCTCCCCTCTTCATAGAACAAACAGGATGCTCTAGTTGAGATTTCCTGAATCTGAGCAGTGGATGACAGAAAGGAGAGGAGGGAGGGGGGGGGGAGACTGGGGAAAGGTCTTTTTAAATGCAGATAATGGCATATTTGGCTAATAAACCCAATTACAAAGTTTCTTAAAATCGCCTGGACTATTGATTTCTGCAAAAAAAAAATTCACGACAGTGACTCTTTAAGGAATAAACACTATAGGTATTTTGTATGTATTTTATATCCTTTCTGTCTATAGTACTTTATATGCTCTAGGTATATCATCTTTAGGAATAATTCTGCGTGATGCCTTTTTGTGGTTATTAGGCATCCCTTCTGTAGGAATAACTGTGCATGATGTCCTCCGCTAGTTATAACACATCCCGTCGACGAGAATAACTTTTTGATGACATTCATACTAGTTGTTACACATCCTCTCTATATGAATAGCAAAAATGTATGACATCTCTTTCTAGTTTTTGTGCCTCCTAAGCGCATGATAACTATTTATCATCTGTCTGTAGATGTTATACATCCTGTCTATATTAAATACCTGTAAATAATGTCCTTATGTTCATATACCGTATTCCTGCAAGCATCCCATCTATATAATGACATCCTCTAGTTTTTGCGCATTGCTTATATTGGAGTAACTTTAGACAACATTGTACTCTACTTCTTACGCATCCCTCCTAGTGGAATAACATTGCACAAAATTATTTTCTTCTTATTTCACGTCTTTTTAGTGAACAAACTATGTGTGATGTTTTCATCTTTGTATTACACATCCTATTTACAAGTATATACATGTATGACGTCTATAGGAATAACACTTTAAGATCCCATTTATAGAAATAATGGTGTATGACATCCTTCCCTAATTATTACGCATCCAGTCTACAGGAATAACCCTGTATGACGCCAGTACTGTGTTACTTGACTATTCTTCAGTAATGTGAGCCCCCACAGGTCACGTCTTTCGCGATCCCTGGCCCCCCCAGCTCCTTTTCTCTGACCTTACTAGAAATAGATTGGATTTTACTTTATATTTGGTTGCATTAGGCACTGGACTCCCTCCCTGCTTATAGAATAATATCTGGAGTAATACTGACCTGTATCTTTCTTGCTTTTTTTGCTGGGACTCCGGGGAGCAATAGTAAAAGGACACAGAGCAGAACACAGGACCTCATTGTGGACGTAGCGTTTGAGCTCAGTCTATGGCAATCCTGGGTGTCTGCACTGCGCACCTGTAGACTGGGTTTTCCTTCATAGGAAAGTTACTTATAAACTGCTTAACCCCTTCATGTCTGTGATGCTTAGAAAGATATTACATATTTCTGAGAGTGGGATGAGACAATTCAGTAGAGATAACAAAGTCTCCGCACCATCGCTGTCACCCCACCTTCTAATCACATATCAAGATAAGCTAGGTCATACCACCAAGCCTCACCCTTTTGTGGAAGCTTGAGGCAATTGTTTTATCACATTTTTCTGTCTCGTGTATTATCTTTATTATTTCTACCCATTTACATGTAGATAGAGATGAGCGAATTTACAGCACTAGCGAAGTGAAGCACTTGATTATCTCTGCAATCCGCTCATCGGCCGGCTGCCTTTAACTCACTGCCGCTTCTCCCGGGTGCTGGCTCCAGTCCTAAGAAACTTCTTCCAGTTTCCCAGGACTAGATCCAGCTTTTCCAGGCACCCGGGCGACACGGAGCGGCAGTGCCAAAGAGACGGCTAATAAGCGGATTGCAGGGATGACCAAGTGCTTCGCCTCGTCATTGCTGTAAATTCGCTCATCTCTACATGTAGACCTTTCATATGAGGACATTCTGAAAAGGTTAGGACGTTACCTGGGCTGCGCACACCATCATTATTTTCAGTGAAATGATTTTTTTTTCACTATCAGTATTTCTGCTGGTCACTCTTCTGCATTTACACAGAGAAATTATCACCACGCTTACATGACTATGAATCGCTGAATGTTTACGATAAAGCTCTGTGAATTCTCAGCATGAACACTCACATCACTGAATCAACGTGAATTCCCTTTGCGCATCAAAAGGAATGCTCCAAGTCACTATAAATGCTCTCCATCACTATGAATCACTGTGATTGCTCACCAGTAGTGATGAGCATGCTCATCCGAGTTTGGTACTCATTCGAGTATGCATCTCGTGATACAATGGCATCTTCATGTTTGGCAACTTTTTTTCAGCCAATCATCATGCAGGAGAGTCTTTAGGAGCTCATAGCATCACGTGGAAACACTACATGTGGATAGCAGCGATTTGGCAGGCCAGATCAGATGACCTGGGCATATAAGAATCAGGTCCAGCGATGCTTGCTTCAGACGCAGGCAGGATGAGCATAGGGAGAGAGCTGCTGACTGTCAGGGAGAGTGTTAGGCAGGGAATTAGTGTGCGGTTAGGCTGGAATCCGACATGAAGAACCCAACAGTCCTTCTAAGGGCTTAAAATTTTAAAAATATATATATTTTTTGCTACTCTTGGCTGCTGGCTTGGACTTGTAGTGCAGCTTTCAGTAGTCAGTTTGTCCTGTTGCTGACATTCTCTTGGCTGGCTGGGATCTGTAGTTCAGCTATACCTATCCTCACTGTGCTGTGTCCTGTGCATAGGGTGCCTTAAAAAAAAACAGCACCAGTTAAACACATAGGGGGACATGTATCATCTGGCGTATCTTTGATTTTCGGCAGAAAGTGCCGTTTTGCGAATATTTTATTCGCAAAACGGCCATTTTGTGAATAAAATATTCACAAAACTGCACTTTCCGCTGGGGGGGTGGGGGGGTTTGGCGGGAGAGGTTGTGGAGGGGGCGGAACGGGCGTGCGGACTCATAGTCCCCGTGATTCATTATTTTTTTCTCTTAAAGTTACGCTGAAAACCTACTCCAGCCCTCATCTGGCGTAAGTTTTCGGCCGTGTGCACCGCACGTCGGACTTAATAAATGTCCCCCATACTCTACACCAGTGCTTCTCAATTCCAGTCCTCAGGCCTCACCAACAGACCATGTTTTTAGTTTTTTCTTAGTATTTCACAGGTCATATAGTTATACTCAGTGCATCAGATATTATGACAGGTGTTCTTTGTATGCCCCTGCTGTTTCCGGTCCATTTCCATGTTGTTTCCAGCATTTTTTGAGGTTTCCAGGTTTTCAAGCAACCTTCCTTGTCGAGAGCTTTGGTTCCCTGCAAAAATGCTCGAGTTTCCTATTGACTTCAATGGGGTTCGTTACTCGAAACGAGCACCCGAGCATCGGGAAATATTCGTCTCGCGTATCGAGCACCCGAGCATTTTAGTACCCGTCTCTACTTACCAGCTTTTTGAATCCCTATGAATGCTACAATTACAAGGAGTCATGTAAATGCTCACCATCACTATATAAGCTTAACATTGCTATGAATCACTATGAATGCTCTCAATCACTATAAATCACTACTAATGTTCACAATCCAAATTATTGCACAAAAGCTTATGGCATAATCTATGCCATACAAGTGCTTTATTGTAGGACTCTGCTGGGACCATCGATGTACAGAGAAACACTGTGAAAAAGTTGAAGCATTTTACTATTACTGTAGTTACTATTACTGTTAAAGTTTTGCCGAGACTATAAAAATAATTGTAAAAAATGTAAATAAATTGTAAACAATTGTAAGAAATAAATATGATTGAAGGACAGTGTATTGTATAACAGCGGTGACTCTTCTACAGCTTCGCAGGTTAATATTCCTATGTGTGTGAACCTGGCAGAAAATCACACTTGTGCTGTGATACAGGTGCGGAGACGCTGCCCACAAAGAGGCCTTGAATCTCTTGTTATGGGTAAAAATAGCGGCTGCGATCTTTCCACAAGAAGTATTGATTGCTCCAGAAACCTTCACTTGTTCTGTATGTAAGTCTCTATTATTTGGTTGTGGTATAGTGGATACTTTGACTTGTGTGAGGTTTTCATTCTCTGTCTTTTTATTTCTTTCTATGCTTTATATTGAGTATAGTTTTCAGATAGCTGTTGGCATGGTCGGCTGACAGCCATCTCTCCCAGTCTCCCCATGCACACTTGCACTTGGCTCAGCCCATGTATGCATGTATTCTGAGTAGGGACAGGTGAGAAAGCTTCTGCCAGACGTCTTTGCTTCTTCCAGTTACCTTTGTCCTCCAGACTCCTCTGGGGGCAGCATATCTCCCCAAAAATAAAAGGAACAGACATATAGAAATCCAGCATGGCCAGACCTTCTTTCCCCCCAACATCTGCCATTGGCAAACAGTCAGATGACTTACCGAAAATTATTAGGTATAAGCACCTTCTAATGGATGTGACCAACTTAAAGCGACTCTGTACCCACAATCTGACCCCCCCCCCCCTAAACCACTTGTACCTCCGGACAGCTGCTTTTAATCCAAGATCTGTCCCGGGATCCGTTCGGCAGGTGATGCAGTTATTGTCCTAAAAACAACTTTCAAACTTGCAGCCCTGTGTCAAATTGGCGTGGCCTAGAGTGTGTGTGCCTAAGCCTTGCACTGCCTCGCCGTCCCTCCTCCCCACTCTCCTCATCATCGGGATTTTTTCTATTCATCACCTGTGTGAACACTGCACATGGGCCTTAACGATTCAGCTCCTGTGCAGTGTTCACACAGGTAATGAATAGGAAAAATCCTGCCCAGGGCAATCCTAATGATTAGGAGGGAAAGGAGGAGGGACGGAGAGGCGGTGCAAGGCTTGGGCACACACAATCTAGGCCACGCCAATTTGACACAGGGCTGCAAGTTTAAAAGTTGTTTTTTTAGGACAATAACTGCATCACCTGCCGAACGGGCCGGAGGACAGATCTTGGATTAAAAGCAGCTATCCGAAGGTACAAGTGGTTTGGGAGGGACAGATTGTGGGTACAGAGTCGCTTTAACTCCCTTCCCATAAAATGATGTACCTGGCATGATGGAATTTTAGTAGAATATAAGTGCAGTCAGGTATATCATGGGGATGAGATGTTGTCCATGGTGGGAGCCAGTTGCTCCTTGTTGCCAGCTCCCTGCTACAACTATCAGTGGTGTAAATGTCCTCCAATCTTTTAGATGCTGTGGTTATTGTGACTGTGGCATCTAACAGGGTAAAAGAGCAAGGAGGCCCTGTTTGCCACCCATCAAAACCCCCCAACATTATCTTTTAACCTTTCAACTCAGTCACTTACTAAAAATGTCAGCACCCTCCTAAACCATCTGCTGGTTTGTGCTAAATTGCTGATCTCCCCCTCTATGGAAGCCAATCAGTTGCCCCTCAGCGACCAGGGCCAATCAGTGGACTCTTAAGATCCATCCGGGAAACTTTCCACAAGTCTCCTCACTTTCCCACAGAAACCAATGAATAATCACATTTTTTATTCCAACCTTTGTTTCTCTTTTCTTTATATTTTTTGTATCGTCAAACTCCTCATGGCAACAAACCACCCCAAAGCACACACAACCTCTCCAGGCCTTTCTTCCCAATTCCCTTATTACTATGTGTCTGAATGTACTGCACACATTATTCTGTTTGCTATGTAAAGTTTCCTCCATATCTTGACGACATTTTAATAAAAAGGAATGTAGGTGTGTGTTGCATACATGATAATATCACACGTAGAGGCTTAGCTACACCTGTTAGGTTCGGGTGTTCATGTGATACACCAGGGCTGTACCCACAGCAACTAGATGACCTGCTATGGTGACACAGATCATGTTGTGACTACTGGGAGAGGCCATAGTTTAGGTAGAGACCTGTGGTAACTGCTTGCAGAGGGCACTAGGACAATGCCATGGACTTGTACAAATGTACTAAGCATTTAGCATTGCTTACCTGTCTTCCCCAGCATATAGTATTTCTTACCTTTCTGCATTTAATTCTACAGCAGATTATTGCATAGAAAGTTGCAGCACCTGCTGCAAACACTCCCTGTCTACTCTTTCTGTAGCATCATTCACCATAAGGTAACATGCTGTAAACATATATAAATTTCAACTGTCCAACCTAGGAAGGTTAATCTTGAAATATTAAAATAATCAAATAACAAGATATAGATGGCACTCACCCCTGTGTTGTAAGGGATTTGAGTAGCAGACAGACACTTTTTTCTCATATTTAATGATTCACTACTTCTCTATAAATTCTGGTTCAGACAGAGTGGCTTGCTGATACCCATCTTGTCACTGAGTGATAAATGACCTGGCTTGCTAGCACACCTCTGTCCCCAACATGTCATCTCAGTTGTTAATACCTTACTTCGGTTTTATAACATGTCACGTTCATGAATTCTCTGTATTTCTATTTATGTGGTATGTGTTGCAGTATACATAGAGTACAGTATGTTCAGTATCACTTCTGTTCAAGGACACATGGATTAAGACCTTTAAAGTATACATTCTTGTTGATGGTTAATGTTTAGCAAAATACAATCATATGTGAGGTACATAAACACCTTGTGTAGCAGTCTTACAGTTTCTGGGGAATGCTTTGACATTATTTGTTGGCTGCATCTTAATGGTGCAAATCTCCTTTTTACTTTTTCTTAGGGCCATATGACACGGCTTCATATTCTTGCAGCAAGGGCTGCACGAACATCATTAGCGATGTCTGTGCAGCCCTTGCCTTAAGTGTAAAATAATAAACTTTATATATATCGATCCAAGCTCCTGGTGTTCATGTAGATTCTGTCCGCTCCCCGCACAAAATATTTGTGCAATGAAATTGAAAATGATTCTTTTTTATTTGGGGGGGTTTGTGTTTACACCGTTTGTCCTATGGTAAAACTGACATGTTATCTATGTTCCTCAAGTTAGCACGATCACAACAATATGTAACTTGTATAACTTTTATTTAATTTGATGGCTTTTAAAAAATTAAAACCTTTTTAAAATCTAAATGCTCCTTAAAATTTCTCTATTCCCATCCCAACACTTTTATCCTATGGTCTATGGGTCTATGTGAGGTGTAATTTTTTTTTGCGCCATGATGTGTTCTTTCTATCGGTACCTTGATTGCGTATATGTGACTTTTTGATCGCTTTTTATTACAATTTTTCAGGATTTGATTCAACCAAAAATGCGCAATTTTGTACTTTGGTGGATTTTTGCGCTTACACCATTTACTGTGCAAGATCAAGAATGTGATAATTTATTAGTTCATGCGTTAACGCATGCGACGATACCAATTATATTTATTTATTTTTATTTATAAAATGGGAAAAGGGGGGAATTAAATTTTTATTAGGGGAGGGGGTTTTTTATTAATGAAAAAACTTTATTTATTTATTTACACAGAAGTCCCCTGGGGGGCTTTTATATACACAGCATTGATCTCCCATTGAGATCAATGCTGCGTATATAATAGAGCACCGATCAATTAGATCGGTGCTCTATTGGTCTGGTCTGCTGCAGACCAGATCAACAGAATAACGAGCCGGGATCAGTGTCATTCTGACGCTGAGGCCCGGCCAGGTAAGTTAAATGGATCGCCCCTCCACGATCGCACTAAACTCCCCTACCCGACCAAGGACATGCATTTACGTCCTTGGTCATGAAGGGGTTAAACAACACAATCAGGTGATTTATTTTTTTTTACAACATTTTGTATGGCACATATTTCAATGAGTTAACATCATATGTCCATCAGAAAAGAGGAATTACAAAGACAATAAATTCTATACATCCTGTACATACATTTTTCTCAGAGTCTTGCCTATGCATTTTTATCTATATAATAATAAAACAGTAGTAGTAAATCATTGGTAAAATCTAACTTGTGCACAAATAAATTCTAAATTCTCTGAAAACGAAGACCAATGACCTACTAGACATATAGATTGAAAGAAATATATCTTATAGACAGAAAAAGGTGACTACATGCATACACCATATATAATTATATAAATAATTTATCAAGCATTACTTAAGTATAGACTTCTAAAAACATGCCTATTCGCGTGCAAATTTAGTAAAGTAATAAGCATCACCTAAAAAAGTACCTAACGTGTTGATGCCAAAGATTTGTCATGTCTTTTTAAACATATTGCACAAATCTAATAACCTAAAAAACAACAAATAACTTCGTATCGTATGAAAACGGGCCTGATAGCCCTATTGTACCAGCCATTCGCCTCCTCCCACTAAGAAACTTCCAGATTCTCTCTAATTTACCAATCAGAGTAATGAAATTGTGTCATTGATCATTTTCATCAGCTGATTGTTGTCTTTGTTACACAGAAAGATAATCTGCAGAATAGGCCTTTTTCAGGAGATTATCTGTCCGTGTAATAGAGCCCTTAGGGCATCTTTATTTGTGGTGGCACTGTCCAGCCATTGAAAGCATGGTAAAACCTCCCCCAAAGACTTACTATTTGGAGAAGATTTCCAATACTGTACTATTTAGTTCCATCACATACTATGCATATTGGTCATCACCACTCCTCTGAAATATCATTTTTCAATGTACAGTATTTTGTGGGTCACACAGTCTGTAGAGGGGATATCACCGGCACTACTAACACGTGTCCATATACATTAAACTTTTTCCATGAGGACTTGCATAAAAAAGCCGTACCGGGGTGCTCCTCATACACTGTAGTAATGCAATATATGAATTGAGAGGAAGAAAGCTGCGGGCACTCACCGGTTCTGTAGCGGTATTTCTTTATTTATTCATGGTTAAAAATGGGATCGGTACATGTATCTGGGACGTCAGACGCCACATCTCACAGGTGCATAACACACATAACGGCCATTTCGCGCGCATGCGCGCTTCATCAGATCATCATCTGATGAAGCGCGCATGCGCGCGAAATGGCCGTTATGTGTGTGATGCACCTGTGAGATGTGGCGTCTGACGTCCCAGATACATGTACCGATCCCATTTTTTAACCATGAATAAATAAAGAAATACTGCTACAGAACCGGTGAGTGCCCGCAGCTTTCTTCCTCTCAATTCATCGTATTTTGTGGGTCACCATCTCATCTTTTACTGTAGATTAGCAGGACTAATCTGTGGTAATCTGTAACAAAATCCCCCACAATATTAGTGGTATGAACCATTGACAGAAGACAGAATGGCTTTATATGTCCAAATTCTGACAATACCATGAGCATGGTGCACCAGCAATCAGGACTACACAGAAGAAGCAATGTGCCAGAGCTCTCTCTAGTTTGGCCAGTGTCCTTTGTAGTTTGTTTACTGCACTCTGTAGCTTGACCAGTGCCCGCTTTAGCTTGACATGTGTCCTCAATAACTTGACAGTGTCCTATGTAGCATGATAAGTGCCCTCTGTAACTTAACCAATGCCCTCTGTAGCTTATCCAGTGCCCTCTTTACTTTTGTCAATGCTCATTCTAATTTGTCTATGGCCCTCTGTGGCTTAATGCTTCCTGTGCTTACCAGTGTCATCTGTAGCTTGGCTAGTGCCTTCTGTACCTGACCAGTGGCAGGTACACTGGTAGCTTGAAAAGTGTCCATAGTAGCTTGACCAGTGTCCCATGTACCATGACCAGTTCCTTCTTCAGTATGGCCAATGGCCATTGCAGCTTTTCTAGTGCCCTGTTCAGTATCCTTAACCCGCCGCCACCCGGAGCATACTTTACCCCAGCTCTGGCTGCATCTGAGGCTCCTGGAGGTCCTGCCGTACACTCATTGGCTGAACAGGACCTATGGGGACTGGGAGCCTCAGAGGCAAAAAGAGCGTGGATCAGGTAAAGTACACTCTGGGCGGCAGTGGGTTAAGGGGGCCGGCATTTACATATTTGCAGCAGGATATAGTAACATAGTAACATAGTAACATAGTAAATAAGGTTGAAAGAAGACAAGAGTCCATCAGGTTCAACCTAGGAAAATCCTACTGTGTTGATCCAGGAAGGCGAAAAACCCCTATGGGGCAGAAGACAAACGCCCCACCACAGGGAGAAACTCCCCCCCCCCTCCCCCGACTGCAATGGCAACCAGAACAATCCCCGGATCAACGTATCACCAGAAATCTAATGCCCATAACTTGTAATATTATATTTTTCAAGAAAAGCATCCAGGCCTCCCTTGAACTTATTTACTGAATCAGCCATGACAACATCATGTGGCAGAGAGTTCCACAGTCTTACCGCTCGTACAGTAAAGAACCCGCGTCGATGCTGATGATGAAATCTTCTTTCCTCTAGACGTAGAGGATGCCCCCTTGTCATTGTTACAGACCTAGGAGTAAAAAGACCACTACAAAAATCTCTGTACTGTCCATTCATATATTTGTACATTGTGATCAGATCGCCCCTAAGACGTCTTTTTTCTAGCGTAAATAACCCCAAGCGTGATAACCTGTCCTGGTACTGTAACCCACCCATTCCCTTAATGACCTTTGTTGCCCTCCTCTGCACCCGCTCTAGGTCAGCTGTGTCCTTCTTATATACCGGTGCCCAAAACTGTACACAGTATTCCAAGTGTGGTCGGACCAGTGATTTATAAAGAGGCAAAACTATGTTCTCATCTTTAGCATCTATACCTCTTTTGATGCATCCCATTATTTTATTAGCCTTGGCAGCTGCTGCCTGGCACTGATCACTAAAGTTGAGTTTACTGTCCACCAATACCCCCAGGTCCTTTTCGGAAGTAGTTTTACCCAGTGTTTTATTATTTAGCACATAACTGTACTTATTATTTCTATGGCCCAAATGCATAACCTTACATTTATCCACATTAAACTTCATTTGCCATTTCTCCGCCCAAGCCTCTAGCTTCTCCAAATCCCTCTGTAATATGATATTATCCTCCTCTGTACTGATTACTTTACCCAGTTTAGTATCATCTGCAAAAATGGAGATTCTGCTCTGTAGCCCCTCTACAAGATCATTAATAAAAATATTAAAAAGAAGTGGACCCAACACTGACCCCTGTGGTACCCCACTAGTAACTAAAACCCAATCTGAATATGTTCCATCAATTACCACCCTCTGTTTTCTATCACACAACCAGTTACTTACCCATTTGCATACGTTTTCCCCGAGTCCCAGCATCCTCATTTTGTAGACCAACCTTTCATGCGGCACAGTATCAAATGCCTTTGAAAAGTCCAGATACACAACATCCACAGCCTCCCCCAGGTCCAGTCTATAACTTACCTCTTCATAGAAGCCGATCAGATTAGTCTGACAGGACCGATCCCTCATAAATCCATGCTGGTGCTGAGTCATAAGATTATTTTCATTAAGATACTCCAGTATAGCATCTCTTACAATCCCCTCAAATACTTTACCTACTATAGATGTTAGACTTACGGGCCTGTAGTTTCCAGGATCACTCCTTGACCCCTTCTTGAATATTGGTACCACATTAGCTATGCGCCAGTCCTGTGGAAGAATCCCTGTCGTAATAGAATCTTTAAATAATAGGAATAACGGTCTGTCTAACACAGTATTTAATTCTTGCAAAACTCTAGGATGGATACCTTCTGGGCCCGGTGACTTATGGATTTTAATATTTTTAAGGCGTTTCCCCACTTCTTGTTGTGTTAGGCAGGTGAGATTTATGGGAGGATTGACATTATCCCTAGTCATATCGTCTGTTATGGGATTCTCCTCTGTGAATACAGTAGAGAAGAATGTATTTAGTAGATTGGCCTTTTCCTCTTCCCCCTCCACCATTACACCCAGATTATTTTTGAGGGGACCAACATTTTCGGTTTTAAGTCTTTTGTTATTTATATAGGTGAAGAACATTTTGGGATTTGTTTTACTTTCTTTGGCTATCCTTCTTTCTGTTGCTATTTTTGCTTCTTTTATTTGCGTTTTACACATTCTATTCTTCTGTCTATAGTTGCTCAATGCTTCCCCACTACCTTCTTGTTTTAGTTGTCTGAATGCTTGTTTCTTATCATTTATTGCACCCCTTACAGCTGTAGTTAACCACATTGGATTTCTCTTATTTCTACTACGTTTATTCCCATATGGTATGTGTCGTTCACACGATTTACACAGGATGCTCTTAAATATGTCCCATTTCTCTTGTGTACTTTTATTTCTGAAGGCATTGTCCCAGTCTATGTTCCCAAGGTCCTCTCTTAGTTTTTGGAAATTAGCCTTCCTGAAATTTAATGTTTTTGTAGCCCCTCTGCTAATCATTTTATTGAAGAATAATTGAAAACTTACTATGTTATGGTCACTATTACCTAGGTGACCCCCCACCTCTATTTTTGATATTCTGTCGGGCCTATTGGTTAAGATCAGGTCCAGAAGGGCCCCCCCTCTTGTTGGTTCCTCTACTAGTTGGGAAAGGTAATTATCTTTTACTATTTCCAAAAACACGCTTCCCTTCCTGGAGCTGCAGGTTTCTGCTTTCCAGTTGATATTTGGGTAGTTAAAGTCCCCCATAATAATGACTTCCCCCTGCTTCGCTGCCGCATCTATTTGTCTTATAAGAAGATTTTCTGATTCTTCCACTATACTTGGCGGTTTATAAATCACTCCTATAAGAATTTTATTATTCTTCGTCCCTCCCCTTATTTCTACCCAAAGAGACTCCACATTATCATCACATATATCCTCCCGCAGAATAGGCTTATGGCATGATTTAACATATAGACAGACCCCTGCGATCCCGCTGCGAGTATAGAATCTTATTTAAATGACAGGGAAGGTATCCGCAGCGGATATCGATGCGAACTCGCAGCTTGAAATCCACTGTGGAACGGTATGTGTGAACCCCCCCTTAAAGAGACTGTCAGCAGGTTTATGGTGTTCTATGTAAGGGTAGCATAAACTTGTGACAGAGAAGCTGAACAGAATGATCTATAAATGATCGATCAATCAATTGTTCTATGCAGCTGATCCAGGGATATCCTCCTGAATAACATGGACAATAAGTAGTCCTTTCCATTATGGGCATGAGCCCAGTAGTCCTGGATATTCATGAGAAGCAGAAAACTCCACCCACCAGCTGCTGATAGGCAGTTATCTATCCAGGTGTTTATCTATACCGTGTATAGGCAGTCAACTAAATCAGCAGCTGGAGGGTTGGGGAAGGGGTGTGGCAAGAATCCTATTCTCCTGCATATTAGGAGAACAGCTCAACAGAATGATGTATGTAATACACTGATCTGTTGAACATTTTTGTCACTAGTTTATGCTGCCCTCATTTAATGCTCCATAAACCTAGTGACAGATTCCCTTTAAACTGTGTGTGTTTGACCGTTAAGTAGTCATAACTGGAGGCAAAACAGCAAAACAAAGCACACACATTGAGAGGTTAGCAAGTTTATATATTTTGCAATTAGTATATTTTTAGAAATGCTAATACAGTAGAAATGGTTCACATATTGCATCAGTTTAGAACTATTTATCTTCATCGTAATAACCCTTCAATGATCCCTGCAAAGAAATCTACAATACACAAAATAGTTGCCCCTTTGTCAGTACTGTAAGTAGCTTTACCTTTAGTGTTCAGGTGAAATAACAATATTCAAAAGTTAGAAATACTTTTGGCTATGTGTGGTTGTATATATATATATATATATATATATATATATGAAGCAAGCGAGAGAGAGAATCTCCATCTGTACCTCAAGGAATAAAAAGTAAAGAGCACTTTATATTGGAGATGCTCTCCTTCGCTTGCTTTTTCTGGATACATTTGGGATAAACGTCAGATCCTTTAAGGACTGTGCATACAGTATATATATATATAAAGAGAGAGAGAGAGTGTGGAAGGAATAAAAATAAGATTACACAAGAGAGCACAGTATGGCATTGTGGGTTGGGAGGCAAAATGTTATTATCTTCCTCCTAACAGATGTTATCCATAGATCGAGCCGTCCTCAGCTCACGCCTAATACTTATCATCTGATGCCGTCTCCATTTAGCCTTTGGCAGCAAAGTTCATTCCTGTGCGCACTTAATAAAGTCATAAAATGTTTTACACATTATAAAACTGGCTCTCTTGTCTCCTCATCTGATAAGAGATATGTAAACCATGAGAGATAGCAAAAGGGTAGGGGCTGACATGTAAGATAAGAAGCTTACAGATGTCCATCCTCATGTCCTGTCTTTGCATTAAAGTCCTTTGCATTAAATTTCCTTCATCTGAGGCCTTGGATGACAAGTCTGGAACTGGTTGCTCACTGTAGAAATCAGACTTAGTAAATCAGTATTAGGCTATGTTCACACTACGTATATTTCCGGCGGTAGTGCGAACCGCAAATATACGCCCGTAGTTTTGAGGTTAATGCGTACGCTTGGAAGTATACGATTTCTGGCCGCACAATGCACACTACGTATGAGCCTACGGCCGGATCGTATACGGCGCCGTGAAAAATGAACAAGACCATTGTTTGCGGCCGGAACTGTTCCAACTCATGGCCGTGGATTTCCATGTGGTCCCGTACGGAGTACTTATGTCAGCCAAATTGAACTTTATTTTTAGATTAAAAATGTTCTGTGGGGTTTATTGGGCTGGGCGAAGATTTCCAAGTAAATGACCTGTTTCAGACCGCTTCGAAACAAGCTAGGAAGCATAACTGTACTACGGGCGTATGTTCGCGGTTCGCCCGCATGTTCGCAATCCGGCCGCATTTCTGTTTTTCCCACGGCCGTAGTTTCAGCCGCACATGTCCGGCCGCGTACGAACTACGGCCGGAAATATACGTAGTGTGAACATAGCCTTATAGTGAATTTTAAAGGTGAAGTATCTTACCTACCTCCTTGCCGCCGATCCCGCATTGTTAGACTCCACTTCGGAGCACCCTTAGGAGCACTGCCGCATCATTTGGCCCGCCAATTCTAAAGATAATCAGTGGAGGGGTCGGATGATCCGGCAGTGCTCCTAAGGGTGCTCCAGAGCAGAGTTTACCCCGAATACCAGAGTGGGGCCATACCTTCCCCCTTAGGTTCCCCAGTGCTGTAAGGGGCTATGAGCAGGTTAGATTTCAAGGGTGTTCAAGATATAGTGATATAACCAGACACAGGTGTATTACTATAACTGATCAGTCCTTTGGCAGTAGAGTTAGTACAGTAGTGCACAATTTAAATCTCTCCCCAAGCCTTGGTGGAAATGTAAGGGAAAACAGTCCCTGGTTGGTTCCCTGTGGGTGACTTATAGTAACAGAAGTAGAGCTTCAGTTTTATATGGGAAGATGTAGGTCAGCCATAAAGCCATAAAGGTCAGCCATAAAGCTCGTATTTTGGGGGGAATTTGTTACCGTGCCACTTAAAATGTTGGTCCAAAAATGAGAAATATGCCAACATGCCAGTATTGCCAACCCTTTCTGTCCCTTTTTCGAACAGAAACATATTTATTAGCACGTCTTCTCCCAATGTATGTTTTACTGCAGATATATTGATGACATCTTCATCATCTGGAAAGGGAGACGGGGTTTAATATTTACTCATACCACATTTTCCAGCAATGCAGAATTCCTTGACCTAATTGTCTTCCACATGGAAAATGCATTTTAAATTTCAATCAGTGAACAGTTACAGTTATCTTTATTATGACAAATGGCTTACAAACATCCCATTTAGGGTATGTTCACACCTTGTTTTCGGTCCCATGTCGGGCTGCATGTTGACTTAAATGAGCAGGACGGAGTCATTATGTGACTGTGTTCTGCTCATTTGCAGGACGTACATGGCTTTTGTGCAGGACTCAAAAGCATTGTCGACCAAGTTTTGAGTCCTGCACAAAAGCTGTGTAAGTCCCACAAAGAGCAGAACACAGTCACATAATGACTCCGTCCTGCTCATTTAAGTCAATGTGGCCGTCGGCCGCACGCCGGGCTGCACGTCCGCATCCTTTTTTCATTGATTCCTGACGTGCAGCCCGACATGGGACCGAAAACGAGGTTTGAACATACCCTTAGACAGTCACTGGACTCATGTCACTGTCCTATCAGGACCCAGCCAACCACTGACTGAGACTGGACATCTCCGTGAACAGTAATTGGCTGAACGAACTGTCACTCCTGAGGCGAGTTCATCTCGGGAGTGGAGGCTGTGCAGTCAGCAGGGGACACCTGCGTCACTGGAGGAGTGCAGAGAGGTAAGCATAACATGTTTATTGTTTTATATACACCAGCAGCAGTTTAATAAAAATAATAGCAAATGTCGGACAACCCCTTAAGATTAAAAAAAGCACATAGGCAAGGGTTAACATAAAACATCTTCTGAGTTGCGGCTCTACATATGTGGCCTATCTCTTTGAATGCCACTGTGGCTTACAATATGTTGGCCGCACCACACAGGCTCAACAAACACAGGCTCAACACTGTTTGATGCTTTGTCTGTCTGATATTTTCAGTGCCGCTTGGCCATTCCCTTAATATATATCTGTGTATTCATATATCTTATGTATTTACGTTTCCTTACTCCTCCGATAGTATGTGAATTCCCATTGGGGAATTCATTGGGATTTACACTTCCTTAGAATTTATAAAAAATATTTTTATTTTATCTTTCAAGGCTGTTTTTCTAGCATGTTTTTAAATTGTGGTTTCCTTTATTATAGAATACATTTAGGATATGCATATTAGGTACACAGTGGGCAATGATAATAATAAAAATGATAACAACCAAATCTAATTTTTTCCTTTCTTCACTTCTCTCATGCACCACCAGATGGCAGTCACTTTGTTTCTTTGTGAGAAGTTTCAGAGCAGAGCCGGGGAGGTAACAGAAACTCTTACACCAAATGCTATCTCAATATACTTATAACTTGACCAGTATCAAAACTTGCTCAGCCACTGCCTGCAATAGATGTGGAGACATGGAGTATTATTTACACTAGTTTTAATTGAACTTACAATATTTTCTAATGGGCATAGGGATTTATTGGGGTCTCAGCTCCACTCATCAGGAGACAGAATCAGGAAAAGCACCTAGTAGTGAATTTCACTCCCCGGGTTGCAACGATCTTCATTAAGGTGGCTTTATTATAAGTCTGTGGGACACTGGATTGACATCACAAGTTTGGCACACTTGTGTTAGGAGATCATCGGCTATTCTTGGCAGATCTTCTCAAGCACTGTCAGGTTGGATGTTGTTCAGGTCTCTTAAGATTTGTCAGTCCACCATTGAGCTTTATATCTGCAGTGGACCTGGTTACTGATCACTTTGCATAGCAGTTTAAGTTCATACTATTTTTTGCTATCATGTTTATCGTTATCGAGTTTACACCACATCCTTAAAAATCAATACAAACTAAAAAATTGAGGTGTCAAAGTGACACCTTAATTTTTTTGGTTGTATTGATTTTTGAGGATTTATTTGGTTTATCTTTTAACGCATTTCCATTTAAGGGGTATTGTCATCTGGGCATGTTATGTTCTTAACAGATCAATGGGGGCCCAACCATCGGTCTTGGAATACCGACCTCCTGGACTGGGAATCGTTAAAGCGACTCTGTACCCACAATCTGACCCCCCAAACCACTTGTACCTTTGGATAGCTGCTTTTAATCCAAGATCTGTCCTCTGGTCCGTTCGGCAGGGGATGCAGTTATTGTCCTAAAAAAACTACTTTTAAACTTGTAGCCTGTGCCAAACGGGAGTATCTATGCCCTAAGTTTGCACTACCCCTCCGTCCCTCTTCCCCACCCTCTTCATCATTAGGAGTGCCAATGAAACATTTTCTCCATGCTGAACACTGCACAGGTGCTTAACGATCCAGCCCATGTGCTGGGCTGCCACATGTGGGGAATAGGAGGCAATCTGCCTGGAGCATTCCTAATGATGAAGAGGGCGGGGAGGAAGGACGGAGAGGTTGGGCAAAGTTAGGGCACAGATACTCCCATTTGGCACAGGCTGCAAGTTTAAAAGTATTTTTTTAGGACAATAACTACATCACCTGCCGAACGGACCGCAGGACAGATCTTGGTTCAAAATCAGCTATCTGAAGGTACAAGTGGTTTGGGGGGTCAGATTGTGGGTACAGAGTCACTTTAAGCACCATAGAGAATATTTTGAGAACCAGATGCGCTGGGAGCTTCATTCACTGTTGGGCCTCCAGTGATCAGCTTGTTATCCTCTAACCTATGGATAGGCGATAACAAGCCCAGATAAAAATACCCCAACTTCTCCAGCCACCAGTAATCAAATGTTGCACACTTTTATTCGGATGGGCCCAAGCTTGCTCAGGATTCACTTATCTTTACTCCCAACCCAACATACACTGATGACATCACCAGAACACTGATGATCCTTTCTTCATCTACCTGAAGTGTTTTAAAATCATCAAGAAAAGCAAATCCCTTGAAGGTTCACTCATATCAATAAAACGGGCTTAGGGCACTATACACAGAATAGCCTGTCACTATAGAGATGGGTTCTGAAGTGGCTGCGGTCATCGGGAAACACAGAGACAAGTCAGGAGGACACCGGGTGGAGAGTGGAGAGGTAAGTATAATTTTTATAATTTTCTGTATAGTGACACCTAAAGTAAACCTAAATGCGATGCGATGCGATTTTTAGGGGAGGGGTACAGCCTACCCCTAATCCCCCCCTGCCGGCAGGCTCGCCTTTAGAGTCATTCATGAATAATGTCATCCGTGATATGAAAGCATTGATTTATCCCTCTCCAACAAAAAATTTAACTAGGGGAGAGGAATTAACCCTGAGATGGTGGAAATCACGTGATGACATTGTAGTGAAGCCTGCCGACAAGGGGGGCAACATAGTGCTCTTTACACGGGAGTACTATGAATATGAGGCAAATAGACAGCTCACTGATACAATCACATATGAGAAGTTACAAAGGGATCCCACGGCAGAGTATGTACTGAAAATTAAATCGTTATTACGGCGTGGAGTGGAACAAGGCATTTTTTCTGAAAAGTTTGCAAAAAAATTGCTGATAGAGCAACCCAAAAAACCATATTGGTATATAATCCCTAAAACCCACAAAACTATGGAAAACCCTCCGGGGCGCCCCATAGTGGCTGGGAGGGAATCTGTTACAGAACCGGTCTCGAAATATTTGGACTGGGTACTCAGGCCGTTACTAAAAAATGTTCTGTCATACCTGCGTGATACTTCTGAACTATTGACCATACTAGATGATTTTGGATGGTCTGAGGGTCTCTCATTAGCTAGCATTGACGTCGTGAGCCTGTACACCCGCATCCCGCAGGATGCGGGTGTGCAGGCAATCAGGCGTCGATTGCTCAATGTGGCAGAAAATGATGAATTTTTTTGTTCTTATGTTTGTGACCTACTGAATTTTGTTCTTACCCACAACGCCTTCCAGTTCCCTGACCAATGGTATCGTCAGCGAGCTGGAACGGCGATGGGGATCCCTGTCGCCCCAACTTTTGCAAATTTATTTTTAGCTGAATTGGAGGATGAGAAAGTGTTCAATTTAGAAAATCCGTTTGCTTCAAAGATTGCCCTTTTTTTACGTTACGTAGATGATATATTGATCATATGGTCTGGGACAGAGGAAGAATTTCGGCAATTCACAGAATATATGAATAACAATAAATTTAATATGTCATTTACTTTTGTCTATGGGGGGAAAAGTCTGGATTTCTTGGATGTGCACTTGGAGGTGAGTGAAGGGGAGCTGGTAACCAGTGGATATCGCAAACCCTCGGCCACCAACTCTCTATTAAGGTACGATAGTTACCCTGTTCACATCAAGAAATCTGTCCCATATGGACAGTTTGTGCGTTTACGTCGGATAAACAATAATGATGACATTTTTGAACAACAGGCAGATGACTTAGCCCAAAGATTATACACAAGGGGGTATCCAAAAAAAGAAGTACAAAAATCATTAGAGAAGGTACGCAAATTAGATCGGTTTACTCTGATACATAAAAATAATAAAAAAAGACGCAATAAGACTGATGAGAACCTGGGGAGGTGTGTACTTACCTTTAAAAATGAACCCATGAATGATGTAATAAGATCTGTGGTGAATAATAATTGGCATATTCTGGGAGATGAAGAAGGACTCAAAGATGTAGCAACACAACACCCTATTGGAGCCTTCAAAAGAAGTAAAAATTTACGGGACGAGCTGGTACATGGTAGATGTAGTGTAACACAAAAAGTAGAGAACAATTGGCTATCCAGGGGGTTACCTTCGGGTAACCATAAATGTGGCTCTTGTAGATGGTGCCCGCAGCTGCAGAACACGGCTAGTGTAAAGTTGGGGGGCCATGATTGGCACATAAGAGATTTTATTACGTGCCAAACTAAATATGTGGTGTATGCGGTGATGTGCAGCTGCGGTTACTACTACATAGGTAAAACAATTCGACCGCTACGAGTAAGATTTGCTGAGCATGTGAGATCCATCCGCACGAAAAAAGGTCTGCACCCATCCCAGTGACCAGAAAATGAAATAAAGTTATTCACTGATTTTGCAACTTATCCTGGTGAGTGCCACTGAATTATTCTACGTTGCTAAACCTAAAATAAGGGCTGCACGGACATCACTAATGATACCGTGCAGCCTGTACATCATGACTATTAAGCCGTGTAATAGCTCTGTAAGGGCCGTATTATGCGGGATGATTATCATGCGAATTACTGTTATATCGTTTGAATTTAAATGATAATCCTTTCGTGTAAATGCAGTCAACGATTAAATGACCAAATAGATATCGTTCATCGTTTGGTGCTGACACCAAAATCATTGTTAACCATTTGTTCGCTGTAATTCCGCATTCGTTTACTGTAATTCCGCATTTGTTCACTAATCGTTTAGTGTAATTGCACATCGTTCCTAATCACTATCGTTCTGTGTAATATAGTGAAGCATTTCAGGTTCCTCGTTCCTTGCTTGCTGCTGACGCTATTAAAAGCGCCGACATTGCTCCCCTGACGATCTTTAGAGCCCATAGGAGATAGCGTCCCATAGGAGTCTGCTGCTGCTCCTCCTATTACACGGATCGATGGTAGCAGATCACTGCTATGCTCCTCGTTTGTCTCTCAACATGTTGAAATACATTAAAAGACAACGGTCAGCTGACATCATGCCAAATACAGCCAATAATCACTTTCTTGTAATAGGGCCTCTGTTTTCTAACCTTTTTGCTGGGATCTTAAATTTATTTTAGAAGATATTTTTCTACATCCTTGTGGATCAGCTGCCGAGACCTGATGAAGGGTGAACATTGGAGATGAGCAAACCGGAGACACGCTCAGGTTCGCCTGAACCCAAACACTCGGCTGACTGGAAAACATGGTTGCCTGGAAAACAGACTGTATCCATGTTTTGCAGGATTTTCTAGGGCTGCATCCAACTTCTTTATTCACCGGTAATCAAAAGCCAAGCGTTCAGGTTTGAACTAAACTGAGCATGCTCGAGGTTCTCTAGTTACCATGTTTTGAAAGCTTTTTGTTAGTGCAAATAAAAAAGTATAATTTACACGACTCGGAGCAAAGATACCCAGTTCCTGTACTATGATTCTTTGCTGAATGGTTCTTGCAACTTGACACCTAACAACAGTCAAAGGACAGAAGTTTGCGGGGTAGTGAGACACCTAATGGCCAAGACTTTTTTTTCTCGGTTATAGAGTCACTTTTGATGAATTGATTTACAAATATGTTAAAATTCACATAGGCTGTCATGTGAAGGGAAGTTGTTTGAAATTACAGTGAACATACAGTAGATCAGGCTAAATCTATGAGCAGTCGAATGTTTAGGCTATGTTCACACGTCTGACACCGGCTGTTCCATGACCAGGTCGGGTGACGGAACAGCTGGTGTCAGAAAAGATCATCCCGGCCGGTACTACAGTACCAGCCGGGACGTTCTTTACTGCCGCTGAATTCTGATGCGGGCGCACCCGCCACACGCTCCATTGTATGACATGACAGGGTTTTCTGCGGCCACTATTTAATCACATGTCAGTTTTTTGCGGCGCCGCTAGGGATCCTGGCCGGAGTGCATACTATGTGTATACACTCCGGCCAGGATTCTATGCTTTCACATACAACGTGTGTGCTGTATAAATCACGGCCGTTCCAATTTTCAACGGCCGTGATTTCTACAACATATACGTTGTGTGAACATAGCTTCATATTGGATAGTGTACTCCTCATAACAGGGACCCAATATCAATCATGATCCAAATGTTACATGGAGCTGCAGTTTATTCTATAGCTGCCTACATTGTGTATGCAGGAGCTTTTGTCATCACCTGTTTGTTCAGGAGCAGCTGTGTTGTTAACTCCTCAGGAGCCACGTCTCTGTATCCGGCTTATACATAGGTTCCGGCACCAGGTGGCGGCAACTTCACAGTCACATGCTGCTCTATTGTGTGCAGACAGTATGATGGTGACCTATTCTCATTGCTTTCACAGCACAGCAAGGCCAGATCATGGTATTTGCATTAGTGACTTTAACTAAACCTCTTTTCCATGAATTGGTTCATATTATAATCCACCCTGTTTGTAAAATATTTATAAGGAGACGGAACATATTTCAAGATCTCCTTTACAGTTCTACTCTAAATACTGAGATGAAATTGCTCCCATGCAGGGGCGGATTAACTTTACCATAGGCCCCGGGCTGTTCACCAAGTCTGGGCCCCCCACCCCACTGTAACTGGGGCAGCACTAGCCTGGGCCCCCCACCCCCCCACCCCACTGTAACTGGGGCAGCACTAGCCTGGTGTTCATAGTACAGGATAGATAATATTATGATACCCTGATTTGTGGTAAAAAAATTGTGGTAAAAAAGCAGCAATTTTTTTTGCAAATCGTGGCAGAAATGTAGCCATGAGACAGTACACAACTGAAAGTTTTTTGGGTGGCAATAGGCCCCTCAGGAGCTCAGGGCCCCGGGCTACCACCCGAAACGGACCTATTATAATCCGCTACTGCTTCCATGTTATTTATTATGTGCTCCCTCTTATAGATAAGGTTTCCCACCCTGAGTCACGATATGATGCTGCTATAATAATGCTACTAAAACTGACAAGGGGCTCAGAGAAGTGTATATCCTATAGAACCATCTCCCTGTTAAATATTGTTAAGAATTATTAATTATTAATTATTTAAAAAAACTTGAAAGAAGGGTAAAAAACAAGGTAGAAAGTTGTAGAAAGGATGCAATTTTTGTTCATACCTACAAAAACTGCATCTAATAACATTGAAGTGAATATGTGAGACGCAATTCACGTTCCAAACTGCGGACAATGTTAGTTTAAGGAAACATGTGATACCTTTCATATATCCATTTGTGCTTCCAGAACATTGAAAAATGTTTCCCAAACTCCTGATCTTCTGAGGGTTGTAACATCTCCTTCCATCCCTTAGGACCCTCGCACACTGTCTAAAAGAGGCTGAATTGACGAGTTGAGTTTGCACTGCAGATTCCGCTCGAAATTCTGCCTGTCCTATTTGTTCAGTGGGATTTCTCCTGCATATCTGCTCTCTGCTCAAAGAAATCCCACTGAAGAAATAGGACAGGCAGAATTTCTAGCGGAATCCACCACACGGACACCGCTCGTAAATTCGGTCTTTTTAACTCAGTGTGCAAGTGCTCATATACACTGCTAAAATGTGTATGGCTGCGAAGAAAGTTGAACTTCAACCTACTTCTCTCTAATATGTATGGCTATTTCCCTAGGGATATGGGTAAACAGTCCTTCAGGTTGGTGCTCCCATGTCCTTGCAGCATCTACAGCATCCACCTTACCATCCAGAAATGACTTTCCACTTCCAAAGCTGCCATTTATCGAATGGAGCACTTAATAGTCTCTATGAATAATAAATCAGACCTTTTTCATGCTAACTGGGAGCCGTGGGACCATTGTTTGCATGCAGAATAACTCCTCATTGCCCCCTTTTTTCCTTTCTGTCTGTGACTTGTTAGATGTCTTCTAATTTAATATTAAAAATGTCTTTTATATGGGAAGTTTTCAAGAAAGAGTTATGATATTTAGGATATTGCCTCATTATAAATAAACAATATGTATTCACATTGTCTTCATTCCCCCATGCCCTGATATTCAGTTTGCAGGCTGCTCCAATGACTAGACTCTTCTCATGTGGGGTTGTTTACCCTGTAATACATGCTGGATGTCAAGCCTAGGCTTTCAGGAGTCTAGAGTTTGCCGTGGGTGCTTTGCTGGTTCTCTACAATTGTATACAGTCCACATCATCCTCCTCTGCAGCCTGCCTGCTGTCTGCTTTCTTCCCTTTCTACAGCTGTAAAATGTCCTCCATGTCTGGTCTTCTGTCCATCTTCAGTCCATGTGAGCTGCTCTCCATGTATGCTCTTCCTACTTTCCACATTCTGATCTGCACTGCACCTGCCTCCCTTCTCCCCTATCAAACACCTCCCCTTCACCTAATCTATCTAAGTATAGTCACTGGTTCCACTCTCTTCCCAGTCCTACAACTCTGCTGTCCCATGATAACCTTTATTTCTGCAATGTTTTTCAGACCCTTACCAGTTCACGCCACCTTCTCCTAATCTCCTCAATCTAATACACGGAATCTTATCTAAAGGCCATAGGAGATGGCCCAACCCTGTACTTTAAGCGAGCACAGATCTTTTAGATCAGCGCTCGCTTACCGAGCCTATTCACTGCTTTATAATTGTGCATTCAGGGCGGCACAGACATCATTAGCAAAGTCCATGCAGTTCTTGTTTTATAAAGAAAATAATTAAGATGTCGTTATACTTACCTCTTCAGGCCCCCATGTCCTCCTGCCTTTTCCCCCACATTACACGCTGATCACACTTGCCGCTGACACTTCTGAACCCATCTCTACAGTGACAGCTCGCTCAGCCAATCGCTGATGGGGATAGAGCAGTGCCACAGCCAGTGATTGGCTGAGCGCCCTGTCACTGAGACAAGTATGGAAGTGTCAGCGATGGCTGCAGTCAGCAGGGAACACAAGGAAAAGGCAGGAGGACACTGGGAGAGTCTGGAAAGGTAACATCTTTCATCAGCCGTCGCCCAAGCATTAACTATCACATGGAGCGATGCATAGCCAGCGGTCAATACTTGCTGAAAGACAGGGATCAGCTCCTCGGCTGATTGCTGTCTTTATTACACGGACCAATATCGGCAGAAAATCTCTCTGTGTAATAGGGCCCTATTCCATTTTTTACTCTGTCCATCGCTAATGCAAATTTCCGATCACCTTACACAGTTGTACACAAATGATCACTCACAATGGCTGATTGCTATAGACAATGAGTGGTATCAGGAGGCCGCCTCTTTGGTTTCTGACTGGCTTTCAAGGAATGTGTGTTTGCTTGTAGAAGAGACACTGGGGCCTGTAATGAGGAAGGTGCCCACATTCCTGTTGTGTATATCAATGATTATTAATGGCTCCACTCTCACAGCACCACAGGCCGCTCTTCTGCACATACCAGGGGTTACTATTATTAGAGACAGGTCACTGGTTGCACAATTTAAATTTCCTCCTAGTAAAGTCCCACAATATGCAGAGCATCCCTTCCTCTTGTAGTTGATGTCAGTCAGGAACTACTGTATGTAAAGCAGTTGACTAGAGCAAATGAGGAAGGAGCAGCAGAATATTTGTCTGTGATTCCTGTTTACATTGGAATAACTTTATCTACACATGATCCGTGTTCCTTATCTGTAAGTTTCCGAGCGGTCAGACAAATACAGGCAGTGTTGTCACGTCATTATGGGCTGTATACAGTATCTTTCAAAAGGAATCTCCATGCCTCACCAGAGATATAGGCCTATTGTGTAAATCCACAAATCTAGTTTCCATCCTAAAAAGTAAAAAGAAAAACTGTACATATGGGGGGAGGGCGGTGTTTAAAATGCTTTCACCAGAAAACTAACGTAAAAAAAATGTAAAATAAGTAATTGCTCAAAATATTGCAAAACAAAAATCTGCACAAAATATATTAATAAATTCCATCAGAGTTAATGTAAGCACATATAGGAGTGTAGTATTCAGCACAGCACACACAGTGGTACAGTATTCAGCACAGCACACATAGGGGCGTGGTAATCAGCACAGCACACATAGTGGTACAGCATTCAGCACAGCACACATAGGTTCTCAGTATTCAGCACACACAAATGGGGGCACAGTATTCAGCACAGCACACATAGGGGTGTGGTAATCAGCACAGCACACATAGTGGTACAGCATTCAGCACAGCACACATAGGTTCTCAGTGTTCAGCACACACAAATAGGGGCACAGTATTCAGCACAGCACACATAGGGGTGTGGTAATCAGCACAGCACACATAGTGGTACAGCATTCAGCACAGCACACATAGGTTCTCAGTATTTAGCACACACAAATAGGGGCACAATATTCAGCACACATAGGGGTGTGGTAATCAGCACAGCACTCGTAAGGTCACAGAACTTGGTACATAAAAAATAGGGTCACAGTATTCAGCACAGCACACATAGGGGTGTGGTATTCAGCGCAGTACACGTAGGGTCACAGTATTCGGCACACTTAGGGGATAACTATTCAAAAGTACATGTAGGGGTGCAATATTCAGAAGAGTGCACAAAAGGGCACACCCACACAGTATTCAGCAGAGTACATGTAAGGATGCAGCTGTGCAGAATTCAATAGACCATACATGGGGGGGGGGGGGGGGGGCAGTATTTAGCAGAGCACATGTAGGGGAGCAGTATTCAATAGCCCATACATAGGGGGGCAGTATTCAGCAGAGCATATGTCGAGGAGCAGTTTTCAGCAGGGTACTTGTATGGACACACCATTCAGCTTGGTACATGTACTGGCACAATATTCACTTGTATGGGCAAAGAGTTAAGTAGGGCACACATGGTGGTGCGGTATTCAGTATAGTGCTGTACATATAAGGGCACACTTTTTAGTGTAATACCGTACATGTAAGACTTCCATAAGCATTCTGTGTATTTCATGTTGAGGTATATAATTTATTGGATTATTCAGCAGCAGTACATAGAACACAGTACTTCCACGAATATGGTAAAAATTTCTCTAGACTATTAATCATTTTCAAGCGACGTCTCCTTTGTGAACAATGTGTTCTGCTATGGACTCTTCAGCATATTCACCACCTCCTGGATTGATTAACCACTCAGAGACCGAGAGCTTCACACCCTGCGTGCCACCCTGTGCTGGAGTAAGCCCAGGACAAGAAGCATGTGCACCCACCCAAAGTGTTGAAGTCACCTTTCATGGATTTATTTAGGACATAGCTAGTTTCTTCTGTGTCCATTAAATGACAGAAATATTCTTTACGTCTTTTTTTTTCTCCAATTCATCTAGGACTTCAAATTCGTACAGTTCACACTCCCCAAAAACTGCTCAGAACGCACAGGAAATTCACAATTTCTCACTTTTATTTGAAGATGTTCGTGTTACAAACGCAAATAAATAAAAAAAAAAAAACTAACCATAAATGCAATAAAACAGACATGAGTAGTGAGCGATACCCTGTGACAAGAGACGTTGATACACAAACACGTCAATATTAGTCCTTTATAAATAGCTCGTTGTCGGCTTCTCAGAACAGACGTGTCATCTTTTACTGTTCCAAAATCATAAGGTGTGTAACATTCCCGTGCGGTACAGCATGTGCAGCCGCACGAATACTGGAGTAATACAGTACGCTGCTGGCAAAGTGATTCTGTGCAGACACACAAGAAGTCAGTAACAAGAACCGATATCACAATCTGAAAAACTGGCACCACTCAAGGTTAAAGGTTTCATATCCCTATATAAATGTATATATATATATATATATAATATAAATTCATCTGCCAGTGACCGTCCCAAGTAACCATGGGCTTCACAACAACACAGACTGCCATCTTTATTACATCTTTTCACTGTAAAGCACTCTACATACATATCAGGACATAAGGAAAGACATTTATAACCATTAATATGTTAATGTTACACATCAATAATTCAGGTGAAACAGGTCAAATCCATATTCAGTACACAGAACAAAGTCAAGGGTGAAAATAAAAAAATAAAATCAAAGTTTTCTAGACAATAAGCGTTACACTAAAGTTGCAGCTGAAAAAGTTGACCTATATTTGTCATAAGCTACTGTGCAAAACCCACTGTGTAACTACGATACATATTTACAGAACAGCATCCGAAGTACAATGACCCGGAGAGTAACACCATCCAACAAAAATATCTATTTATATATATACCTATAAATATATATATATATATAAATATCTGTAAAACTATACAAAGAAATGTGTCTCTGTGGGTAGACGGGGGAATGAGCCCGAAGGTACACAAAACAAAAGGCTGCATCTTCTACAAGCATACATTTAAGGCGATTCTCTACCTGCCCAGCGTAAATCGTAATTTTGGCTGGGGATGGAGGAGTCCATGGTCAGTGTTAGGCTGGAGGCATGGAACACCCACTGCGGGGCCACAGCTGTGTAACGTCATCAGTGCTGCTGTCATCACCCCGCAGCTCGCCCCTTGCTGTCTGTCTCAGTGCCGGGTAACCTCACCCCACCGCCCAGCAGTGTGAGGAAAAATCATCAGTGCAGTTCATAGAGGGCCTGTTCCAGCTTCAACTTCTAGGACCACTGTTCCTTCTGCTCCACACATCTATCGGGAATAGCTCAATTCATTGTACCTAAATGTCTGAGCAAGCTTTCAACACAACTGGAATGGCAATGGGGTTCTACAACCTGTACCATGTGAATTTGCACAGAGGTGTCTTCTGGGAAACAGGATTCAGCAGAAGGGGAAATTGGCAGCCAGTACAGGCTCTGGAGAGGGCAAAAGGCAAGAAGGGCAGACACATTATGTGGGAAGACAGTGGCATCCATCAGCAGAAGGCACGAGCATCAAGAACCTCATATCCTAAACTCGCCCCCACATGTCTGCACTACCGGGACCATCTACTCATCTCCACAGCCAGTAATGCTGCCATATTGTAGTTGGGATTCTTTGCAGCCTTGCTTCTTCTCTTTCCCTCTACAGTCACAGAAGAGATAAAAATAAAATAAAAAACTACAGTACGTAAACAAGAGTCTGTAATGGGCCAATGAAAACGTCGCTCCCCGCTTAGCGTTCTAGGTCTGAAAGCTCACACTACTTATAAAATAATTTGTTATAAAAAGAAAATCATATATATATATATTTATATTTTATAAAAGAGCTTTCATTCTTCATCTCTCCACATACAGGCAAGAAACCTGCTCATAAACGCTAAAGTGTGAACAGCTACCCTGTGGTTTTTCAAGAAGGTTTGAAATGCAGCGAGCGGCGTTGGTTTGGAAATGGTTTTCTGCCTAGCAGTGCCCCCCTGAGGTGGTGGCAATAAGTCAGGAAGAAGCATTGTTATTATTATGCCCAACAAAAACTAGACTGTGCGACTGTGTCCCTCCCTCCCCATCCTAACTCGCAGCCCCTCTGGAACCGTTCAGTGAAGGAGAGGGAAGTGACAGGAGGTAGGTATTGGAGGTTACACTTGGGAGTCTCCTAGGCTGGTAAATTCTTCCGGAGAGGTGTGTTTGTCAGCATTGCTTTCTGTGCCCTGCCTGAAGTCAGATGCAATCTCATCGAAGGTGCGACCTTTTGTCTCAGGCACTTTGAAGAACGTAAAGATGAAGAAGATGATGAGAAGGACTGTGAAGATAACAAAGACGTAGGCACCGCAGAGTTTCTGCAAAAGAAACAAAACACAACGTTAAAGGCAAGGAGTTGACCACAATTTTTCTTTACTAACTAAAAGCATATACTGGTACATTAATATGGATTAATCATGTATAGATGTTTATGAGAGAAAGTAGTAGGTGTGCTTTATGATGTGCAGAGGTTAGTGTGCAGGAAGGGGAGGAGTTAAGCATTCACTTTAGGGGGAAGGAATGCTATGAAAAAAAGCACTACTCACCTCTACATACTGGAAGCCCATTCCCACAATAAAGTTGGAGGTCCAGTTGGAAAGGCCAGCAACTGCAATAGCTGCAGGGCGAGGACCTTGACTGAAGAGCTCAGCAACAATGAACCATGGGATTGGTCCTGGTCCAATTTCAAAGAAAGCCACAAAGCCAAAAATGGCGACAATGCTCAGGTAGGACATCCCATTCACGCTGTCCTGTTGGTGGCAAAGACAATCATTTGTACTTGAGGGATCTTGTACACATATCAGTTATGTATACACCTCTAGATGGGCTCAAGTGTTTCATTCTATTATCAGCTGTCACCTACCAGTAACGCAAGAGCGATTGTCATCAATATAGCACATGCTGCCATGCCACCCAGTCCAATAAGATGGAGAGTACGTCGTCCAGCTCGCTCAACCACAAACAGCTGCAAATCAAGAACAGAACTTGTGAGATAGACCCTTAAAAAACTTCCCATTTCAGTGATTTGTTAACTTCAAGCACTTTGAATCTCAAGTAGATCTAGATCAGAACATTTTTAGAATAAACATAGGAAGACAGTGGAGGATATGCCATACACAGGCACATAAAGCTTTTTGGCACTGAGCTGAGTATTGTACTCACCGAAACAACAGTAAATGCTGTGTTCACAATTCCAGCCCCAATGGTAGCGTAGATTGGTTGCTCAACCTGGGCCTTCTCGAATATCATAGTCGAATAATAGAAGACCTAAAAGGAGGAATAGGTGGTGTTTATTGCTGTGCTCGAGGTAAGGCTTTTTCTGCAACAGGTGAAATTCCAGAGAGGGCAGAGTAAGGGCTATTTAAGACATAGCTCTTTTCTTTTATATTATTATTTCTTGCCTGGTAAAGAATCTGATGTCTTAGGTCACCACATGTCTATGAGACTTACCGCATTAATACCAGAGAGTTGCTGCGACAGCTGTAGGACAATAGCAATGAAGATTGGCTGGCGATATAGAGGAGAACGGAACAGCTCTAGTATGGTGACTTTCTTCTCCCTCATCATCTGTCGACTCTCTTCCTTCATCTCCTGCAGGTCAGTGGTCACATCTGTGGTGCCGCGAAGCTTCTTCAGGACTGTGGACAATGAAATGAGATGCATTAAAGTCTAAATCATGAGGACCATGAAGTTATAGGTTGACATACACACGGAGATCATATACTCTTAGGTACTCACCACTTTTTGCTTTGTCTTCCTCATTACGGTTAATAAGCAAAAACCGAGGACTCTCAGGACAGAAGGGCAGTGCTGCACACTGGATGAGGGCAGGTACAAAGATGCATCCGAGAAGAAGTGGCCATAAACTGTCATTACCCATGATTGGTTCCAAGCCGAATATCTGCACAGAGAATTGGAGATGTTAAATCCTTTTGTATGGAGCAAAAATTACATACATCAAGCAGCACAGCTGGTACCTACCTGGGCTATGAGGATTCCAACCACAACACCCAACTGGTGCAGTGTTCCCAGAGCCCCTCGAAGAGATGTGGGGGCCACTTCTCCAACATACATAGGCACAAATCCAGTAGTAAGACCACAGTAGAGACCAATGATAAACCGGCCAATAATCAGCATCTCAAAAGAATATGCCATCTTGGAAAAGCCCATAAAAATGGCAGCCACAAATGCCAGAATATTAGCCATCAACATGGAATTACGCCTACAGAGAAGAACAAGAAAAAAGATTCAGTCATGCCCGGAGGATGCATAAACAGTCATGAAGACTCAGCCAAACTTCTTGGATTCATTTCTTTATTATGGTCTGAGGGTTTGGTATCGAATGCTAGCCCATCACATTCATCTCCATCTATGAGAGGGGCTTATGTAGTAACCTGGAGATGATGAGCGTTATACTACATCTGTGTAGATCTGACGAAATGGCGAAGGTAAGGACTAACCTGCCAAATCTGTTCACAAAGAGACCCACGGAAAAGGAGCCAATCATGCCTCCGACTGAGAAGATGGCCACTGACAAGGACCACAGGGTGGTGAGGCTGGCGTCTGTGATCTCCTCCCCATACCGTGACATCCATGTCTCATTGTAAAACTTCTCAATCACCTAAAACAGATCAAAATTGTGAGGATTATAACAGGAAATAGACATCTCTCTGTTTGTTGTACTTTGTACAGATTGCATGGTTGGCTATGTGTTGTGTCACCATGTGTTGCGGCTCTTTTGCAGCAATGTTATACAAGACATGCTAACAGGAAATAGTCAACTTGTGGCGAGAACCACATGGATTGTAAGGTAAACCTAATATTGCAGCCCCTGTGCTGTAGACCTCATGTGTGACCAGTCATAGCCTGCCAAAAGACAGTAGGTACCAACATGGAGAAAAACTTGTGAAGATTGTGATAGATGACAGAAAACTAAAATACAGACTGCTTGGGCAAGGATCATGGAAGGGGCACTGTGTAACCCAGAATTAGGAGCTTGACTGACAACAAAGGGCCACAATTTTAGCGAAGACTGGACTACCAGAGTAGCACAGCCAGGTACTGTGTATATATACTGTAACTGCCAAGCTTGGGCTATGCCTATTTTGCAAATGCCATATTGGTAAGATGTGTATATGCTGTAATGCCAAGCTTTTAAACCGTGTATATACTGTGATCACTAAGCTGGTAAACTGTGTATATAATGTAACCATCAAGTTGGCGAACTGTGTATATATGATAACTGGCAAGCCTGTGAAGTACACTCATACTATATTCAATGATCTGGTGAACTGTGTTTATACTGTAACTACCAAACCTTTGTTTACATTGGACTATAAGTTGAGTACATGTCTCCCACTACTTTTCTGCAACATTTTTCTCCAATGTGGTCACTGTTAGCCCTTCACCTTGCCAAGTACTCCCCCTCCCTCCAGCACCACTACTAATGTATATGTATATACACAGGTGGTAGTGCGCTGTACTTTAGTACTTTGCAGCCGAGAGCCCTGGCCCTGATACTTTAATATTTAATACATCTGTGGGCCACTTTTCCATGTTCTTAATTGTGCAGTCACGTAGACACCTGGTTAATCCAGCAGATGTCTCTGTGGCACCTTGTTCCATGCCCTGCCTCCTGGGTTTATGCTCAGATCTTATTACTCAGTTTACTCAGCTGATGTAAACGTAGGCGAGCCAAGCAATTGTCACCTGATCTGCCCGGCGCTGGGGTGAGCGGGTGCATGCTGTCAGGCACAAATTCCTCTTCTGTACACAATGCTGAGTTAGGAGGGTGTGTAGGGCAGCGGGCAGGCGATTGGCTGCCACGGCAGGCTTAAATGTAAGAGCCACAATGTCACCAGCCCCCCCCAGTGCCCAAAATACCCGCTAAATGTCACCCTGTACATCAATGACACGTAGTGGCAGAAGGTATTTAGGCATAACCTTTAGGCATAACACTGATGATGGGTTAACCTGGATGCCAACTACTAAATCCATAGGAAGGCACGCAAGTAAAATATAATAACACAGCCGAAAACAAGCTTAAAGGAATATCTAGCATGTCAGTAAGGAGGAAGGGGTTAATTCCGGAGATGCAGATCACAATGACTCAGCAGCCTGTGTCTGCGCCAGCTCCTGGCACACAAGGAGGCGGCCGGCACAGACCAGACACTTCAGTCTTGCTAGTGTCATGTGTATAGACGGACATTGTGTGGGCCGCAGTGCCATCCTTACATAACAGAGAAGAGCTGATAGGCGTGACTGACCTCTGCAGCCCTTCTCAGTGGATGAGGGAGGCTCAATTATATGGAAAGAGTTAACAGCAGGCTGGGACCTGAGCTGGAATGCCAGGAAACTATGCAAAGTTACCTAAGAGCCAGCCGGAGCTGTAGCCCTGAGGCCCACACGGGGCCCAGGTGTTTATTTACAGGATAAGAGTCCACACTCGGCAGACAATGTACTACAACGGTGAGGTGTGGCTGGTTCCCAGCTAGCCAGAACTATCCTTATCCACCCCAGTCTAGTCTGCCCAGTGTCACGCTATGGGCAAAGCCATAACAATGACATTGATACCGCCAACTCTTACTTCTAGTTTTATGGCTTACATATGCAAAGCTCAGTGCACAAAGGATGGCAGGCTGTACTGAGGGCACAACTGCTTTATTATTAGAGGTTGAGGGAGGCCTAAGATAATTGTGAATGTTCAAAAAAAAAACTGATTTGGTTTTGGAGATGACCTTGGAGTTATAAGTAGCCTGCAGTTGGCATTTGGAAAGTTTTTCCTCCAGCTTTACCCTGCAGGAGCGAGTTTGCCTGACCCCTACATATGTGGTGAGGCGGCCTCTTGTGCAACCGAGAGATGCAGTTTTCAATTACACATAATGTCAGGGCCCCCTCCCTCTCACCTCCGAACATCCTATCCCAGGGCTTTGAGGATCTACAGGAATATGATGTGTGATGTAATAAATAATAATATATATACTTATATATTATAATTCTATATGCTGTATAATATATGTTATATAAATATGGTATATAACGCGAAAGAAGAGCTCATTCCTTTTCCATGACTGTGTCCCCATATTCTTGGGTTGGTCGCTGACGTCCCAGCAGGAATGTGGTTAACAGGATGAGATGTCGGCCCGGGAGCAGGTAATCTTCTTAATGAGATGTACTATTTTAGGCCTGACTTGCCTGCGTGTCTTGGAGTCTTGTCTATGTCTTACATCCGCCTCTCCTGAGGTGCTTGTCTATAGGCTGGAATAGCTCGCCCTAGATAACCTCAGAGGACTCCCAATAGCCCATATGCACCCCTGTGGGACGGGCACAGCCACGAATGCAGTGACTGTACAGCCAGATTCCATATCGTATTATTATAAGAAGCACTGGTGGGACTGCAGGGTCGGGGTGGGGTATTAGTATGTGGGGGTACAGCGCGGTTCAGTCACCCCAAGTCCCTTACCTTCTGTGGTGCATTAATTACTCCAGTGTTGTACCCAAACTGCAAAGATCCGAGGACAGCAACGCTCACAGCAACCATCAACCGCAACGTCATCTGCAGAAAACACAAAAGAAATATATGACAATGAGTACAAAGGGCTAAAGCAGGCCCAACAAATAACACCTCACATCTCTATAATAGCAACTTGTATATACTATGTGAGGCTGGTAACTGAACTCTTGTATTACAGTACATAGAACTGGAGTATTACTTCTTTACAATAATTCGAATTGCTGTTTTACCTCTGTATTGTACGTAGAATTGCTGTATTACCTCTTTACATTACATGGAAATGCTGCATTACTTATGTATTGTACATAGGATTGCAGTTTTACCTCTCTATAGTACACAGAATTGCTATATTGCCACTGTAAAATACATAGGATTTTTGTTTTACTTCTGTTTAGTATAAAGAATTGGTGTTTTACCTCTGTATAGTACAGAAAATTGGTGTATTAACTTCCTTATAATATGTAGAATTGCTGTGTTACTTCTGTGTTCTACATAGGATTGCCGTATTACCTCTGTGTTGTACCTAAGCATATTTGGGAGCTCATTGCTGTTGTCACCTCCTGTATATAGGAGCTCATTGCTGATGTGACCTGCTGTATATAGGATACCATTACTAATACCATCTGTTGTATATGGGATTTCCATGATGATTGGCTTTCGGAGGTGGTTTTAATAAAATAAGTAGGGAATATTTCCTGAGTTAAAATGTTTTTTTCTATAGTCCTGCAAATTGCACAAATAATACTGTAAATTATCCCATAAAGAATAATTTAAGACAGGGTGGCTACAAAGTGGAATTCTTAAAAATGAAACCGGCATATGCAAATGGTGACCCTCTCTTCCGAAACAGAAGTAGAAGTCTGAATTCTGTGCATATTGCCCAGAGATGCTGTTGTGATGTAGTGGTGGGACTACCTTCAATCACTGCAAAGGCAAAAAAGGCATCTAAAGCATGGGGAAATCTGCTTGTCCAGAGCCTGCCTGGCAGCTGTGGCTCCTGTCTGTACAATCGGCGGTTTGTTTAGGGTCTGACGTGCCCAGAAGGTGAAGCCTGTTTACGGTCTTCCTCAATGAATCAATTCTTTAAAAAAAAAAAAAAAAACGCACCTCAGCTGAGAAAGGTCCTAGTGTTTGCTAAGCAGCTTAAATACCTTCCTGGGGGACCAAGGGCAAGGACAAGGGGAGGAGAGCAACTCAAAGTCCTAAAACCTGGCTGGAGCATAGAGCTGAGCTGAGAAGCTAAGGGGTGTAAGAAGGGTGTACAATCACACAAAAATATCATCATCAGACTCGAAAACCTTCAAAGTCATCTCTGATGCTGGGTGACACATTTATGCACATACTACTTCTTCTGCCCAACTCTAGAGCATATGCTCATATACTATGTAGGAAATGTTCCAATATGTTCTCTAAGAATAGAGGTCCTCTCAGTTACCTCCAA
The DNA here is from genome assembly GCA_027789725.1 of Dendropsophus ebraccatus. Lineage (NCBI taxonomy): Eukaryota > Metazoa > Chordata > Amphibia > Anura > Hylidae > Dendropsophus > Dendropsophus ebraccatus. Next base: position 29,585,137 of record JAQFWZ010000022.1, read on the forward strand.
TGAGAAGTAACTAACTGGAGGAAACCACAGTTTAAGAAAAAGAAATCATCTTTCAGATTAAATATATGGAATTGAAGGGCATGTAAATAAGTGAACCTTGGAGGAACAATTCTATGACTTCTATGAAACCATACACAGAGTTTACAGGATGGAATGCGTGGCCCAAGGGGGTGAATGGATAACAATGCTAGATACTAATTCCTGGGATGGCATCACGAGGGTCACAGAACAAGGTTGATGATGTCACATACTCTGGATGTAGCAGGGCAGCCCCCACATTTGTAAAGGACACATAGAATCCCCTATGTCAGTGGACAAAACTTCCAGAAATCTCAGACCATTAGGAATATAACTCCAATATAGAATGTGACATCTGGTGCTATCTACACCGGTCAGCCTCTGTCTCTGTCACACCCTTCTTTATACCGACATTTTCTTCTAATAAGTGATTAACTTTGAAGACTTATTCTGCTGGAAATGTTACAGAAGTAATAAGCGTATGTGCGTATATCCACCAGTCAAGGGTAAAAACAACTGAGAAGACTCCAATGCTACTGTGCTTCTTGCTGTAGTGTCACACAACCACAATCTATGTGACGTCTTCCATCACTCCTTACAGGTGACACTGGAAGGCAGGCCTCTAAAGAGGCCATGGTGGTAAGCAGTCCCTGGAGCCTGTTCGGTGACGTATGTATATTTCCACGTTGTCACAATCTCAGTAAATCCCGGCGCAATGCCACAAACCACCCAGACAAGAAAGGCAACAAAGCACCAGGAAATACGAGAGGAGGCCTTTAAAGGACTATGTCTAGGATGAAACCCTGGAAATTTTAGTTAGTTATGGTTGATATTATCCCTTCATTCTTGGTTCCTGTTTTGCTCTGCTCCATTAAACTGCATCTATGATGGATAATGTTACTGTATTGTCTATAAGTTTAGAGATTACTGCACAAAGATGTATGTGGGAAAAAGGGTCCAAAATCAAGACCAAGCGATTTTCAACGATAAAGAATAGCAAAGAAGATAGCTTATCATTAACCTGAAATCGTTCACTATATTACACAGAAAGATAGCCGTTAGTTAGGATTTTTACTAAGATGGAATGATGTGGAATTACACGAAATCATTAGTGAACAAACCTGGAATGCAGCGAACGATTAACGATGATTTTGGTGTCAGCACCAAACGAGCAGTGAACGATTTCTCGTTGGTCGTCTGATCACTGCCTGCATTTACAAGTCAATGTTAAAACATTTTGAATGACAATCGTCCTGTGTTATAGGGCCCTAAGTCCCTTTGAATTGTAGAAACCAACACTGACCATCATTGTACAGGTCACCCAATAACTAGTAACCCAAACCACTAAACTACTGGTCAGAGGAGAGGCCTGCAACACTTGAAGGGCTGTGATGTCACTTGAAGAGCTGTGATATTGTATTTCTTACAAAACCTCCAATCCTTCTGACCCAGTGTCATTCAGAAAGATTGCAGACTTCAACAGAACGTGTATAGATCAGATCCAGAATAATCATTGCAATACTGCAGACAGTGGAGAAGAGTGTAGTGTCACATGACCATGTCCTGGACCAAACCCTAAGAATCAGGAAACCTAAGGCGATGAGGATGGGACAATGGCGTCTTGTGAGCTGGGCGCGGTCCTACCTACAGTGTGTATGGATGTTTTCACTGCATCTCATTGCACTTAAGAATGGATTGTCGAGCTGGATTTTCCAGTTCTGTCTTGTCACATGACAATCATCCATTGTGTACAGTCAGTAAAATGGTATTTATGTAACCCAGTATTTTATAAGCTGATTTACATCTCCTAAATGTGTAGACAGATAACATATATAAACGACATCTCTGTCAGTCGAATGTATAAACTACATCCCTGTCAGTCTTATGTATACAGCACACATGATACTAAGCAGATATGTACGTGCTCCTGTAACAGGATACACAGCACAATCATGTGCTACGCAGCCACACAGAAAACTCCAGTCTTACAGAGAGCTGCATCATTTCCTGAGAAGCCCAGACCCATTTCTGGAAGGCTCGTCCCTCTCCACCAATAGACGCCGCTCTCTTTGGACACTCCTATTCAGTAAATGTATATGATTCACCTTTGTCCTACTAAGCTGCTGCCTGTCGTCATTCTGCGTCTCCTCCACCCTGGCCTCAACTCAAGGCCTCCGGAAGTAGATGCCGAGCAACACTAGCACTAGCCGGAACATGGAACTGATGCCACCGGCTCTATGAACACGTGGTGCTGGCAGTGTAACTGGCCGCAACGATTGCATCATGTATCACACCATGGACAATGAAGTCAAGAGGAAGCCGGCATTCTAGGTCTCTATGCAGTATGGAGCATGTACAGCTATGGTAGTTACAATCACAACCTGGCCTTTATAACCTAAAAGAAAGTGTGCTATCAGTGACACCCATCCTCATCATACAGTGATTTCCCTATATAAAGATGCATCTCACTATTCTGTGTGGACATCCTACAATACAGAAACATGGGTGGATTAAGTCCGGCCTGGGTATTAGTGCCTTCTTGGCACAGAACTGTGTATCAAGACAGATGTGATGCTGGGGTGTATAGCTAGAGGTATAACCAGTAGGAGGAGATTGTGATCCGGCTGTATGGAGCTCTAGTGACATCACATCTGGTATACTGTGTCCAGTTCTGGAGACCTCATCTAAAAAAAGGATATTGATAAAATAGAACGGGTCCAAAGACGGGCTAAAAAAATGGTGGAGAGTGTCAGGCATAAAACATACTAGGACTTAAGGATCTGCATCTGTATAGTCTGGAGGAGAAAAGAGAAAGGGGACATGATGGAAACCTAATAAGGTTCAGGAGAGAAGTGTTTTTAGAAACAAACAACAAAAGAACAAGAGGACACAGTGAGAGGTTACTGGGGGAAATACTAAAAGGGCAGACTAGATGGACCCAGGGGTCTTTTTCTGCCGACAATCTTCTATGTTTTTATGATGGATTGATTGAGGGAAAAAGTCTTCAAATCTCCAACGAAATACACAAAATGCAACAATCTAAAATGTACAATTCTGCTGCGGACATCACAGCATCGTGGTCCCAGTATGGCAGCAAATGCATTATTCCCATCAAGTGTTCCTAGTCTGTTTCATTGACCTACTCAAAATTTATATCAGAACTTCCCAAAGACTAGATGTGTGATGGGGCAAAGCTGTAATGGGCCTTGGTGTGTCTACTGTCATCTCTGGTTGATAGCAGAAAACAAGTTATGACTTTTATAGGTTTGATGCTGTATCAGTGTCAGCCATTGTCCTGCCTACATCACACGCCTACGTGACACCCTGCCCCAGTCCTTACCATTAAAGGGAACCAATCACCCAGAAAATCAATGTAAAGACAAGGATATGTGCTGATAGATCACCCAGCACACTTCCCAAATATGCCCCTGTAACCTCTGTGCCCCCCTCAATTAGACAGTAATCTTACTTTGTTCAGGTCACGCGCTGTATGTAAATTTTTGCTAAGTAGTCCTGGTGGGCGTATGTAGTCCTGGTGGGCGTATGTAGTCCTGGTGGGCGTATGTAGTCCTGGTGGGCGTATGTAGTCACGGTCCGGGGGCGTATCTAGTCACGGTCCGGGGGCGTATGTAGTCACGGTCCGGGGCTGTAATCACGCCCAGAGGGGCGTGATTCGGAGGCTTGCGGTCCAGTGACGTCATCCGGCGGCTTGCGTTTCGCGTCGCGGCCGCGCTGACGTGTTCGGGAACCCGCGCATGCGCAGTACGTCAGCGTCGTCTCCCGCCGTACTGCGCATGCGCGGGTTCCCGAACACGTGAGCACGGCCGCGACGCGGAACGCAAGCCGCCGGATGACGTCACTGGACCGCAAGCCTCCGAATCACGCCCCTCTGGGCGTGATTACAGCCCCGGACCGTGACTACATACGCCCCCGGACCGTGACTAGATACGCCCCCGGACCGTGACTACATACGCCCACCAGGACTACATACGCCCACCAGGACTACTTAGCAAAAATTTACATACAGCGCGTGACCTGAACAAAGTAAGATTACTGTCTAATTGAGGGGGGCACAGAGGTTACAGGGGCATATTTGGGAAGTGTGCTGGGTGATCTATCAGCACATATCCTTGTCTTTACGTTGATTTTCTGGGTGATTGGTTCCCTTTAAATAATTGTAATGGGTTGAGGAGCAGTATGGTGGCTCAGGGGTTAGCATGGTGGGGGTGCTGGCGTCAAATCTGACAAATCAAAATGTCTGAATGGGGTTTTCTCCCAAGTTTCTCATGGATTTCTTTCAGGCTCAGATTTTAGAACATGGAATTTAGATTGCGATTGAGACCAATGCAAGTGATGACATTCTCTGTACAGCACTATGGAAAATGTTGGCACTATATAAATAAGTTTAACTATTTATATTCGATGTCTCCACAGAAAATATGGAGGACAGAGAGGAGGCAGCCATAGAGAGTGCTGCAGATCTCCAGGCCTGGAATGTCCTTGTGTATAAACAGAGGCTGCTGGGCTTCCGGGCCGGGGGAGGGGTGATGGAGGACACGGCTGGATCTGAAATGCCTTTCAGATGGACATACACCCAACATCCAGGAAGAGGAGAAAGGAGAAGTGTAAGCAGGAGATACAAAGGTTGGAATGAGCTCCTCTAAAGCAGGAAAGCTGTCAGAGCTGTGCTGTCCAGTGACCTCTGACCTCCTGCAGTTGTTCTGTCCTGGTTTATGAAGCAGACCCCCTCCCCCACAGCCCATATAGGTGGTGACCATAAAAAGAATGCCTCATGCATCCCCCAGCCCTGAAACCTTAAGAACATTAAGGCAAGACAAAGAGCATCCCAGGCCCAAATCCTCCACTGCTGCAGACACTCATCCTGAAGTGGGAGACTGGGTAGGAGCCATGAGCCCCCCAGCAGTGCACAGATGTTACTATAGCTGGCATCCAGCCTTCCCAGCATCAGTTCATCCTTCTGTTCCATCAGATACTGTGCGGATTATGCGTAAGAAGTATCATATGAGACCATAAGAACTGATGCAGTCGCATGTGGCGTAAAGTATAAAGTTCACCGTTTTAGACAATATCCCAATATAAGGGGAAAAAGTTTAAAGTAAGTGTCAGTAATGGACACCAAGTAACTGGTGGGCCAGATGGGGAGGTCCTAATACAAAGACACATTAATGTATTCATTCAATTCTGATTGTTTTCAATCAACAAATTTTTAGGTAAGTAACGTAGAGGTCAAATGACCACAGATGTTCCCCACCGGACAGACCCTGGGGTATACAGTTATTACGTGTCCACTATTCCACTCTATGATGTCCCTACCACATCCAGCTAGGTTACCAGGAGACGGTAGTCCTCACATTGAAGTGACCTCTAACTTCACCAAACTTCACCAGCCCCCTCCCCCCAAACCATTTACTTAGATAGTACCCAACCATCATCACTACCCTCATCATCACCTCATCCAATGTATGCTCCCCAACATACAGGAGAATGGATCTCATCATAGGGGTGTACCCCCTTAACCTTTATCAATGACAAATTGCCTCCTTCCACTCATAGTAAGCAGATGGTGACGGAGCATGGACAGGGTTGTGACCCAGTTTCTTACCTTGCCCCCAGACTCCATGGTCCCCCCGCGTGTTATATCCCAGACAGCGAGGTGTTATAATCCTGATTGTGCGCAGTCTCTTCCTCTGGTTACAGTATATCAGTCTGTCTGTGGTTACAGTGTGTCAGTCTTCTCTGTAGTTGCAGTGTACCAGTCTCTCTCTCTCTCTTTCTCTCGTTATAATGTTTCAGTCTTTCTCGGTGCTGTGTCTGCTCTTGGCTCCAGGAGTTTTATAGGAGAGGTGTGTATGCCCATCGCTGCCACCATTGGCTGTACAGACTCTTGACGTCCTAAGCCACAGCCCATAAGCAGCACACCCCCGACAAACCCCCACCCTCCTCTTCAGCCTGAGAACAGTACGCCTCCCATCCACAATACTGTATACCCAGCATTGTACAGACTGTATATCCGGCACTGTATACACAGCACTGTACACCCTGTATAGCCAGCATTGTACACACTGGGGTATACACTGTATGTCCAATACAGTACACGTAATATATACACCACTGTGCACACCGTATACTTGGCATTGAACACACTGTAAACACAACACTATATACACTATATCCAGCCCTGTATACACACCACTATACATACTGTATACCCAGCATTGTGCATACTGTGAAGCCGACACTATATACCCTGTATATCCGACCCTGTGCACACTGTATACATGACACTGTACACACTTTATATCCCACATTGTAGACGCTGTATATTCAGCACTGTGCTCATTGTGTACAAAACACTGTATACTTAGCTCTGTACACACCATATACTTGAAACTGAATACATTGTGTTATAGTACTTTACAGAGTGTGTATACGTATACAGAGTATACGTTGCAGAGCACTCCCAACACTTTATACCCAGCACTGTATACTTGTACAGAACACATTGTATACCTGAAATTGTATTTATGGTGCCCTGACACAGTACACACTGCATACACTCTGAATAGCTGGCTCTGTACCCACTGCATTCTACAATATACTCGGCACTGTACAAACTGTATAATGACAGAATACACAGGATGGGGGAAAATTAATCAAACTGGTGAAAAGCAGAATTGGCTCAATTGTCTCTAACAACCAATCAGATTCCACCTTTTATTTTCCAAAGAATCTGTGAGGAATGAAAGGTGGTAGCTAATTCTACTTCACACCTTATATACCTGCAATTGTGCACAAATCATACCTAGCACTACATACTGTATTCTGTATTCTTAGCAGTACACCCTATATTCCCAACATTTGATACAGTGGGCGTCATATTACGGGCTGACACAGTGAGGACCCTTTAATATTGCTCAATGCCAGATACAATAAAGGCCCCCATATACTTTTTATTAAAGTCAGCTTAACCTGCTGCTAGCGGTGTATGGGAACCTCCCGGGTCTCTGCCATAAGATGATTCTGGTGGAAATGTTGGGGTCGGGGGTGATGGATTTTCACTGCCCAACCCCTTTATTCCTTGAGAGATAAGTCGGCCAGACCAGTCTGACAGCAGCTTCCCCATAGGGAATACATGTGTATGGGGAAGATTGGAGAGATAACAGTTGGCCAAATGATCGATATTAAAGCTGTACAGTGGGGTAGATGGCACTTTGTTAAACAAATGTATTGAGTTTTGATTTCCTCTGTGCAACCATCTAATCATTGTTGAGAGAGAATGGAAAATAAAAGAGTCAAATGCACTAAAAAATGTTATTTGTAAAAGATTGATGTGTCACTGTTACCTTTGCTAATTCCATTTCTAAAGAATCTATGCCCACTTCGTAAGAATATCGTCCCCATCAAGTCCTCACTCCCCAAAAGCTCAGGAAAAACAGAATTGTGATGTAAGTCATCGCTACGATGACTGGACCGAGGTGTGACTGTACCACGGAGTCGGGAGCAAATGATCCAGCGAAGCGGCAATTCCAGGGAACCAGCCTGGAATTGGGGATGGAAAGATGGAAGCCAAGTTCTGTAGAAAAGGAGGTTTTATAGAGAAAAAAGGAGTCAGAGCCGAATGTCCGCACTGACGGCTTGTAAGAAATGTAGCCTGTAGGCTGGAGTTACCAATAACACTTCTACATTGGAACATTCAAATATGCTATCCATTTTAAAAGGTCATTCAACCACTTTAACCCTCTTGTAACCTTTTTTCTGCCTCTAACTGTTGGAGTCTTTTGGGCAGCGCTAATATTTATGGATTAGCCACGCACCATTTTTATACTTAGACTAGCCTTATCCCTATGGGCCCCTACCTGGGAGCATCCCGTTGGCTTCCAGCCCTGCACCCCTGCACTCTCCACCAAAACACCATATCCTGGCATCTAAAGACCTGGTACCCATTTGGGTGATATACATAAATCCCAAGGGGCTTGAAGGTGAGCGCCCCATCAGCTCCTTATTTGACTTGTTTGTACGTTATCACACGAGGCGTTCCTGCCTTGTCTAGCGGTGTATGGAACCTCCTGATTCTCTACCAGCAGATCATATTGGTGTAGATAGTGGTCGGGTGTGATGGATTTTCACTGCCCAACCCCTTTATTCTTAGATAGATAAGTCGGCACCAAACCAGTCTGACAGCAGTTTCCCATAGGGAATACATGTATAGTAAAGACAGGAGGTTAACCTTATAGTTTCCCATAGACTTTTCGGCAGTGCTAAACATTCATGTGTATGGAAAGGGTGGTGAAAAAGTTTTCTTTAGTAATTGATTGATGTGTCACTGTTACCTTCACTAATGTCAATTTATAAAAAATTTATGCCCATTTCTAAAGAATATCGTCCTCATTAAGTCCTCAATTCTCACAAGCTGAGAAAAAACAGAATGTTGATGTAAGTCATTACTACTATGACTGGACCGAGGTGTGACTGTAGCTGCGAAGTCCCCACGGAGCTGGGAGAAGATGATCCAACCAGGCAAGAATTTCAGGGAACCGTCTTGGAATTGGAGATGGAAAAAGGGAAGCTGAGTTCTGTTGAAAAGGAGGTTTTATAGAGAAAAAAGGAGCCGGAGGTTCAGATGTCCGCACTGACGGCTCGTAAGGAATATAGGCTATAGGGTGTAGTTACCAAAAATACTTCTACATCGGTACATAGGAATAGGCTATCCATTTTAATAGGCCGTTCAACCACAAGTGTAAAGGTCATTTAAAACATTTTTGCAGAAATCAGTAGTACAAGCAATTTTAAGAAACTCTGTAACTCTCTACTCAAAAAGCTGTTTTGCAGCAGTTCTTATCTGTTCATTATCAAGGCAAAGTCATCTACATTACAGAGGAGCAAAACAAAGACAGGTTTGAGTACTTTATAACCTATGGAGGGGCCAAAGTGGATGAATGAACAGGAAGAGGAGAGAACCAGCCCGTGCAGTTTGTAGACACTCACATAAAATGCTGGATTCACAGGTTAGACTGCTCAGTGCTGGTCTGGGAACTTAGTGAGGTAAGATTGCAGAATGTTGTGTTGTGCTGTCTCCTATACACAGGCGGTTTCTCTCCTATCCCTGCTCACGCACCATCCTTGACCCCTCCATAGACCATAGAATTTCTCTATTTTGATAATCCAAATAAAACTGAAAAAAAGTTAAAAACTCATATCTGTCTGAAAACAATAATAATAGAAACGAAAATGTTTCCTTCACAAGACGAGCACAAAAACAGCTCTGACAAGAGAGCAATGCAAAAAAAAAGTCTTGGAATTTTGTGTTTTCATTACACCAAAGTAATAAACAAACAAAGGTTTGGTATAACTATTGTCGTACTGAGCAGGAGAGTAAAGTTATAATGTGATTCATATTGTATGGTGAACACGTAAATTTGGAATAAGAAAAACACAAAATTGCATTTATTCCATTTTTACTGCCCCCCAAAAAGTTTTTCAAACCTGAAAATGGTGTCTTTAAAAAGTACAACTTGTCCGACAAAAAACAAGCCCTTATATGGTTGACAGAAAGGTAAAGTTGCAAATGCAAGAAGGAAAACAGTGGAAAAAAATGGACGATAATGTCCCAATTGGTTTGGCCATCTTTATCCATATATGAGTGGAGGATTACGATCTTTGGTGAGCCCTAAGTTACCCAAAAATTACTGGCCGCCTACTCTGGTTGAAGCTTCAACATCCACAAATATGTTTGAGGAATCTTCAAATATTTATTACATTTCTTGGCCCATGCTCAATGTTCTTCTGATGTGTTCCAAGTGGCTTCTCTCTCTAGACCTAGGTGGATTCTCCAGAGCTAGGTGGCTTCTCCAGACCTGGGTGGCTTCTCCAGAGCTAGGTGGATTTTCCAGACGTAGGTGGATTCTCCAGACCTGGGAGGCTTCTCCAGACCTGGGTGTCTTCTCCAGACCTAGGTGGCTTCTCCAGACCTAGATGTCTTCTCCAGACCTAGGTGGCTTCTCCAGACCTAGGTGTCTTCTCCAGACCTGGGAGGCTTCTCCAGACCTAGGTGGCTTCTCCAGACCTGTGTGTTTTCTCCAGACCTAGGTGGCTTCTCCACACCTGGGTGTCTTCTCCAGAGCTAGGTGGATTCTCCAGACGTAGGTGGATTCTCCAGAGCTGGTTGGCTTCTCCAGACCTGGGAGGCTTCTCCAGACCTAGGTGGCTTCTCCAGACCTAGGTGGCTTCTCCAGACCTGTGTGTTTTCTCCAGACCTAGGTGGCTTCTCCACACCTGGGTGTCTTCTCCAGACCTAGGTGGCTTCTCCAGACCTAGATGTCTTCTCCAGACCTAGGTGGCTTCTCCAGACCTAGGTGTCTTCTCCAGACCTAGGTGGCTTTTCCAGACCTAGGTGGCTTCTCCAGACCTACAGTAGGTGGCTTCTCCAGACCTGTGTGGCTTCTCCAAACCTGTGTGTCTTTTCCAGACCTGCGTGGCTTCTCCAGAGCTAGGTGCATTCTCCAGAGCTAGGTGGCTTCTGCCCTTTTTCTTTATGTTGATTTCAGGAGGTGAAAGGACCATGGCTTTCGATGACTGATGAATTTCTGATGACTTCTTAGGCCTATCTTATGGTTTGTACAGAGATTGTATACATACGTAACAGTGATGGATTATAACACGTGATATAAGAAGGGGAAGGAATGTACACATAACTCTCCAGCTTCCTGCAAGTCTTCTAAAAATAAGTGTGTGGGACTAGACGCATCTGCAGCATGGCCCTTGTCCCTGACGTGAATCTGTCCCATGACATCTGCTCCGTCTAGTGCTGGAACAGGATGAGCCCTCCTGGAGGGGACAAATTCTCTGTAAACTGACAGAGAAGGGGGGCCCTGGACGCTGAGATCACCATATCCAGCATTGGCGTCTGCAATGGTCTCCATGTAATCCTTGGGTGCACCATCCTTGGTTTGCAGTAAACTTCTCTGTAAATAGATAGATCCCTTTACTCAAAATATAGCTTTTTTTTTTTTTTGCAGTACCACCAAGTAACCCCCATTACAGTATGTCATATATTAGAATGACCAATGTGGAGGTTAAGGATGTGTGGAGACCCAGGGCATAGGAGATCCACCCTGGGCCTTTCACCAACTACCTAGTATAGATATAGTATGCTATATATACAGTCAGTAGAAAGTATTTGTTGTACGATGAGATCCATGTCATATAAGGACACCTCTAAGTACATCACTGTGGTGGCTCTGCTGTGTCGTAGGGTGGGCTATGGGTCTCGTGTACTGGGCCTGGCTGTACCTGCTACCAGGAAAGCCCTAAGGTAGAAATCTTCAAGGAACAAGAATCCCCCACCCCCCACCCCCCTGTTTGATGATGTACAGGAGCAGGTAGAGCCAATCTCTAGGGACTATGTAGATGTTGTGTTTCTTCATCCGTCACTAAGCAGCCATGCAAATCAATAATAAGCGGAAGGTGACCCAGACCCTGTGCAGCCAGCGGCTATTCATCGTGCTGTATATGCATGATCAGCAGTCCCATGTCACAGCAACATTCCCCTTACATCAGCCTCCAGCAGGGAGACGAGGGGTTATCTCCCCCCCCCCCCCTTAGGTGTGTGAACTCAGCTAGAAAGGTAGTCACCCTGCAGCACCTCAGGGGTTAAGTGTCAGTGATGGAGGATGGGAATGTGTATGTGACTGGCAGCAGGTACCAGCTCTGTGCTGCTGGGGGAGGGCCCAGGGCCACACGTCATGTCTCGGGGGATGTGACTCATCCTGTCATCTCATCTAATGAATACCTGAACCGCGCATGAATGTTCTGCCCTATAACGCACCATACGAAGCATCACTCCCATCATCCCTGACCAGGAGCTGACACTCTAATCTCCTATCACACACAATGTATCATCACTCCCATCATCCTCTCTGACCCCAGGAGCTCACACTCTAATCTCCTATCACACACAGTGTATCATCACTCCCATCATCCTCCCTGACCCCAGGAGCTGACACTCTAATCTACTATCACACACAGTGTATCATCACTCCCATCATCCCTGACCCCAGGAGCTCACACTCTAATCTCCTATCACACACAATGTATCATCACTCCCATCATCCCTGACCCCAGGAGCTCACACTCTAATCTCCTATCACACACAGTGTACTATCACTCCCATAATCCCTGACCCCAGGAGCTCACACTCTAATCTCCTATCACACACAGTGTATCATCACTCCCATCATCCCTGACCCCAGGAGCTCACACTCTAATCTCCTATCACACACAGTGTATCATCACTCCCATCATCCCTGACCCCAGGAACTGACACTCTAATCTCTTATCACACACAGTGTATCATCACTCCCATCATCCTCCCTGACCCCAGGAGCTCACACTCTAATCTCCTATCACACACAGTGTATCATCACTCCCATCATCCTCCCTGACCCCAGGAGCTCGCACTCTAATCTATCACACACAATGTATCATCACTCCCATCATCCCTGACCCCAGGAGCTGACAATCTAATCTCCTATCACACACAGTATCATCACTCCCATCATCCTCTCTGACCCCAGGAGCTTACACTCTAATCTCCTATCACACACAAAGTATCATCACTCCCATCATCCTCCCTGACCCCAAGAGCTCACACTCTAATCTCCTATCACACACAGTGTATCATCACTCCCATCATCCCTGACCCCAGGAGCTTACACTCTAATCTCCTATTACACACAGTGTATCATCACTCCCATCATCCCTGACCCCAGGAGCTCACACTCTAATCTCCTATCACACACAGTGTATCATCACTCCCATCATCCCTGACCGCAGGAGCTCACACTCTAATCTCCTATCACACACAATGTATCATCACTCCCATCATCCTCCCTGACCCCAGGAGCTGACACTCTAATCTCCTATCACACACAATGTATCATCACTCCCATCATCCCTGACCCCAGGAGCTGACACTCTAATCTCCTATCACACACAGTGTATCATCACTCCCATCATCCCTGACCTCAGGAGCTCACACTCTAATCTCCTATCACACACAGTGTATCATCACTCCCATCATCCTCCCTGACCCCTGTAGCTTACACTCTAAGGCTATGTTCACACTACGTATTGGACTCTGCAAAGATCATCCGGATGATCTATTGGCCCGCAGAGTTATGATGCGGGCACAATAGCGCGTGCCCCCATCAGAGCTTCCCATAGCGCACAATGAAGCAAGTATTGTAGCCGCTCGCTTCATTGTGTGAACTGACAGGTCTTTCTGCGGCTGCAATTCAGTGAATTGCGGCCGCAAGAAACTGACATGTCAGTTCTTTGCGGCGCCGTATGGCATCCTTGCCAGAATGGATACTATGGGAGGCATTTATTAAGTCCGGCGTTTTTTACGCCGGACTTAAAAATGCCCCCGCAGCTCCGGCGGTACGGAGATTTATGTAGAGGCGGACTGCCTGTACATAAATCCTGTGCTCGCCGGTGCGCACCGCCGAAAACCTACGCCAGCTGAGTACTGGAGTAGGTTTTCGGCGTAGAATTGGGCGGAACGGACTCTGAGTCCGCGCCCTCCGTTCCGCCCACTTCCCGCCTACTTTCCGCCCCCTGGCGTACTCGGCGGAAAGTGCCGATTTGCGATTATTTTATACGCAAATCGGCCATTTGCGTATAAAATAATACGCAAATCGGCACTTTCCGCCAAAAATCATCCGTCCGCCGGATGATACATGTGGCCCTATGTGTATACGCTCCGGCCGGGATCCTATAACAGATAAGGCAGTGTTCCACACCGTACAAAGTACGGCCGTTGTTGTGAACATAGCCTAATACTCCTATCTCACACAATGTACTATTTCTATGGTCTCCAACTCCAGTGGCTACACTTTCTGTAACCCTCCCATATAGATGTGTTACTCCCATCATCTGGTGCAGTATGCTGAGGATGATGAGGAGCAGTGCTCTAGAATTCCCCTGATTTATGAATGATATAAGCGAGTGGCGTGCACCATGTCAGTATCTCACATCCATCAGCTTCTATTACACATAGTTACACATAGGGATGACCACTGATCATGTGATGCTAATGAGGTGTCAATTATCATACACACCTGTATTAGTCATGTCATGTGACCACTAATCCTGCCTATAGATGCTGCCGGCCGCTCTCCATCCAGATCACACTCAGAGGGGGATGAGACGTGGTTCAACCTCAGGACTATATGTGCCCACCATCCTAAATGAGGCCCCATTTCTATTGTATATCCAGCACAAGGTGCAGCAGGCCTGCTTGTTCCGGCATTGTCCCTGCTGCATCTCTGTATGTACTAGTACTGAGCTGTGTGGTAACGGCTTCCCCTTCTCCCCTCTCACAGCATTCAGCCTCAGACACAGAAAGAGAAAGTGCAGCTGCTTCACTTTCCTCCTTTAGGCCATGTTCACACTGAGGAAAAGGAAGTTGAATCCTCGCTTAATTTTATGCATATTCCGCTTGAAATTCCGCCTGTAAAATATGTGCAGAGCAATGTCCCATGGTGTTTAATGGGATTTCCTCTGTGTACATGGCCGAACTTACACACAGAGGGGGGGATTTATCAACGGTAAAAGTTCTATTTTTTTGCGTAAAACGGGCAGATGCAAATGAATTTATTCGCAAAAGTCTTTTTGCTTTTTGTACACGGAAAAATGATAAGGAAACCTACGCCAGCTGAGATCTGGCGTAGGTTTCCCTCCGTGCGCTCAGGATCTGCGTACTGTCGGCGCTGCAGGAACATTTTTAAGTCCAGCTCAAAACACCGGATTTAAAAAATATCCTCTGGAATGTTTTACCGCTTTCTGTCCAAAGAATTGACTTATCAGCCCTTTGGGCGGATTCCACTAGGGTTATCCCTTAGAAGTCATTGAGGCTTTGAATTATCGCACTCCTAAAGAAAGACACAGGTCTAATCATACATACATCAGTCACCATCTACACTGGGCACTAATCATACATACATACATCAGTCATCATCTACACTGGGCACTAATCATACATACATACATCAGTCATCATCTACACTGGGCACTAATCATACATACATACATACATACATCAGTCACCATCTACACTGGGCACTAATCATACATACATCAGTCATCATCTACACTGGGCACTATTACACACATACATCAGTCATCATCTACACTGGGCACTAATCATACATACATACATCAGTCATCATCTACACTGGGCACTAATCATACATACATACATCAGTCATCATCTACACTGGGCACTAATCATACACACATACATCAGTCATCATCTACACTGGGTACTAATCATACATACATACATCAGTCATCATCTACACTGGGCACTAATCATACATACATACATCAGTCATCATCTACACTGGGCACTAATCATACATACATACATACATCAGTCACCATCTACACTGGGCACTAATCATACATACATCAGTCATCATCTACACTGGGCACTATTACACACATACATCAGTCATCATCTACACTGGGCACTAATCATACATACATACATCAGTCATCATCTACACTGGGCACTAATCATACACACATACATCAGTCATCATCTACACTGGGCACTAATCATACATACATCAGTCATCCTTTACACTGGGCACTAATCATACATACATACATCAGTCATCATCTACACTGGGCACTAATCATACATACATACATCAGTCATCATCTACACTGGGCACTAATCATACATACATACATCAGTCATCATCTACACTGGGCACTAATCATACATACATACATACATACATCAGTCACCATCTACACTGGGCACTAATCATACATACATCAGTCATCATCTACACTGGGCACTATTACACACATACATCAGTCATCATCTACACTGGGCACTAATCATACATACATACATCAGTCATCATCTACACTGGGCACTAATCATACATACATACATCAGTCATCATCTACACTGGGCACTAATCATACACACATACATCAGTCATCATCTACACTGGGTACTAATCATACATACATACATCAGTCATCATCTACACTGGGCACTAATCATACATACATACATCAGTCATCATCTACACTGGGCACTAATCATACATACATACATACATACATCAGTCACCATCTACACTGGGCACTAATCATACATACATCAGTCATCATCTACACTGGGCACTATTACACACATACATCAGTCATCATCTACACTGGGCACTAATCATACATACATACATCAGTCATCATCTACACTGGGCACTAATCATACACACATACATCAGTCATCATCTACACTGGGCACTAATCATACATACATCAGTCATCCTTTACACTGGGCACTAATCATACATACATACATCAGTCATCATCTACACTGGGCACTAATCATACATACATCAGTCACCATCTACACTGGGCACTAATACACACATACATCAGTCATCATCTACACTGGGCACTAATCATACATACATAAGTCACCATCTACACTGGGCACTAATACACACATACATCAGTCATTATCTACACTGGGCACTAATCATACATACATACATACATCAGTCATCATCTACACTGGGCACTAATCATACATACATACATACATACATCAGTCACCATCTACACTGGGCACTAATACACACATACATCAGTCATCATCTACACTGGGCACTAATCATACATACATACATCAGTCATCATCTACACTGGGCACTAATCATACATACATAAGTCACCATCTACACTGGGCACTACATCATACATACATACATACATACATCAGTCACCATCTACACTGGGCACTAATACACACATACATCAGTCATCATCTACACTGGGCACTAATCATACATACATACATACATCAGTCACCATCTACACTGGGCACTAATACACACATACATCAGTCATCATCTACACTGGGCACTAATCATACATACATACATACATCAGTCACCATCTACACTGGGCACTAATCATACCTACATCAGTCACCATCTACACTGGGCACTAATCATACATACATCAGTCATCATCTACACTGGGCACTTATCATACATACATACATCAGTCATCATCTACACTGGGCACTAATCATACATACATAAGTCACCATCTACACTGGGCACTACATCATACATACATACATACATCAGTCACCATCTACACTGGGCACTTATAATACATACATACATACATACACACATACATCAGGCATCATCTACACTGGGCACTAATCATACACACATACATCAGTCATCATCTACACTGGGCACTAATCATACATACATACATACATACACACATACATCAGTCACCATCTACACTGGGCACTAATCATACATACATACATACATACATCAGTTATCATCTACACTGCATTCTGTACATAGGTGATGAAGGAGCGGCTCAGGTACCCTGCTTTTCAGATGTGGTAATATTAATGGGGGAGAACGGCCTCTTGCACTTCCTGTCACCTGTATTTACCAAGAAACCTTAGAAACACTGACTGCAGCCGCATCACATGTCAGCCTCATAAAGAGGCCAACTATTCTATAGAAATCCTATGTCACCGCTCAGTGTTTACTAACAATAGAGTCCATCTCCTTACATGGAAAGTAAAAGAGAGCAGACTATGACGACACACCTGCCGGTCACAAGACCCGTGACACACCTGGAGAATGTGACACACCTCCCTGCTACATACCGCTGATGAAATGCACAGGAAACAGTCAGTAAGGTGTCAAGGTCTCCTGCTATAGCAGAATGATGCAAGACCATATAATACTGCAGTGACAGAACTGGCGTCCATTCCGTGGATTTCTGAAATTACAGAATCAGGAAGCTATCACCGGTGACATCACAGGTCATAGTGACATCACAGGTCACAGTGACATCACAGGTCACAGTAAAAAAGCAAAAATTTACAGCACCCCAATGCCTCTGTTGCACGCTGCATGTGGTTTTAGTACAGACAAAAAAACGGAAAGTGCAACAGCAACCTAAAGGAGCAAGTGCCTACCGTATATACTCCCCCCGGCGTACACGATAAAACCTGCTCTATAAATATAAAAATGAGGATCTTAGCAAACTATTTGCATGGGTGCTATAAAAAAAAGAGATTTGGCTCCTATCTGCCCAGTCTGTAGGCTTATTGTTAGCCCAGGAGAGGATATTGCTAGTGTGAGAATGCTAGAATAGGACTATGTTTCTAAGGAATCCTTAACGTGGCGACGTGGGACACTCTGTAAAGTAGTGACATGGTATACACTCTGACCAAACAGTTTGCTAAGATCCTGATTTGTTTCATCTATAGAGCAGGTTTTTATCATGTGTACACTGGGGGGAGTATATACGGTAAGAGCTTGCACCTGCAGGTTGCTGTTGCACTTTCTCTTTTTTTGGCTATATCACAGGTCACAGTGACATCACCGGAAAAGTAAAGGATGCAAATTTTCATACTAATAAAAGTCAGAGGTCAGAACCTTCAGTAGTGCAAAAAAGGTGCAACATTTGTCCTCATGGTATTGTAAACCTGAGTGTATTCACTATTGTGTCATTTATTATCAGTCTACAGAATGTTTGTGTTATTTTTTTTACAGTTGCTGAAGGGGCACCGCATACAGCTGGTCAGTGTGTATGGTGGTGCTTATTGTATAGCGAACACGGTGTGAGGCGAGCCTAACGTGATTGACCCTCACGTATTAGGTCAGAGATGGGAAACTTCACTTTGGCTGTCCAGGGATGATGGGAATTGTAGTTTTGCAACAGCTGGAGGGCCGAAGGTTCCCCATCCCTGCATTAGGTGGTTGCATCTCTCCATTTTAGCTACACATAACCAGTAAATCTTTTATGCAACAAGTACATAGGGAGACATTTATCAAGGGGTTTGCGCCAAATTTTTGGTGAATAATTGCATTTTTTACCCATTTTTGGTCTAAGTTTTATTTATGAACCAGTATTCGACAGGTGAATATTTTTAGATGCGACTTTTTTTTAATCTGCCTGTTTTAAGTATTCATCCAAAAGTTCCCATAATCCGGGATTAGCGCCCAATATATCATTTGCGACTTTTTAAAAAGTCGCATAAATAGACGCAAGCTTACGTCTGGTCAGAACCAGTTGAATAAAACTGCGCAATTTTTTCATAGTTGCGCCTTTTTTGTGCCTTTTTATTTAGATGCATTTACTATGGCAGTGCTACATTTTAATGAATCAGTCATAAGATATTAGAGCAAAATACACACCAATCCCCATTAGAATAGTTGCTCTTATTAGACTCCTTAGTAAATGTCACTCATAGTGTTTATACACCGCTCAGGCTCCATCGCCCGGTGCCGTCACTTGCCCATCGACCCCCCTCCCCCGCCCTCTCTGAACTCGCATCTCGGCATTTGAAGATAAGAGTGCTTGTTCCTTTGTGGGTTGCGAATTCCTTAGCTATTAATATTTTTATCTTAGCTTTGTCATCCAAAATTAGTCTGTATATCAGCGAGTGACAGAGCTGCAACAAGGCCGAGTGATCCAGTGACTAGTGCACCTAGCGTCCAGTGATAGGGTGAGTGAGTGCCAGTCTGCTCCTCGTGACCCCCCAACAAACCCTACTACAACTTTACCAATGTGATCCATCAACATGGCGGATCAGGGTCAACAAATAACTTGGTCCAAAAATACCCTTTAGGCCGTATTACACATAGCGATTATTGTTTAAAGATTCCCTATGATGATCATTCGTTGCGAACGATTCTGAGGTTATTACATTCACCGATTACTGTTATGAACGATCGTTTTTACGACGTTATATGGTCCCTAATCATTCCTCAGGACAACCCACACAACATGTTTTATTGGCGAACAGCTAATTACATAGATAATTACCAACGATAGTTTTTCAACATGGTCAAAGACAAAAATGAACGATTTTTCATTCAACGTTTGATCGTTGAGTGTTATTACACGGACAGATAATCACTCATTTTCGATCTTTATAGCGAATTTTGAAACGATAATCGCTCCGCGTAATAGGGCCTTTAGACAGGGGGTGAATAATCACCTGATTATATTATACATAAGTCATTTTGTAAGGTAAGGTCAACAAGCTTCAGATAGGGCATGTTCTCATGGATTATAACCATGATTCCTAATGCAGCTAGGGGGCCAATGTGGGGTCATGTGACCCCCTGGAAATTACATGTGTTTTTCTGCTCTCAGTGGAGTCACCATCTCAGCCAGTAGAACCACCTGTATGATGAGGCTGCACAGGCTGTTTACACAAGCTCTTGAGAGAGGAAGACAGAAACTCCCATCACAGTTATGGATGATGATTATACAGCTCCTGTTACACAGCTATAATGGGTCTGATGAAAGTTCTATGAACGGAGAGCAGAGGCGCTCAATACATCACATTGAGACACTGGGGCAGGCGGAATTTCCGCCTGTTTTACTTAGTGTGAACATACCCCTATGCTGTAGAGATCACTTTACAGCAGTCTCAGCTTAGTTCACTTTTTGTACATTGGTATGGGAGTGGCCATTTTGCCTAACATCCTATAGTGACATGCCTTACAGCAAGCCTCATGGACTTAGAAGAAAATAGACAGACTCTGTCCCCTTGAGATGAATGTGAGACATTACTGAGCACGCTCTATGACCTCATTCCACAGCTCCTCTATCTGCTGGTGTCACATGACGCTTCAATGCTGTACAGATCACTTTACAGCAGCCTCCTCTTATCACCACAGACACAACAGGAAGTCTTAGGGCCCTATTCCACCGGACGATTATCGTTCGCATAATGGTTAACGATTAACATTCTCAAACGACCGCTAATTGTGAAAGACCTGAAAACGTTCACTCATTTCCATGGAACGATAATCGTTACTTATGATCGTATTTGTGATAGTTTTTTCTTCACTATTTCCTCGCCATTGCGTTCGTATCTACTGCGAACGACATCTTATTCAATGTGAACGAGCAACGATAAAAATAGGTCCAGGTCTTATAAAGCGTTCAGCGATTTCTTGTTGGGTCGTTAATCGTTAACTGCATTTCAACCATTTCAACGATTTAACGATAATCTGAACGATAATCGTCCGGTGGAATAGGGCCCTTAGCTTAGTTTTAGCCCCAGTGGGGAGAATGAAAACTGCAAGATCTCAGGAATATTTTAAAACAGAAAAATGGAAAATTGGAAAAAAATTTCACCAAAAATTCTTAAAAATAAATTTGATTATTTTGTTTGGTAATTTTCTCACAACACATTCCCTTTAAGACTAAATAAAAAGGTTTTCAGATCGGGATATCCTCCTGTCACACCCAAAGGGATGATCTACAGAAGCCAAGACTAATGGAGAAAATAAGCCATTGATCCCCGGTCCTTGGAGCCTGGTATGATTGCAATGTCGCGGTCATTAGGCTGGAATATAGCAGTCACTCCACTCCTATCAACGGCCAACATTGTAATCTAATCGTAAGTAGATAACCTTCAGATTACAGGGCTATCCTCACACCTCAGTAACATCCTGAGCTCATGCGGCTTCCAGATTATGGGTGTTGGTGTAACAGGTGATTATGTGGTAATTATTCCATGTTTTATCACTAGTGTCTAGTGTATCAGCCTATTCAGGTGATAGGTGTGACCTCTTATCATCAAAAATCTATTAGTGAGAGGCCGGCTCCAGCTGGATGCGTGTAGACATCTTACACAACTGTCCCCATCAGCGGTTCAGAGCTCAGCACGTACACGCCATTTCTCCTCTGTTAGTAAAGGAATGAAAATCCACCCAGGCACATTAGAGAGTGAGGCATCCAGCTCGCAGGGCAGATTTTATGACCGAGGGCTCACATGGTCCTCTGCCTTTTGATGCTATGAATATTTCCTGTGTGGGTTCTGAGCTGTTCATAAAAGCCGCTGCAATATCCTGATGGCATCACATAGCTGAGACATGGGCCGGAGATTCCTGAGAAATCCAGACACAACTCCTGATTACTGGCAGTCGGAATATCCACCAGGATGCAATGAGACTGAGGAGTCAGAAGAGTCAGGTCCTGTTCACACCACGTTTTTACATCCCGTTGAAAAGTCCTGACTTTCTCTCAAGGTTACATAAAAAGGACAGGATGATCTGAACAGGACAGAGAACATAACCTGCACCATTGTTGGATCCTATTTTTATAGTAAATTTTACAAACAAAAACAACACTTTTTTATAGGATGCAGAAATATGGCTAATGACTTGTCTAGCAAAGAGCAAAATGACTACACCCCCACCCTTTAAATCTTGCGGTTGTTAGGCTATGTTCACACTACGTTTGACAGAATGGGCGTTAACATAACACTGTGTGATGACAGCGGGTATTGCATTGACTACAATGGTTTGGGTCGCCATGGGTACAAATATGAAATGAGACCTTAATGGACATGACCTTCATTGGATTAGAATGGGGGTCACTTGCAGTACGGTCTCATTGTGTGTTCGTATTCATGGACACCTAAACTTCTGGATGAACAAGAAATCACCACTAATCCGGCAGTGGCACTCATGATAGGTACACTTTAATGGGTTGTCCAGCATTAGCAAGTTTCTCCTATATAGCTGCGGTCATATTAAAAACAATAAACATCCTATGCTTACTTGTCCACGCTCCCCCGGTGTCCTGCTGGTGGTGTCTCCGGCTGACTGCAGATGCTTCAAAGTGACAGCTCGCCCAGCCAATCACAGGTCTAGGTAGTGATATCCCGCTCAGCCAATCACAGGTCTCGGTAGTGATAACCCACTCAGCCAATCACAGGTCTCGGCAGTGATATCCCGCTCAGCCAATCACAGGTCTCGGAAGTAATAACCCACTCAGCCAATCACAGGTCTCCGGAGTGATAACCCGCTCAGCCAATCACAGGTCTCAAGAGTGATAACCCGCTCAGCCAATCATAGATATCAGGAGTGATAACCCACTCAGCCAATCACAGGTCTCGGGGGTGATAACCCACTCAGCCAATCACAGGTCTCCGGAGTGATAACCCGCTCAGCCAATTACAGGTCTCGAGAGCGATAACCCGCTCAGCCAATCATAGATCTCGGGAGTAATAACCCACTCAGCCAATCACAGGTCTCGGGGGTGATAACCC
Source organism: Dendropsophus ebraccatus (assembly GCA_027789725.1). Taxonomy (NCBI): domain Eukaryota; kingdom Metazoa; phylum Chordata; class Amphibia; order Anura; family Hylidae; genus Dendropsophus; species Dendropsophus ebraccatus. The sequence continues at coordinate 29,608,325 of JAQFWZ010000022.1, forward strand.
ACTCAGCTAATCACAGGTCTCGGGAGTGATAACCCACTTAGCCAATCACAGGTCTCGGGAGTGATAACCCGCCCAGCCAATCACAGGTCACGGAAATAATAACCCGCTCAGCCAATCACAGGTCTGGGGAGTAATAACCCACTCAGCCAATCACAGGTCTCGGATTGATAATCCACTCAGCCAATCACAGGTCTCGGGAGTGATAACCCGCTCAGCCAATAACAGGTCTCGGGAGTAATAACCCGCTCAGCCAATCACAGGTCTCGGGGGTGATAACCCACTCAGCCAATCACAGGTCTCGGGAGTAATAACCCGCTCACCCAAACAAATGTCTCAGGAGTGATAACCTGCTCAGCCAATCACAGGTCTCGGGGGTGTTAACCCACTCAGCCACTCACAGGTCTCGGGAGTGATAACCTGCTCAGCCAATCACAGGTCTCGGGAGTAATAACCCACTCAGCCAATCACAGGTCTCGGGGGTGATAACCCACTCAGCTAATCACAGGTCTCGGGAGTGATAACCCACTCAGCCAATCACAGGTCTCGGGAGTGATAACCCGCCCAGCCAATCACAGGTCACGGAAATAATAACCCGCTCAGCCAATCACAGGTCTGGGGAGTAATAACCCACTCAGCCAATCACAGGTCTGGGGAGTAATAACCCACTCAGCCAATCACAGGTCTCGGATTGATAATCCACTCAGCCAATCACAGGTCTCGGGAGTGATAACCCGCTCAGCCAATAACAGGTCTCGGGAGTAATAACCCGCTCAGCCAATCACAGGTCTCGGGGGTGATAACCCGCTCAGCCAATCACAGGTCTCAGGGGTGATAACCCACTCAGCCAATCACAGGTCATGGAAATAATAACCCGCTCAGCCAATCACAGGTCTGGGGAGTAATAACCCACTCAGCCAATCACAGGTCTCGGATTGATAACCCACTCAGCCAATCACAGGTCTCGGGAGTGATAACCCGCTCAGCCAATAACAGGTCTCGGGAGTAATAACCCGCTCAGCCAATCACAGGTCTCGGGAGTGATAACCTACTCAGCCAATCACAGGTCTCGGGAGTGATAACCCGCCCAGCCAATCACAGGTCACGGAAATAATAACCCGCTCAGCCAATCACAGGTCTGGGGAGTAATAACCCACTCAGCCAATCAGAGGTCTCGGATTGATAACCCACTCAGCCAATCACAGGTCTCGGGAGTGATAACCCGCTCAGCCAATAACAGGTCTCGGGAGTAATAATCCGCTCAGCCAATCACATGTCTCGGGAGTGATAACCTGCTCAGCCAATCACAGGTCTCGGGGGTGATAACCCGCTCAGCCAATCACAGGTCTCGGGGGTGATAACCTACTCAGCCAATCACAGGTCTCGGGAGTAATAACCCGCTCACCCAAACAAATGTCTCGGGAGTGATAACCTGCTCAGCCAATCACAGGTCTCGGGGGTGATAACCCACTCAGCCAATCACAGGTCTCGGGAGTGATAACCTGCTCAGCCAATCACAGGTCTCGGGAGTGATAACCTGCTCAGCCAATCACAGGTCTCGGGAGTGATAACCTGCTCAGCCAATCACAGGTCTTGGGAGTAATAACCCACTCAGCCAATCACAGGTCTCGGGAGTAATAACCCACTCAGCCAATCTCTGATGGGACAGCACTGCCACCTGTGATTGGCTGAGGGGGCTGTTACTCCTGAGAGGAGTCTGTCTCGAGAGAGAAGTGTCTGCAGTCAGTTGAGGACACCAGAGACACCTCCAGCAGGACATCCGAGGAGGGAGGACAGGTAAGCTTAAGATGTATATTATTTTTTATATGAACGCAGCTATTAAGGTCTATATCAAAGCAGTACAGCCCAGGTCATGAGTGTGACTTCTACACAATGACATTGATATCTCTGACATGTTGCATAAAAGGGGATGAGAAATAAACCGGCTGAGGTCTTGGTCACCTGTACTCTTCTATTTTCTAGACCTAATAGATATGGCCACCTGATTATATTTAATCCGTGTCGTCCAAATGGCAGTAAGAGAGGCCATTAGCCTACTCTGTGAGATCTACGGAGAGATGTATACATAATGTATAGCATTGTTTATCGCACGGATGGAGGGAGATAACGTGATCTGGCACCACTCACAGGAGGGCATCATGGGCCCCTCCATCACCCTCTTATTCATTATGAATGTGGCAGGCGCATAATTACAACATCTTGGGGGAGAGATTTGGAGGTTTCTATGTTTGCTTATACTGGCAGATTCCCGGAGCTGATGGGAAAGTTGTGTTATAATGAACTATTCTGAGAGCATTAGTGGAATTTTTCCAGAACAATGCTCCGTAACGTCCTGACACTTTGCTCCACATCCTGTTTGTGTGTTAATGGCCAGCGATGTCGTTGTGCTCGTTTTATAGAGGTAGCGAGAAGGAAGGAAGATTGGCGCGGCCGCACACTTTAATACAATTAACATTTCAGAACTTTGTTTTCCAACAAACACGATTCCAAGTAAAGGACAGAAGAGAAAAAATGCAATGCGTTCTTGGAAAAAAAAAGAAAAGCACAAAGACATGTCATGGCTGGACGTTATCAGCAATTGTGCAATCCCAGAGTCCTGCTTTACTCCACCACAGTCCATGCTTTATATGAGAACCCCAGAGTCCTGCCTTACTCCACCATAGCCCGTGCTTCATATGAAAACCCCAGAGTCCTGCCTTACTCCACCATAGCCCATGCTTCATACGAGAACCCCAGAGTCCTGCCTTACTCCACCCCAGTCCATGCTTCATACGAGAACCCCTGAGTCCTGCTTTACTTCACCCAAGTCCATGCTTCATACGAGAACCCCAGAGTCCTGCCTTACTTCACCCCAGTCCATGCTTCATACGAGAACCCCAGAGTCCTGCCTTACTCCACCCCAGTCCATGCTTCATATGAAAACCCCTGAGTCCTGTCTTACTCCACCATAGCCCATGCTTCATACGAGAACCCCAGAGTCCTGCCTTACTCCACCACAGTCCATGCTTTATATGAGAACCCCAGAGTCCTGCCTTACTTCACCACAGTCCATGCTTTATATGAGAACCCCAGAGTCCTGCCTTACTTCACCCCAGTCCATGCTTCACACGAGAACCCCAGAGTCCTGCCTTACTCCACCACAGTCCATGCTTTATATGAGAACCCCAGAGTCCTGCCTTACTCCACCACAGTCCATGCTTCATACGAGAACCCCAGAGTCCTGCTTTACTCCACCACAGTCCATGCTTTATATGAGAACCCCAGAGTCCTGCCTTACTCCACCACAGTCCATGCTTCATACGAGAACCCCAGAGTCCTGCTTTACTCCACCACAGTCCATGCTTTATATGAGAACCCCAGAGTCCTGCCTTACTCCACCACAGTCCATGCTTTATATGAGAACCCCAGAGTCCTGCTTTACTCCACCACAGTCCATGCTTTATATGAGAACCTGAGTCCTGCCTTACTCCACCATAGTACATTATTTTTATGAGAACCCCAGGGTCCTGCCTTACTTTACTTGCTTTTCTTACAACCACAGTCCATGCTTTATAGAAGAACCTCGGAATCCTGCTGTACTCCACCTCAGTCCATGCTTTATATAAGTCCTGCCCAACTTTACCACAGTCTACACGTCCTGCCTTAAAGGGGTTATCCAGTGCTAGAAAAACATGGCCACTTTCCCCCTACTGTTGTCTCCAGTTTGGGTGGGGTTTTGAAACTCAGTTCCATTGAAGTAAATGGAGCTTAATTGCCAACCGCACCTGAACTGGAGACAACAGTAGGAGGAAAAGTGGCCATGTATTTGTAGCGCTGGATAACCCCTTTAAGGTCCTATTCCACGGAACGATTTTCGTCCGTTGCGGCCTATAATCTTCCCGTGGAGCAAAAGGCAACAATCAGCCGACATCGTTGCGTCGTTTGTCTTTCAAACATGTTGAAAGACAAACGACCAGGATAGCGGCGATCTGCTACCGTTGCTCCATGGAATAGGAGGCAGCAGACCGCCACTATCCGCTATGGGGTGCCCGGACAATCTAGCGATCACCCGGGTAGCCCCCTGCAGCTCCTTCCGGCCCACCCTGTAAAAGCACGTGTAATAGCGCTTGTTTGCTCCTCACTGTGGGCCCGTGGAATAGGGCCTTTACTCTACCACAACCTATGTGATATATAAGATTCACAGAGTTCATGCTTTTTAGAGAACCCCAGATTCCTGTCTTACTCCACCCAGTCTGTCTTACAAATTAGAACATATCAGAACTTCTGACTCCGTTCACTACTCCTCAAGGGTGTGAGGCTTCCTATATTGTGTCTATCTTTGGATGGTTTTTTGGTTTTCATACAAGATACAATGTAGTTAGACTCAGCTAATCCAACGTCCCAGATGTGATGTTATCAGTGTTTGGTAATCAGTAAACTCCAGGTGGATGAATAACCTTGCTGCATTATGTATCATTATTACAGGGTGAGTCCTGGCAGGATTAGGCCGGGTTGTTATAGTGAGGTCACAGTCTTACAGTTATATGAGAAGCCCACAGTCCTGATTTACTCTATTACAGTCCATGTGTTATATGAGAAGCCCACAGTCCATGTGTTATATGAGAAGCCCACAGTCCTGATTTACTCTATTACAGTCCATGTGTTATATGAGAAGCCCACAGTCCATGTGTTATATGAGAAGCCCACAGTCCATGTGTTATATGAGAAGCCCACAGTCCTGATTTACTCTATTACAGTCCATGTGTTATATGAGAAGCCCACAGTCCATGTGTTATATGAGAAGCCCACAGTCCATGTGTTATATGAGAAGCCCACAGTCCATGTGTTATATGAGAAGCCCACAGTCCTGATTTACTCTATTACAGTCCATGTGTTATATGAGAAGCCCACAGTCCATGTGTTATATGAGAAGCCCACAGTCCATGTGTTATATGAGAAGCCCACAGTCCTGATTTACTCTATTACAGTCCATGTGTTATATGAGAAGCCCACAGTCCATGTGTTATATGAGTAGCCCACAGTCCATGTGTTATATGAGAAGCCCACAGTCCATGTGTTATATGAGAAGCCCACAGTCCTGCCTTACTCCACCACAGTCCATTCTTTTTATGAGAACCCCAGAGTCCTGCCTAAGAGTCCTATTACACAAAACGGTTATTGGCCTTACTTGGCCGATTACCGCCTGTTCCGGGCGATAATCGTTTCATGTAATAGCTCATGTTGAAAGGCAACGATCAGTAGACATGTACAATGATGGCTGATCGTTGTCTTTCAGCATGTTCTAAATACATGACAATAACAACGTAGCAACGGTCTGCTGCCTGCCATTCCGAGTAACAGGAGTGGCGGCAGCAGACTGCCTTTCTCTCCTGTGGGCCACCTGGACCATCTAAAGATCTATGGGCCACCCCAGAGTCCTGCCTTATGCCCCTATTCCACGAGTCGTTTGAAGGAGCAAACGAGCGCTATTAGCACTCGTTTGCTCCTCGTTCCCCGCTCGCTGCCGCCGCTACGGGGGGGCTGCTCGGAGGATCGCTGATCGTCCGGGCAGCCCATAGGATATAGCAGCGTCTGCTGCCGATGCTCCTATTCAACGGAGCGACGGCAGCAGATCGCTGCTATATCAGTCGCTTGTTTTTCAACATGTTGAAAAACAAGCGACTGCAACGATCAGCCAACATGAACGATGTCGGCTGATCGTTGCACTCTATTCCACGGCACGAATATCGTTCGTAGCGGTCGATATCGGCCGAATACGAACGATATTGCTCCTCTAAACGACCCGTGGAATAGGGCCTTTACTTGACACAGTCCATTCTTTTTATGAGAACCCAAGAGTCTTGCCGAGTTCTGGCTGGATTAGACAGGGTTGTTATAGTGAGGTCACAACCCACGCTTTGTGACCACTTGATGGTTAGACAGGGTTATGCTGAGTCCTGGATCTCACTTAAACTTTGCATTGTAGTTTTGTACAACACACCCAAAAATCCCTCATGAACCCACAGAAGTGCCCCGAGACCTGGTCTCAGTGGGTAGATTATGAAGGATACCCCATATCTCAGGGCAGGGGTCCTTACAATATAAATAAATGTTAAAAAACTAGAAACTAAGAATATTCCTGTATGAAGATATCATTGAAAGAATGAAAACCCCCAGCACCTCTGCTCCAATGTTCCTATGACAACACTTCCTGTTTAATTCTACAAATCCATATTAGTCAGATGGGGGTGAAGGCTTATATCTGCTTTGCTGTGCAGTCAGATAAACGTAGACCAGTTATTACTAGTTGTAATGACTAGATGAATGTTATTTTCAGGTTTTAAGGGAGTAAAGCTTTGTCCCTGTGTAATAAACAATTCTGCACATTTCCAATAGACTTTGGGTCCTACCTATTACACAAAGCGATTTTTAATGACTAACGATAAACGATGGCAAACGAGATTGTTTATCGTTAACCTGCAATCGTTCACCATATTACACAGAGAGATAGTTGTTAGTTGCGATCGCTACTATGATCGTTATTGCGATCGTTACTATAATTGTTTACGCCATCTGACCCCAGCAAAACAATGGACAATGTGCAATCACACTGAACGATTAGTGAAAAAATGCGGAACTTGAGCGAACGAATGTGGAATTACAGCGAACGATTAGCAAACAATTAACAATGATTTTAGGTTCAGATTTAACTAAACGATCAACGGCACACAAACGATTTTTTGATTGTTGCCTGCAATTACACAGAACAATTATCATTTAAACTCGACCGATATAACGATTTTTCGCACCATAGTCGTCCCGTGTAATAGGGCCCTTTAACGTTCCAATTGTTTATTGTGATCAGGGTGTCTGTTTGCTGTCGGTAAATGGGGGCACTGTTTACATTCAGCAAACCTTGTATATAGCGAGCCCTTTTAAGGCCCTATTACACGGAACGATTATTGTCTGATAACAGCCGTTACGGGCGATAATCATCCCGTGTAATAGAAGGCAATGATCAGCCGACATGAACGATGTCGGCTGATCGTTGCTGTCGTTTGTCTTTTAACATGTTGAAAGACTATCGACTGTGATAGCAGCGATATGCTGCCGTCGCTCCGTGGAATAGGAGCAATGGCAGCAGACTGCCACCATCCTCTATGGGCTGCCCGGACGATCTAGCGATCACCCGGGCAGCACCCCCACATCTCACCGCGGCCTCCCTGTACTCACCCGCTCGCTGCCACCGCGTGTGATGGTTCCCCCGTGTAATAGGTGCTTTAGGAGTGGATACAATTACAACCAGTTTAGACAAAGCAGTTAAAGCCTTGGTGTGTATAGACATGATGGCCGCCACTGGACAGTAACAATCTTTGGTGATTTTGGTTTGTGGTGTTTACTATTGACACAATTGCAGCTTGCAGGGTGGGGGAGGGATACAGATCCCTCTTCTGTCTTGCACATCCTCATCGCTGGGCTGCAGTCACAACTTGACTGGGAATTAGTGTTTAATACAAGACAATAGCGATAGATGCGTTCCTAGACGCATTCCGAGCCAGAATGACTATGACGAGACTAGTTATGAGGCAGAACTTCACAGCAATGAAGGAAAATCATTAACGCTTGGGATTAAGAAACATTGATGTGATGTTTTTAGGAACTTCCTGCTAATTCTGTAACTCTTGCCCCAGGTCATACAGACTGTAACGTGAGTGCATCCATCACTTGGTGGTGCCACAAGCTGTAGCTTCTGCCAGGACTTCCACAAGGTGAATCCTGCTGATCCTCCATCTCTTCTCTTTTGCTTTGTTTTCTGACATCATCCCGTCGTTTCATATGTTTCTTATCACTTTGGGGTTTGTTGACTCGTCAATGCAAATTTTTCCCGATTTAGAGAAGTGTGTGCTGGCGGAGGAGCCGACCCTCACGTGGCGGACGGCTTTCTGCAACCGTGTCGGTATTAAATAAAGAATGAGCTGTTTCCCGATCTAAGACAGTCACATGATCTGCAGATATCCAGCTCGTAAAGCAACAAGTCCAAACTTGGAGACTGAGCGTGTAGGAAGCGCCATCACCTGTCACACTGAAGCACCATGGCAGCACTTTACTGCATTAACCCTTTAGCTCATTGCCAATGCCTGACAGAGAATATACATCCTGGTTATTTATCAGCCACAAACTCCTAAACACTTTCAGTATGCTGCTGGCACTCTCTAATGCGGAATCTCACTCAGCAAAGGGATTTGTCCTGCGCAGTCAAAAACGGTCCATAGAATTACTCATGGACCACGGACCAAGGTCTAAGTTCTCTTCTAGAGCCCAAATTTGTCCGTTTTATGCACAACACAAGACCAGTGCCAATGACAATGTGCCAATGACAATGGCCGTTTAGCTTCAGAAAGTTGGAGTCAATCACAAGGACCTTGAAAACCTAAACAGACAACCAAAATCAGACCAGCTTCCAGTACTAAAGCCTTATGGCATCAACACAGCACACTGTGCTTGCACCGATGTCGTTGATGCCCGGGGGAGGGGAAGTTCATTATAAATAAGAAAAAAAAAACACAGATTATAGCCGGAAGACTGGATCAAATCCACTTCAGTAGCATTACAAGCATCATGATGTATATTTAGTATCAGGCGGTAACATGATGAGGATGATGCTAAGTTGGCATCAGGCAATATGAAGATGATGTATAGTATCAAACATTAGCATTACAAGGATATTATATAGTTATTATTCGGCGGTAAGAGGAAAAGAAAAAGAGGTGAAGAGGAAAAGAAAAAGAGGTGAAGAGGAAAAGAAAAAGAGATGAAGAGGAAAAGAAAAAGAGGTGAAGAGGAAAAGAAAAAGAGGTGAAGAGGAAAAGAAAAAGAGAGCTTATAGTAACACTACAGGGATATTGTTGTATATTTAGTGTGAGATAATAACATTACAGACACAATGTCATATATTTAGTATCAGATATTAACAATACAGAGACGTTGTATATTTAGTGTCAGATAGTAACATTGTGGGGATATTGTTGTATATTTAGTGTCAGATATTAACAATACAGAGACGTTGTATATTTATCAGATAGTAACATTACAGGGACGTTGTTGTATATTTAGTATCAGATAGTGA